>JBAJHW010000002.1:194963200-196163200 GCA_037013535.1 Intellagama lesueurii | reverse complement strand
CAATCTGACCATCCTGTGAGTCACAACAAAAGTCAGCTATTGAACCAGTGCTCTGCAGTCTCATCTAGTTTGACCTTCACTTTGAGGCATTTTGCTTTAGTTCTGGAACTATTTAAGGTTCTTGCCTCCATAGCTCCACAGTTAAAAATGGAAAGGAGAAGATAAGGTAAATGTAAAGTGTTTTTAAGAGCCATTTAAAGACTTGGCTCTTTAGGCAGGCCTTCCCTTCTGTCAATTCTTGAATTCTATCTTCTTGTTTTTTATCATTCCCCATCTTGAATACACCATATTATTGATTAATTGTTTAATGTTTATGATGTTTTTATGATATTTTATGATATTTTATGATATTTGTAAGCCGCCCCGAGTAGACGTTGTCTAGGGGGGCGGGGTAGAAATCTAATAAATAAATAAAATAAAATAAATAAAGGTTCCCCTTGACAATTTGTCCAGTCGTGTCCGACTCTAGGGGGCAGTGCTCATCCCCGTTTCCAAGCTGTAGAGCCAGCGTTTGTCCGTAGACAGATTCCGTGGTCATGTGGCCAGCGCGACTAGACACAGAACGCCATTACCTTCCCACCGTGGTGGTACCTATTTATCTACTTGCATTTTACATGCTTTCAAACTGCTAGGTTGGCAGGAGCTGGGACAAGCGACGGGAGCTCACTCCATCGCGTGGATTCGAACTGCTGATCTTTTGACTTTGCAGCCCAAAGGCTTTGCGGTTTAACCCACAGCGCCACCAGAAGATACTGGCATATATAATAATATCACCAGCATGAAACAGGAATTAGGGTTGCCAGGTGAGCAGCATCCCATTCCCTGGTATTCACAACAAAAACCTGAGCCAGAGAGTGAGTTCTTGCCATGGCACTGAAGTGAGCCCTTGTGATGTCACAGAGGCAGGGCAGGCATAGAATTTGGGATTGCTTCTGGGCCAGCTGACTGTGCAAATGAGCACAAGGGGAATCCGAGTATATGGATCTAGGATACTGGCCTACTTATGAGCTCATTTATGGCAAAAAGCCAGCTAACAAAGTAATGTGGTAATCCAGATATGGGGAGCATTTTCAGTGGCCAGGATGGTAAGGCAGTAAAATCTGCCCAGCACCTGCTGTAGGTGCAGCCATTCCTGATGAAGCTTACATACTATGTGGCCTTACGTATAGCACAGATGACATGTGGGGAGTTCTTTTAGGCCCTATACTGCTGCTGAGTTGTATGAGTAGCACAACAGTAGTCCTTAGAGTGTTTTTTCCCCTTAAGTCCCTCACTAGAGTAGTCATGATTTATGGAGCAAGAAAGCTCACAAGTCATGATACTGTCAGTCCACTTCTTCCTTTGCTGCAAATGCCATGAGGGCCAATGTATATGCTCCACGTATCCACCTCTCCCCTCGCCACCTTCCCTGACTCTTGGTTTCTGGTCCACTGGTGTTGTGCAAGTACAAAACATGTACATGAGACACTGGGCAATCGCAGCAGACAGGAGTCGGTGAAGATGGGTGCTCAGGATTTAAAGCCACCACCCCCCTCACAAAAAACAAGCTTGGTCTTCCTCCAACTTCACTCACCTGGAAAAGAAGAGCAGTTCTAAGATTTGACCCAGTTTCTTGAGACCAGGCAACCATAACAGAAGCAACGAGAGAGTGCTCCCTTCCCTCCTCCTATTGCTTACAGAGCCCACGTGCCTCTTCCAAATTATCTGGACACAAAGGCAAAAATAACTGTGACCCAGGAAATCCTCAGACAGTGCTTCCAACTTAAATTAAAAATTCACAGCAGCTATGTTTGCCTCTGTGTTAAATGGGTCAGCGCTGCTAAAGTAGGTGATGTTTAACTCTTCCATCCATTTTCCTGATCAAAGCCTACCGGACAATCATCATTCCTGCTGGGTGAGGACAGTGGGAAGTGAGTTAGGTACATATATTGTTCTTGTATTTCTCTCTCAGATGGACTAATGGAAGCTTCAAAGATGTTAGATTCTTATTGAGAAAACTGGGATAAAGGGTGGAAATAATGCTTCAATAATGCATGAAAGAAAACCAGAGCTCTCCATTGCTTCCAGATGGGACTGTGGATATCTTTCTCATTGCAGCTTTGATATATAACCATATATATTAGGATTTGGTAATTACATAGAGATAGCCATTGTAATGTCCACAAGGAATTGTGGAAAGATCGTCATTTACTGAAGGCATAAGAGCACACTCCTTCCCTATCTTTTAGCAAAGGCATGTCAAAAACAATAAAATACTTAGACTCCTTCCTGAAGGAAGATCAAAAGAACTTCCTGGGACAGACAGTTCAAAGGGATAACCAATTTAGACTACTCATTTTGTAGCCCTTTGTGTGTTTCTTATATAGCTGCATACTCTCTTTGCTTTTGTAGAGTGTTTTTCAGCTGTCTCTATGGGCCCAGTATTGAATAAATGCTTTCCTGCAATACACCTCCTTGCAAATTCTTAACAGAAAAGTTCTCCACAGGACAAGTATGAAGATCTGATCACAGACTCGTTTGGGGCTTCAGCGTGAGTGATTGCCAAACAAAGCTATTGAGGTGTCTGAACCAGATGGACAGAGCTGTGGACCTCCTTACCTTATCATGGACTTTCCCTCGATTAAGGTTGGCAGGGGATGGAGAGATGGCAACCAGGAGGTTTTGTTTGTTTGTTTGTTTCTTTCTTTCTTTCTTTCTTTCTTTGTTTGTTTGATTGATTGATTTATTGATTGATTGATTGATTGACTCAGGTTGTCTTTTTGCAGGTTACTGATGTTTAAGAGTGCCATTGCTCTGCTTTGGTAACTCACTGCTATCTCAATTTTCTATAGAATACAGTTGTAAAAAACCCTCTCCATTTCAATTTCATTGCTATTTCATTCTATCCTTTGTTTGAATCAAGTTGTGAGACTTTTCCTTTTCCTTCCTTCTTGGAAATGTATGCCTATTATCTGTATGTATTTCCTCTAATGTACATATACATACTCTTCCCAGTGTATGCATTTTGTATACATTTTCCTTCACTGACTAAAGTATGTCTGTGTATAACCTACAAGTGTAAGCATGTTTAATTATTCTCAAGTTTGAAAACATACATATTATTCCATGTACACAAAATGTACCACCTGCCTTATAAATATGCAGATTTCACAACAAGATTTGGGAGGAACACAAGTGGATAATTTCAAGAAGAAAATTCTCAAGACTGCTGAAATTGTTCTCCCACCACACTCATGAATCATGTTGCCACTGGCCATGGCTACCAGTTCTGGAACATCTGTGGATCCGGGGACACGTGAGAATATTTTTCTTCTTCATCTGCTTTTAAACCTTCCTCCAGAGACATAAGTTGTCAGGCAAAAGCAGCAGCAAAATTAGTCTGTGCAAGGAAGTGCCTCCTCCGTACAGCAGTTCCAGGAGAGGGTTATTTCATCTGAGATTTGCCATGGCTCAAAAATTCAGAAACACTTGGAACAACTGTGACCTAGCTGGGTGATGTCGGTGGGGAGACATACCTCTCATGCACCTTGACTGTTCTATTGGAGCTAATGCAATGGAGCAGCCATCAGCAACAACTGTTGTTCTGATTAAGACACACCCACCCCATGAGAAACTGGCATTTATGAAGGAGTGACATTTCCTATGAGAACTGTGCAAAGATCCGAGAGGAGAGTGGCAGCTGGAACACTAGAGGAGCAGGCTGTATATACATTTGCTCCTCTCTAGATAGTCTTGTGAATTTTTATTGTTTTTCAAATTTGCTGTGAACTACCTCTAGAACTTCAGTTAGGAAGCACAGCATGCAGTAGATATGGGCATTTTTGGTCCTTCCAAAGTTTTAGACTTCAGTTCTCATAACCCTCTCATTATTTGTTGGCTAGAGTAGCCAGAGCTGATATGAGCTGAAATCTAAAACAGCTTGAAGGCTAGGTATCTCCCATCCTAATATGAATATTCCAATCAATCAGTATCAATCAATCAATCAATCAACACGTTTGCTGTAAATACAACAATGGCATTGTCCCAGCCACAGTATTGTGAAATCTTCTCCAATATCTTGCAGCAACACTACCTATATTTTGTCCACTGATGTGGAATGGGTAAGGAGAGCTTTTGCAGCTATAGGAAGATGGGAGTGTTGTGTAAACCAAGAAGGTTCAGAAGGTGAGCAGACCCTGAAAGGTGCTTACAGTAGAAATCCACATCTACCACACCTATTGAATCAGAGCCCTCTGTCTTCTTCTTGGATGCATTGTCATCATTTATGGATGAATGAGGCATTTAGTACGTTTTCAGACACCACCACAATAGTAGATTGCTTTCATCTCCTCCTGGCCATTTCAGCAGCCTTTGCCTTCATCAGACTTCCTTACCCTGCAACCAAAAATGGTTTTCCTCAGCAATCAAAAGTAACTGCCTGCTCTTGGAAGCATCCTCGAGCCATCCTTCACCTCTTCAATGGCTTGTGGCCCCAACCCCCTCCCCACTCCACCCCCCCCCCCCCGGTGGATTTCTGGCCATTTCTTTGTTTCCTTGCTTGGTCAGTATTTTGGGTAGTCAGGTGCCCCAGATCCCCCCACCTGTTTGCACTACAGCATTAAAATCAATTGACAGCTAAGAATTTCACTGATCCTTTTAAAAAATGCCAGCTTGTGATAAAGGGCTTTGCTCCTCCTGTCTTTTCATTTGACTTAGCCTGGCAGTGCATTGGAGAAATCGCTTTTTCTAGCACAGATTAAATGAAGCTCCCTTCAAAATGTGCCAGTGTTGCTTGCTGCACATTTTGAAGCTTCGCCTGTTAACCTCATTGTTATTGTGTTAATTCCTAAAAAAAGAAAGAAAGAAAAGAAGGGGGGGGGGGGGACTAATTCACTGTTCAGTCTTCTGACCTCTCCTGAGCAGACTTTTCCTTTTTTCTTTTACTAACATGATATGAGGTGTGTGTTTGATTCTGCCAATCAGCTCTGTATTTGCTTTGGATGATAGAAACTGCCATCTCAGTTGATTACAGTACCTTTGTAAAATCCTCACACATCACACACCTGCACTGCAGACTCACAGAAAGACCTTTGTTTCTACCTTGGCAGTCATAGAAGTAGTATACTGTAGTGCTTTGAGACCAGGAATGAAACTTACTCAAGCCAGTCTCAGAAAAGAAATTCAGGGGCTCATAACAGTGTGCTTAAAAAGTGAGTCAAGTTTAAAAAACAAAACAAAACAAAAAACACCAGCAGATGTGGAAGAGAGGTTGCCGGCAGGTGCATCCTATATGTCCTGTGTGCTACCTGGTAGGAATGATGGGTTTTGGTAGCTAAATGAAGATCTCTTGGGCTGCCAAAATCTCCACAAGGTTGTTAAAATTAGACCCACATAACATAATGGAGCTTCCATAGCAACAGTTTCAAATGGTAGAGCAGAGAAACTGGATGATATACTTTTTTTTTTAGCTGACCTGACCATGAAGAATTATGTTCTACTCTATATTCCTCCTTCACTAAGAATATCAGAGAATGGGGTAATTTGTGGTCCAGTGTTGCCTCTGCAAGCTTCTTCTCCTGCCCTCACAAAAGAACTGAAGGGGGAAGGACAAAGATGCAGCCAGTGTAAAATCAGTCAGGGAATCCAAAGACAATTCCCCAAGAGCAGGGACAAAGAACGCTCTCTATCCTCACAACAGGGCAGCCCTTCGTTTGCACCTTTCAATCCCTTCCTGCTTTCCTCACTCCAGTGGAACTGTTCTTCATTCCTATGGGAAACAAGAAAGAACTCAAATAGGCAACATTGAAATATTCAGAAAATAATTAACTAACATCTTCTTTCAAAGGTTTGCATATGGGCAGTCTAGATATTTAAATATTATTCCCATTTGGGTCAAGGCCGCCTACATAAACAAAGCAGAAGCTTGTGAATGCTACTAAATTTATCACACACACACACATGTTCAACCTACTTTGTAAGGAAGGTTGAAACTTACACAGACCCATCCCCACCATATGTCTAAGTTGATGCTGAGAAAAGTGCAACTGAGCAGCAGAAACTGGTGGGCCATCTACTGCTGAACAAAGCCTTTTTCATATGTTCCTAGATGCCACTAGAGCAATGGTTGCATCCAAAGATATATTTGGACTAAAACTCCCAGAGGCCTTCACTACTAGCTGTGCTGGCCAGGATTTCTGGGAGTTGTAGGCCAAGAACATCTGGGGACCCAAGACTGGGAAGAACTGGACTAGAGCCAATTGAATGCATGAGCACTTATATATCTTGGCAGAAGCTCTGACTTGTATTGTGGGGATCAAACTGAAGTTGGGCCATTGTCTTTGCTGAAACCCGTATTATAATAGAACATTTTTCCAGAACAGAATTTCCATCTTGGAGTTGCAACACATTCTTCACTCAGGACCAGTGTTGTATCTGATGTCAGATGAAGCTCTACCAAGATAGGATATTTGAAGCTAAGGCTGATCCCTGAACACACATGCCTCATGATCAATAGTAATGACGTGCAAATGTCACTGTGCTTGCTTACAGCTTACCTCCGATGAACCCACACGTTGCCGAACTCCAAATGCAGAAATTGGCATGTCTGGAACCAACAAAGATATCCCACTTCGTCTTGTCCTGCACTGCCTTAGGAAACATCTGACTCTTACTGAATTGTTAAGAGGTGGAATATGCCAGTACAGCAAGCTTTATTTCTACATCAACCTGCACAGGACTCTAGCATACTTTTTCCCTTCTCTTCCTCTTTTCTTTAATTATCTGTCTGTGAAGCAGACATGGACCACAAAATTACTACAAACTTCCCTTAGGTGATAGCTTTTGTTCCAATACCTCCCCCACTGCCAGAATGCTGACAAAAGAACTGCTGGGAGTAAATGAAGCACGGGGACCTCTTTGTTGCCCAGTGTCGTACTTGTACTAGGCCAGGGGTGGCTTGCTCACCCTGTTCTCCAGACAAGCCTTGGCAGGCAGTGAGGCAGAGGCAGCAGCAGAAGGGAAGGAGGGAGAGAGAGAGAAAAAAATGGATGGATGGAGCCACCTGGGCCAGCCTAGTGGAGAGACAGAGCACGGAGGGTTGGCACAACAGAGTGGCAATTGCATCCCTAACAAGATTGGACCCTGGGGCAACCAACCCTCTGCCCCCCCCCCCATGCTACACCATTGGAATCTAATTGGCCCTGGTTTTCCCAGTAAGTTTCATGGAAGAGTGAGGGTTTGTACCCAGTCTGAGTACAGAGTCCAACATTCTGAAGTGGTGGAGCATACTGGATTTATTAAAAAAAATCTAAGAAGCTTTATTCAACATATGTTTTCATGGTCTGCTGTCCACTTCATGCATCAGATGAAGTAGGCTGCAACTCCAGGAATCTTAGATAAAATGAAGCTTGTTAATCTTCAGGGTGTCAGAAGACAATTGCTTTTTATTTTTATGCAATAGCATTAACAGCCTCAAGAGCATACACATTCCTCACTTACTTGTCTTAATAATTTTTGAACTACTTCTCAGAAAATAACCAAACTCATCAAAAGTTGGGTGAGTTTGAAGAAAACACATCAGTAGTTTTCATCAAAAATTGGCAGGAATATGTGATTTGCCTTTGCAAAAGTTGGAGAAAAGGGCATCCATGTGTTCATTTTCAGCATTTTTTAAACTTACTATAGCTCCTGCAATCTTTCTCAGGTCACTCTGAAATTGAGGACACTTGTCGACCTTAAACAAGTAGGCCATGGAAGCCTAGTTTCATATTACTGGCTCAGGAGACACCATTTGTATAAGCAATAAAATCCTAAGTTTTAAAATGGTGCAACCTTGTATTTCCAGGGATTTTTTGGCAACACACTTTTCTGCCCCTTGAGTTACAATGAGACACAATTTGTCTATATGTCATGTCATCTTCACCAGATATACAAGCTCTATGACCAGAATGCTATCATATTATAAACCAGAATTGCCCATGTGCTCAGCCTAGCAAACAGTGTGTGCTTGACAAAAAATGAATGACAAGTTGCTGCTTGTGACCCACCTGCAACTTGTGACCCCATCAACCAAGACAAACAGAACCTGTCATCATGTACTGTGTCCTGTTGGATCACTGAGAACTTAAAAGAAAAAGTTTCAGGAATGATCTATTGAGTGCTGGTAATAGGGCTATCAAACACAGGATACCCTTTGTTTAGTGGGTCATGAGTTGTCCAGATGTCTGGGGCAGATGGACACAAGAATTTCTTACAAAGAAGTTCTTCAAAACTAGCAAGATTGCTATTTTGAGCAAGAAAACAATTGCTAAAAGCCATCTTCAAATTCCTATATGTTACTAACCAAATTGCCTAGCTTTAAAGCATTCAAAGTACTCCATCATCAACAACTCTTACTTCCCTAGCAACTACAGCACATTAGGCTTTAAATCCAGATCCTGTTTTCCTCTGTGATCTCTGTGTATACATTCCTGTCACTTGGCAGTCATAAATCTACTCGATTCCAAGAATATACATCTACATAAAACCTGACAGCTTGTCACCAAGACCATCCAGGCCTCTTTTTATCACATTGCTTCAGACAACTGACTTTGCCTATCTGACCTTGACTTTTTGTGCTTGTGCTTAGGAAAGCTTTAGAAAAAGTGCAGCAGCTGGCTGTTATATATATAAAATGCTTCTTTATATATAAAGAAGCATGAAATGGAGGAAAAAAACATGAATTTCCATGGCAGTGTTGTCAAAGCCGTTTAAGCACGTTATATGGTTGACCTGAAGTTGAGCATTATCATCAGGCATCTGACAATGAACAAGACGCATAGTGTAACTGTTATTAGTTTATATATATATATATATGAAATAGCTCTCCAACAGTGCTGCTAGGCTAATAAGCAGAAACTGAGAAAGAGGGCATGGACAGAAATATTCCCTCCATAACCCTCAGGTCCAGAGAATTAGAAATATACATTGTGGCCTGGGGTTTGGCGCAAGGTGTGTGCAATCTGGAAAGAATGGAGGCAAGGCTGTTGAATTAAATATGAACATTATTTGGGAAGTGGAGAGGACATGGTTAAAGGGAGATACAATTACATTCATGTCATTCTGATGGGCTTATGTTCAGCCACTGTGTGAATAGAACATGAGAATAAAGAAGCCTTTGGTCTATCCACCATGGCTTTTCTTATGAAAGTATTAAGTGTTCTCCTAGTTAAATAAGAACTGCAAACTTCCCAGTGTCTGGAATATACTGTACCAAGCCTTTAAGAAATGGGTGGGTAGATAGATGTCTATGGAAGATAAAATGTTGGTTCTGGAAGAAATGCTGGCATGCAGTAATTAGGTTCTCTTCCAAGTTGTAATTTGACATGCAAACATTGTGACATTTCATGGAAAGAAAAATTCTAAACTTTGAATTGGAAAGGGGAAGAAACTGTCTGCATTTCTATTGGAACAGAGAAAACATTTTCATTTTTAATTGAATTGGCTGGCTGAGCTGAGAACAATCCCACAAACAACTGCAGGCAGTATGCATTTAGCAAAGAGAAATTCAATGCACAAGAGAAAGGGGAGTGGCCACTGTGAGACTTTACAACAACATCCAAGAATGTTTGGATGACGTATTTTTTCAAATATCCATGATGCAAACCTGAATCTGAATCAAGATTCAAATACTTGGCAAGTGATGGTGAGAGTAGCATTAACAGAAGACAAAGGTTTGCCTCTCTCTTCCCTCTCTTTCATTGACTAAAAACACTGGGTGGTAACGCCTTAGGGCTGAAGCCAGTTCCCAATGGCTATGGTTGCCATATTTGTTACCTGACTGGTTTCCAGTCACCCCCCTCCATCCTGAAGCCTGTGTGGTTTTCGAACCCCCTCGGGGTGTATGTGTTCAAAGTTATGTAGTAAAGAGAGGATAGATGGCAAGTCATCCTCTACTCCCTTTTCTGGCAGATATGTGAGTCAACCCTGAATAAGAAAGAGATGAGAAATCAGGTAGCATCCCACATATATGGTCTGCTTACATGCCTCCCACATTGTGCATTGGCTTCAGCATCTTTCGTTCACATGCATTATGGATAGAAAAGACTGTGCGTTTCTTATGTAGACCCAGGGCCTTCATTCATTACTATGTCATCATAATGTCATCACCTTGGTCATCAGAAGCCAACAACCAGGACCAATCTTCTTTCAAAGTGGCCTCAGATAGGCCATCTCTTCTCTTTCCCCACCCAGCTGCTGTTCTACCCCAAATTACACCCTGCCTTCAAATATGTTTAAGATAGCAACATCCACACATTTTCATCTAGCTGCTAACATGCCTATCACCTCCCTACTTCAGCGCCTACTCGACAGCAGCTTTTATAAATGAAACCAAGCCCAAAATGTCACTGAGCACATTGAAGATAACTGCTGAGAACAGTCTGGTGAAAGGTGATTGCTCTCCTTGTTTCTGAATCAATTGACCACAAGTAATTCAACAGCAGCCAAGGACAGACGAGGGTGATTGTGGCATCAGCTGGTCTGTCCAGCCACAAAACTAGCAAAAGTTTAATTTTGTTCCGATTGCAAATGTGTGTGTGTGTGGGGGGGGGGGTGGTTATTGGCAGCCCTCACTAAACAGTCTGACGAATCTGTTTTTTTCCTGTCAGGATGTCTTTCTTAATTCAACTCACTGAGAAAGAAAGCAGCCTTTTGAAAAATTAAAGAAAACAAAAGGGCTAGAATCAACAGTTTTCAGCAGTGGACCTCTGGAAATCTACTCTTTTCAAGTAGCTTACATCAAAGATAAATCCTATTTCTTTTACTTATGACCTTAAGGTGTCTTTCAAATGGGTCACCATCCTCAGAAAAGCTGCCTATGGGTCCCATTAAAATTTCTTTCCACAGAAGGTAGATTCTGTTTGTTTGGTTGGTTGGTTGGTTGGTTGATTGGTTGGTTGTGTTTGTGTGCTGTCAAGTCACCTCAAGGCAACCCTATGAATGAGCAATCTCCAAAATGTCCTGTCTGCAGCCACCCTGTTCAGCTCAAGACCATGGTGTCTTTTAGGAAGTCAGTCCATTTCATATTTGGTCTTCCTCTTTCCCTGCTGCCTTCCACCTTTCCCAGCATTATTCTCTTTTCCAGAGAATCCTGTCTTCTCATGATGTGTCCAAAGTGAGCCTCAGTTTCAACATTTTTGCCTCCAGAGATAGCTCAGGCTTCATTTTCTCTATGACCCACTTGTTTCTCTTTCTGGCAATCCAGGATATCCACAAAGCTCTCCTTCATCACCACATTTCAAACAAATCAATTTTTTTTCATGTCAGCTTTCACAGCCATACATGGTGATTGGAAATACAAGAGTGTGGATGGTCTTGGTCTCCAGTGATACATCCTTACTCTTGATTATCTTTTCTAGTTCCTTCATTGCTGTCCTTCCTAGTCTCAATCATTTGATTTCTTGGCTGCAGTCTTCATTTGGATTGATGATTGAAGCAAGGTATACAACATCTCTATTTCAGTTTCTTCATTGTCAGTGTTAAAATTGAGTAGTTCTTCTGTCATCATGACTTTTGTCTTCTTAACATTCAGCTGCAATCCTGCTTTGGCACTTTTTTCTTTCACTTTCCCTAACAGTTTTTGTTTGCTCTGTCTATATTTCATTGTTCAGTCACACACTTAAAGGAAATATGTAACCAGCAATGAAACTATGGTGGCAGGACATTTCCCAAACAGGGAAAACTCATCCCCTAACTCTTTGAGTATTTTTTTCTGGATTATCGTTCCTATTATAGGTCATTTCTTTTAAAAAGTTGATTCAGATACAATAATTTAAAATAAGCTCCTTCTCCTCCTTTCTTACCAGAAGCAGGACATCATCACAGTTATTTTGCCTTTGAATGTGGCAACTCTAAAAAGTCCTGAAAAAAGAGAGAAATTTATCATCATTCTTTAGCCAGATGGCTGGCCCATGATATTTTACTGCCCAAGGCTGAGCAGAAAATTTCTCCCTCAATCAAGGTGAATACAGTCGACCCTCGACTTACGAACTTAATCCGTTCCAGAAGAACGTTCTTAAGTCGAAAAGTTCGTAAGTCGAATAAGCATTTCCCATAGGAATGCATTGAAAACCAATTAATCCGTTCCGGCTGTTTTTGGTTCTTAGGTCGAGGGGCGGTTTGTAAGTCAAAGCATTAGTTCCCATAGGAACTAATGCAAAGCCGGTTAATCCGTTCCTACCACTAGGGGCAGATTTTTTTTTTCTTTTAACCTAAGATGACTTAGGGTTTTTTTCCGGTTCGTAACTCGAAGTAAAGTTCGCAAGTCGAGGCTATATTTTTCTATCAGAGCGGTTCGTAAGTCAAAAAGTTCGCAACTAGGGCCGTTCGTAAGTCGAGGGTTGACTGTAGTACCAAAAGCCAGCCAAGTTATTTTCCCAGACAGAAAATTCCGCATGCTATTCTTTCCCTCCCTAGCTGTATAAAGACAAAGTAAATAACTAATAACTTGGTGCCATTTCATGAACCTACCACTACTATGCCTAATAGCAGAGTTGGCCCTGACTGACTGTGATGCAAAATACAAAAGGGTGCTTTTTTGCTTCTCAGGGTTTGTTGTGGGCTGGGGTTTTTTTGTTTTTGTTTTTTGCTTTTTTGTATTTTGTATTTTTCCCTGTGCTTCTTTTCTTCTAATTCTGTTATCACATTTACCTTCTAAACTCTATCACATGAGAGCTATCGTTTAAATAAAACCATTTACAATAAATGGCAAGAAATGCCATGCAATATATTTTTTCCTGTTCCACTAAAAACACAAAGCTGCTCTATTTTCACAAATAAGCACCTTGTATTAACTTTTCCAGAAGCCATGTGTGAAAAAGCAATAATTTTTCTCATTAGCATTACTTCCATTAATCTGAAAGCCATTCCTTTAGAGACTGGGGAGGGAGGGCGTTTTTCAGTTTGTCAAATGCTTTTGCATATGTTGATTGCTTGTTCTGGGTTGTTTTTACACTGTTTGGGGTGCCAAAGTGAAGGATAACTAGCTTTGCAAATTTCAGTTTGTACAGAGGATCTCTCCCCCTCCTCCGCCCCATATACTTCAGTTGTAATAACAGCAACCAGCTATATATTTTTAATATAGCTTTTATATATGAAGTAAGAAATTACAGGTATTCAACTGGATTCAAAAAAGGAAGAGGCACTAGAAATCATATTGCAAACATGTTGGCTACCAAAGCATAGATATAGAACAAAATTTTATAGAATTTACAGTAAAGTATTTGAGTGTATAGATCATGAAGAGCTATGGATCATTCTAAAAGAAATGGGAGTACCACAGCATTTTATTATCCTCATGTAAAATGTATATTCTAGACAAGAGAAAAGACTGAATGCATCACTATATTCTCTTTCCCATCCTTTCCTTTGTAGCAGGTGGCAGGTGGACACCTAACAGCAGAATGGCCTTTCTGAAGATGGGGGAGAGAGAGGCAAAGGGCACAGAATTATAACCTGTATTCATGAAAACTGGATGGAGCCAAACTGCAGCAGATCCGACATAATGCCCAGAGGGACCAACAGAGCTACAGGCTGCAACAGTAGCCTAGTGCACCACCGTGCCCCCTGCAAGACTGAACAGACTAAAAACAGGCTTCTGAAGAAGAGTCTGCCTGTTCTAGCAACAGGTCCCCAAGCTACCCACCCACTGAGCTCTGGAGGCCTGATAACTTGCCACACACCATGAAGTAGACCTGCTGCTAACTGGCCTCCAGCCTGACCATCATCAGGAGCCAGTGACTAGGAAAAAAAGGGCCTCGAAAAAAGCCAGGAATAGCTCTTTATAGACCCCTATGCCTCCATGCAAGCAACACGATCTTATTATCATGCTTCTGTGCCCCACCTCTTTGCCAGTTCAGTGTAGGGCCAGGGAGACAGATTGCCATTGCATGTGCCTTTACTTATCTCCAGATCTTCCATTCCAGCATGCTCGGTTTGTGACTCGTCCTTGGAAAGTAAACATGGGCCTAATTTGCAAGTCTGATTGCCAAAGCACATATCTCCAAACCAATGTGGGAGGGAAAATGGGGTGATCACAAAAGAGACTCTTTTCCCTCCGTGCATGATTGGTCCCTTAGAGTCAAAGTAACATTACAGATGGATTCAATTATGTGCATGTGGCATCAGACCTTTATACATGATTTTCAAATTAATGTATTCATCCAAGTATGAGCTTGCTGATATCTGTCATAGGGGTGGCTTGAGAGGACGACAGCATTCTAGAGCAAGACATTGCCAGCCTGCTAATCATCACAGACAAATCAGAGATGTTACACCCTAAAATCTGCATATTTGTCCTAATTTTGCTGCCCTCAAATTTACTGCCTCCGGTTGGATCTTATAAGCACTCTGGTTTTCTGAAGAAATGAAGGAACTGAAAGCTTTGGCATTTTTTAAACTCTTTTTCTGGTATATTTCTTGTTGCAAGATCATAGCGGTTTTCCCTTCCTTTGTGAGAATGAAGAGAAATACAGCTAAGCATATTTGGGAAGATGAAGGAGGATGTGTAATTTTCCTGAGATAAAAGGAAGAGGGCAGGAAGGAGGCAGGGATGGAGGAAAATAATGAGGAACGAGATAAACTACAGAAAGTCACCTTAGAGATGAAAGATCTGAACATACCTATTAGGGATGCATGTTATCTTCAGACAATGGGGCAAAACCAGACTGAATCAGGAGTACTTATGGGATTATGGGGTGACTGCAGGGTTGAGCAAAGAGCCAGTGGTTGCCCACAAGGCAGTACAACAATGTCTACAGTTTTTTTATGTTCCATCCATCATTCATGGGATGAAAATATTTTTAACCAAAAGTGGCCAGTGATTTGCACTGAGGGAATGGATATTCAAAAGATGGAGCTCCTGATGTCAGAGCAGAAGGTGAGTGACAGATGAACCCCTGGATAAAGCCAACAATCTTCCCAGGACACTTCAACCACTTGGGCACTAGGGGGCATATAGACTGAGGTACTATGCAGTACATGTATCCCTTGTGGCTGCTACACTTCATATCTGTATGGTGTGAAGTAGAGATGGGCAGGGACCAGAAAAAATGACGAATTGGGTTGGTCCATGGCTACCCACAAACCACGAACCAACCCCAAACCCTGGGGAAAAAAATGGACTGGCTTGCAATTTGTTTTTTGGGGGTTCATTCCTGGGAGGGGAGGGGAACAGTCACCTCCCTTACCTTCTCCTGCTCCCCCTTCCTCTCCTTCCTCGGCTGCCACCATCTTCAGATGATAGGCCAGCACATGCACTGAGACAGCAGCCCAGCTTCTGGGGTCCAGGCCTGCTGTCTCTGAAAATGGCAGTGGTGGTGGAGGAAGAAGAGGAGGGGATGGCAGGAGCAGACAGGGAAGTGACGAGGCGGGGGGGGGGAAGCAAAATAAAGAGCCAGGTGAAAAAAAAGGTTTGATGCTTTATTTTGGCAAAATGGGATCCATGAACCATGAACCAGCCCGGTTCGTGTTTTTTTTCAGGCTTGTAGTCTGGTTTTTTTCAGGGTTGTTCATGCCCATCTCTAGTGTGAAGTGAAAGGCTTGCATCTTCATTGCTAACCAGTATTCTGATTCTCAGGTAAATTTATATTGCGATGCTCGCCCCACAGAATGCAGATGAGAAAGCTATGTACCAATTTCCAAACCCTTTCTTTGAGTTAGATAAGCTGAGGAAGAAAAGCCATTGCCCTCCCAACCCTGGAATGAAGATGTGAGACAAGAATTATGGGTTAATCACGGGCCACACTTTATTAAACATAATCAATGTTGCCATCCTTTGGCAAAGGGGGGTCCTGACATAGTGCGGAATCAGGTTTAAGCACAGAGATCTCAAAGGACCCCTTAAGCAACAAATGGGCGAGTCCCTGGCCCCAGGTTTTCGTGGTCTTAAAGACAGTGAGAACCCGGCCGGCCCCAATTTGACCACCCCTGGGCCTCAAGCCAGCTTCTCCTTGTTGACTGTTGGTCCGGGTGTGGCCCCAGCACATCTTTCCCCCCAAGCACTGTAATCGCATGATCCACAGTGCTGGGAGGTCAGATGGGCTATAGCTTACCTGAGTTTGCAATGGGACTCACCAACAAAACCTGTTATATCCGCACTACCCGCCACAGCATAGGGACTAGCCAAGCCAAGTCCCATGCCCGCCATCGAGCTCACCAAGCTCCAACAGCAGGCTTCAAGGAAGACATCCAAACCTCATTCGGACGGATGTACACCATCGTTCTGAAAAAACCAGGCCTATCCATGTGGATCCTCTGGTAACCAATCACCGATCCAAGGCCGCTGCAATCAGCTCTGCAGACTACTCTGCTAACACTACTTCGTGCAGCGTTAGTGGGCCAAAAATGCCTCGCATCCCTCCATACCAGCTGAGGGATGGTCGTTGGTCATACAGTGTTCATAGCATGATACGGTGCCTGCACCGATCGGAAAACTCAGGCCTATCCGTGGATCCTCTGGCGACCAATCACTGATCCAGGCCGCTGCAGACAGCTCCGCAGGCTACCCAGCAAATACTCCTTCATGAAGCGTTAGCGGGCCAAAAAAATGCCTCACATCCCGTCGTGCCAGCCAAGGGATGATCATTGGCCATACACTGCTCATAGCAGGGTACCGTGCCATCACCGATCAGAAAAATCCAGGCCTATCCATGGATCCTCTGGTGACCAATCACCGATTCAGGCCGCTGCAGACAGCTCTGCAGACCACCCTGCTAACACTCTTTCGTGCAGTGTTAGTGGGCCAAAAATGCCTCACATCCCTCCATGCCGGCCAAGGGATGATCATTGACCATACAATGTCCATAGCAGGGTATGTAACCCTCAACCATGCGTGGTCCTGAATCGGATCAAGGATCAAAGCCTTTCCGCAGATCCTGGTCAGGTTGTTACCGCCCAAGTGTGTTACCAACACATCTGGGGGATGTTGACCAAAGGCAGCCGCACGGCAAAGTTGGCCTCACAGCATCCCACAGCGTCCTTTCCCTACGATACGAGATCTAGCTCCCAGGCCGAGACTGCTCCCCCTGGGGAGATGGCAGCGTACTGAGCTGCCCAACACATAGCTGTGGCCAACGATCATGATGTGCTTCCTCTCATCATCGTTATGGCATCTGCAAGATAAAACAAACCAGGCCCCTGCCTAGACGTTGGGGGGGGTGCCTCATTAATTGGCCTTGGATCTGTGGATGTGAATCTGCACCGTCCCGTTGACTACCCAAACATCCTGCCGCTGTAAAGCTACTCCGGTTCTGTCTCCCTTTCCAGTGGCTACCACTTCACTAAACCTGAGGGCGCCGAAAAAGTTATTAAGGACGCCGCCCTGAAGATAACTACTTCATAATCATCTCTACAGATAACCTACCACTGCTTACAAGTGCTTCCTAATAGTCCCGTTGATATAGGTACTCTCAAATCTTTAAATCTGCCTCTTTCCTTAGACCAACTTTCAATCATTTTCCTAAAGCGGTAGTCCGAAAAATAATTCTGATACCATGAACTTTAGTGTAGCAAGCCTGCGCCAATAACCTACCCTGTATAGGTCCTGGCCATGTAGGTTCTAAATCGACTAAGTTCCTCAGCTCCTGAAATTCTATACTCACTGCCTAGCACACTGATCATGTTCTCGGTGCCAGGGCCAGTCTTATTGCCCTTTTCACATCATCACGCCAAACTGCCAAGCTCCTGGATCTAACTCCCCAAACCACTTGATCTGTTGGCGTGATAATGCATCGGCTAAGCTATTATCTACACCTGGTACGTGTCTAGCCTGGACCAGTGTCGTGGGTTTATTGATTATATAGACCACCGTCAGATTGTCACACCAAAAACATACGACACTGTTAGCCCATTCACCTGCCCAAAGCCACAAGGCACCAACTATTGGGAAAAATTCCAAAAATGTCAAATCTCTGGTGATTCCTCTGGTGCCACTCCTCCAGCCATTTGTATGCGCACCATCAGCCTCCAAAGTAAATTTTTGAACCCGAAGGAGCCTGAAGCAGCCGACTGGACCTGAATTTCGGCTTTAAGCATCTTGTCTCCTCTCCATAAGGAAATGCCCTTGCACTCAGTTAAGAACTGATCCCAAACCTTCAAGTCTTCTCTCATGCCGTACGTAACTATAGTCCTATGAAATGGATGATGGAGCCCTTTCATTGCCTTGGAAAGCCATGCCGAAAGGCGCAACCAGGCGCCACGAATCTACAAGCAAAATTTAAATGTCCTACCATCTCCTGGAGCTCCCTCAGGGACATTTGTTCCTTTTGTAACATTGAGGCTATCCTGACCTTAAGGTCAGCCAACCCAACGTCTGGCAACCTAGACGTTTGTTGTACCATGTCTACTTCAGCGCCCTAGAGTGTCGGGAACGTGGTTGGTCTCTCCGTTTTTGTTTTTTGTTTGTTTATTTGTTTGTTTTTCAACCAGGGGTAAACCTAACTCTACTGCCATTGAACGAAAGGTATCTAGTATAAATTTACACGTTCCCGTGTTCCTTTCACCACAAAAGATAAGCATCCCAATAATGGGCCATATTTTACTTCCCCATTCTACACCTAAGCTTCCACACAAGAAATGAACTGAAATGTTCGAATGCTGCATATGAAACAGGGCAGCCCATAGGCAACGCTCTATTTATATAGAAAAAACCCTGGAAGTAAAATCCTAACAGATCAAATCCTGCGGGTGAACTGGCAAAATCCAGAATGCTGATTTTCTGTCACATTTTGCCAACTCCGCCCCTGACCACACCTACGGACCATGTGAACAGCCTCATCAAAGGAGGTGTGGCGCACGGTACAAAGTTCCTGAGGGATGGCATCGTTAACCAACTCCCCCTCGGGGTAAGACAGATGATGGGTCATTCTAAACTCACCTTGTGCCTTCTTTGGTACATTCCCAAAGGTGAAACCCACAGTCTCCAGAGGAGCTGTTGCAACGGTCCCAACACTCTCCCCCTCCTGTACTTCTTTGGCAATCTTTTCTTGAACTGCAACCTCCATGCCATATACCGATTTAAGATTTTGGGCAAAGAATGCTGTGTGCTCCCTGACCGCTGGTATCCTAAAGCCTTCCTTAAAACCTTCCAGTAAATAACTAGCTTCGTCCCTACTAGGATAATCATGCAACCATGCTCCTAAAACTGGGACCTTAATTGGGCTGGGGCCCTTTACCAGGTTACCCCGGCTGCCATTGGGCTTCTTCCCACCTCCAGGGCCCTTATTCTGTCTCAGGACACCAGCCCGGAAGCATGTGTTACTGGGGTGCTGACCACCGAACACTGTACACTCATGTCTGAAACAGCCAGGTGTCTTAGTGCACACACCCCTGGAGTTGTACCCCAGCAGAGCAGGTGGGGTGGAGTGATGTCAGATGTAGTGGTTGGTCCACTGCCTGGCCAAGGCCAGGCAGGGAACTGTGGAGAGGTATCTGGTGCAACGGGTGACTCACCAGACAGAAGCATCACAACAGGCTCCTACCTGCTGTACGTGGCGTCCGGGCCGCCCTCGTCCAGTGCCTCCTGACTGCCCGATGCCGATGCACTGGTCACTGCTGTGATTGGAGTTGATCTCCCTTCATCGGTGACCTGCTGCGACGCTGCTACCGTTGCCCCATCTGCATCCTTTCTGCATGTCCCCTCAGTCTGTTGCCCTGCTTCTGACAAAGGCGGCATCACAATTGGTTCCTCACTGCCATACAGGTAGTCTGGACTAGCCTACATCCAACGCCTTTTGCCAGCCCAGAGCTGTTGGCACTGCACCAGTTGCTGCTGGAGTCAGGGTCACTCCTCCTCCTTCAGTGCACTGCCACCGTGGTGTTACTGCTGCCCCCTCTGCTTCCCGTCCAGACGTCCCCAAAACTTGTTGTTCTGCCTCTATAACAGCAAACCTAGACATTAGATTATTGGCCATAGCTTCTGAACTTAGCCGTCCGATGACCCTTAGCCTCCCTAGCTGAGTGGCATGGCTGCGCCTCACTAGTCTGTGGGGCCTTTCAGGCCATTCCTTCAGCTACTAAAACAGAGATTATTTCTTGCAGCTGTTGCCTGATGTGCCAAGATCCTCATCTGATGAAGACGGTGACACCTGAGGTGCTGGACTATTCTTGGCCAGTTGCTTTTCTTTTCTACTACCCTAACCTGTTCTGGAGGCTATTTTGAAACCTAAAACTCCAGTCCGCTTAACAATCACAGCAAGCCAAGGTATCCTCAGCCCGTGCTCGTGCAGCAATCTCAAGTTTACCCTTACCGTACTGCGTGGTGCAGGCTGGGAACCCAAAATGTGACCCGCTGTAGAAGTTTGTAACCCTCCTATGCTATATTTATTTATACTGAATGAGTACTGTTAATGAAACTAGGATGCTTATATTTATTATAGTTAAGTACCTATTAATTCCAATTACCATCATTATTATATATTTATTATAGTTAATTACTTATTGTTCCAATTAATATTATTAGTAGTTATCATTAATTAATTAATTAATTAATTAATTAATTAATTAATTAATTAAAATAATTCTAAGCAATTAATCACTTACTTAATAATTTATTTATTCAATTATAATTTCCTCTAAGCTTACTCAACTATTAGGTAAGGATAATCCTTCTAAGGTTCAATCAATTAATACTAAAATAATTGATTTGGTGCTTATGTCAAATGAAGTTATTTACATAGGCAAGAGCAATTAATGAATTGAAGGAGCCTGCATAAGACAATTAATGTGTAAATAAAAGTAAACGCCTCCCTACAGAATCGTACCTAACCCAGCTGTCAGGTTCGTGGTTCAATTTGAATCCAGGCAGTGCAAAAAAAGGCTGTCCGCTCTTTCTTTCGAAAAGGGGGGGGGAGAGGAGCGGAGCGCCAAACAGCAGAGGCACCAAATGGCTATGCATGCCACTGCCGACTCCTTACAGACCAACCCTGACAAACAGCAGGGTGATTGAATGGCTTGCTGTGTTTTAACTGTTTTCTTTCTTTTGCTTTGTAAAAGCTCTAACTCCTACACTCGTAAAGAGGGAGGATGGGGGGGAGATTGGAGCGCCAAACGGCAGCCGCCTCCTGACTACCTGGCCCTTGTCAAAGGTAAGGTGTTGTGCCAGGAGGTAAATGCTACAGTCCCTTATTCTGACCCCTCTGCATTAGTTTGTGTTTGTATGTTCGTTGTTGTTGTTTTTTAAACCGAGCCCCGATGCTTAAACTAAATGACTTCTCGAGCTCCGATCACGTGGAAGCGCGACCCGCGTAACCTGCACAGCCGCAACCCCACCCCCTCCCGCTATTATCAAGCCCAATTCACAAAGCAAACAGTTAAAAGGCAAAAGAAATAGATAAATTAAATAAAATAGATAAAATAAATTCTAAATTGATCAAGCTCATCAGTCAAACCATGGGAGGGAGCCGATGGGACCCCCCCAACTCCTGAGCGTTGATCCGTGCAGGCCTCCCGATCAGCGACGCCGCTCGCAATAACGCCGAGTGGCAGAGCTCTAGCCTGAACCAATGCCAGCAAAGGAAGAGGAAGAGGAGAGGGGGGAACGGCTCTTAAATAACCTAATGTTCCCCCCTCTCCTCCTATGCTAATCTCGTGATACCAGAAGTCTCGCGCTATCCGGGGAGGGAGGCAAAGGCGAGCCACGCTGCTGAAGTTCGGCTCAGCAGCAGCTAGAGCATATGGGACCAAAAGCTCTATAGATGTGTTGTGTACATGTTTACTCCCATGCAGCAATAATAATAGTGTGATTCACATGCCCCATAATCAAACCCCACTCCTGTTTGATGGGAGTAGGAGGAGTGCCCGGTATGTTCAGCAGAGTGACATGGAGCTGAAAAGGCAGAATTCTGAGATGCTGAATGGACTGTACCACTTCTGCATGGAAGAGGGGTTCATATTTTTAGTCTTTTAATTGAAGAAAACAACCTCTCATAAGCAGAAAACAGGCTTATCTAGGAATCAGGTTGAGTTTAGAACTTTTCTTGATCCACTAAATTGTTAATATATATTTTAAGTGCAAGGAGGTTTTTAAAAAAATTGTTGCCACACACATCTGAAATAGTACCATCTACTTTACTTTCATAGGATTTTGCAAATTTATTCTGTTCTAAGTGAACCAAATTGCTGTGAGAATATGTCATCTTAGAACTGCAGAGCTGGAAGGGACCCTATGTATCACCGAGTCCAGTCCCTGTCAAGGAGGCACAGTGGGGAATTAAATTCCCAACCTCTGCCTCCACAGCCAAAGGATAGCCGCCCAGCATTCCTCACCCGTGTTTATGCTGGAATGAGTTGTTGTCCAACAACATCTGGAAGACCATACGTTGCCCCATCCTAATGTAGGAAGGGCAACTACGTTGTTCTAATGGTGACAAAGAAGGATGGGATGGAATTACAACCATGTCATCCACACCTTCCCTTGGATACCAGTGAGACCCAAAGCAGGCCCTCTGAAAACAATTGCAGCATCTGGGTTTCAGAAGTTCAGGAAGGAGAAAATGGCATATTGGTCCTCAGCCTTAGTATACGTTGCTCAGCACTGGAGGCAGCACTTGCTGAAAAGTGGCATATTTGAGAGAACAGTCCTGCTAGCTGGGGTTTGGCCACTTCTGTCTCCCTACCACACAGTCTCCAGCCTCTCACAAAATCTCAGTTTATAAACTGAATCTGCATTCTGACTTTTAGTTGTCATTGGATGGATACCTGTTGTGTTCTAATTAAGTGTTGAGAAAATCATTATTGATATTCCCTGAGCCGGTGAACTCTGCCCATAGTGCACAGTATTAGCTGTTATTTGCCAGAAGCTAATCTTATGAGGCTTGATTAACTCTCTTATAACTTTCCTCTGGGAGGAGTGTTTCTACAGCACACGAGGGTTTAGGAATAGGAAGCAGATTGTTGAAACGATAAAAGAGGGGATTAAAATGGTCTTCAGTGTGTTCCATAGAAAACATCTTTAAGTCAAGTATAAACCTCCCTGAGCTCCCTCAGTATACAAGGATCCTTTGCTACACTTGCTGGTGCCATCCTCCCCCACACCCGGCCGTTCGGGAAGTCTTCTTCCTTTTGCTGTCACTGTGTTTCTTCCTACTTCAGGGTCAAACTACACTTGAAATTCTGGCAACAAGCAGGGATGAGGAAAATTCAACTGAGAAGGAATATGAGTTGATTAGAGAGGGGCACGAAATGACACCCCCCCCATTGGCCATTTCATGGTTCATTTCAGGGCGCCTTGGGGAGATGCGCCTGCCCAGAATGGAGGCCTGCCTGAAGAAAAAGTTCTTTGGCTGCTTGTGGAAGGACAGCAAAGAAGGAGCCAGTCTGGTTTACCCTTGGGATGGAGTTCCAGAGAGGAATCCAGGAGCACACCCTGCTGTGCACCTGTATTTTCAGAGGGAGCATAAACCCATCCAGCACAGGCTGGATCCCTGTTCCTTGATATGCTGTTCAACTGACCAAGAGCACCTCTGTCTTGTCTGGATTGTTTCTGTTTATTCATCCAGCCTATTACTGTCACGAGACACTGATCTAGAACTGAAACTTCCTCAGATTTAGATAGGAAGGAGAGATACAGTTGGGTGCCATCTACATACTGGTGACAACAACCCCCAAAACTCCAAACAACCTTTCCCAGTGGTTTCATGTAGATGTTACATAACGTAGGGGACAAAACAAAACTGTGAGGAACTCTGCAGGCCAATGGCTAAGGAGTCAAACAGAAGTTCTCCAGCACCACCTTCTGAGTTCTGCTGAAGGAAGGACTGGAGCCACCATAAAACAGTGCTTCCAAAGCCCACCCCAGATGGATGACCCAAAAGGATACCATGGTCAAAAGCTGGTCAAAAGCTGCTGAAGGGTCAAGCAGAATCAACAGAGCCACACTTCCCCTGTCCAGTTCTTGGTGTAGATTGTCCGTCAAGTCTCCAACTCATAACGAGGCCTGAATCTAGTAGAGAATCCATCTTATCCAGGAGCCCCTGAAGCTGAGAAGCCATGACTTGCTCTAACACCTTGCCCAAGAATAAAATATTAGAGACTGGCTGGTAATTATCTAATACCGTGGAATCCAAGGAGGTCTTTTTTAGAAATTGTCTTACTCTTGCCTCCTTTAAGCATACTGGAATCCCATCCTGCCAGATCTGTATATTTGGAGCTCCTTATTGTAGCTATAACATCTGAAAGCAAACAGCAACCACATGAGACAGCCTTCTAAAGGGTCCCTTTCCATCCCAATGCTGTGTGGCACTAATAATGTGAATAATGCACACTAGGACCCCTACATTCAGTCCGTATCCAAATAAAGGCACACAGATGGGAACTCAATTCACCCTCTCTGGGGAATACTCCTGCCCAATCCATGTCACTGTCCATGCATTAATTCATACATTAGTGAATCTCTGGGGGAAGAAACCCAGAATGTGAATGGGGAAATGCAAACAGCCATGACTTGAGATCGTGGGTGTAGATTTATCCATTGCCATCAGAAATATTTTAGCAGAACTATTTGTCCACCTCCAGCTCTGGTAACACATGAAAAAGAGAAGCAGGAGGCAGCTATTACTAAGAGTGTGAATTAACTTTGGAGAAAAGGGTCCAAATGAAGTGGAGCAAGGATATTTGTACATTTCTGGATCTTGTGTAGGCATCCTTCAGTCTCAAGAGACTATGGTAACGTGCTCTGAATAGAGGTCTTGGAACAGCTTCTAGTGTGGCTAAGAAGGCCAATTCAAGAGTGACAATCCCTTCCTCACTGAAGACAAATACAATCTGTCCCCTGTCCAGCTCCCTGATTTTGCTGGTTTTGGGACTGCCTCTTTGCCTCAGCCTGCTGAACAAGTGTCTCTTCAAATTGGGAAAGGCCATGCTGCACCGCCTGCTTCCAGGCTGAGCGCTCAGATGTCAAGGTTTCCCATCTGTTGAGGTCCATTCCTAAGGCCTTCAGATCCCGCTTGCAGATATCCTTGTATCACAGCTGTGGTCTCACTCTGGGGTGCTTTCCCTGCACTAATTCTCCATACAGGAGATCTTTTGGAATCCAACCATCAGCCATTCTCACGACATGCCTGAGCCAACATAGACCGCTGTTTCAGTAATGTATACATGCTAAAAATTCCAGCTCATTCTAGGACTACTCTATTTGGAACTTTGTCCTGCCAGGTGATGCCAAAATGCGTCGGAGACAACGCATATGGAACATGTTCAGCTTCCTCTCCTGCTGTGCACAAAGGGTCCAGGACTCACTGCAGTACAGGAGTGTACTCAGGACACAGGCTCTATAGACCTGGATCTTGGTATATGCCGTCAGCTTCTTATTAAGCCATGCTCTCTTGGTGAGTCTAGAGAACATGGTAGCTGCTTTGCCAATGCGTTTATCCAGCTCAACATCTAGGGAGAGAGTGTCAGAGATCGTTGAGCCAAGGTACACAAAGTCATAAACAACATCCAATTCTTGTGTAGAGATGGTCATAGAGGGAGGTGAGTCCATGCCCTGACCCATGACTTGTGTTTCTTCAGGCTGATTGTTAATCCAAAATCTTGGCAGGCCTTACTAAAACAATTCATAAGTTGTTGGAGCTCTTCAGCAGAATGGACAACAACAGCTGCATCATCGGCGAAGAGGAAGCCCCGCATGCATTTCAGCTTGACTTTGGTCTTTGCTCTCAATCTAGAGAGATTAAAGAGCTTTCCATCTGATCTAGTCCAGAGATAGACACCTTCTGTTGCAGTTCCAAAAGCATGTTTCAGCATGACAGCAAAAAAGATCCCAAACAGAGTCAGCACGAGGACACAGCCCTGTTTCACTCCGCTTCGGATGTCAAAGGGCTCTGATGTTGAGCCATCAAAAACTACAGTGCCCTTCATTTCCTCATGAAAGGACCTGATGATGTTAAGGATCCGAGGTGGACATCCAATCTTGGGAAGTATTTAAAAGGCCATCCCTGCTAACCAAATCAAAGGCCTTTGTAAGATCTATGAAGGCCACAAAGAGTGGCTCTCGTTGTTCCCTACATTTCTGCTGCAACTGTCTGAGGGAAAATACCATGTCAATGGTGGATCTATTAGCTCGAAATCCACACTGTGATTCTGGATAGACTCTCTCTGCAAGCACCTGGAGCCTCTTCAGCACAACACGGGCAAGCAGCTTCCCTACAATGCTGAGAAGAGAGATGCCACGGTAGTTATTGCAGTCGCCCCTGTCTCCTTTGTTCTTATACAATGTGACAATGTTTGCATCCTTCATGTCCTGTGGTACTCCACCTTCCCTCCAGCAAAGACAAAAGATTTCATACAGCTCAGTGGTCTTTACAGCACTTCAACAGGGATGTTATCCTTCCCAGGTGCCTTGCCAGAGGCGAGGGAATCCAAGGCAGCTTTTATTTCTGCTAAAGTTGGTTCGCTGTCCAGCTCTTCCAAGACAGGCAGGCACTTGATGTTATTTAATGCCTTTAATGCTAGTTACTGCATTCTCTCTGGAATATAGCTCAGAGTAGTGCTGCACCCAGTGCTCCATCTGCTGTGCTTGGTCCTGGATGATCACGCCTGTAGCAGTCTTCAAAGGAACAGATTTCTACTTTATTGGACCTAAAACCTGCTTGATACTGTCATACATTCCCTTGATGTTTCCTCAAGTGCTTGGGCAAATTCCTCCACTTTTCTCTAATGGCGAGTCTTGCTGATGTCAATACGTGGTCTTCCTTCCTTTTTTGTGTGATACCATCTCTTTATTCACAGTTTTACTCTGCTACACACCAGGGAGTGAGCAGTATCGCAACCAGCACTCTGATAGCTGCGTGTCATCGTAATACTAGGAAGGCTAGAGCGTCTAGTGAGGATCAATTCGAGCTGATGCCAATGCTTCGATCTTGGATGTCTCCAGGAGACTCTGTGTTGAAGGTTTGTATTAAAGAATGTGTTGCTGACACAAAGACCATAATAACAGCAAAACTCCAGCAAGCGTTGGCCATTTTCGTTCATCTTCCCAATGCCACAGCCTAGACAAGTGGGCCAAGAATTGTGATTAGCACCAACTCTAGTGTTAAAGTATTCGAGAATGAACAGCGGCTCTCTCTCGGGGATTTTTTTGATAGTAGCTGCCAGATCGTCATAGAATTTGTCTTTGACTTCTGTTGTAGACGACAGTGTTAGTGCATATGCACTAATGAGGGTGACTGGTCCTGCTGATGAGTGGAGCTGCAGAGACAAGATTCTTTCTGCATAGACAGGATTCTTTCAGTCCCCGCAATCGGTGGAACAATGGATCTCAGCAGAGTATTTCCAACTGCAAAGCCAACACCATATTCCCTGGTCTCATTCAATGTTTTCCCTGCCAGAAGATTGAGATTTTTTTTTCTTTGACAGAGCCCAAGTCTGGCAATCTCGTCTCTTGCAGGGCAACGATGTCCATCTGCAGCCTACTCAGTTCCATGTCGATGACAGCTGTTTTGCGTGCATTGTTTATTTCCTGCAGGTCATCAGAAAAGCCAGGGGTCATTGTCTGAACATTCCAAGTGCCCAACTTGAAGGCAGAAGTTTTCTAATGATTATTTCTGGATCAGCTACAGGGCAACATAAGAAGTCCCCAATCATGCTTGGGTACCCCTACAGATCACTTAAGTTTGCTCTAGCATTTCTGGGGTTAAAGTGCTGGAAAAGGAATAAACATTCTTGGTGCCAATTGCTGTAGCAGCAGAAGGAAGCACCAAAGCAGAAGGAGATTGACAACTGAAGCCTCAAGGAAAGCCAAACCCTCTCTTGGACACTCCAGTCACTGAGCACCTGAGGAAGACACGATCTCAGTGGACTCTGTGTGTCCACCCTTTGCCCAACTAAGCCATTTTGCTTCTAGCCATGTCCAGAGAGGGCAATACATTGTTTATTTGACTGGGTTACAGAATGTTCTTGCTTTTTCTTTTATGTAGCTACACTGAGTCTTCATTCACTTAGGACTGTGTGTGTGTGTGAATGTGAGATTGGTGACCGGCTGTCTTGTGCAGCCTTTGATTGGATAGGTCAAAGCAACGCCAGCAACTATGTTCCACTACCACCATTTTCTACTTTGTTCATTTTTAATGCCTGCTGCTGACCTTTGTGGGTACTGGTGATGTTCCAAACTTGAAGCATTCTGATGTGGGCTAGGCAATGAGTGGTCACACTTGGGATGCTATGGGATATTTATTTTTATGTTGTTGTTATATTTTAATTGTTTTTATTCCACTTGTTGTGAGCCGCCCAGAGTAGTCAAAGACTAGATGGGTGGGATATAAGTATAATAAATAAATCCCACCCCACTAGTAGCTGGGCTACCACTCTGGGCAGATAACAAAAGGACACACAGCCATAAACAATAATGATAATGATAAAACCAATAAAACAACAGGGAAAATGAGGTTCCAGACATAACTACAGGAACCACAAAAGAAAAAAAGGAAAATTAATGGCAGGCTGGCAGTAGAAGGGATACATAAAATTAGTTAATTTGGGGCAAACTATTGAAAGGCTTGGGAAAACAACCAAGTCTCCAGTTGCCTCCTAAATCCCAGGAGTGATGAGATCAACTCCCTCCTCTGGTGGGAGGGAGTTCCAAAGTGAAGCCGCCAATACAGAGAAGGCCTGGTTTCAAGTGACCCATGGGGTGGCCACTTGGAGCCTCCCAATATGAGAAATGCAGGTGGAATGGGTAGATATCTTCCATACCCCAGCACATGTTTTCTACTGTTCTTCTTATTCCTCCTCTCTCCTGTTTGGGGCACTCTCTGCATGAGTGCCACAGAAGACATTTCTTTGTGAACGTACTGCCAGCTATTTTTCTCCACACTATAGGGCATTGTTAGTTTCTCCTATGCCAAGGGGTCTTTTTATTTCTTGTTGTAGATTCCTGTGTAAGTTTCTGAGGGGTTGGATGCCAAACAAGCAGCCCTTTGATTTGAGCTATGCAATGAGTGGGCACTCTTGGGCAAACTAGGCTGTTTACTCAAGACACTAAGAAGGTATCTTCCAAACTCCCACATGTTTTTCATGACCACAGGTCCTTATGGGGGGGATGGAAGGAAGAAAGGTCGCTGGCAAGGACTTTGCTTACCCACTGAAGGCCCAACCTGTTCCCAAAGTTGAAGGTGCTGCGTAGCAAACCCACCCCCCACCCCAATTCTAGGTCATAGCTCCTTATTTTTTCTATTCACAGTTCTGTCTCCTTCCCTGATCTGAAAACATATAAAAGCTCACATATATTTGCAAAAAACCATGAACAGATCAATTCAAGCCACCTCTAAATCAGCTTGGGGTGAGTGATTCTCAATTTGTACAGCAAACATCTGGATATAAATCAAGGGCTATTCATATGCTCCTAGCTATTACAAACCTTTGCAGTAACACCACTGTAGCAATAAGAGAAACCATTTGAGAATTCCAGCATTCACCCACTCACACATGCATTCTCAGTCTTATTAATAAGTAAAAAAAGTAATAAAAATAATTACTTTGTGTAGGTAATAATTAGAGCAGAAAGAGAAAACTGGAGAATGCAAGGCCCATATGCAAACATACCACTGTGTGTGGCTGCAAAAAGTACAGCCCAGTGACCTAACTCCGTGTCCTTCTCTCAGTGCCTCAGTGATTGGAAGGTGCAGGAGATGCTGTGGACTTCCTTGGGGAGGAAAACCTACCAGTCGCTTTCTCCTTTGGCACCAGATCAGCCTCTGCCTTACAAGGTATTGACAATTTTTCTAATTTTTTTGCATCTTTTTAATTTTAACATGTTCAACCCTATGAATGAATGCTGGATTTAACATCAGAGAGCTGTAGAGTGCTGCTTCACCCCATGAGCACTTCTGGGCTCTTTGCTCCATCCCATGGTCACCTGGGAGATCCACAAATAACCCTGATTCTGTCAGTGTTTCAGCATTCAACTGACAGTGCACAGCTGTACTATGAATTAATGGATCCTGTAACTGAGGTGGGCTACGTGGTTACAAATATTGTTGTAACATGAAGCCTGAACTGAACCAAATTGGGTTCTCATAGTTGGGTTTTGAATGGCAACCATATTCCCATGACAAATTAATGGGACTTTGGCAGCCTTTTTCTTACCTCATTTGGTCCAAATCCCTACCATAATTCCTCAGTCTGTTCCAGCAAAGCCACCAAATCTTGGATATATATTCTGAAAATTGTCTTTCTATAGATCCTGTTTCAAAACACAGCCTAACACAAAGCCATTGAAATGTCCCATATAAAGCTCAGTTACATCCATCATTAAGTCTTCTTGTAGAAACTGCTCAAGCTTTCCTTCCCTGTTCCAGAAAACTAGTGTGTAAAACACACACACACAGAGAGAGAGAGAGAGAGAGAGAGAGAGAATTGTGCTCTGTACCTCTGCACTGCAGTTTCTTTAACCTTATCAGTAAAGCTGCTCAATTGAAACAGAATGTGGCATTTGAAGCAAAAAAAAAAAAAGTGTACTTACCTTCTTTACAGTCTAAGCAGCACCTCTGCTCAATTTTCAGGCTCTTTCTCAAGGTGACTATTCCTTGTAGCTTTCCTTCTTAAATTTGTGCTGTCTTGCTTAGACACCATGGAGTTTATTTCATTTAGAAGACAACAATGAAATTTTAAAGCTGCAGTGGGACTGCTGAGGTTTCCTAATCAGACTCATTAACTACATTTCAATTTTAACAGGAATTGTTTTGCTTTCAGGGTAATTTCTCCATCTTCTCCATCTTCACTTTTTCTCAGATATCTTGTTATCCAAATGGCTAAATGGAATTGCACTTTCCGAAGAGGGCTATTCTCACTAGGGCAGTTAAATCTCCATTAATGTCCCCATTATATTTCAGGCTAAAGAAGGACTGCAATTTAGGTAAGCAAAATGGGAAGTTGAAATTGGTTCATGGCATATGTTTCATTTCTGAGGCAGGGATTCTCTCAAACCATTCTTTCCCTCCTTTCTTCCTTGGTTGAAGTGTCATACCTTTTAACTGTGGGAAGGAAATATTAACTACACTCTACAAGAAGAAGACTCAGATGTGGAAGTATAAGAATTAAGGAACTAGAAAAGGTCATGAAGTGTAAGGATGTTTCACTGGAAACAAAGGCCAAGATCTTGTATTCCTGATCACTGTGCATGGGTGTGAAAGATGGACAGTAAAGAAAGCTGACAGGGGAAAAAAATGATTCATTTGAAATGTGGTGCTGGAGGAGAGCTTTTCGGATACCCTGGCGTGCCAGAAAAAAGAACAAGTGTGTGCTAGATCAAATAAAATCTGGAGGTATTTAAGTTGAATCTGAGGCTGAATCATTTTGAATGAATCATTTTGGGCACCTCAGATTATTTTATCTATTTATGTATATGTCAGCTTCATGTAGAACTAGAGTTCTGAGCAAATTTGCATATATGCAAATTTGAAACCTATACAGTATGAAAGGTAGCTGTGTTTGAGCACATTGTGAGAACACAGGATTCTCTGGAAAAGACCATACTGCTGGGAAAGGTGGAAGACAACGGGAAAAGAGGAAGACCAAATACAAGATAGAGTGACCCCCTAAAGGTAGTCACAGGCTTTAGTTTGTAAGAGTTGAGCGGGGCGGTTGAAGACAGGACACTTTGGAGATAGCTCATTCATGGGGTCACCATAAGCCAGGAACAACTTGATGGCAGAGAAGAAGAAGAAGAATGAGAAGAAGATATAGCTGAATCTATTGGTCGATCTCAGGGAGACGTTTGTTAGATTAGCAAGGACTTCTGACCCCCTGCTTTACAACAACAGCAGCAGTAATATAACATAGACACAAACACATATACATGCCTGGTTACACCCAGTGTTATTAGTGCATTGATATGACCTTATCAACAGGACCAAAAAACAAAGAGGAATACTCATTCTCCCTGGTGGTAGATCTTCAGGGCTCTAATCAAACACAAAGCTGATCCCATAAGGTGGAAGGCTCCCTACCACTAGTCTACCCCACATTTTGACCACTGTGCCACTTGGGTCCTTTGCTGCTAGCCATTTTTAGGTTATCCTTTCCTCACTAATTGATCTGTTTTCAGCAGTTTTATTGTGCTGCAAAGAGGCAAAGCTGGTGAAAGCTAATTACAGTCTAAAGGTGCTGATGGTTTCCAACAGTTTTCTTGATGATTATTATATACTTTTAAGTAGGGGTGACTCATGGACCAGATGGGGAGGGGCCCCCAAAATTTCAGGAGGAGATGTCCCCCTCACAATCCATGAGTCATCTCACTTTCTCGAAACATGTTCTCATCTTGTATAAAGAGAGCATGACTGGCACTTCAAATTAATTCTAACTGTTTTATTCTGATCAGTTCTATAGTTGCTAAAACTCATATAATTCTGATTCTGCTACAACACAAAGAAGCAAAGTTGGGACATTAATGAGCAATTTCCCCCTGCAGATTCCCTCACAGGGATGTCCTTTTCTGTGGGTGTGTGAGAAACTGAGTTCTTTCTCTACTCTTTTCCATTTCCTTATTATAAGTTTAAATAAGAATAAAAATCCATGAGAAGAAAGCAGTCTTTGAAAATCCCCCACACAACTGCACAAGGAAATAAACCCCAGCAGACGTGCACTACCAGACATTGCCTCTAAGAAGTGAAGTCCTGGTTTTCCTAGTAAGTTGTCTCATAACAAGGCCAGCACCAAAGGAATCATTTGCTGAGCTAATACAGATTGGCCAAAATCCTGTTGCATAGTGTAGTAAATTGCACTAGAGTAGGTCTGCTGAATCAATGGAATTTATAGAGAAGGTGACTCACCAAATCACCATTAAGTGGGCCTACTTTAGTGCAGTTTTCTATGCTAAGCAACAGGATTTGGATCATTGTTTAGAATCCTTTTCATAGTCCTCAAGTTGAAAAGGTTTTGGAAAAGAGCTTCTATTTCAAGGTGTGAAGAGTTTACGTCCAGTTTAAAGAGAGAAAACAATAAGAAGGTTAAGTAGGGGTCTTGAAATCATAGCATCTGGGCAGCAGACTGCCAGATGCAGATCAACCTGTTTGTGAGGATGCTCACTATATTGCAAAATGCAGCATTTCTTTCAGAGTTGGCACCTAATCAATTGCCATATGACCCCCCCCCCCCACACACAAATTCTCCTTCCTATTTTGACCTTTCTTAAAATTTAGTGATGTTCTTCTTCACTGTCTTCTTTGTTGTTGTTTTCTTTTGTAATGCCTAGGTGACTATTCTGTTTCCCCTGAGCCGCCAGTCCTCCCAATTACCATTCCTTGGTGATTGAGTTTGACCTGTCTCTTTGTTTGGGCTCTCCTTCTAGGGCAATGAAAGCATTTCCTTGCAGGGATGTCACTGTGAAGAGAGAAGCTCACCTGCTCTGAGTTACACAGTAACCAAGATAAATTGTTCCTCATGTCAAGGGGAGAGTCTTATAAGCAAAGCTGAACATCACGTGAGTGAATGAGAACTTAAGCTGCATTCTATGTGCACAAGTGACCGCATCTTTCTGGAATGACTTTTGGGAAGACACATCAAAGTGGTTGTCCGAATGGAAAGGAGACAAGATGTACTGGACCTCCTAATTTCTTTCAGATGCCTGAGCCAAATGCCAGAAGAAAGACCGTTGCTGAAAATAGACTACCATTCTCTACAACATTTCTTACATAATTTCTGCAATGCTCGTTACTGTGAGTACCCTCCAAAACATTCCTCGTTTGATACGAACAGTGGGAAGCTGGCTGATAGCTAGCAATTAATTAGTGAAACACCATATGTTAATAGAAATACAGCAGATGTGTGTACATGGGAGACTTTGGTATAAAATTCCACAATCGCAGTTCAGGAAAGCAGAGGAACACATTGTTGTGTCCAGGGTCTTTAAAGAGTAACTTCACTGCTTTTCATTCTCATTTTTCATGCGTATTAAACTGGGACACTTTATCCCAACACTGGACTGGACAGAATGTTGGCATAGAGAGAATCTGCAGTTGAATACATTTGTGTGTTATTACTCACAGCTCACCCTGAGCATTGTTTTAGTTATTTGCCAGTTGCATTCATGTTCCACCTTTTTCAACAGGAAAAGCTCAAGGAGTCTTACCAAAAAATTCAGAGCTTGGAAAGATTCTTCTTATGTCCATCATCAAATGGAGTGCAATAGATGCAGAAGGGAGCCCCTTTCCAACAGAATGGAAAATCAGGGTTAAAGAAATCTCTCCACTTCCCAGGGTCAGTTTCCAAATGAGTAGAGCAATGTTGGATCTGAACACACTGGAGGTCTGACCCTCTTGTTTTCTTTACCAATTAGAATGCCTATAATATTCATTCACTTTCAAAGAAACTTTCAAAAGTGTTGTGAATATGTGTGTGCTTCTGTATACACACACAGAGAGAGAGAGAGAAAGAGAGAGAGAGAGAGAGATGGGTTAAAGTCAACCAATAAGATGCTGTGAAGCCAGGGGTTCAGAATTTAAGTCCCCACTTTGCCTCCTTGACAGGGCTGATCTCAAAGATCCATAGGGTCCCTTCAAACTCTGCAGTTCTAAGATTTATATATATTATGTATATTACATATATTATTATTGTTGTTGTTGTTGTTATTATTATTATTTTTGTTGTTGTTGTTATTGTTATTATTAAAAAACACCAGGAACAGTCATAATTATAAAAACATTGACTGGTACTATATAACAGATACAAGCTTTAACCAAAAACCTAAGTATCTGTAAAATATCAGTGCAGTATGTATGCTGTTCCTAATATTGTCATTTTTTGTAGATCTGATGGTGTGATTTCTGAGATCTGCTTACTGTGTGAAATTCTTGATATTGTTCCCAAAGCCCCAATGACTGTGGGGACCACTGAAGTGTGTTTCATCCAGAGGCAAGATGTTTTGATTACGAGGTCTCTGTTCTTTGTTAATTTTTCTAATTCTTTATTTTTAACTCTGGGATCCCCTGGAATGGCAATGTCAATGATCCAGACATGTCTTCGTTCTATTACTACTCTGTCTGGTGTGTTATGTTCAAAGTGTCTATCAGTTTGGATCTGGAAATCCCAGAAGATCTTGACTTCCTCATTTTCTGACACCTTCTCTACCTGATGTTCCCATGGGTTTTTGAAGGCTGGCAAGTTATATTTTTTGCATAATGACCAGTGCACTATTTTTGCCACTCTATCATGTCTAATTTTGTAATCTATTTCTGCAATCTTTGGACATTCACAGACGACACAGTCTCATCTTTTTCTTGAGAGTCGACATTTGCTGTTAGCTCTAATTCCTTGGATCTTAGCTTTCACCACATTGGTTTGGAGTGCTTGTTCTTGTGTAGCAAAAATCAAGCCTTTGGTTTCTTTCTTAAGGGTCCCCGTTTTAATCATGGCCACGTTGAATCATGGTCATGTTTTCCATCAATACTTCTCAGATGTTGTCCGTGTAGTGGCTTATTTTTCCAACTGTTTAATTTATTTTCAAATTGTTTCTTATATTGACCCTTTGTTTCTATTGTTTTCAAATGATGATGGTGGTGGTGTCTGTTTTCCATAATTCTCCCTCAGCTGAGATAATCAGGACTAAAATGACTATTCTGTCAGTGAAGACCCTGAACACATATTGGAAGTAAATTCCACTAAACGTTTTCCTTCTGCATAGATACAGGTAGAATTTTAAAGTGAGTTTTCTATATTACATATTTTACTGTTAGTGGCTTGACAGTCAAAGAAGGATTAGCAAGTTCCAGGGAATATTGAGAAGGGCCCACATATTTGAGGAAAGGCATTAAGAGTTGAACTGAATTGTGGTGAACCAAAGTCTGCCTTTTGGCCACTATTTATTACAACATATTGCATCTGAATGGCTATTGTACTTGTTAGTAATCAATTCAATAGTATAGGCTTCATTTTTCCTCACCCTGCCCCCCCAAACAACAACAACAACAAAGTAGTAAGAGTGATAGAGTTTAAAAGACAGAATAGAGGAGTAGAAGCTCAAGTTTGAAACCTGTCCTGGGGTCAAGGCCCCTCTAAAAATGTTTGTTGCATTTCTCCTCCTCCTTTTTTCCCAAGCCATCCATAATATCCTCACTATTCTTATTCTCACAACCATCTTCACAGGTAGGGCTAGATAAATCTGCTGTCCCTACCAGTGTCTTCAGTGGGCAAGCAAATGGGGATAAATGGAGGAGAGATTACTGGGGGTAAAGTGGCATTGAGGCCATGTGGTCAGAATGCTTCTTCAGCTGAGAATTTCATCAAAGTGAGCTCCAAATGCAGATCTTTTGAAATACTTGGAACCCTCCTCCCAAAAGTTCTCTCTGATCCCCAGATATGTAGTCTTCAGAAGTGTTTCTGGGTACATGCCACCAAAATGGACAATCATCAGCCAACCACATGAAGAGAGAAGATGTGCTTGATATAAGCTTCTCTGGAACTTGCTTCCAATGAAGATCCATAATTACAGTTGGCTCTCGCCCTTTCTGTAGTGGAAGAAAAGAAAAGAAATTCTCCATTGTATATTGTTCTCTGTTTGCCTGTACTATTCCACACAGGCAATCTCATACAAAAAAATGATATATGTGGAGCAAAAGTTTGTTCTTATCAGTGCAAGAATTCTGATGACCCCAAGAACTGCCTCCCTACCCTCAGCAGTGAGGAAACACAGGCTGTCATGCCTTGTCCTTGCCTACGAGGCCTTGACAAGCATCCACCTGCATTCCTACTTTTCTACCAAGCTACTTTGGAAAGACCGTATGCAAAGAAAGACTTCTGATAATGTTTCTTTGCTGCTTGTTTTTTTTTTTCCTTCATAAATTGCCTCCCCAGAATTTTTATAGACAAATTAACAGGCTAACATTCTGTGAAAAGAACTGGCTTCTGGCTACAGCAATCCGTCATAGGAAGGACATGGGATGAGGGTGAAACCAATGGCAAGGCTTCTGGAGTCGGATTCAGTGAAGTGGGCAATAAATAATGCAATACCTCAAAGAAGCCAGCAGAGGTCATTAAATCAGGAACATTAAGAGTCTGTGTGTGTCCACATGCACACCCACACACACCTAAGAGAAAGAGGGAGTTTAAAAATTCAGTTGGGCAATCAGAAAGGAACTGCTGCCAAGATAAAAGCCAATGCAGTAACAGATCCAGTTAAGAATTTGCAGGTCACTGGGTCCAGTCGAGCTGAATTGGATTGTGTGAGGCTCTAAGAGGTCATAAATTAATGGCAAACAATACAATATTAAATTAATGGCAAACAATACAGAAACAGCAGCCAAAATCATCTGTTAATGAGAAAACAAATAACTGCACCGCATCAAAGCACATTTTATAAATGGTGTAATAATATGGGTCACACAAGCACTTTATTTACATGTTTTAAAACCTCAATTGTTTATGCATTAGTTCTTTAATTGGGCATGTACTGAAAACTGACAATTAACTGCTTGGCTTTTATCCTAAACAAAGGTACTAATGAACATCCAGGGTATTATTTTTTTTCAGGGTAGCAAGTTGTAGGTAACATAGATTTGTGAATCGTGGCATGATACATGCTAATAGGATACAAAAGACTTTCTCCTGAAAGTATGCATATTACATTTATGCACAGAAGAGGTCCAACTGCTTTAATCATTCCAAAGTAAAAATGCAAAAACTGAAGTGACAGACACCATGCCTTTTGTAAAGCTATCACAAAATGGCACTTTCTTTAGGGCACTCTCAGTGAAAGGAACCTAAATACATCTTTTGCATACTGGAAATATAGCCATATTAACAAGAAAGCAAGCTTAACGTTTTCGTGTGATATTGCACATAGACGTTTTGACAACGTGTTACATAAATGTTTTGTTCTTGTTTGCCGTTTACCAGAAGCATGATGACTGAATGAGGCAGATGCCAATTAAACCAGAGGCAGGGAGATTTCCTTCTGAAGACTTATGGCTTGTGATCTTCTCTTTCATTAAAGAAAAGAAAAGAAAAGAAAAGAAGTGGTCAAACCTTCTGTAAATACAGCAAAGTAGAGAAATGCAACTGAATGTGGCTTCTGTTATAAGGAGATTCAATGGATATTTTCATATATGATAAAAAGGCAATATACACATAATTGTTGTCCTGAATAAATGAGAATTACTTCCTCTTTACTGTCACAACTAGCCTCTGGTCCAACATTAGCAGCCTCAGCCTCCCATCCTCGGTGATTTCTGTTTTTCTAATAGTTAATACTAACCATTCTTGCTAGGTCTATAGAATTTAAAAGAGCTATTAAAATTCCCTGGACCAGATCATAAACAGCTTCTCTTTGAACCAATTTCAACCCAAAGATACTTCATTTCTTTCCCTCATTTTAAAGGATTCGCTTATTTGTTTTTAAATTTTGTACACAATGTTTTCAAAGTGTTCTAGGTTGCAGAAAAGGCAGCATGTGACTCATCGTAAATACTGCCTTACAGATATGTATCATCGTCAGACGAAGAGATATATTGCATCAAGACTGCTTGTACTGTTTCTTCCCAGGCATACCTGGCAATTTCTACCCATTTGATTGAGTGATTCTCGTTCATACTAGAAAACTAGCCCATTTTAAGCCATGTCATCAACAAAGTCACAGTTATGCAGTCTGTCCTTAGCGAATGGGCACCAAGGGGCAGACCTTAGTGGAGCCAGTGAGGAAAAAACTGGAAAATGGCAAAAAAGAAAAAGAAAAGAAAAGAAAACCACCAAAAACCCAGGATTCTCTCTCTCTCTCTGTAATTACATTTTATCCATTTCCGCTGAAGAAAAAATGAATTTGAGATAGCTAAAACAAATTAAATAGTAAGCCATTTAAAAAGCCAGACACATCTTCACAGCCTTCCAAAAGACAGAGAGAGAGTAGAAACTGAGTGCAAGTCTGAGGAGAGGGCATTCCATTTTGCAATCTCAGAAGAATGCCACCAAAAGCCTTTTCTCATCTGTCCACCAAAGTTGATCTCTGCAGATGACGGTGCTCTGAGGAAGACTTCCCCTGAAGACCTCAGGTTCTGGACAGGTTCATAACCAGACAGGCTCTCTCTTAGATGTGTGTATAAGCAGAAGTTACTCAGAAAGATACCCATGTGGCCAAAATCTACCAATCAAAGTGAGAGGTGGAAGAGGACTGTAAAAAAGGATCCACACTCCACCCAAAACAAAACCTGGGGTGATACAAGAGGTCTAGAATTGGCAATTATGCCAGCTCAAGGTTCTGGTAGTTGCAGCATCTGCAAGCATTCATAGGCTATAGTCTAACTCAGAGCCTGAAAATATTACTTCCTAGACTACAACTCCCAGAAACCCCTAGGCAGCATGGGGAGTAGCATCTCTGATCTCTAGTTTAACTCGGGGGTGGGCAACCCATGGTCCTCCAGATATTATTGGACGGCAACTCTTATCACAACTTAGCTCACAGTAGCCAATAGTAAGAGATTGGGAGAGCTTCAGTCCAATGATATCAGGAAAGCCACATCTCTGGTCCGACTTTAGCTATAGTCATTAACTGTTCTCTAGAGTTATTAAATGAAGGTTCATGAGATTGCATTCAAGTTAAGTGGCTGTCGCCTTATCTGTTCACCTTTCATGTTCATTTAGTAGGGAGGAACTTCTTGTTTTGAAGCAGCGCTTATTGTTTCTTTGTTCCCAAGAGTGTATTTAACTTTGTGACAGAGCTGGGATTTTTTCCCTGCCTGCCTTAATTGTGTTCTTAAGTAATTATCAGGGATGTCTAGAGGGCAGGTTTATCACCCCTTGTGGTTTTATAATTCAAGACGAATAAATAAGAAGGCACCCTGTTGTTTCCCAGGCTGTGTAGCACATTCTCCGGTGGGGTGTCCCACAACAGATGTACTGCTTCAGGCCCACATCTAAGTGAACCAAGAGCAAACTGCTTGGTTAATAGGAGAAGGCATACTCTTCTCTCTCCATATTCTCTCCCTTACTGTTACATTTATACCTGCATTCCTATTAGATTCCTTTGCTTGAACGATTACTGACAATGGCCACATAACAGAGCAAAGATAATTGTTACTTTATAATGAATTAATACCATCCATTTTTTAAAATCAATACAGCCCCTTATCCCCAACCAGACTCTTGGTCTTACCTAACCATCAGAACAGCCATTCTCATTTTCCATTTTTGTTTTCGAATACCTACATAGAAAATATGCATAATCTCTGTTCTAAAACACAGGCACACTAGCACAGGGTCTGATCCTTTGCAGATATGGATTGCCTATGTATTTTAACTACACAGGAGGAAGGGGCACATATCATACAGCAATGCCTACAGCAAAGCAAAAAGCAAAGTGTGCTGCGTATATACCACCCTATAGCACTTAAAGAACTCTCTGGGCAGTTTACAAGTTAATTATGCAGGCTACACATTGCACATACCCCCAGCAAGCTGGGTAATCAATTTAAGGACTTTGGAAAGACAGAAGGCTGAGTGAACCTTGAGCCAGCTATCTGGGGTTGAAGCTGGGTTGTGAGCAGAGTTTTGACTGCAGTACTGCAGTTTAACTACTGCACTACGAGGCTCCCAACAAGATCTGAGACCATTTTGCACTTAGATACCAAGTATAATGTGCAAAGTGAAAATCATTTCTCAGTGTTGTGCCAAAGCAAAAAAGTAAAAGAGAATGTCTCCACACAGTAGGTGGGTACAAACACCATCTGTTTTGCTTCGGTCTGAATTATTTGTCTTACAAATCAAAACCATTTTGCTTCAAGCCAGTTTGTAGCCTGTCCAATTCGATTTCTACCCAAATATTTTAAAGTAGGGATTTGTATTCACCTGAGTAGTGAAAAAAACATTATAATGGGGGGAATCGAGGGCTTGGACTTGGGAAGGGGGTGTGAAAATCAGTGTCATCAACTACTTCTTGATATCCATGGTGCAGGCAACACTATTCCCATTTTTTCCCCTTCCTTCCCACTCCACCAGCAGCCTTGCAATTTAAACAGTAGTAAGTAAGTGGCCTACCTCTTTAAATCCTCTACAATGGCACAGATTTCATATTCACAGATACTTAATCCATTTGATTGAGATCTGCAGCTGTCAAAAATCAGAGAAGAAACAAATTTACTAACAAACACAAACACCCATCATACTGAAAATGAAAGTGATGCAAATAAAAATCATTCTCTGTTCTCTAACATTCTTCTCTCGCAAAATGGGCACCTGTTACAGAATTAGGAGAATTCCCTCCCATGGGATCCATGATTGGGCTGGGGTGACTGTCAATCACTAACAGCACTAACCAATATTTCCTTCCTTGATTAAAAGAGAGCCCCACTTCTTTACTTTGTTCTTTCCCCTCTCAAGAATCTGTTGGAAGCAGTGAATCTGTTGAGGCCTGTTCCTAAAAGTCAGTCAGTGATGTCTGTTCTTAGTTTGCTATTTGATCTGTTCAACTGTAAGTAAACCTTTTTATTCTTTCTCCAACTAGTATCTCAGAGTGAGTTATTGAGATTGCAAGTGCCAGCTGATGAGTAAAAAGGGGTGAATTACATTGGGGAACTTGAAATTATTCTGGTCTGAGAATCTCTGCACTTGTGCTGCGCAGCTAGAGGAATTTGACTAGAACTTCAAAATTCTGCAGCAGCATATACGTGCAAATGACAATGGAGCTTGTCTGACTTACCCATGTCTGAGAGTGGCCTGAAAGAAATCTTCATTCAGTTTTGGTTTTTTTCTGATATTTCTCAGATATGCTCTGAAAGATATGACTCACCATCCCCACCCTGGGAATTTGCCTAGAATAGTCTAGAAAGATGAATACACTCTTGGATAAGCCGCAGAAGAAGTCATTTGTCAATGAAACAACACCTACAATCCATAAAGAGGTGCTTAGAGAAATGAGCCCTGAACGTGAGAACAAGAAAGGGCTTCTGATGCTCTCGGAAAGCAGAGGCAGGAGACAGAGTCTGTCCCAGTTCCTTCTGCATTTAAAATTTTTATACAAGTTCTTTCTGTTCTTAACAAGAAGTAGTAAATCTTTGGTAAATCTTTCAAAACTGATTTGAAACTTCACGGCCACCACCTCTTTTGCAGCAGCCACTTTCAATATGTGTTGATACTCTGGCATAGGGAGGACCATCTTGTGTCTGGACATAGTGTTAGAAATGAAGGAAAGGGGGAATAGCAAGGTTAATTCCACACTAGCATTGTTGAACAAACGGATATTGAACAGCAAGGTATTCCAACCTGTTTAAGAACTCCACATTTGTGTCCTAGGTGAGGTGGTCAGTTTCACTTTCTCCCAACATTCAATTTTTTTACGTTCTTTTCATCCTGAATATGAAAAAAGTGCTAAGTGTTATAGAGTCTTCACCATGTCAGCTTTTTGTATGACTGAGTACCAAAGATTCTTGCTTGCTGCTCACAATTGCTTTCCATCAGCAGCATCTAGAACTAAGCTACCAGTAGGGAAAGAAAAAATCTGTCAATTTCAGTTTGTCTCAGTTTCATTTTTGCCTCTGTTTCTTCTGAGGGTAAACGGCATCGCATTCTACTTCATACATATTTAACTCTACATAGCATGTTATGCCCTGTCATAACTAATAGACACACTTTTGTATGCAGCTTTCCCTAGCATATGCATTTTTCAAGTAACACTGAACAATCTCATGTATGTTTAGTACAGTGTTTTCAAAGATGTACACAACGGTTTCTATGTACTACCTTCCTTTAATATATGCACATTTTTGTAAATATGTTCAGAGCCAAGAATCACATTGCAACATCCAAAAGAAATACAAACACCAGAGGAGAATGGGCATTTCAGTTTGCATCTTCATTTGGGAAGTGTGAATCCCCAACCTTATATGTTAAGGTAGATGTGTTTACTTTGCTGAATCTCAAACTTCAGCCCTGCTAGACCTATCACACTTTTTAGATGGCTCTACCTTAGAATCATGATTGTCACTTAAATATGCAATTAGTCAGACTGGTAGATAAATTTGTTCACCTTGCAGCATTTGGCTTATGTATCAAGCACCGTTTTCCCTCAGAAGTTATTCTGTTGCTCAAAGTTTTAAACAAAGGTTTTTGCATCTGTATGTTGGCTGGATAGCTCAGTAAAGTAGTTATACGGCTGTGGAGCTTGAGGTTAGGAGTTTGATTCTCCTTTGTTCTTCCTAGAGAAAAAAGCCAGCCTATATAGCCTAGTTCAAGCTGTACAGAAGGGGATGGTAAACCATTTCTAAGTGCTCTATACCAAGAAAACCCGACTCGACAGCATGTAATTTTTATATCATTATGGTCTAGAAGAGCCAACTGTAATTCTACCCCCTATGGATACACTCCTTAATGTGTACATTTCCATATACTTCTTTACTTCTGTGCCCTGCCCAGTGCTTGAGAGTAAGTGCAGGACTAGTGAAGCACAACTATTCTTCCTTGGGGTCAATACAATAGTGTGCATTTGGATGGCAAGATCAACACTAATGCCACTGCTTCAATATCGGAGAGAAATTCTGGAACAGAGACAAGGTTTGTTGTTCTTTAGGAGTTATGCTAAGCAGTCTTGATCTCTTCCTTTAAAGTCCTTTCCCAAATTTGAGTGAAGGTGAATCTGACCATCACAATAACATACACTTGACATGAAGTCAGAATGCCATGCTGAATTCTCTTATCATCCACTCCCTCCTGTTTATAAACTATCTCTTGACTGTGAGTTTTGACTTCCCCCTGGTGGTAAGCTTTCTCCATTATAGCATGATTACTTCAGCAATTTTTGTTGCCAGCTGGGAGTCCCAGAAACATAGAGCTGTGATTAACCCCATCAGTTGTCCTTAAGTCTGGACTACCTTGGAAAAGATGATTCTTCAACATCCAGAGAAATTTTACAGGTCAAGAACATTTATTTGACTTGACAATACTGACTTAGAAAGTTAAAACCATCTTTCCCCTTGCAAAGTTATACTTCCTATTTCCAAAGGACATAGTAGTGGAGTTTCTTAAATGCAATCAGTTGGATTAGGCTACAGTTATATTTTCCAGATGGCCATATAGGCAATGAATGCCAAATACTGGCTCTACCAGGAGGTCTACTGAGCAGCATTAGAACCATGAAAAGCTACATTGCTTCCTGATTATCTTAGGGTATGGAAGCAGGGAAGACAAATACAGGCTCTTTGTAGAACTGGTAGAGGAGGTGAGTAGCCATGGCCAGATATTCAACAGACTCGGTCTCCTTTGGCCTAAATGACATTATCAGTAGCCTTTTTTTTTTTTGCCCTGAGAAACTTCCTGATATTTTTTCTTTTTGTCACCTTTTAAGAAATGGGCTGTATTGCAGATACTCTTTGAATACTGAATACTTTAAAAATCTATATATCGCTTGGAATGATAATCAGTTCCCAGCCATTGTAGAGGATACAAGATGGTAAATAGTCTGTTGAGGCTCTTGTCACTTTATCTTAGGAAGAAGGTAAGAAACTACACTACTGCCATTGCTAATGGTGAGCAGTTGCTAGATAATTTTTCTACCCCTGGAGAAATTCAGGGGAATGTTATATGGGCCTCAGAGAATTTGGAGAGGCCATTTGAATGCTGCTATATTCCTAAGAAGGGATGGGAGGACTGAAATTCAGCTGCAGCTTGAAGTCTGATGACACAGGGTGGAAATGTGGGAAATACTACAGGTTTGGGGTTGTTCGCATTTTTTTTCCTGTTGATCACATGATGGGATGGGAAGTGCATTTCAGCCTGGAGTCCCACACCCCCCAATCCATAGTTTTTCCTCCCCACTTGAGACCCTTCTACTTTTTAAAAGGTGAAATCCTTTTGCTTTGGTTCAAAGTATGTGATCGCTTTGAACTGATGCAGAAAGTAAAGACCAACCGAGCATATACAGGGACACACACAAAAAGCAATGCTTTGGCAAAACACCTTCCCCCTCACTTCTTACTTCAGAAGGAAAGATGAGGAGAGTATGCATGCACATGTGTACACACACACACACACACACACACACACACAAAAGCAGCACCAGCACTCACCTCCCTCAGAAAAGTCTCTCTCCCAAGACACTTCTTTTTTTAGAACTGCTCCTGGGTGGGCAGAGCTCCTGTTTATTTATTTATTTTTTAAATTTTTTTACAGATCTCTCTGGTTGGCAAGATTAGGAAACAGAGTCATTGAGGCAGGAAAAGACTTTTTTAGGATGATCTTTTGAACCACACCACCTACAGGTGCTTCTACAGAACTGCAATGAAACTGCAGTTAGAAGACTTTTACTCTTCTGCTTGTGTGGACGTGTCTGGTCATGGATTCTGATGCCTGAACATCTTCTCAAGAGCCCTATAGAACTTCATAGACTTCTAGAGAAAAATCAGAAGCTTTTGCTCATCACAGCTGGCATTTATCCCAATTAAGGGTTCATTCTAGAATGAAACCAGTCAGTCATTTCCATTATAACAAAATTCATCTGGGTATCAAAGTATAAGTCTTTTCATTGTTGCAATAACTCCAGGAAATATCAGCTTGTCTATTTTAACAAGCTTTATTTATTTACATTTTTTGTATGTTCCATAAGCACAAATGTACTTCAAAGTTGTTGAAAATATACAAATTCTTACAGCTGTGGAAAACTGCAGGCACAAATGCTTACAAATATATGAAAATTAAACTTAGGTTGCAGGCAAATATTTGTTATAAATTATAATTATGTTTAAAAATTGCAGTAGCTTACATTTCAAAAATTCAGGAGCTTATAAAAGCTCCCAAAAAGGAACATTTTAAAAACAAAAGGCAGAGAATACATCTCTAAAACACATCATTTAAATTCAGTTAATGATCTTAGATAGCCAGGTTTTTGTTGTAAGTAAATTGAATTTGAACAATATTGTATCCAAAAAGATAAAAATAAAAAGAGAGGCCTAACCTCACTAATATATAAAAGTATTATTGAGAAAGAATATGGAAAAGGCAGAGGAGCTAAAACAGTGTGGGAAACAAATTTAAATATTAATATACCTGAGGAAACCTGGACAGGAATATGAAATAAATACCCATATAAATCTATATCAGCAAATGTGAAAGAAATGACTCTGAAGGTAGTGCATCAGTGGCATTTATATCCTACAAAGTTACACAGAATTAATAAAGATGTATCAGATAAATGCTGGAGGAACTATGGACAAAACTGAACTTTGGAACATATGTGGATTTCTTGCCCCAAAATACAAGCATTCTGGTGCGAAGTAATTAGATAGATAGAGATGCTGACCAATCAAAAAATAGACATGAATGAAACATTATTGTTATTTTCAATATTTACGGGGGAAATGAAAAACTTGAAATTAAAGAATTAGTAGCAAATCTTACAGGCACAGCAAGATCTGAGATCACTAAAAATTGGAAAAATGCCCAAGATCTCTCATTGCACGCATTTATGAATAAGATATGGCATACAATGTTGATGGAAAAAATGACTAATAAAATTAGATTATATAGAGGAGAAATAAGGCATAGTCAATTCACCGAAAGCTGGAAGACTTCATTAAAATATGCCAATAAAATAAATGTCGAGGCACGTGGTTTAGAAAACAATTTGGAGCATTTAGATTGTTGGTTGATATTTCTTTAAGATGAAATGGGGAATAGTGTAAATGTGACTTTGTGAAATGTGGGGAATAGCAAGTGGTCAACAGTTAAATTACATAATAAGTAAAATGATAGATTACTATGTTAAGCCTTGTATTTATTACTTATAACATGATGGATTGTCATGATTTAAAAATAAATATATAATAAAAACATCATTTTAAAAAAAGCATTATAAGTAGAGGTGGGAGTATTCGTATACGAATATCCTCCCACAGGTGCAGATAACAAGGGTCCGCCTCCCTGGGGCCTGACGAACCACGCACGAGTCCACCACTGCTGCGAGCTCCGCGGTCCCTTCCTATTGCTCCATTGCTCTTGATGGATTAGCCACTCCTGGCAGAAGGCGGGATGACAAGCCTCTCTGCCAGGTCGCAGAGTGGCTAATCCATTGCGAGCAACAGAGAGATAGGAAGGGACCGCGGAGCTCGCAGCAACAGCGGAATGTTGAGTTGTCAGTCTGGCCCCAGGGGGGCGGACCCTTGTTATCTGCACCTATGGGGGGATATTCGTAAACGAATACGAATACCCCCATCTCTAATTATAAGTTTAAGTAGCCTAAAAATACATCACTGGGCATACATTTAAAAAAAATTAAATAATGTTCTTATCCAGCTAAGATAGCCTTGGTCCAGTTTGCATCTATGGAGGGAAATCCATGATGATGGTTGTTGGTATCTAGTGTATGTGTTTGGCAATGATGTGATGATGATTGTGTCTCCTATCTCCCTATATTTATAATTCTTTCGGTTGTTTTCTTTTCCCTTCCAACTATAAACAATCCTTTCTCCGGGGGCTTTGAGATCCAGGGGTCTGGAACTCCAGGGGGAAAAAAAAAAGGAAATTCTGTTGTTACCGCACTTTCTGTAACTCCAAAGGCACAAAACTCAATATCCGGCAAGCTGCCATAGTGATGATTAACTTCCTTATCTTCCAAAGCTTGGAGGAATAAAGGCTTGTAACATAAAGCATCTGGTCCACCAGAGTCTTGGAACTCTAGAGTCCTGGAAAACCTACAAAGCTGGTTGTTGTTTATTCGTAAAGTCATGTCCGACTCTTCGTGACCCCATGGACCAGAGCACGCCAGGCCCTCCTGTCTTCCGCTGCCTCCCGGAGTTGGTAGCTTCGATGACACTGTCCAACCATCTCGTCCTCTGTTGTCCCCTTCTCCTCTTGCCTTCACACTTTCCCAACATCAGGGTGTTTTCCAGGGAGTCTTCTCTTCTCATGAGATGGCCAAAGTATTGGAGCCTCAGCTTCAGGATCTGTCCTTCCAGTGAGCACTCAGGGTTGATTTCCTTCAGAATGGATAGGTTTGATCTCCTTGCAGTCCAGGGGACTCTCAAGTGTCTCTCCTCCAGCACCACAATTCAAAAGCATCAATTCTTCGGCGGTCAGCCTTCTTTATGGTCCAGCTCTCACTTCCATTCATCGCTACTGGAAAAACCATAGCTTTGACTATGCGGACCTTTGTCGGCAAGGTGATGTCTCTGCTTTTTAAGATGCTGTCTAGGTTTGTCATCGCTTTCCTCCCAAGAAGCAGGCGTCTTTTAATTTCATGGCTGCTGTCCCCATCTGCAGTGATCATGGAGCCCAAGAAAGCAAAATCTGTCACTGCCTCCATATCTTCCCCTTCTATTTGCCAGGAGGTGATGGGACCAGTGGTGATGATCTTAGTTATTTGATGTTGAGCTTCAGACCATTTTTGGCACTCTCCTCTTTCACCCTCATTAAGAGGTTCTTTAATTCCTCCTCACTTTCTGCCATCAGAGTGGTATCATCTGAATATCTGAGGTTGTTGATATTTCTTCCGGCAATCTTAATTCTGGCTTGGAATTCATCCAGTCCAGCCTTTCGCATGATGTATTCTGCATATAAGTTAAATAAGCAGGGGGACAATATACAGCCTTGTCATACTCCTTTCCCAATTTTGAACCAATCAGCTGTTCCATATCCAGTTCTAACTGTTGCTTCCTGTCCCACGTATAGATTTCTCAGGAGATGGATAAGGTGGTCAGGCACTCCCATTTCTTTAAGAACTTGCCATAGTTTGTTGTGGTCCACACAGTCAAAGGCTTTTGTGTAGTCAATGAAGCAGAAGTAGATGTTTTTCTGGAACTCTCTGGCTTTCTCCATAATCCAGCGCATGTTAGCTATTTGGTCTTTAGTTCCTCTGCCCCTTTGAAATCCAGCTTGTACTTCTGGGAGTTCTCGGTCCACATACTGCTGAAGTCTACCTTGTAGGATTTTGAGCATAACCTTGCTAGCGTGTGAAATGAGTGCAATTGTACGGTAGTTGGAGCATTCTTTGGCACTGCCCTTCTTTGGGATTGGGATGTAGACTGATCTTTTCCAGTCCTCTGGCCACTGCTGAGTTTTCCAAACTTCCTGGCATATTGGGTGTAGCACCTTAGCAGCAGGATCTTTAAGATTTTAAATAGTTCAACTGGAATGCCATCACCTCCACTGGCCTTGCTGTTAGCAGTGCTTTCTAAGGCCCAATTGACTTCACTCTCCAGGATGTCTGGCTCAAGGTCAGCAACCACACTATCTGGGTTGTCCGGGACATCCAGATCTTTGTGGTATAATTCCTCTGTGTATTCTTGCCACCTCTTCTTGATGTCTTCTGCTTCTGTGAGGTCCCTACCATTTTTGTCCTTTATCATGTCCATCTTTGCAAAAAAGGTTCCTTTAATATCTCCAATTTTCTTGAACAGATCTCTGGTTTTTCCCTTTCTATTCTTTTCCCTATTTCTTTGCACTGTTCATTTAAGAAGGCCCTCTTATCTCTCCTTGCTATTCTTTGGAAGTCTGCATTCAATTTTCTGTAACTTTCCCTATCTCCCTTGCATTTTGTTTCCCTTCTCTTCTCTGCTATTTGTAAGGCCTCGTTGGACAGTCACTTTGCTTTCTTGCATTTCCTTTTCTTTGGGATGGTTTTTGTTGCTGCGTCCTGTACAATGTTACGGGCCTCCATCCATAGTTCTTCAGACACTCTGTCCACCAAATATAGCTCCTTAAATCTGTTCTTCACTTCCACTGTGTATTCATAAGGGATTTGGTTTAGATTATACCTGACTAGCTCAGTGGTTTTTCCTACTTTCTTCAGTTTAAGCTTGAGTTTTGCTATAAGAAGCTGTTGATCAGAGCCACAATCAGCTCCAGGTCTTGTTTTTGCTGACTGTATAGAGCTTCTCCATCTTTGGCTGCAGAGAACAGAATCCATCTGATTTTGGTATTGCCCATCTGGTGATGTCCATGTGTAGAGTCGCCTCTTGTGTTGTTGGAAAAGAGTGTTTGTGATGACCAGCTTGTTCTCTTGACAAAACTCTATTAGCCTTTGCCCTGCTTCGTTTTGAACTCCAAGGCCAAACTTACCTGTTATTCCTTTTATCTCTTGACTCCCTACTTTAGCATTCCAGTCCCCTATAATGAAAAAAACATCTTTCTTTGGTGTCAGTTCTAGAAAGTGTTGTAAGTCTTCATAGAATTGGTCAGTTTCAGCCTCTTCAGCATCGGTGGTTGGTGCATAAACTTGGATTACTGTGATGTTGAAAGGTCTGCCTTGGATTCGTATTGAAATCATTCTATCATTTTTGAGATTGTATCCCAGTACAGCTTTTCGCGTTTAGTCAGAACTCTCCACTATGACCTGTCTGTCTTGGGTGGCCCTGCACGGCATAGCCCATAGCTTCTCTGAGTTACTCAAGCCCCTTCGCCATGACAAGGCAGTGATCCATGAAGAGGATTTTGGTTATGCTTTGGTTTCCTTAATCAAATTTGTTCAACTATGACCTTGCTCAGCTGGAGAGCTAGTTATTGTTTTGTAATTACTTTAGTAAACTATTGTTCAAGTCTTAATTTCACTTCTCTATCCAGTGCCATCAGAACTGGGACTTTCTATCCCTTCCCCTCCTGCTATAGCCTTTCAATGCACTCCAGATTTAGTCCAGTGGATTTTCCATCTTCCTGGAGCAGCTATTTAGGGTGCACAGTGAACTGCAAGAGGGTGTAGGTTGTAGATGCTGGTAGAAGCAACAGTATCTAGGGAGCACATCATTAGATTCTGGCCTATAATGTAATTATTTTAAAGTGCTTTATGGGGAATAATTTTTTAAAGTTCTGCCTGCTGTTGAGCTTTGTCCTTTCTGTAACACTGAATGGCTTTTTTTTTTTCCTGTGTGTCCTGAATTTTCCTGCCTGAAGTGTTCATAGGGATTATTTTGCTCCGTTCAGTATTCGGAGGGAGGTGTTTCTCCTATTTCAACCTTCTTGCTGCTTATCTTTCCTATTTTAATTTCTTGGAAACGGGCCTGGTTTTTTGAGATCTTTTTCCTTCTAGAAGAACATTTAATATGAAAGCCACTTACCGTAGCAGAGTGTAAGCTTGCATCAAATAACTGGGGATTTGGCGGTCAAGGAATCTGAAGCCAAGGTGCAGAAATGTGCAACCTAACCCATTCCACTTGGAAAAAGACAAATCAATCTATTTCCGATTGTGAAGAGGGACCGATTAAGATGGTTAAACCTGAAAGTGAGCCATCCCCTCGATCGTCTGGGGCAGAAGGAATCGACAACGTGTTGAGAGCTATACCCACGGGGATTCAAGACCTGACTTTAGAGGAAATTCAGGCCACTAGAAGTGAAGGGGGTAAAAAGGAGGGAGTAGAGCAGCCAATGACAGAAGGCTTTTTTGGTAATGGAGGTGTTGGAGGAGAAGGTGGGAAAGGAGAAGTGCTGGGGATCAGAGGAGTGGTTAGACACAGGAGATGAAGGAGTTATGGGGGACAAGAAAAGGAAGAGGGACCATATATGTTCTCTTTCCCTAGAAGAGAGGAGAGAGAAGGTGAAAGAGACAGCCGACCCACGCGTGGACGCGGTGCCACAGGGATTGAAGTTCAGTTTGGTGAATTAGAGCCTTTAGAACGGTCAGTGTATGTCTATCCGAGAGGGAAGGGTCCTTGGAGGAAGGTGGTGTGCCCAGACCCTATCCCTACTGGGGAGACACACCACGAAGGGGATTGGGCTCATCACCCCTGCTGTGGGACAATTTGCACCGTGAGGAGCAACCATTACGAAGACCAACCGACTGGGAGAGATTTGGGACAACACCTCGTTGAGAGAAAGTTTGATGTGGACAGGGCTCCCTACAACCTGGATTGATTTACAGTTAGTTAATGGTCCCATTGGACCTACTGAAGTTGTTCTGCACCCCTCCCCTCCTGAAGTTACTAAATGTTCTGTTTGAGATACATACTCCATCTCCTGTGGTTAATCATGTTAAAGAAGAGGAACTGCTTAAGTTAGAACCAGAACCCAATCACACCGATCCATGTCACTTTCAGACATTTTTGCTGAGAAATCCTGTTCCTGCATGCATCTGCAAGTTATGGAAAACCTGCATGAATATTTGTATTTAAATTTTCATTTAAATATATTCTTCTGAAAATATTTTATCTCTAAATAAGCATTTCTAAGTACATTTTCACCAAAACACTCATTTCTAGATGCTTTTTGTCTGAGGAAGTGGACTTGTCCATGAAAGCTGACATTAAAATATGGCAGTTAAGGTGCCAAAATGTTTTTCTGGTGTGTGTTTTTCCACTGCAATAGGATATACAAAGGCTTTTCCTAGCCTTTTGGAAAGCTGCCCCCATATCTGTCCCTTATTAGCACACACAAGCTGCGACATCTGCTAACTAAATGTAGACTGAACTCACTACAGTTGAAAGAGATTCAGGTACGTTACATCGACCAACATGGTACAGGCGGACATTGCCCAGCATGATGCTCTAAAACAGAGGACATGCTACATTTTCTAACAGAATGTTCTCTGGATGCAGGTCTGAAGTTCCAATACCTTAAACTCTTAACAACTGGAATCAAGAACATTTCCCCTTTAAGTATAGTTTTATTCCTGCTAGCTGGCACAGACTACTATATATCCTATAGGACCACTAAATTTGTTAAACAAGCCATGGAAAGACGGAACTTTTTGCCTGCTTCACAAGTTCTTCAAATTAACATCTTGTTAATTTTTTTGAGAATGCTTCTTTTATTGTCTTAATACTATTATTCTATTATTTTATGCTTTTTATGCTTGTTTATATGCATTTAAATCGCCCAGAGTAGACACGTTCTAGATGGGTGATATATAAATCTAATAAATAAATAAATAAATAAATAAATTTACATTAGATTTCAAACACTATTTTTAAGCTTGATTTAATTTAATTGTTTTCTCTTTTCTTTTTTTCTTCCTTTTTTATTTTAGGGTACAGACTGATCAGCTAGAAAGCAATTATGTATGTATGTATGTATGTATGTATGTATGTATGTATGTATGTACTTTGTGCATGTTTTTGTCTTCTTTATTTTTAATTTTTCTTTTGTGTTTGCCTGACATCTTAAAAAAAGTTTAATCAATTTTAATGGGGGTTGCTTTTGTTTTTGTTTCTGTTTTTGTTGAAAACCATGGCATAATATTCAGGAAATACAGGAACTGACTGATAGCTACAGAGCACTAAATGCAATTGCTAGTCCCACCTAGTGCAAGGACATTGAACCACAGGAATCAATCAAGTATTGACTGAACAATAGGTATTGAACAATAATTGAACAAGTATTGACTGAACAATAAGTATTGACTGAACAATATTTTAGTTGGAACTAACAATCATATTTTGCCCATTATAATCCAAATATGAGCTCAAGATGAGGTGTGAGCAGGAATCTGCTGAAGCCATATGATCACAGTGCAGAGAAACATAAAAAGCTACGTATTGTTCTGCCAAGTTTTATCTCTGAAGATTCCATGAGGAAAATCAGAATCTGTTTGTATATTCTGGGGAAAAAACCACTGGAAATACTTCTTCCTGAGCAAGTTCCATTGAAACAAAAGGGTGGTAATATTTTTCATGAATTGTGCCCACTGTTCCTAGTAAGCTGGAGTCAAACTTGCTCCTAGTCCACTGCATATTTGCAGAGTTGAAAATGGGATGAGCATTTTAGCTATTTTAGAGCAGGAGAAGGACAAAGAAGGGAGTATTCCCCCACAACCAGTGGTGGTGGTGGTGGTTTTAATGCCTTCTTTCTCCTCCCTCCCACCCTCAGTTAAACATAGTATTTTCTTCTTCTTTTTTCCCCTCTGGGAGAAGAGGGAGAGGGAGGGAAGAGAGAAAAGGAATGAGTGAACGTCTTCTATCAAGAGGTGACACTGTTCCTGTTTTTTCTGGGGGGAGGGAGGTGAGTAATGGTGACCAGCCACTCCAAGTCCCAATAAACTTTATCCTCCTCCTCCCTGTTTTCATCTGTAAATGGAGGACATGTGCATGAAGGGAAGATGCATTTCAAATGCGGGGAATGAGGCAAGGAGTTGGAGGTTTCTCACTGGAGGACCAAAAGACACTGAACTTCACCCTTGTCCCAAGTAAGACCCTTTTATCTCTCCTCCATTTTATTTTATTTTATGTTTTGCTATTCAGACACAGAAATACTTTGAAATATTTGGGAATGCATCAAATTGGCTCAGAAAGCATCAGTTGCTATTAGAAGACAAATAACTTGGAACAAATCAAGGCAGATGATATTCACACACACCCCTAGTTTGCACTCACATAGGCATATAAGGGTGCAAAAATGGGACTGTCATTCATACCCATTTGTACCATGAGTAAGTGCCTGCTTACCACAATCATAAATCCATTATCTCATCAAAAATTCTTACCACCTTCATGCAGAACAAACTGAGCATGCCAACACAGTGAAGAAAAATAATTATAATTGCATGCCACCAACTTGAATCCAACTTATGGTGATCCTTTTTACAGTTTTCTAGGTACAGAGTACTCAGAAGTAGTTCCCATTCCCTTCTTCTTGGGGGCATCCTGACACGAGGCCACATAGGCTGTTTCTTCTCCCAGAAGGCATAGTGGGGAATTGAGCTCCTGAGAAATACACAAATAAACAAGTCTAATCAGTCTGTAAACAAGAGCACTTGAATCTGCTGAACTATTTATTTATTGAAAATATTTTTATCCCACCTTTCTCCTTAAAAAGAACTAAACATTAAAAAAAAGTTAGTTTATGAATTCCAAGTTGCCAAAACACTTAGTACTATCCAGTGTATTATCCAGCATCTCCACTGGTTCCAAGGCATCAGATGATAAAGTAGGTGGATATATTTTATTAATGCATGCACATCCTGGCTAAAATAATATGAAAGGCAGAATTCTTAGCCAAACAAATCTTCCATTTGAAAGTATCAGCAAATAACTACAACTTGTCTTAGGAAAGAAAACCAGAGTAACCTGAGAAATCAGGGGCTCTGCAGAGAGCAATTCCTTTAAAGAATAAGTACAAGAAGAAATAGCTAGTGTTCCTTTCTAAGAGACAACTTAGAAATCTTCAGTTAATACAATGTGGTAGAAGACCATTCAAATAACATTTACAAGGAAAGGAAAAGAACAGCATTAAGACAACAAAAAAGGAGAATAATAGAAATGATCAGTAGAAAGACTAGAAAAGCATGCACCACTAAACAAAATGACTCAGTGTTAGCCAGAGGGAGAAGGATGTGGGTCTCTTGATGAGAATGAAATTATTGATGACTCAGAAATGCTTGAGAATACCGAGTTTCTGCTAAAATGTTATTTCAGAATGAAAAAGCAGGGGCAATTAAAGTAACAGTATTAATGAACAGAGGCTTGAATGCAGATCTAGATAATGTAGGGCCAATTTCATTTAACTCAAAAGGCTACACTTTCAAAATGAATTTTGAATCAGAATGAATGCATTCAAAATCTTCACTTTTGCATAAAATATAATTAGGCCATGAAATCACCACAGTTCAAAAATGAATACAGCCAGCCTAGTCTATTTATAGGCCAAGTAGATTATTTAAATGCCAAAAGTTCACCAATAATGTGAAATACTATAGTAAACACATTTTTGAGTATCATTTATGTGGACATATTGGCTAGCATATCAAGATGAGAAGTGCTTGTGTTCCACTGTGAATCTCGGGAGGGTGAAATTGATATTTCTATAGAGAAATGCAAATTCAACAAATTTCTGCTCCATTCCAACTAAGCACTGAATGCTACACTGCAAAATAACACCAAGATGTGATCTATCTACCCAGAATGCAGTCTGCTCACTTCACTCAGAAAAAAGATGCCAGAGTTTGACAAAATGTTTCTGAGGCTCATCGGCGAAGAGCAAGTTACTGATGCACTTGAATGCACAAAGTGCAACTATTGATGCCTTCTATGAAGTTAACACTGTTCAATAAACTCATGTAGCACTTTACAGAGAAATCCATGAGTTGTCTTAGTCATGCACAATATATACTATGGGAAGATTTTAAGAAATAAGGCAGCATCGCATAAATTAGAAGGCAGGGTTTGTTTGGTTTTTGTTTGTTTGTTTTTTCATGTAAGATAAACCCTCATGAATGGCTAGGCACAAAGTAAAGCCCCTCTAGATGAAACAGATCAGATGGAGAGAGAAAAAGAAAACCCATTACCTCAATTAGCATACTCTATGGAATTAATTCTCAAGGGGCTCAAGGTGTCACTAGAACTGCTCTTAATGCTGAAGTGGCATTCTGCAGTCTTTTGGCAGAAAGACTGCAGAAACCCATGTGAAATTGGGTTCAGGGAAGGGTCTACTAAGGCTAAGCTGACCTTCAACCCTTTCTGGATATTTACCACAAACTAGTGCTAGGTTGATTGTCTTTTCCTAGTGCTGCAAATGAAAGGGAAGGAAGGAAGGAAGTACAGAAGGAAGGAAGATCCACAGGCTTGAAAATCCCTTTTCAGAATGGGGTAATAGTCAAGATGCCCTCAAAAGGAAGCCAGTGAACCGTGGGTTTCCAGAAGTGTGCTCATTTCTTATTTATTTTGTGAATGTTTACAATTACCACTTCTCCTTTAAATTGTTCTGTTCCACAGAGTTGTACCTTCTATTGTCTTTGACAATAATTAATGCTTCTTGAAGGGCAGCCTTTGTTACCACTGTGTTATTCCAAAGCCATTCTAAACAGCCTGAAAGAGGAGGTGCCTGGCTGCCTGGCAGTCTGACAAATATCAATGTTCATGGATGGTTAAATAGCCAACGAACTATTTGTACGTTCCATGGGGAACATACTGTACGTGTGAAACCCTACATAAATAAATGTAAAGTGGATTTCAGGGTAAGGCAGCAACAGGGTTCGAAGATGCTATAGTTAGGCACAGCCAAATTCTACACAATCCAAAGGCATGGCCAATCACTGAGTATACAATGACTGCCGAAAACTAACAACTGGATGCAAGGCTGGCCCTATTGTTAGATGTGAAGGAGAACAAGAGGAAGACAGCCACTCCTGCTTTCTTGCCCACTTAGCTTTAAGGGAAGCGGAGAGAATGGAAAGAGGAACAAACAAAGCCTCAACTGTCATCACCATCACCAACGGCAGCCCAAAGGCAATAGTGTTGTATTCCCTCAGCTGTAAGGTCCCTGCTCTGTTCTCCTGGTTCTTTCCCCTAATTCTTCCCTGCTCCATGGTACTTCCTTTCCTGTCCTCCCAGTCTCCATATTGGTCAAAATCGTGTCATTTAGTTAAGCCTGCAGAAGGCAAACCATGTAAGTCACAATGGTTTCTTGCTGGCATTGAACAAATTATCTCAGTGGTTTTGGCATCTGGCTGCAGAGACAGAGGCTGGGAGTTTGATTGCCCATTGTGCTTCCTTGACAGGGCCTGGGCTCGATGATCCAGAGGGTCCCTTCCAGCTCTGCCGTTTGATGATGATGATGATGAAAATCCTTACTTGGATTCTCAGGCACAAACCCAGCCACTGCCTTGGTGTGTTCCTGAAAAGCCAAGCAGGGGCTCATTAATTGCCAGTAAGGAGCCCCTACAAGTTATGCCATTTGCGTTCTGCAGATGTAATTAAGCAAGAGGACTTGGGACATTGCTTTCTGTTTCACAAAGGGAATAATCCACAGAAATGCAAAAACAAGTATAAGGAAGTCTCTGGCATTCCTCGCAGAGGCACAGAGGATGGGAAGAATAGCAGCGTTCTTCCTCCTCACCTGCACAGCCAAGCAAGAGTTTGCAAGAATTTGCATCCATATGCAACTGCATTTCTCTCAAAACAGAGAAAGAGAACCTTCTGCCCAGGGACCAATTTAGCACACAAAAATTCCCTAACCACAGGGAGAGTCTTGGATGGTGTTCTGGAAGGCACTTCAAGAAATAATTTAGTTAAAAACTAGAGATGGGAACAAATCACAAAAAATTGTGAATCATTTTGATTCATGAATTTACAATTTCTTTCTGATGAATCAATTCATCAATTCATTTTTTAAACTTTAAAACCCTATAAAATGGGCCCCAAGCACCTAGAGACACCAAATTCACAGGGAAGCTTTCTCTGCCTCTCATCTACAAGCCCTGAAAGTTTAGTGAAGTCTGAGTTTCAGATGACCACGTTATATACCCACAAGGAGCCCAGCCCACCCAAGAAAGTACCCCAGGCATTTAAAGACACCAGTTTCTCACAGAGAAGCTTCTACTGACTCACCTCTACAATCTCTCCAAGTTTGGTGAAGACTGGGTTTCAGACATCCAAGTTATACATCCACAAAGTGGGTTCCCCCAGGAAAGTGCCCTTTAGCAGCTAGCTTGGGGAAACCCAATATTTACCAAAACCTGGAGGGATTGTACAGGAGAGTCTCTGTGATTTTGGTGTCTCTAGGTGCCTGGGGGGGGGGGACTTTCCTGTGGGGGGCTCTTTGTGAGTATATAATTTGGACATCTGAAACCCATCTTTACCAAAATGTGGAGTGATTGTATGGCAATTCAGAGGAAGTGTCCCTGCAATTTTGGTGTCTCTGGGTGCAGGGGGAGCATTTTATAGCCAAACTAATCAATGAATCAAACATTGCTAAAAATTCATTGATTTTTATTCATTGGTGGCATTGATACATACAAATACAAATTGACAAATTAGTGATTTTTTTGAATGAATTTGGTGATTCATTTTTTAATTCATGCCCATCTCTAGTAAAAACCATTAGTTCTGCCCTGCATGACCTCAGCAATAGAAAAAGCTGAGCAGAACTGCTATAGGATAGAAGGAGTAGAGCATATACTACTCGTGGATTATCTTGGTTTTCTTGACAGACACTTCAGCCTAGATTGTTACTAGAATTGAGGCTATTGAGAAGAGCTACAGGTTTCTTTGTAGATAGTCAGTGCCAACCTCTGAGATTAGGACCAGTTATCATAACAGAGCTGGCATTGGCAAGGGGACCACCTTGTTATCCTCTCTTTATCTTTTTTCCTCCTCTTCTGGTCCTCAGTGCCTATGATGGCAGGCTGGGTAGTGTACATACATGTGTGTGTACTCCTCCCTGGTAGCTTGAAGGGCAGAAGGGAATTTCTTGCTGGGTGTTCAAAGAGGCCTTTCTGGACTCGTCGTGGTCTCTCTGTATTTAAACAAAAGATCCAAAAAATGAAATAGGCTCTTTTTCACTTATTTAATATTCTTTCATTGACTATTGAAAGACAGCCTCTAAAATATGAATGATTTTATATAAAAAAAGAGGGGTAAATGAAAATTTCATGTTTCTTTCATGTAACATTTTAGTACCCTGTCTTTCACCCTTTATCTGTCAAATAGCCTAATAATTTTTTCATCCAATAGCAGCCATGATGGTTGACAGCAGCCAGTCAGAACCTCTGAGGACAGCAGGGATTTTGAATCTGTAAAAGGACCCAGACTTGTGGGAAGCCAATGAGAAGTCAGTGCTCTTTGCTTAAGCTGTAGATTGTCAGTGTGCTGAGGTCTTCCAATAACCCAAGGAAGGAAATGACCCGAACTTCCATCTTGGATTGTACTGCGTGCCTGCCCACTTTGTCTCCATCTTGGACCTTTTCCTTTGTTGCATTTCCCCCTCAATTTTATTTATGAGGTGCAGCCCCTTTCATTGAATTGTTTTTACTGCTGCTCGGCAGTCTGCCTGCCAAGAAAAAATTCTTGGGATTTTTTTTTTCCTCTCTGATTTTTTCCTCCCTATTTCTTTGAATATTTTTCTTTCTTTGGTTTTGTTTGTTTGCTTGTTTGTTTTGATCATTTCCTTTCTTAGACTGTTTTTCGCTGCTGCTGCCTACTGCTACTGCCTGAAGGAATGGAAGAGAAAGAAGGCATCAAGTGATAAGGGGGAAAGAAATCTCATATTCTAGTCATTGTGCTGGTGATGTGGTTTTGATTCAGTTTTGGGTTGCCTGTCTGTTTTGCCTTTATTTGCTTGCTTGCTTTTCTTGGGTTTGGGGAGAAGAGGCTATTTTATTTTATCTTACTATTTTCCACACGTGAAGAGGGTACTCTCCTTGTCTGATAGATTTTTAAAATTGTTATTTGATTAATTTACTGTGTATATATTCTGTTAAAGGTGTATATTTTGGTGAGGGTTGTGGGGGACTGTTTTCTTTGCTTAGGGGGAATGGCTAAGGTGGTGGAGTTTAAGGCTATGCTTGTGTACCACTGGGCTCTGGGCTCAAACCCAAAGTTTGCCAAGCAGCCCAAGCCTATGTGGTTGTCTGCTTTCTTTTCTCTCTTTTTTTTTCCTTTTTCTCCTCTTGTGCTGCCCAGGCTCAGAAGGTCTGTTGTGTGGCACTGAACTCACACTGGCTTTTATTACTCTCTCTTTTCTAATTTTGGGGCTCTTTGCTGCTTTTTGAATTGTTTGGTAAGTGAGCCAAGCATTTTTTGTTCTATGCATAGGACTGGTAGGGTGGGGGCGTCTTGACTATCTTGAGCAACTTAGATGTGATTATTTAAATTAGTGCTTGCGTAAGTCTTATAATGTGTTCTTTCTTACATACAGTTGCCTGCTTTTACAGCAGGTTGATTTTCTGTTGCCTTACCTCTGCTGTTTTGGAATTGTTTTTGAGGATTCTTTAGGGCTTCTGACATGCTTGAAAGCACAAATGAGGAAACACAAAATAAATGACCCAAAAGAAGCTTTCGTTTTCTTGTAAAAAGAAAGGAACTAGTGCATGAAAAATGCAAAAATGCACCTCCAAATGAACACAAAATGAAAAAAAAAAATTCTTTGTCATGAATATCCCTATTCTGGACAGTAGCAGAAAGACTACCTTCTTTGCACTTCCTCCACCTGATCACACACTCTCCCTCATGATATATTAACAAAATACAATTATTGGTCGCTATTATCTCAAATAAAAGAAGCAATCTAGCTCCAGAAGCAGTTTCACACAATATACCTTGCCTGGGCCAGTGCAACAGCAGGTTATGCTACACAACACAACTGCTTCATATACTACAAAACATAACCACTGCTTGTTAGGATAGAAAGGAACTGAGGTAGCTGTAGAAGCATCTTCCTATGCAGCCCATAGCTCTTTCTTTGCCTCAAAGCACTGTTGCTTTCTAAGGAATCACAGTTTTGCCAGGGGTAGGGCAGGAATATGGAGCTCAAACACACATATTTGCCCAGGTCACCAGAAGTTATGATCGGCCTACAAGTATAAATCTAAGCTTAGCACATCCCACTGGGTGCCACATTCCTTCCTGGCACATTCCGAAAGATATGAATGCTATATCTATTTTAAACCCAGGGCACTCAGCAGCAAGGGAGGAGGAAAGAACAATACATGCTATACTGTTCCATGAAAACAGCTATTCTTTGTCTCCCATACCTGATCTCTAATAGAAATGGTATCTGTCAATAATTCCAAAAATGTGACTTTATAGGGTGCAGAGGTGTTGCCCTAAACATGAAAACTGCTTTTTAAAAGGTGCTTTGGTAGTGCATTAAGAGTGAAAGCACAAATAAAAAACTTCAACTTCGGACATAACAGTACAGTTTGTTTTGGAACAAAGCTATTGATATGATAACAAGGCAGCAATAATTCATTCTTTGTGTGTGCCAGTTTCCCCAAGAAAGTATAAACAATGATGCAATGTAAACAAGAAAACAAGAGGAAAAAAATGAAGTGCCTTTTAAAATACCTCTTATGTTGTGTTTTATCGAAAATGATAATTAACAAAGGGATACCACAAAATAGATGTGGAAACCTGTGCTAAGCATAACAATATATTGTACAAAAAGTATTTTACTGAATATTGTAAAAAGAGAAAAAGATGAAAGTTATTTTAAGCTGTTTGTTTAATGATAAGCCAGTAGAGAAGAGAAAGAAATGTGCCATTTGTTATTTGTTAATTAATAATAATTAAGTGTTTTGAAAAGGGGTACAACATTATAAGTTATCCTCTAACACCATCTATTGACATAAATATGATGCACACCCCTTGGCTACCCTAGTAGATTGGTTTTATAGCAGATTGCTATACTTGTCCTTGATAAGAAGACCAGAACTCTCCCACAGTGATAGTTGTAGTACCGATAAGGATAAGCTCTAACATCAGATCACTTTCATAGCAATGTCCTAGATCAGTGATGTGCTGGCCTTGCCAACAAGACAAGTTATTTTGTTTTGGTTAAAGTATAAATACAGGATGAAATCACATAGAGTGTTATGGGGCATGATGGAAGACACACACTTTTACTGAATGGGGAAACATAATATCCAAGGAGGGTGAGAAAGTGTGGAACAGAGAATGGAACTGGTGCCAAGCAAATACCTTTACAGCAGCAAAAAGATAACAGCATGACACTGAAAGCCAGCAATGGATTTTACATAAAGCTGAGTGAGAAAATGTTTTTCTGTGTGTGTTAACATGCTGAGAGACTTAGAAATGTTCTCTTATGTTTTCTTATTAGAAAAACTCTGATGTTCCTTCATGTATTTTTAAGAAAGCTTTTAAAACTTTTGGAGTTATACTGCTTTTTACTTTTAAATGAAATAACATAGAGATATATTCTCTTTCATATACCTTTTTAATGTGTCCTTAAGTAAGTGTCTTTCTATTGATTTAAATATTACTAAAGTTCTTGTCTGGACTATTGTAGTTAAATGTTTACACTTGAGATGCATTTTTGACTTACGTATTTGCCTAAAACTTAGGTTCTATTTTCATATATGTATTTTTAAGTATTCAAACCTACAGGTTTCCCTCACAACTATAAATATCAACTGTCTTTGATATTTTTTGGATTTGCTTTTTTAATTTATGGAGCCAATAAATAATGTAAATAAATTAAATGTGTAGAAATAAACAAAGTTTGAAAATGCTTGGAATTATTGCAACAAAGGACGTATAATTGGATACCCAGACGATTTTGGAAATGCCTATCACTGGTAACCTGGTTTCATTCTGGGATTAACCCTTTACTGGGATAATGTCAGCTATGATGAACCATAGGCTTCTGTTTTTTGCCTGTGAGGTCTATAAATCTCTGTAGGATTCCTGGGGAGGGTGTCAGGCATCCTTATCAGGTTCTGACAATGTCTGTTCCTGAACCAGCAGGGCTAAGTAGCCCATGGCCAGCTTTAAAAAAGAAAAGAAAAGAAAAGAAAAATGAAGAAAACATGCCAACTTGGGAGATGGCTGGCCCTCAAACCTTAAAAGAAGTATGTATAATTTGGCATAGTGAATCCTTTCTTTGAGGTCTACCATGCTGCTAAGTTCCACAGCATTTTGCAACTCTTCCTTTCAAGTTATTTCCATTTATGTGTCCTTAAATGAAGAATTTTCAGAAATTCAGGGTCTGAATCAAATTGATGAAGGTCTGGATCACTCTGAATTTGCCAGGCTTTGGTTCATTCTCAACCTAAAATGTCAAATTGGCATCTGAACCAAATCCATGGGCCTCTTTAGAGCCCTCATGTTTATTATGTCATTTAGATGAGATTTAAATAATCTGAATAAGGAAAAAAAAGTGAAAGTGACAGATTTTTCCCATTGCTGATTGTCCTTTTGAATCTATTACCCAAACATGGGCCATGTTTACAAACGCATGCCAGTTCGTCATGTTCAAATTTTGCTCAAGGAATTGGACAAGAAAAGTAACTTTGTAAAATGAAAACAAAAACTTGTCAATATTACATGTTGTCTAATATGAAATCAGTCTACAGAAGTAATTGACTCTGCTGCAAGTTTCATTTCAGACCAAAGAATTACTTTTCTGTTGAGTGGACTGGAAAGAGGGGATGAAAAGCTAATGAAGACACATGTTTGTGTGTACTTAATTTTCATTTAATACCAAAATGCTCTTGGCCTCCTGCAGCCTGAATAACTTAATACTACATTTTGTTTAACAGGGCAACAGCAGGAATGTACTGAAAATAATTATAATAAAAATGGGCCATTAAACACATCCCAAAAAGCTTTTATGACCCGCAAATCGTTCAGAATGTATGAATAAATTCCATCTAGTCAGGGCAATTGGAACTGTCACTGTGATACTGATCTTAGAGGCAATTAAACTTCATCCAGACCCACCCCCAGATGTGAGGCAGTCCTGGGCAAGGTACTCCCTGGGTTTTCCTGGACAGGCAATGCAAGGTCTGCCCACTACCAGTGCTTTTCAAGTGGTCAGTCAGCTCTCTCCCTGCAGGCTCCCAAGCTTCCTGTCAGCAATAGACACAGGAAGTGGTGGAAGGACCTTCCATAGGATCCAGTGCCTCTCTTTCCACCCCTGAGTCCTCTAAAGAAAGGAAAAGAACTCATGCTGGGCCTCTTTCTTTCAGTAACCCAGCATGAAAGAAAAAGTGCCCGCAAGGGGCAACAAAATATGCTACTTTCCAGCCCTCCAAGAATCCCTACCACTCCAAAGTAGTTGCCACTACTTTCCAGAATGAGCTATTTTCTAACTGTAGGGTTCCTAGGACATACCAGGATGCCATTTGGGTGGGCTGTCCAGCAATATTGCCCATCCTGCACATGGGACGTTTGTCTGTGCTGTGGCATAGGTCCTTCAGAAATGCTGGCCCTTGCCCAGAGCCCAGCAGTTAGAAAATAGCTGGCTCTGTGCAGTGTGGTAGGTCTTGCTGTGCTCCACAGAGACCTTTCCCAGGAGTGAGATAGACAGAGGCAGCAGTAGTGCCAGAAATTGAGGGAAGAAGGTTTGGAGATAGAGGTGGTGAAAGGAAGAAGCAGCAAAGGTGGAGGTGGGAGGGGAAAAGAGCTAGAGGGGAAATTGTGCCAGAAGCAAAAGTGTTAGTGGTGGGGAGAATTGTTAGAGGTGGATGTGGAGGGAATTAGTGGCAATGCAAGCAGGGTTATTACTTTTTTCCTGTCTCAGGCAGCAAGAGAGTTTGAGCTGGCCCTGTGAAGTTTCAGCCCCTGTATTCCCTCCAAATGCTTTTGAACTAACAGTGTCCCTACATTGTAGGGTGAAGGGAAGATGGCAGCATATGCATACCTGAAGTACCAATAATGTAGTAATTAAGTGGCACAGTCTATGCCTCAAGAGTAGAGAACCCCCTTAGGAGTAGAAGTCTCCTCAAGAACAGGAAGCCTGCTGCTGCTAGTCCAACTATTTACAACTTTTCAAGCAGGTGCAGGAACTAGCCTCCTTAAGTTTTCAGATATGCATATACCTACTGTGAAAGAGGGAAAAGTAGAATTTGTGTTTCCTTGTTTAAAAGGCTAAGAAAATTAAGGAGAGAGGAACAGAGAATGAATAATGAGGGATGGAGATAGGGAGATGTAATTGCCACATTGCCTAGTTGGCTGGGTTTTATTTGAAGTCAAGCTATGCTGCATATTGCCTGCTTTTTTGGTTTCCCATCTTTCATTTAAAAAGAGAATAAATATATATCTGCACCTCAAACTCCTGTATGTTTTATACCACAATTGTTGTGGCTATATTATAAGAGGTCCCAGGATCCTTATATGGTGAGATACTTAGAAGGTACCAATGTACTCCAAGAAGAGACAGCACAGGGATTAAACCTGATGTATTAAAAGGAGAAGGCTAGAACTCCCAACCAGAAATTCTCAATATCTCACCAAAAGACACATCTCAGGATTCCTTCATACATGTCCATGACATTTAAAAGGGCATGAAATCAATGCAGATGCTTTCTGCAGACATACCTGATTTGAAGACTGGTGTATAAGGCAAGCTCTCCAGTGACCATTCCACCTAATTTTTAGCAGGAAACAAGCCTGCCACTGCCTCTAGTAGAGTCAATATAGTTAGCTGATGAATACAGTAACAGTTGTGTGACTGAAGCCATATTTTTAGGCCTCAGAGATTTAAAATGGGAGAGATTCTAACTGAGCTCGGCACTGCACATGCATGCCCTATGTGCAGTTGTGCTAAATTCATGACTGCTCAATGATAGCTCTCAGGTGGGAATGACAGAATAGCCCTCTGAATCTATTATGGAAATGTGGTCTTTCATTTGTTCCTGCATCTTGTCTGCGGCGGGACTAGGTTGGAGAGATTAGAAGGTGGTCATGAGAGAGGGGGAGAAATAGGTAATGGGACAAGATAAAGACCCCCTTTCAAATTTATTTGATCTTTCATGCTGTAATCCATCATATATCATCTTCTATTATCATCAAGAGGTAAGCTCCATTCAATTCAATGGTGCTTGTTGGGATGTGTGTTGTCTCTCTCTCACACACACCACTCTCTGAAAGGAGCCTGTGTCCAAATAAGGACACACAGACTGTGCCTGACAGGTGTCCTTTCGAAGGCACTCTGATTTGATCTGTGTCCAGGCACACGGTGGTATTTGGGCATTTCCAGTTCTCCGTGAAAATCCCATCTTGCAAATGGAGAAGCACAGACAGCCAAGCCAAGCCAAGCCACAGACCCTATGGTGCGGTCAGAACAGAACGGCTGCTGGCAAGGACAGTGGCAGTCTGCAGAGCGAGACACTCCATTTTATTTTCATTTGCCCCCCTCCCCATCGTATCAGTGAGCACATCGGGTTCCCAAGGCAGCCATGGAGAACAGAGTGGGTGAGGGACTTTGGACAATGAGCACAGATTCAGCCTGTATAGACACATTTGTCTGAAGTACCTATTCTGAATAGGATAGGACTGCACTATAAACTAACTTTTATATTTTAAAAAGCTATATGTCAAAAGGGAAAAGCTTTCTCCCTGTGTTCAAACACAACTGGTCCTTAGGATGATCTTTGAAAACAAGTCTGTTTTTTTTTTCAGAAGGAAAAGGGGAAAGCCATTATTGAATTCTGTCATTAATATTATACTGTAGCATCATTACCAATCCTAATAATTAATATTTCAGTAGAAAGAGACTGGAGGTGGGGAAGGGGGAGAGGAAGATGGATTATACCTCCTTGAATAGCCTAGTGTGAGATTCCATGAGCAGTAATTGAAAAAAAAAAACCAAACCCAGTTCTGAGATTTGGAGCATACAAAGTAGCTACCTATATTACTTTAAAAATCCTTATAGCAACCCTAAATGCAAATCAGGTCAGTGTGATTGTTCCTAGCTTTCAGATAGATGTGGTGCTGAGCATATTTGCAATAGTTCAGGCAGGATCCCTGAACTCTGTAGATCTCCTATTCCTGAGAAAGCTGTACCTGCTGAATATCTGCATCTCCTGCACCTCTTAAAGGCACAGGACCTGCATGAAGAGAAGTGGTGGTAAAGGGGGAGGGGGCGTTATGCAGAAGTGCATGAAACACCTTGGGCTTCAAATAGTGTACATGCAAAAAACCTAGGAAAACCTGACTTCTTGGTTTTCCTAACTATAAAACCACCCTGAAAGAAACACTTCGCAGTAGGGAGTAAATATCTCGTGCATTTGTGAGTGCTGGTCAAGGTTTTCATTACTATACAAGCAAACTGTTGCTGCTCAGTTTTGGGGAACTTTTATATGGCAACCCTGTGGGAACAAGAAACTTGAGGGACTCATGATGCTTAGGAAGGTTGGTGAAGAGAGTTAGAAGAGGAAGAGTTATGGTGGGGTAGCAGGAAAAAAAAAGGCATGGGGAGAGGGAACTAGATCACAGAGAAGGAAACTAACCAAAGGGAAGGGTGGTGTAAGCTGGAAGAGTCCTGGGGTAGAAGGAGAAAAAGACCAACATGGGAGAAGAAGCTGGAGTGAGAGAAGAGGAGAGACCCCTGGGATGGAACTAATGCACATCTAACCTGAGGAAACGAGGTACATTCACTACTAGTCAGACAGACAGACAGACAGACAGAAACCTTTATTGGCATACTGTTCAAATCAAAACACACTAAAATACAGCTAAAATGTTCAACGGCTAGCAGGTGGCGGGGAACAACCAAATGCATATTTAGGGCTCGGCATTCTGCGCACTACTGTCGCACTACTAGTCAATACAAGAAGGCTGTTCAGGCAGCACATACATCAGGGCCACCACCTCACCCTGCCTGGTATCTCCCCACTTAGCAAGCTGCCCTGTGTTACTGGAATTATCCCCCATCCCTCTACTTAGGATGGCCACTAATTACAGTAAAGAAAGTTACAGAATTAATTAATCTGTAAAATTTGGTTATTTATAAGTGCAGAAGTATAGAAGGTGATTGATAAGTCCTTTCCATGTTGTCAGCACAGGATTCTTTCTGCAAGATTGGCCATTTATTTTATTCTACCACTATGTTAAAGGGTACAGGAATGATACCACCCAACTTGTAGCCCTGTCCATCTCTTTGAAGTGGGAACAGTAGCTATTTCTTGTGAACATTAGAGATTTTGGCAGGAATCAGTATGACTTTTGTTAAAGAAGAAGCCAACTTCATTTTGTTTTTGTTTTTGCCCCAGCATTTGACCCATAAAATGTTCTTCATCCAGTAAGAACAAATCTTACATGGGCTTTGTCAATGTTAGGATCCACATTTCATTTTATTGACAAGGAGTTCCTGCAGCGGAAATTGCTAAAAGCTGATATTGACTGGAGACTATTAGGTTTGTGGAAAGCTTTTCCATGGCACATTGAGGCAAAGATCAGTCTAGAAGGATATCCAACACATTCTGTTCCATTTACAAAGCTGTCCCCAAGCAGAACCAGCGCTGTTATTAGGCAAGTAAAGCAGCAACCTCTGCCAACAAATGTTGGATTATGCAGAGGGGACAATGGCATTTGTCTCTTCTGCTTTTCTCCTTGCTGGAGGACCAGCCTGCAGATTCTGAATAGTCTGATATGTGCCTTTCATCTTACTTGCTACCCTTAGATAAGACAGAAGATGCTGCCCTGTCACCAGTGTTGAAGAAAACTGGTGTTGCAATGGGCTTTGGGAACCCCATCTTTACTGTCCTTCCACAGGCAGGTGAAGACCTTTCTCTTCAGGGAAGCTTTGCCTTACTGACTGGCTTCCTCAGTGGGGTTTTTAAACCAATGATTGCACCTTAATGCTTTGAATGTGTTTTGATGTTACATGTATTGTTTATTCTGGTATTTGTTTGATCCTTTTTTTATTTGTATACTCACCATTGTTAACTTTAAATATTGTCTTTTAATGATGTAAGGCATCTTGGGTTCTTTTGTAAGGAGAAAGGCAAGGTAAAAATATTTTTTTAAAGAAATTAAATAAATTTATTTCATCCTTTTCCTCAAGCAGCAAAATATCTTGGGCCAACCCAGTCCATAAGGACCTGTATATCCCCATGGCTGAAATAAAACTGAACAAGTACTCCTTCTCTAAAGCTTCAAACGGCCAGTTATCAGCTTTACACTGACCAAATTACATTGCATAAACCACTAGATACAAGATGCTTGTTAAGAAATGCTGATTCTTTTGCCATTTGCAACATTGTGCATAGGACTGTATGGTCTAATAGCTAGAATGTCAGCCTTGAACTGAGAGGGATGACTTAAATTAGAGATAGAAGCTCAATCTCTTTCTGGCACACATTCCTTTTTCATGGGTTGTTCATTCTCAAACCCGTTTGTCCCATTTCCACATCCATCTGTTTATTTATTAAAAATCTACAGAAAATTTTATATTTAAACATATATTTGAAATATATTTTCTTTCGAAAGGAGTTCCTAACCTAAACCTATCTTCCTTAACATGTGCAATTCTATGTTATTTTGAAACATCTGAAGCCATTTTTGAATACTCTATCTTATCTTTTATATTTAAATTATCCCACTCCTACCCAAGGGTGTTTATAAATTACCTGAAGACCTGAGGCAGCAGGGCTGAAGTGGGTTGTGGTCCATAAGACTTACACCCAATAAAAAATTATAGTCTTGCAGATGCCACAGGACTCTGGGGGCATACATCCAAATAGGGTCGAATCAATCATTGAATGATGAATCAACACTTACTATAAATCCCACAAAAGGTCTACTCTAGTTGAGACTACCAGCCGGATTCAGGCCATTGGTGTAATAGCTCTAGGTTTGTGTGAGATATCAGTAATTTCCAGAAAAAGGTATTTACATTTTTATATATATCACAGTCAAGAAATTTCAGACATACTACTAAATTATTGCTGTGTTAGAAGCTTTCGGGCCTTCTGCTCCCACCTTTCCACCTTACAGCTAACTGTCCTGGCCATTTGGGAATGGCAAACCTGACAGGCTCAAGCTGGAAAGAGAAGTATGGGATGTCAGAACTGTCATCCAGGATCTGCAGCTGTGGGGATTATCCTTGGTATTCTTCTCTGGTATGTCAAGGAAGCAAAGCACAGAATGGCCTCCCAAGAGTATGAAGGGACTGATCACAGTGGGAGCTTGTCTAAGCAGCTGGAAGCAGAAGACAGCCTGCTGCCTTCTTCCACCAGCACAGCAGCTTCCCCTTGCACAGCACAGGTCTTAGCAATTTGCTTCTCTTCTCACACTCTTAGAGGAACGTTGGGTTGGAAGACTCCAGGCCGTGTTTTGCTAATGATCACTTAGGCATACAGAGGTTTGAAAAGGTAAATTTTTGGCTTGAAAGTCCCAGAATATTCCAGCCAGTGTGGGCAGTAGTCCTTAAAAAGAGCAACTTTCCCCATCTCTATGGATATACCATTGTGGTGCTTCATCAAGAGCAGCCAACAGAGCTCACTCAGAGCAAATATTTCTCTGTAGAAAAATGGACCTCCTCCTGGGATTGAGAGTGAGATAGGAGGTCACCCATGTTAAACGGTAAACCCTTGTGTCATCTTTGTGGTGGAGGGGTGTTTATCCCACTCACTTTCACACCCAGGTGGCATAATTTATTTATTTATTTGATTTATATACCTTCTCCTAGTTGACACACCATTCAGGAAAGTTTACAAATTAAAAACTCAGAAGCACACACAACTCCAATAGTGATACATCAATATGGTGGTTCAACTGTCTAGATATAAATTTTTTTAAAAAAGAAGGCACAAGAAAAGAAAAATGAATAAAAATTAACATTAAGAACATCTATGGGATAAGTTACCAAAGGCAGATTTGTATAGTTTTGTCTTCACTAATTTCCTGAATGTCAGGAGGGAAGGAGCCTGGTGTACCTCAATTAGGAGCTTATTCCATAGATTGGGGGCCACCACTGAGAAGGCCTTCTTGTCACCTTTTTAGCATCCTTTGGTGTATTCACTTTTAGCAACCTGGACTGAGAGGAGCCAGTGAAATGGGTAGCTGTCTTCTGAGAAAGATGTTCCAACAACTATCAAGGTCCAGTTTCTGTGCTCAATTCGAGCTGCATAATGGTGCAAAAAGGTGATGGGAGCTAACCTTGAGCACTAGCCATCTCATGCCTTCTAAAGATTTCTAGTTGTTGTGGCCTGGGGCAGCTGGACATATGAGGAAACACAGAGATAGATCAGCAGATTAGTTGGGGCCTTAGAACCAAGACAAATTGGTGCCTGGTGTAGATTTTGTACTTTAATAAAGCAGTTGCTTCATTTCTGAGAAAAGCAAAGTGTGACAGATCCCAGCCAAGTTACTTGTCCTCGACACTGGGTGACCTTCTAATGCTAGCTAGAAGGTCTGGGAGTTGTCCTGGTTGGTACTGGAAAGGAGAGATGGTTGCCATCTCTCCTTTAATGTGGCAAGTGAGTTGGCTTGTGTCTCATAGTAAATAGCTTCTTCCCAAACCATGAACTGTTGTGCTATTTTAAAATGCTCTTGGGAATTCTTCCTGGGTGAATATAGCCCATGTACGGTACTTCCTGCCATAAATGCAGGCTGCGCTGTGTGTACACACTCCTGTTCCATTCAGGATTTCATGTTTTATTAAAAACAAACAAATAAAAAAACTGAGGGCTGTTTGCAAGGGAAATGCAGCAGAAGAGAGGATTTATTGACCAAATCTTTTTCTTTACAAGTCCTCTGCCCAGATATTTCCTCCCCCTTCATCCTGTTCTCCTGCAAACACTGGAGCTATGCACAGGGTTTGGAAGTCAGCACTACTTACTTAACATGAATTTCTATCTCATAATTTAATAAATTATTTCAATAGTAGGAATCACTAGTATAACTTTTTGTTTATTTCTCAATGTTTGGTGTACTTGCTAGTGGGCAAATATGTTATATGACAGGCATGTTAGTAAGTCTTTGGGTCCAAGTCCCAAGTCCAAATCTGAGCCTTTGGTACCATGTCCCAAGTCCAAGTCTAAGGCTTTGGTACCAAGTCCTGAGACCCAAGACCCAAGTCCAAATCCCTATTAAAAACATTTTTCCCCAGAAAAAAGGGAGGGGTGGGTGGGTTTTGAATCATGAGTTGAGTCTCAGTCATGGAAAAAGAACCCGGCTTGAGTCTGAGCTGAGTCACTAGCGTGACTTAAGTCCGACTTGACAGCAAGTCCCGTGAATCGAGCCCCCATCCCTGCTTTAAGACCACAATCCTAAACATGCTTATTTGAGAGCAATGCCATGCTTAGAAGCATGCTAGTTATCTGCTCTGTTTGTGGTGTCCTTGCTCCACTAAGAAACCCAGATAACAATTTGGAAAAAAAACTAAAGTTGTTTTGCATTCATTTTTGATGTCTCTTCAGATGATGATGTAGAGACTGCTGATGTTTTTAATGTGCGGTTATTTCTTGTTTGACAGATATGACTGTAATTAGTTGTGCTTTATGTATATATTTTCATCTACAATGATTTTGGATTGCTTAATTTTCTTTTTGACATCTGTCATGGGTTTGTAATTGTCTATGCCTAGAGCAAATGAATAAACTATTCGCAGATTCAACAACTGGGCAAAATCAGATTTGAAATAGTAGCAGAGAATACGGTATTCTCTATTAACATATATATTATTATGTACTAAATGTTAATACCTGTCAATATAAATCTTATGCTATCTATGCAAGATGTTCGTTGCTTTCCCAAATGAAGGTATGTTTTGTGCAGTACTTTCTGACTATGTGTAATGCAAGCAAGTTATTTCAAACCCTGAATTTCTTGGGGAGGGGGTGTTAAGGACATTATGGATTGGATCCAGCCTGACTTTTCCAGAAACAAAATCTCTCCATCTGTTCCAGAAAGGTAATGTGATCCATTACTGGCTCTTGCTAGAAGAAGCGGGGCGGGCGGTGGTGGTTTCACTGTTTTTTTCTCCCAAAGGCCAAATATGTTCAGCACCTTGGATAGCTCCTTTGAAGGCCTTTGAACTAAAACCTCAACCACATTCACCGGCTCTGCAAAACCAGAGCCACTGGCTTCCCCTGCCTTAAGCGGCATCTAACCTCTAGCCATCCTGTTCAGCAAAGTCATGACAAGAAAGCTGATCCTGTATATGAGGGGGAAGGAAAGGGGGCCAACAGCGTCTATGTTCTCAGTTTTACAGCTAAACAAACATGCTGCCAAAAGTATAAATCCTATTAAGGAATGGGGAAAAATTGCCCCAAATAGCTTTTCCTTCCTTTTGTTACTCACATTGTTGTTTTCCTATTAAATGCCTAATCAGCACATGCAGATAAGGTGATCACCACTTGAGCACAAAGCAACAAAACATTAGGGGGAAGAGAAAATGTTCAAACCTTTCCACTGTGATTTGTTTGCTCACTTGCTTTGAATAAATTAATATAGTCATTTGCCTTTGGATCCTCCTCCTTCTGAAGCAGCTTACAAAACAGGAATGCTGAAACATCCACAGGAAAATACAACAGAAATGTAGCAATAAATATAGACACAAAATGAACAATAAATAGTTGCACAAAATGAACACAGTCATAAAATGAGGTTCCAATAGCATTGCCTTAACATTGATAACACTAATTTAAAAAGTGAGGCTTTGCATTGCTTAGAAGAGGGTGCTGGGAACAAAGCCATCTAGGAGTTATTTCCTTATGGCACAAATCCTGAAAGGGATTGGAAACTACACAAAAGAGGCTCCCTGCTTCTGATGATCCCTATCCAGTGCAAGCCATGGGAATAGATGGTGGGCCATCCTGAAATAGTAACTTCAGTTCTTCATCACCAGCCCTACCCAAACACAAACAAGTGGAAGAGAATGTGCCAATAGGGCTGTAGTGTTGCTTTGAGCGAATAAGGAAATGGGGAAATATTTAACACCAGTGGGTTCTAACAGAACTCAAGAAGGGATGGCTGATACCCGTGGAAGCTGGAGGGGGCAGAAGTCATAACAACCAAAGATGGATGCAGAAGGGGATGACAGGCAGAGCCAGGTGCACAAGATGGCATACACACACACACACACACACACAGAGAGAGAGAGAGAGAGAGAGAGAGAGAGAGACACGGGGGGGGGGGGAGAGAAGCAAGCAGGCATTCACTCAGATACTGTCTCATGCCGCAACCCATTCATTCACTCCACAGTTCTGCTGAGGGGCATAAAACTAGATGCTCCCCTCCAATTAGAAATGTGTTTACTTCTTGCTACTTCCTTCTGTGCCTAATTCAAAGTTGGACAGTTGGCTTATTTATTAATGTGCATTCTGTCATTTACAAGATTGTGATGAGAAAAGAGTCCTGGGCTGTAAAACACTCAATCGGCTCCTGGGGAGGAGCAAAGGAAGTTGGGAGTCCCGCACATCTGGTAGGTTGGGTAACATTGCTTTACACTTCTGTGTTGATCCAATGGGGTTGGTGTATTTACCTAAGACCAAGAAAACCAGTGTGAAACCAACCCAATCCTCATATGCAGTTGCTCCAGCTATCCTACCATCAACTACATGTTCTCTAATACATCCAACTGAATTTAACGTTGCTACTAATTGCAAAGTTAAAGAGGAGAAAGACTCCTTAATATTATGGAGGACAGAACTGACTGAGAGTTCCACATTTATCACAGTTCTGGCTTGCATTCTCTGCCCACTCAAGAAAGAAGATACTTAGAACATACATTGTAGTTTTTTAGCTCAGCAAACATAGTTTCCATGGTCATCTTGGGTTGCAATAAGATTGAGTTGAATTTCTAAAGATCAAAATGCAATGGATTAGCCAACTAAAATGTTAGAAGATGGAATTGCTATTAAAGAAACAGACAAAGATTGCAAGAATGATGAAAGTCACTTATAAGAAGAATGAATGACCAAATGAAAAGGTTGGTTTTAATTTTTAATGTTTGCCATAACTTCTAAAGAAGGCTGGTTCTCTTACATCACACTTACTGATGCTCTCTAGAATCCAGTGCTAGATTCATGCTGTTGTTGTTGTTATATGCCGATATACCTGCAAGCTCTTCTGGATGAAATCAATGCCCTGGATCCATTCCAATAGGACTTCAGGCCATGCCACGGCACGGAAACAGCATTGGTTGCCCTGTTTGATGACCTACTGAGGGAGGCTGACAGGGGCAAAATGTCTCTGCTGGTCCTCCTCAATATCTCAGCCACCTTTGATACCGTCGACCACGGTATTCTCCTGGGGAGGCTCTCCGAGTTGGGAATAGGTGGTCTGGCTCTTTCCTGGCTCCGTTCCTTCTTGGAGGACCGTCCCCAGAGAGTGCAGATTGGAGAGAGTTTCTCGGTCCGTTCCGCACATTTCCACCTTCGGCGGATTGCCCACCTGCATCCCTATCTTGATGTGGAGGCGCTCACCACTTTGGTCCATGCGCTTGTCATCTCAAGTTTAGACTACTGTAATGCGCTCTATGTGGGGCTGCCTTTGAGACTGACGCAGAAACTTATATCTGGCAGAGCGCCTTTTCCGACCCAGTTCTACCAGTCACTCGTTCCAGCCAGGCCGGTCGGCTGAGGGGCCCAACACCGAGGGAGGTCCGGAAGGAAAGAACGAGGAACTGGGCCTTCTCGGCAGTGGCCCCTCGCCTTTGGAACAACTTGCCAGTGGATATCTGCCTGGCTCCCTCTCTGGGTGTTTTCAGGAATAAACTTAAAACCTGGCTATTTGGGCAGACTTTCCCTCCTGCCATATCTTAATTTCTTATACTTTCGCCACCTTGGATCTATAATATATGTTTTTTGGTTTTATTGTTTTTAAATTTGTAAACCGCCCAGAGTAGACCTTTGGTCTAGATGGGCGGGATAGAAATCCAATAAATAAATAATAAATAAATAAATCAAGAGTGGTTGCACTTGCTTAGGAAACTGATTTCTTTAGGATATGGAGCAAAGATGAAACAGAGGTCAAGCCATGGTTTCCATGTGCACATTTGTCAGTCAGGACAGGAGAAGTCTGGATAAAACAACTCTCTGGAAGGGAAAAATTAAGAAAATCAAGCTCATTTATTTTTCTCAATTTCACCCTTCCAGTTACCACCATTATGATTAACCATGATGCAAAAAAGACAAAGGCTATTAATCTCCAATTCAAAATAGAGAACCTCCTAGTTTTGAACACCAGTGAGGGAGAGATGCTTGCAAACTATTGCTGCTTCAGAAATAGCTGCTACACACCACAATCCTACAGGACAATTCAGAAGGAAGCTCTATTGAGTTTAATAGGAGTTCCTCCCAGGTAGTGTATAGGATTGGAGCCACACATAAAACTATGCTATGCTGTTTCCAAAAACCATTGAAAAGTCTGGACATTTTAAACTCACAATTCCACCAAGGTGCCCAATTGTTGACAAAACAAATCTGATTGTGGTTCAATTGCAAACATTGCTTCATTTGCATAATCTAGCCACTGTGAAGCATGTATTGAGTACCAAACTGGGTGCCAACAGGTCTTGACCCACCAGGTGGGCTCCCACATTGAATGCATTTTCATTTTACAGCTTTCTGCTCAGAAAAATAGCCTTTTCACCAACATTAATAAAGAGGAAAGATTTGCCAGTGGCTGTTCATTTGTAATCCAGTTTGGGCTGTATGACCCAAAAAGAGAGAGAGAAAAATGCTTTCTGATCCTGAGAAGAACACATCCTGCATCTGAATGAAGGAACAAAACACACACAGCGGAATGCCTGAATGAGCATGAATAAATTACATGGAACATAATGTCTGATACTGTTATGCACCTGGTTGAAAAGGACATGTCTAAAGGTTTGTTGAAATCAGAAAAGGAGGGGTGCCTTTGAAAGAAAAGATGCCTCCAGGTTTTCTCTTGTGGTTTTGATGCAAGGTTAGGAGAAGCCCTCGGTAAATGAACAAAACAAAACAAAACCCATAGCTTAATATAAACGGGAGCTCTGGAGAAGGTCAATGATTTTAGCTATTGCTGATAGCATTTACCATGTGTATTAGATCTGTAAAGAAAATAATGTGTTATGGCCTTGTGTTCCCATGTGAATTGGACTGCGAGAGAAGTGCTCAAGACACAGTCAGATCCCAATTAAATTAAAAGAGTGTTATTAGAAATTCACAGTGAGACAAAGCTGAGGCTGGTACAGTATACCAGAGTAGGGAATATGTGGCCCTCTCTGTGTTTTCCATTAACACTTCCATCAATCCAAGCCACTATAGCTGAGGGATGATCTGAATTGGGGATGATGTAAACTGGAGCTCAACAACATCTGGACAGTCACATGTTTTCCATCTCTCCAGGATATATTACCTTCCCATCCTCACAATGCCCTTTCATAGTTTAGATAGAGGTGTAAACTGTAAAACAATGGGTTGGGATGTTGGTGTAACCAGTGCAGAAAATATTGATTTCATGATTGCTGTCATAGAAAGCCTGAAGAGCACATCAGTCAGAAAGACAGTCGAGGAATTTTCACTGTTTCTCTCAATTCTCAGACAATAATAGAACAAGAAAACCTGTCATTTTCCCATTCCATCCAAGTCCAATGTTACCTAAGGATGAAATTATAGGACACTCCTCATGACCTGTGTCACTCTTCTCGCTGACTGGCTATTGGTTTTATTCAAACATTTGTTAGAAAAATTGCATGGGGTATTATTGGCTTCCAGAAACATGCCTTATTTGTAAAATGAGACCGTTTTTTTCTGTACTTTTAAAAATATCTAGGGCTTTGGTCTTTCATCTTCATTTTCCAGCCACTTCATTCTGGTTCCCCTTTCACCCAGATGTCTGTTTCCCCTTCCTCAGCGTTCTGTGTCTTTGAGTTCCTGTTGAGGTGTTTCGTAAAGTCATGTTCCCCTTCAGTTCTTTTTTGATGCACATTTTTGGATCCCTGTAAGCTTTAGGGTTATACTGAGTCTTCTGGTACCTACCATATATGCATGCATGCATAATACATTTTATAAGATATTTGCATATGAACAAGAAGGCTTGAGTCAGAAAAGTAGGGAACTGTCTCCTTTTTCGTTATAACTAATCTTAAAAAATTGAAATTTGGAGATCTTTTTAAAAGGTCTCTGCTACTTTTTACTTGCAGAACTGGGCCCAGTGCCAGGAAGGAGACTGTTGGGTGTGATTACAGAAGAGCTGTTACTGAAATATTCACCAAAGAAAAAGTAAAATTGTTTTCAGGTGAAACACCTGAAATGTCAAGGGGTGCCACAGTTCAACAATTTCTGTATGATTTCAAAAAGGCTACATACTATCCTGTGTTCTCACCAGATTTCAACAGGCGCAAAAGTTAGTTTGTAAATTCGAAGCGAATTTGGATGATTCTCTTCAGGCAGAATTTACAGCAAATTTCTAGGAAGCTAAATGTGTGTTTTATATAAGATTTGCACATGTACGGAATGAAGTGATTTTGGGTGTCTGATTGAAGATTCTTGAACTAGCAAATTGAGGACACCCAGGGGGTTATGAAGAGAAGCCATATGGGGCTATATTCCAGTGTCAGTAAGCTTCTTCTTTTTTTTAACATTGTGAGTGGAAAATCCCAAAAGGAACATGTCAAAGGCTTAATTAAATATGCAACAGACAGCCCTAGCTTGTGTCTAGCTATGGGAGAGCCATCATTTTTTTTCCCCAGAAGGCTTTTTCCACACAGCTACACACTGACAGGACGATACACAGACGAACTGAAACCCCAAATGCCTACCTCTCACTCTGTACTTTCTGAAGAAGTAACTGACAAGCTGGCAGCACCTGAATGAATTTCTCTTTGCTCTGTGAATGTCAATAGTCAAGTAGGATTAATTTGTCTTTCATTTGACACATTCGGAGATTTAACCTGGCAGGCTGTCAGACTCCACTGTGGGGAAATGCAAAGGAACGATTATGAACATTTGACGGTAGGTTCGTGTTTGTGATTGTAGATGGCATCATCTGAACTCGCATTAGGTTGACCTCATAAAAGCAGGGGGAACCTTGAGTGAATAGCATTTCCAGGTCATCACCATCCCATACTCCAAGATTTTAGGGCCAAAGCCTAAGTCCTAAGTCCAGGTCTTCTAAAAATATATATTATGCAGATTCATTCAAATAACAGAAACATTTACAACAAATTTAGCAACACTAAAATTCAGGACCCTTTATGAAATACAAAAAAATCATCAGTTTGAGAGCGGTAGGATCATTTTTCTATAATGTTCTTAAATTTCTTATGCTACACTCCATTTGTGTGTCTGGAAGAGTATATATTCTCATTGTTGTAGGAATAATTAATTAAGAGGAACCAAATATTTTACCAATCATTGCGTGTGTGTTCCTTGTCAATTTGATTTGGTAAATTAATTTTTCTTTCAGTAGATTACTGTACCAGATTTTTGCAGTTATACAGAGAGTATCTTAAGGGGTTTTCAAGGCACAGAAATGTGATGATTTTTGGGTGAAAGATCTTCATTTTCATCTCATTCAGTGGAGATTTCACATCTGTTACTGATATCACTGAAGTGTAGCAGGAGATCAGTTTAAGGCAGTGTTCCTTCAGTGTGGATGATACAGAGTAGAAAGGGGCTATACTGCAGTGAGAGTGCCAGGCGAGTTCATTTCATGAGATTTCAAGATCTCTTCCATACACTGGCCTAGAACCTGCCCAAATCCCATACAGGGTGTCAATAAATATTCTGTGAAGTAGCAAGGAGGCAACATTTCAAAAACATCCAAAGTAATAAGGAAAGTTAAAAGTGCTCCTGGACATATATAAATGGTTATTCTGAAGTCATGAGAATGAACCTCCAAATTCAGGATTGGGAGGTTTTGGTAGGTTGGTAGAACCAAGATTTCAGGCCCCCTCACTTTTAGAGAAGCCAGAGAATGATTCCCCACCCCCCACCCCAAACCCCAACCTGAATCTCAAGGCCAAAACCTAAGACCTGACAATGCTGTTTTCTGAATGGCCCCCAAAACACAGCATGTCGTGAGAACTCCTGTTCTCCTTCAGTTTTCAACTTATGAATATGTGAGGGGGGCAAGTGTGAAGTTGAATTGAAAAAGGAGAAGATTCGCTTGTGGCCAAAAGAAAGAATCCTTCAAAGGTATAGATTGGTGGACATGTACAAGAAGATGAACACACAAGCAATTTCAGGCACCAGACGTCTGTAGGCTGTGTAATGTTCAAAAGGATGGGTATCAGAATTCAGCTCAAAAGCAGGCAAAGTGCAGACTACTCATTTACATCTGTGAGGCTTGGCTGACTGAAAATCCAGAGTTTGTAGTATTGCCTTTTAAAACATAATTTGTTACTTATTGTTTTTATTGTTTTTAATAATATGTTCACACTATTTATTCTTCAGAGAATAATGTACAAGTAATGTGAACTTTTAAAGTTACTTTTGGACTTTAAAAAAACCACTTAAAATGCACAAATGGGTCCCACATCTGCTCTAATGTCTCCCAAAAGCTATGTTTTAAAACTGATTCATAAATATTATATTAGAAAAAGGAGCATTACTTGTTGTTGCAATTAAAAGGAAAAGCCACCGCATTGTGGCAGCATTGCTCCTCAAAGTAATGTTACTATGCATAGTAGTCATCACATGTAGTGAGTTCCTTCCAGGTTCTGCTGATCTCTCCTCCTCTTCATGTTGTCGTTATGTACCATGTGACTTAGGGTGACCCCATGAATGAGGGATCTCCAAAATGTCCTGTCTTCAGCAGCCCTGCTCAGTTCTTGCAAACTCAAACTTGCGGTTCCTTCAGCGAGTCAATCCATCTTGTATTTGGTCTTCCTCTTTTCCTGCTGCCTTCCACCTTTCCTGGCATCACTGTCTTTTCCAGAAAGTCCTGCCTTCTCATGATGTGCTCAAACACAGCTACCTTTCATATTGCATAGGTTCCAAATCTGCATGTATGCAAATTTATTCAGAGCTCTAGTTCTACATGACGCTGCAATGTATATAAATAGATAAAATAATCTAAGATAAGAAGAAAACCGAATGAACAGATTTGCACACACCCCTACTGGAAAGAACACTAGGAGAAGGTTGAATGGAACTAGCTTTGAGTGGAGTCACCCTTAGCTTGCTCTCTGCACACAGAGGAAACAGGTATTGTTAAACTGCATAAGGTACTGATGGATATCTGGATAGCTTTCCAAAGACCATTAGAAAAAAAAATTCCCGCTAAGGTTACCCATGTCCAAGATCCCCCAAATACTGAATCTGAAGCAAAACGGAAGGCTTGGCTATTATTAGCTATTACACATTGGTGCTCTGAAACACTGCCTGTATATCCTGCAAAGTCACCAGAAAGGCTCAGTGCAAAGATGTTTGTTCTTGTTTTTCATTGCTCTCTGTTGATCAGAGACTAATTTGTTGAATGCAATGGCATCTTCCCCATAGTCTCATTACGGTATTGCTAGTAAGTCTTTGTTTCTCTACCAGTGCAGATCCTATTCTTTCTGAGAGAAAGGGACGTTGCTGGATATTTCACATACTTAATAAATCAAATGACTGAGAACAGTGGGGGGAAGAATGCCCTTTTTCATCACGTCAGGATGATTTAAAACAGCATGTTGGATGCCCATGAATGAACTCTGCTGCCCTGAAAAGAGAAAATGATCTTATTAAGAACAGAAAGAAGTATATGGGGAGCTTGGCAGTGGTGGTGGAGGAGGTTGTCTGGAGGAAACGAGAATCTATGAAAATGGCAGTGCTCTTTTAGCTGGGTGTCAAATGTACTCATGTACAGAGAGGGCAGATTCACCCTACATGTCTGCTTGCCTATGTTGTTAATCCTTGTAGTTTAATGATGCATGGCCATACCTGCTTTACACAGCTACATGTTTCTGCTAGAGATAGGTATGAACAGAACTATGAACCAGAAAAAACATGGACCGGGCTTGTTTGTGCTTCAGTGTGTGGTTCGGTTCATGCCACCCATTTTGCAGAAAAGACACTTCACTTTTTGTTCTGCTCAGCCCTTCAATTTGCTTTGGCAAAACAGATGCCCACTTGCCCCCTTCCCACTGCCCCTGCTGCCTCCTGTTGCTGCTGCCACTGCCCATCTCTTCAGAGACGGCAGCTGGACTTCCCTTCCAGGAGCTGAGCTGACTGTCTCTGCCCATGTCTCTGTCTATCAGCTGACAGGTGGGCCCATGTGTAGAGACAGCCAGCCCAGCTCCTAGAAGGGAAGCCCAGCTGCTGTCTCTGAAGATGTAGGGCAGCAGTGGTGGCACAATAGGAGCAGGTAGCCTCCCCACCAAGCATGAACTGAAAACCAAATGGTGAATTGGTTTGGTTTTCTGCCTGGTTTGTGGTGCTTCCTGGTTCATGGCTAACCATAAACCACAGACCATCCGAAACCACATTTTTTTCAGGTTCTTGCCTATCTCTAGTTCCCACTGAATATGCGATCTGCCAGTGGCACAGACACACTGAAGAAACTTCTACATAATTTCCCTATTGTTGAACACTATAAAACTTGTAGAGAAGCATGAGGCAGAAGACTGAGCTCCTCAGACAAAACCTCTTCGCCTTTAAAGTTGATAGTCCAAGGCAAATTGTCTTAGAACAATGCTAGGAAATATTGCATCCTTCAAATGCTGTAGGGCTAGGTACACTTAGATCTCCAGGAAGTAAACAGTTTCAATGAGTTTCTGCATGGAATGTTTTTGGGAATCTGATGTAGTCACTCTCATGCCATTTAGTCTCTGCAAACCATACAGACTTGGTTTCCTGACTGACAGATGTGAAGGGAACCAAGCCATCACACCAAGAGCACCACTGTTAGTGTGGTTCCATGTGAGACATCAGCGTGAGATTGTTTTGCGCTATGCCTTACCTACTTTCTAATAATTTCATATAAGCTGAGAAAGCTGTGCAGAAAAGCCCTAGCTAACATAGCTGACTACGCTTTGAGCCTTTGACTGTGTGGACCACAACAAACTATGGCAAGTTCTTAAAGAAATGGGAGTGCCTGACCACCTTATCTATCTCCTGAGAAATCTATATGTGGGACAGGAAGCAACAGTTAGAACTGGATATGGAACAACTGATTGGTTCAAAATTGGGAAAGGAGTACAACAAGGCTGTATATTGTCTCCCTGCTTATTTAACTTATATGCAGAATACATCATGCGAAAGGCTGGACTGGATAAATCCCAAGACAGAATTAAGATTGCCAGAAGAAATATCAACAACCTCAGAAATGCAGATGAGACCACTCTGATGGCAGAAAGTGAGGAGGAATTAAAGAACCTCTTAATGAGGGTGAAAGAGGAAAGTGCCAAAAATGGTCTGAAGCTCAACATCAAAAAAACTAAGATCATTGTCCACTGGTCCCATCACCTCCTGGCAAATAGAAGGGGAAGATATGGAGGTAGTGACAGATTTTACTTTCTTGGGCTCCATGGTCACTTCAGATGGGGACAGCAGCCACAAAATTAAAAGACACCTGGTTCTTGGGAGGAAAGCGATGACAAACCTAGACAGCATCTTAAAAAGCAGAGACATCACCTTGCCGACAAAGGTCCGCATAGTCAAAGCTATGGTTTTTCCAGTAGCAATGTATGGAAGTGAGAGCTGGACCATAAAGAAGGCTGACCGCCCAAGAATTGATGCTTTTGAATTGTGGTTCTGGAGGAGACTCTTGAGAGTCCCCTGGACTGCAAAGAGAACAAACCTATCCATTTTGAAGGAAATCAACCCTGAGTGCTGACTGGAAGGACAGATCCTGAAGCTGAGGCTCCGATACTTTGGCCATCTCATGAGAAGAGAAGACTCCCTGGAAAAGACCCTGATGTTGGGAAAGTGTGAAGGCAAGAGGAGAAGGGGACGACAGAGGATGAGATGGTTGGACAGTGTCACCAAAGCTACCAACATGAATTTGACCCAACTCCGGGAGGCAGTGGAAGACTGGAGGGCCTGGTGTGCTCTGGTCCATGGGGTCACAAAGAGTCAGAAAGACTTAACGACTAAACAACAACAAAAACATAGCTTTGCCATCCTTACATTGCTTAGACAATCCAGTTGCTCACAATGAAGTATTCAGAAGTCAATACAATAGCTCAGTAGGTTGGAGCAGCTGACTGCAGAGAGAGAGAGAGAGAGAGAGAGAGAGAGACTGGGATTTCAAAAAGCCTGCTCCACTTCCTGTGAAGTGGCCAGATGAGATCATTTGGGGAGGTGACTGATGGGGGAACCTGCACAGTCCCAGGGAGCCAACGGAGACTATACTACATCTGCGTATCTCACATCTCAGAAACTGTAGGAAATTTGCTATGCATTTGAGTTAGCTTGATGAAGCATGATTATTACTATTACATCACTTTTGCCTTCTGTATTCTGTCATTTTCACTTAAATTCTTTGCTCAGAAACCAGGTTTATGATGAAATGGGAAAGAATGAGGCATGCCAATCTTGTCCTTCATTGCGATAGCACAGTGAAAGCAAATACTTTATATCTGTAAGCAATTGGTAATTTTGAGGTTGAGACTGCAGTTCAAAAGAGCAAGCTCAGGACCCTTTTTTAATGCAAGGTTGCACTATGAAATTCCTACCAGGGCCGTGTGGGTGGGGTGGAGATAAAGGCAGATAAATTTAGCCTCTCAGTCTCATCTGAAAGCACGTGTGTGAAATCATCCCGAAGTTCCCTAAGATCTGAAAATAGTCCCCATGCCTCCTTTTTGTATCAGCTATCGTTACTATTATTTTTGTACGTATTATTTATTTGATTTATACCCCAGTTCTGCAACAGGCTGTTAGTAGCCAAAGGTCTGTTTCAATGGTATGGACTTTGCCTGCTGATGGAAAAGGAGCAGAGAGGGTGTGGCCTAGCCTTCTATGGAAGGGAATCTTACAGCATGACAGTAGCCACTGATATAGACCCCAAATTATGGTACAACAGGGTCTGGTGGAATCTTCATGCATTTGCATTATTCTTTGTTGGATGCTTACCACCCTCTTAGCACTTCTGGATGCTGATCATAATGGCAATTAGAGACTGAAGCAGGGTTGTTGTTGTTTTTAATTTTATAGCAGCCTTATCCTGCATGTAACTCAGTGAAGCCCCCTTTGCAACCTGTTTTAATAGTTGCAAAAACAGCTTTTGTAACTATAAGGGGCTGGATAATTAAAGATAGTGCTTGAGTGCCGATGTAAAGCGAATTAATAATGGATCACACCAGCATATTCCATTAGTGAGGCTTATAATGTAGGTAACAACATCGTAGTCTAACACATTTTACATGCTAACATAAACAGATTAAGCAATAAGATCCGGCGCTTAATCTTAAAATAAATAAGTACTACTACTAATAAAAATACATTGCCAGCATAATATCATGCATCAATTGGCACTTTTCCTTCTCCTTCTATGTCCTCTGTAAAGTACCATTTTACTGACAGAAGGCATGACACGAAACAACTTTTACTGAAAGTGGAGGAAGAAATTGCCCAAACAGGACTGCAGTAGAACATGAAGAAGACAAAAATCATGACTGACGCCCTCTTCGGCGCAGAGATCGCCCTTCGCCCTGGTTTAATCCAGAGCTGCGATCAATGAAGTGAAATAGTAGAAGGCTAGAGCGCATATGGAGGCAGAACCCAACGGAAAATAATCAAATAGCTGTCAGGATCGCAACTAACCTCTACCAATCTAAGGTGAAGGCTGCTAGTCAATCTTACTTGGCTGTCCGGATAAGCGAAGCCTCCAACCAGCAGGTGGAACTTTTCCGTATAGTCTGCGATCTATCCGGAGTTGGTCATAGTGACTGGCCTCCCACTAGCATCTCACCTGACCAATTTGCAGCCTTTTAAAAATCAAAAGTGGAGGCCATCCGCCAGGATCTTACCCCCTATTTGAAAACAGTGGATCGAGCAGAGACGTCCAGCGCTCTGTCTTGCCCAATGAGACTTAAGCACTTTCAGCCTGTGACGTCAGACATGGTGGACAGAGTGCTTGACCGCTGTCGTGCCACCACCTCCTCCCTTGACCCTTGCCCGGCCTGGCTAATCAAAGCAGCCAGGCCTATAACATCTGAATGGGCTATGGCAATAATTAATGGGTCTCTCCAGGAGGGCATGGTTCCCCTTGCCCTCAAGGAGACACTCATTAGGCCCATTAGGAAGAAACCGAGCTTGGCGGCAGATGATATTGGTAATTATAGGCCCGTCGCCAATGTTTCTTTCCTCAGCAAGGTAGTTGAGAGGGTGATGGCCGATCAGCTGCAGGCTCTTCTGGATGAAACCAATGCCCTGGATCCATTCCAATCGGACTTCAGGCCATGCCACGGCACGGAAACAGCATTGGTCGCCCTACTGAGGGAGGCCGACAGGGGCAAAATGTCTCTGCTGGTCCTCTTCAATATCTCAGCCGCCTTTGATACCGTCAACCATGGTATTCTCCTGGGGAGGCTCTCCGAGTTGGGAATTGGTGGCCTGGCTTTTGCCTAACTCCTCTCCTTCTTGGAGGACCGTCCCCAGAGAGTGCAGATTGGAGAGAGTTTCTCGGCCCCGTGGAGCCTCAATTGTGGGGTTCCGCAGGGCTCAATTATCTCTCCAATGCTGTTTAACATCTATATGAGGCCACTGGGAGGGGTCATCAGGGGATGTGGGGCTTTGTGTCATCAGTATGCTGATGATACTCAGCTCTACATCTCCTTTTTTCCAACAACAGTGGATGCTGTTTCGTCCCTTGAGCGCTGCCTGGGGGCTGTTCAGCAATGGATGCAGGTGAATGGACTGAGGCTGAATCCGGGCAAGACGGAGGTCCTTTGGGTGGGTGTCCCAGACATCAGTGGTCTGGGAAACTCCCTTTCCTTTGGGGGGGGGGTGACTCTTACCACCAAGAGTGAGGTTCACAGTTTGGGTGTACATCTGGACCCGGTGCTCACCATGGAGACCCAGGTGTCGTCAGTGGTCCGTTCTGCACATTTCCACCTTCGGCGGATTGCCCAGCTGCGTCCCTATCTTGATGTGGGAGTGCTCACCACTTTGGTCCATGCACTCGTGGTCTCAAGATTAGACTACTGTAATGCGCTCTATGTGGGGCTGCCTTTGAGACTGACGCGGAAACTTCAGATGGTACAGAATGCGGCGGCCAGACTTCTTACAGGGGTGAAAAGGTACCAACATATTTCCCCGACGCTGGCCACCTTGCATTGGCTGCCCATTCGTTTCCGCGTTGATTTCAAAGTTCTTACGATTACATATAAAGCCCTAAATGGTTTAGGACCTCGATATCTGGCAGAGCACCTTCTCCCACCCAGTTCTGCCTGAGTCACTCATTCCAGCCAGGCCAGGCAGCTGAGAGGCCCAACGTCGAGGGAGGTCCGGAAGGAAAGAACGAGGAACCGGGCCTTTTCGGCAGTGGCCCCTCGCCTCTGGAACAACTTGCCAGTGGAGATCCGCCTGGCTCCCTCTCTGGGTGTTTTCAGGAATAAACTTAAAACCTGGCTATTTGGGCAGGCTTTCCCTCCTGCCGTATAATTTCTTATACTTTCGCCACTTTGGATCTATAATATATGTTTTTGGTTTTATTGTTTTTAAATTTGTAAACCGCCCAGAGTAGACCTTTGGTCTAGATGGGCGGGACAGAAATCCAATAAATAAATAAATAAAATAAATAAATAAAATAAATGACTACAGAAGACTTACACAACTTTAATATTGACAATAGAGAAACTGAAATTGTTAGAGATGTTACATTCCTTGGTTTAATTGTCAATCCAAAGGAATACAGCAGCCAAGAAATCAGAAGAAGACTAAGACTTGGAAGGGCAGGAATTAGCAAGTGTAAGGATGTGTCACTGGAGACCAAGACCAAGATCGTCCACTCTCTTGTAATCCAAGTTACTATGTACGGGTGTGAAAGTTGAAGAGTGAAGAAAGCTGACCGGGGGGGGGGGGGGAGTCATTTGAGATATAGTGTTGGAGGAGAGCTTTGCATTATTCTTTCAAGCTTCAAGAAAAAGTTAACGCTAACGCTAATTTGTCCTTCAGCTTCGTAAATGACCCTCCCCACCCCAGAAAAGGACCTTCCGTTTTGCTACTTCATTCTTTAGAATTTATTTTGGTTGTATCTTTGAACTAACCTTATTGCAAGGTGGCCAAGAATGATTGTTCATCTTTATATCACACACCTCTTCTTTCTTATTTCACTGCTTCCCTGACTGTCCACACGTCCTAATCTGAAAAGTCCTGTGGGAGAAGTTATCATACGACTTCTTCCCCTCCAGCTGTAGGCCATACCTGAAGGATGAGAAGCTGGGGAGGATGCTGACTGCCACAGAGATGATTGTGTTAAACAAAAGACCTGCGCACAGAACCACGTAAGTAAGGTAAGCAAAAGAATCCTGACTCCTACCCAGGAGCACTTCTCCAAAATTTCTCCTCCTCTGACATTTTTTTCTGAGAGAAACTCTTTTCTATCCAATTGAATGACAATGGTTTAAATTCCTCATGGGATAATTTATCGGCACAGAACAAAGCAAAAAGTGTGTTGCTTACATACCACCCCATAATGCTCAAAACACTCGCTGGGTGGTTTACAATTTAATTATGCAGGCTATACATTGCCCCCCACCCGCCACCCCCAACAAGCTGAGTACTCAATTTACCAACCTCGGAAGGATGGAAGGCTGAGTCAATCTCACTCGAACTCAGGACGTGAGCAGAGTCTTCACTGCAGTTTAACCACTGCACCCATGAGGCTTCAATGATATTGCATCTCTTATTATTCAACAGAACAATGCATGTCCACTCAACATATAATTATTTTTAAACACCTCAGCAACTTTTTTTTAAAAAAAAACTAATCTAGTGCCAAAAGGAATATAGCATTGGTGCCACCCAGACACACACCCTCTTGAATGCTTTCCAAAGTTGAGGTATCACCACAGAGGAGGTTGTCTCTCTTGTAAATGCCCAGTATTTTTCTCCTATAGATGAAGAAGGTATGTATACAAGATACTCCTCTGAGTAACTCAGCTAATTGGCAGGCTGATCCTTATATCTCGCTGGAGGGAGCAAGAGGGCATTGAAGTGACATTTCAAACAGCCTTCATCTTCTGCCTTACAAGCAAGGTTTACCTAAATGGAGCAAGCAAGTGGCTCCCTTTGGCTCTTTCTCTCTGTTTTTAGACTTCCCCCCACCATCTTCTCCTGAATTAGAGCACTGCAGAGGACTGAAGACACCTTGCTAATGAGAACAACACAGGGTGGTGGGCAATGTCCGTGAATGACCTAGTCAGGTAGAGGTAGGTAAAAAAGTTGTTGGTGTGTGGGAGGGAATATTAAAAAAAAGAGCACCTCTTCCGTCTTCACCTCTGTCCGTCAGAATAGATTCCTCTCTCTTTACTTAACAAGGGGTGGCAGCAGTAGAGGTCAGATAAGCATATAACCAAGGGGGAAAAAATTAAATGACATAACCTCAGAAGAGGACAGCCAAGAAAAAAAAGGAAAAACCCACCTGATCCACTTATCTCTTTATTTCCATGCCCTCTTTTTTTATTTGGCATCTGAGCTCTCCCTTTTAACTTTATGTTGCTCATTCATGATACATATACTAGTGAAACACAACTCAAGTGCATATTTTCGAGATGCTTCTGACAATAGATTTTCTCTTTAATATAGAATATTTATCACTAGAAAACAGATACCAAAGTTGACTTTCAAACTGTTACAGAACAAATGCCATCACAGAACTGGGCCCATCAATTCTCCATCCTATTTGAAAGCGACAGATGAAGCGGGAGGGTGGTATCATTTCTTTTTTTAAAAAAATGTATTGGGATAGATGGGACAAAAAATATCTAGAAATATTAAAGAATGACATGGGATGCTTACTGACACAAACCTTTCTTCTTCTTCTTTACAAATTAGTGTTTAGTTGGTTACCATGAGTGGTACCAATGGTTGCTCATGGGCTGTGGTTAACTGCTACGCATCTACAAAATTAAACTATGTAACAACACAACGAACACGGGAACTTGATGCTGCTGCAAACCCAGACACTGACTATCTCCCTGAATCTGCTCTGCCAACCCAGTTATAGGAACTGATTGTTCACACCGCTAGGGGCTCATTCAACTGGTCAACCCACAATGAAAGATACATGACCATATGGCAGCAATGACTTTGTGCTTCCTCAACCAGATAAACAGGCCAGTATCTAGATAAACAAAGTTTACTTGATGCCAGAGGCTGCAGAAACCAACAGGAGAAAACTTCAGTCTCTCTGAATGGTGCTGCCTGGAAGTTTCAGAGGGAGACTTGAGCACAAATGACTTGAATTAGAACCAGTTAAAGAAGTTTCATTCCATTACTTTGAGCACAAATGGTGACTGTCCCACTACAGGTGTTAATTAACTGAAGAAAACTAAGGATAATTGCATTTTCACCAATGTGGTTGTTAATGGTCTCTGTACTTTTTTTTTTTTTAAAAAATGTGTTTTTGTCTACTGCATGCATACATTGAAGTCTAGTCTAGTGTAACAAAAGCCTATCTTACAAAGAATGTGCTAACGCCCAATGTATCAGAAAGCTCTTTTGTTCCTGTTGGTTTTCCTGAGATGAACTACTACAGTATGACCCCCATATCTATTCCAGACCCCCCCCCGAGGATTCTCAAAAATATGGATTATATTGAATGCTGTTTTAATAGTGAACCCTATACATAGCATAGTCTCTGGCTCCCTCCAGTGGCCAGTTCTGTAACTTCACCTCTAGACATATATATTTCTACGATTTCTCTTTTAATATTTTTAATATTTTCAGACTGTGAATAAGTGAAGCAGTGGATACAGAGCCTGAAGATAAGGGGATTGCACTGTAAGGCTCTCCTCAGTAACTTGCCACCAAGAGCTACAGCAGATGTCATAGGAGTGTTTGGTGGTAACAGCTGGTGGCCAGAAGAAGATTCACACTTAGAGGGTGGGTATAGCAGAGAAAAATGTTCATCTCTTTAAAACTCCTGAATTGTGTTGTTTTTCTTGTCCCAGAATTGGGAAATCAGAGGTGTTTTTTTTGGGGGGGGGGAGAGAGAAAGAGTTGTTTCAAAAGAGAGGGAGAGAGATTCAGAAATTTTTGCTCCAGAGATAAACTCTCACAGGATATGGGAACAAGTCAGCTTATATGCTGAAGACTGGTAAAAGAACGAGAAGCAGAATTTAGAAATAAATGTTTTCTCGGTGGAGTGGAGGAAACATTACTTTATTCCAAGGAACATTAAAATATAGTGAGGTAGCCAAAATTTTATGATAGTAACAAATTATACACACTAAAAATGTGTAGATTTGAACTGAGTGCTTCAGATTCATATCTGAGTCACTTTTAGCCACACACTCATATAACAGAACTTGGAATGGTTGTTGCAGGTTTTTCCGGCTGTCTGGCTATGTTCTTGAGGTTTTTCTTCCTTGAGGTTTTTTTTCCTCTGGCATCAAGCCAGTCTCTGTGGCCAGCATCTTCAGAGGACAGGAGTCAGAACTCTGTTCTCTGGTGCAGTTTGTGGGATAGTTGAGTATTTATAGCTGTGGGATCAGCTTTTTGTCCTTTTCAGGAGATTGGGTGATTATGGTGATCAGCATGTTTTTTGTTGTGGGTGTATTGTTGTGATAAGGGGGAGAGATGATCTGTCACTGTGATTGATGGGTGTTGTTAGCTGGTCTTTCGTGTGCAGTGATCACCGGTCCTTGTAGCTGGGTAGAGTTCGTTGACCTTTTGCAGACTGTGTTTTTCAGTGCTGGGAGCCAGGCTTTGTTGAATTTTAGACTTTCTTCTTTTTTGTTGAAGCTCTGCTGGTGTTTGTGGATTTCAATGGCTTCCCTGTGCAGTCTAACATAATGATTGTTGGTGTTGTCCAGTACTTCTGTCTTTTGAAATAGAATTTCATGTCCAGCTTGTTTCAGGGCACGTTCAGCTACTGCCGATTTTTCCGGTTGTTTTAGTCTGCAGTGTCTCTCATGTTCTTTGATTCTGGTGTGGATGCTGCATTTTGTGGTTCCAATATATACCTGGCCACAACTGCAAGGTATCCGGTATACTCCTGCAGTAGTGAGGGGGCCCCTTTTGTCCTTTGCTGACCATAACATTTGTTGTATTTTTGTGATGGGCCTGAATACTGTTTGTAGGTTGTGTTTTTTCAAAAGTTTTCTCATGCGGTCCGTGACCCCTTTGATGTATGGCAGAAATACTTTATTTGTGGGTGGCTGTTTTTCCTCTTCAGTTTGGTGTTGTTTTCTTGGTTTGATGGCTCTTGTGATTTCATTCTTGGAATAGCCATTTGCCTGTAGGCAGATGGTTGAGTTTGGTGCTGAGAAATTGAGCTTCACAGTTCCGATTTGCACGGTCTACCAGTGTTTTGATTATGCCTCTTTTTTTCTCGTGGGTGGCGGTTGGAGTTTTTGTGTAGGTACCAGTCTGTGCGGGTGGGTTTTCTGTAGACCTTGTGTCCCAATAGGAGGTCAGGTTTGCTTATGACCATGACATCTAAGAAAGGGAGTTGGCCCTCTATTTCTTTTTCCATGATGAATTGTATATTTGGGTGGATGCTATTGAGATGGTTTAGAAATTCTTCCAGTTTTTCTTCACCGTGGTTCCAAATTTCGAAGGTGTCATCCACGTATCGGAACCAGACTGTGGGTGCAAAGGGTGCCGAAGCCAGGGCCTGTTTTTCGAAATGTTCCATGTAGAAGTTTGCTATAACTGGGCTTCCAGAAGACATCAAGGCCCTTTTCCAACACTGCCTAAAGACCAGCTACTTTCAGTGGGATAGTGAGTTCTATGAACAGACAGATGGAGTGGCCATGGGGAGCCCCCTCAGCCCAGTTATGCATGCTGGCTGCAGTATTCTGGGGTCCGTGGTCTCAAATATTAATTTTCCCAAGCTCTGCTGTTGCAGCATGGAACTGTTGCTGCAAAACCCCGTTCTCCCATCACCCATGCACGCTCCTGTGATTCCCTCCTGGCCACAAGCTCTGTTCTTCCCCTCCAGTACCTAGCACTGCCTCCTTTCAACAACCATTCATTCTTCTCTCAGCTCTCCTGTCATTTCCTCCCTGCTGCTATCTATGTCCTCCACCACCACCACTGTCATTTCCAAGCCACTGCCTTGCCACCACAGCCCTTCTCCCAGCCTCAGTGTTCCTCCTTTCTCTCCTTGTCTGCCAGGATTTTTTTAGTGCCAGAAAAACAGGAAACTGAAACAGAAGCATCAAAAGAAAAAAGAAAAAAAAGGGGGATGTTCTGTGCCGACAAGTTGGAAATGACATATAGTGACCCTATAGTTACCTTCAAGGTAATGGAGATATTTAAGGACCAGTCAATACCCCCAGTGAGTTTCCATGGCTGAGCATGTACGTATTCAAACCCAGGCCTTCAGAGTCCTAATCTGTTACTCTACCTACTACACTACACTGAGTATCCCTGGTACCCATAAGATCCCCAAAATAAAAGAAGAGCCCACAGAAAGACCACAAAACAGATGTAAAATGAAATACACCTCCCCCCCCACACACACACATTCACAGCTTGCAGCAGTGCACCTAATGCCTTCTCTGTATCTTCCTATGTCTTTGGTTATGCTGTAACTGATGTAAAAAAAAAATCTTGAAAATAGTGTTTCTTTCCTTGCTGTATTTACAAATGCTTCAGTGTGGTTTTAGGAATATATTTCAAATTCCAAATGAAATGATTGGAGGAGACAAGTTTGACAGGAGGAGCGCAAGATGTTCATGTTTATGAAAAGAGGCATGGATTTTAAGTGGAGAAACACGGAGCTAAAGCATATCCACTGTCACATAAATGTCACTGAAGCCAGCAAGACTTGCCTCCAAGTTAATGGACATAGGTCTGTAGCCTCATTAACCTGGTAAAGGTTCTTGAGCTATTTTACCATACTGCTAAATATTTTTGTAACCTTTATTTATTTATTTTCATTTATATGCTGTTCTTCTTTTCAAACAGACCCAGAACAATGCACAACACGAAAACAATACATATGTGGAACACACAACAATAAAGTATAAAAATGAAAGAAAAAAAACCCACCTAACAACAATTTCAAAAATTGTGGTATGTTTGCTCCATTGACCCCATTTAATATGAATTTTAACACAGAGGTGCATAGCCTTGGTAAATGAAGTGAACTCTCTCTCTCCCCCCTTTGCTGCCCCTCTCATTTTCTGAGCATGCAGCTGTGACATATGATGGTGTGCTCATTAGTATGGAATTACAGACTTTTTATTACATCCTGAGGGTCTTGTCATGAAGCCATATATTTTAAGCCAAGCCTCATTACTTTACACTGAGCACAAGAATGCCACTGCATAGCTGCACCTGTTTAACAAAAAGTTTTGTTACTTATACTGCTTGCTATCACCTGTCAAATGGCTGCACTGTTATCACTTACTCATGAGTAGTCACCTGGGCTGCCAGCAGCCACAAAGTTAATGATCTGAAGTCCCTTGAGAGAGAAATACTCTGTATTTCAAAATGAACTTACTGTATTATGGCTCTCTACCCATACCTTCCTTTTTCTTAACAAAACAAGAAAGATGACAGAAAATAGCTTTCTACTACATCAGCATCAACACCATTAGTCCTTCTGTGGTTGCTACAAGCTGTCAAGTTGCAACCAACTGATAGCCACCCTAATAGGGTTTTCAAGGTGAGATATTTAAGGAGTGGTTTTACCAGGTCCACTCCCCCAGTCAGTTTCCGTGGTCAAGTGGGCATTTGAACCTTGTTCTCCAGAATCCTAGTCCATCCACTACACCACACTGGGAACCCTGTGGGAAATTCTTCTAGTTCAGTATTATCTGTACAAGGGATGGGATAAGTTTGGCCCTCCAGACATTGTTGGCCAGTAGCTTCCCTCATCCACCTTACACATTCCCCATCCCTGGTTGCCTTTAACTGGAACGAGTATTTTCCCAGTTCTATCTGGAATTCATACAGAGTGAACTGAAGGCCTTCTGCATGCAAGCTTGGTAGTGCTGTAGAAGAGACCATATTTTCACAAGGCCAATTCAGCGAGATAAGTGTGAGGCACATCTGAAGCCGTGCAATTTCAGTCATCCAACTAACAGTTCACGACTAACTCAGTAACATTCAGAAACAGCAATTAAAACTCAAAAGTTGAAGTATGTTGACAAATGAAGGATCAGAAGAAAGGGCATTTAATTGAAAAGTATAAAGCTGAGGAACTGTAGAACAGGACTTTGCCTACCTTTGCTGGACTTGACTATTCGATGGCAACCATCCTAGGAAGTACAGGAGAGAAGAGGTGTTATATTTAAACAGTTACAAATACTGCTGGACATGTGGTTGGCAGTGCCTGAGATCAAGAGAATAATCCCCATGAAATCAGATCAAGATGGATGAAGAAGTTTCTTCCTTATGCCTTGGATTGGAGGATTTGGATGTGAATAAGGACAACCACAAATAGTCTCCCTATCTATGGCCTGATTTAGATACTCTAAAGCAGTGATCTTCAAACTTTGGATCCTCAAAAGCTGTAAGACCATAACTCCAAGAAGCATTGACCTTTGGCTGTGCGAGACAGGGCAACTGTCAAATAACATTGCTAGAGAATGGCACTATTGGCCATGCTCCCATCTAAGGCTTTTGATGTTTCTTGATTTCCCTGCCTTATAGAATTTCCAGGTGGAAGAGGGTCAAGACAATATGTCCTGTTGAATTTGTAGACCCCCTGTGCTTTCACATCACAATCTTCTATCTTTTCATCATGCTCTGTGAAGCCCAAAAGGACTGAAGACTTGTACTGTGCCTTTGGATAACTACTGATGAGAGCCCACTGTGTGGAAGCACCCGCAGGTGTGCATGGTACGTGAATGCTACTGAAATTGGATATTTTATTTCAGATTTGCACAACTCCCCATGTCTTTTTAAAAAAAAAAAATTAAGAGGGGATAGAATTCCTCAGTCTTTTTTCATTTGTTTCTGAAAATTGTTTAAATGAAAGTTTCCATCAGGATTTTAAGTATGTATGCACGATAAAGGAAATTAAGAAGGTGTTAAAAAGAAATTTCCATGTCATTCATTAGCTATGCTAGTTGGAGATTAGAAAACAGGAACACAATGATTTTTCTTCTGATTGGCCAGGAGGAAGGGGTAGAATGGGATGGGAGTGTGGAAAAAATACACCATCTGTCTATGTCTGAAATCTCAGCAACTCAACTTTCTACATGTCCATTCATGTGCTATTGGAGGGGACGGGGAAATTTGGGTATGGTATTCATCATTACAAGGGGTTAAAAAGATGGTCAGCATTGATTTGAAATGAGGAAGGGGAAAGGGAAACTCAAACTATCGGCCCACTGAGTTCCTGGCACTTAAAAAGACGATGACTGAAACCTGGCCACTCCCCACCCCACCATGAAGACCATGGAGAGCACACCCACAGAGACACTAGAGCGGACTCAGAGATCCCAGAAGAAGGGAGAAATACTATCAGGATTGGGGAAACAAGCCCAATGGAATGAGAAGGCTGGCAGAGGAAAGCTTCCCTAAGGTGTACCCTATGACAATACATCCTACAATCTCTGATATGGCAGACCAGCAACTCAAGCCATTTAAGGCTTTATACATTGAAACCAAAATTTTGAATTGTGCCTGAAATGGATCAGCAGCCAGTGGAGCTGCTGTAACAGAGGGATTACCAGCCCCAGTGAACAATCTGTCTGCAACATTTTGGACCTGCTGAAGTTTCCAAAAACCTTCCAAAGGCAGCCCCATGTACAGTGAGTTAGAATAATCTAAGATGTAAGTACGGGAGGTGTCACTGTGGCCAGAACAGGTATCTCCAAAAATGGAAGCAGCTGGTGCATTAGTTTTCTATGTGCAAATGCAGTCCTGGCCACTGCTCAAACCTGGGCATTCAGGATCAAGGATGAATCCAGGAGCATACCCAGGCTGCACACTTATGTTTTCAGAGGGAGTTCAACCCCATTCAGCACAGGTTGGATCGCTGTTCCCTGATCTGCCTTTGGACTGACCAGGAGCACCTCTGTCTTGTCTGGATTAAGTTTCAGTTTGTTAACCCTTATCCAGTCCATTACTGACACCAGACACTGTTTCAGACCTGAAAGAGTTTCCTCAGATTTATATGGAAAGGAGAGTGAGTGAGAGAGAGAGTTGGGTAACATTTGGAACTGATAACACCAAACCCTTAAACTCCATACAACCTCCCAGTGATTTCATGTAGATGTTAAATAGCATAGGGGACAATACAGAACCCTGAGGGATTCCACAGTCCAATGGCCAGGGTGTCAAATAGGAGCCCCCCAGCAAAACCTTCTGAGTTTTCCCCTCCAGGAAGGACTGGAACCCAATTAATACAAGGCCTCCAAGAGCCATCCCAGAGAGGTGGCCCAGAAAGATACCATTGTTGATGATATCAAAAGCTATTGAGAGGTTCAGCAGACCCAACAAAGACACACTCCCGCTATCCAGTCTCTGGTGTAGGTCATCCATTAAAGGCAACCAAAGCAGGCTCTGTCCTATAACCAGGTCTGAAGCCAGATTGAAATGGATTTAGATGATCTGTTTCATCCAGGAGCCCCTGGAACTGTGAAGCCATAACACACTACTTCGCCCAAGAATTGAACATTAAAGACTCACTGGTAATTATTAAATACATTGAGATCCGAGGAGGGCTTTTTCAGCAATTGTCTTACTACTGCCTCTTTTAAGCATGCTGGGATCCTACCGTGCCGCAAGAAAGCATTCACCCCTCCTCTGGCAGCTTTTATAAGCCAGGAACAGTAAGGGTCCAATGGACATGTGGTTGCCTTCACCTCTCTGAGAGTCCTGTCCACATCTTCAAGCTGCAAAAACTGAAACTTAACCATCAACACAGGACAAGTAAGGGCCAAAATTACATTCACAGGATCTGTGTCAATGCCAAGTCAGAGTGGATCTGAGCAATTTTGCCTGCAAATTGTCACACAAAGTCTTCATCATGGGTTACAGCATAGTCTGTGTTTTCTTCCTGTGGACCAGCATGTAATATGCCCTTCTACATTTCCAAGTGTAAACCCTGGTGTTTCCAATTAAAGGCTTGTGGAGGAAAAACCTCTGAGCTCGAGATGAACCACTGAAGAATTGGTATTCTGAACTGCCGAATGCCTCTGCAGATTGTATTTATTTCTACTGCATGGCTGAAAAGAAAACTGACAGAAAACTGACCATCTGTCACATTAATAAGGAACATTGAAATCTTTTCTGAGCTATGATTTGTGTTGGAGTAGACTCATTAAAAAAAGGCTCGAGGAGGAATGTCTGGAAAGAATTTTATCTCCAAAACTGGGTCCAGTCCCATCACAGGCTGTGCATAGGATTATACTTCTCACAGATATCTCATACAAATGGGCTTTCTGTAGTTGTGACCTAATATGCGAAAAAAAAAAACTTACACTTAAAATAGGCCCATTTGAATCCATGGAACTTATAGGCGAATTGACCCACCAAATCCCCATTGTTTCAGTGGGCCTACTATAGTGCAATTTACACACTAAAGAATGGGATTTTGGCCAATGACTAATGGATATACTTGACACAAATGTTTGTGGATGCATTTGGGAAACTGTTGATGTGCACTATGAATAGATCAATGAGACTTTTTCCAGCCAGTTTTGTGGATTTCAAGCATAAGTCCATTCCAATTTCCACAGCAGCCCCTGATTTCTGGATCTTGCCAACTTCCAGGTGGTGCACTTTGGGGTGGGGGACGGAGCTTACATGAATTCCTATATCCCTTCCACATATTTATCTCTCTTTGCTCTTAGGCAAAACAAGGCTCAAGGATGCTTGCCATCCCCCCCTTCTCATGGAATATTTTGAAGGAGTGCTAGTTGGTCACATGGGGCAAAGACAAGACTTGTTGCATTCTGCTGTTGCTGCTTCACACAAACCAAGGTGGCATACTTTCCAATGGACAGGAAGATTTGGTAAGGCTTTGTCAGGGAAGCTGTCCATCTATTACTTTATTGCCATGAAGAAGATTCCAATTACAGCCTGAAATCACTCTTTTAAAGCAGGGAGGGACACAAAAACTGAGTGTACGAGATAAGATAACTCTACACATCCAGCCCCTTAATTCTTGTTCCCTCCACTTTCCATTAGATCTTGGCCGTATTTTTCTTCCAGTCTTTACAAACAATGCTTGCTACTTCTGTTTTCACTCAACTAAGTACTGACATTCTCAGGACTTGTACACATAAAGAGCTCCACTGCAGGACATTTCACATGCATGATAGTAGGCAGGTACCCAAAGAGGCAGATTAAGAAGCTGTAACTTTTGACTCCTGTCATTTTGAAACAGGCAACTCCAACAAAAACAACCAAATGATGTCCTTCAACTAAAAAAGCATTTTTCCAAGGCATTTAGACAGATCGTACACACCAATTGTGAGAAGTTATTTTCGGTAACTGAAATAATTTTTTTAGAAATTGCAAGTCAGTGGCCATGCTGGCTGGAAATTCTGGAAGTTATCGTTCAAAAAAGCACCCTTTTCGAGTTCTGCACCTCCCACACCCAACCCCATATGCATGTCTGCCTTTAATGAAGTCAAGCATGAGAACTACTGTAAGCTTGAGTGCAGCAATTTTATTGAAAAAAAATCTATGGATATGTGCATTTTCTTCATTAAAATACATTAAGGAGCAATTGATGGTCAGGAATTCAATTATACCTTTCTATACATGTTTTATTTCCAAAACTATACAGACATCAGAAAACTGTCCTTAAGTCTCTGTATTGGCTGTCATTAATTCCATAAAGTTAATATACATAAAGATTATTCCTCATTCCCAGTTGCAAACCTACTTGAGATCAACTGGTGTTTACAGTTTGTGACCATAAAAAAGTCAGTCATATTTACATGTGCTTAAGGTTGCATAACTGAGCATCACACAGATGTTTCAAAACCAGCAGCTAACAAAATGATTTTCAAAAGTCACCCTACTGGCTCTTGTTGTTTTGATGTGCACGTACTACAGGGAAATGGCATTTTAGCAAAGACACTTGTCCTCTTTCCCTTATGTTTCTCCATTTGTTTCACCGCAATCTCCTAAGTTGCATGCTAGCTTTCAACAGACTCTGTAACATAACAAAGGGATCCAGAGAGAGTGGGCAGGGGAGAAGGAACACACACATCAGCAAACAAATAGATGGTGAAATGCAGGCTTGTATATTGATATAAATGAAAATGCCTGGAAAGCAAACGTTTGCTATCTTTGTAAAAAAACAAAGCTATACTAGGTTCTGGTTCATTCAGATGGACAGTATATCTCAGCAAAAGTATTCCAGGTAAAAATTATCAGTGGTAAAAAATGGGAAAGGATCTGTTGGCTGCAAACAAAGCTTTAAAAGACCACTGGCATTCTGGCAGGACATAGCAATGACAGGTTCAGTTGCTATAGAAAGTGAGGAATAAAATGACACTCCAGAGCTAATCTGTAGTCTAAGATACTATATTGATTGGTCTTACTGATTTATTCTGTCAATATAATGGTCTTTTGTTCAGCCTCTTATATCTTGTTTAACTTCTTAGAGATAGTGCTCTCTGCCCAAATTTTTCATGCATGGGGGGAAAGGCATTTATGCCTGAAAAAAAGGACGACGATGAAGAAGAAGCTTTTCTGATCCATATTTTTCTGCTAATATAGCCAAGTTAGGGTTAACAAAATGAAAGATAATACTGTATATGGTATCTCTGCTCCATTTAGCCCCAGCCCCAAAATCTTCATGCACTAGACCCAAGGTAATACAAGGTAGTGGAATATTTACAGCAATATTTGTACATGTGCTCTTAGAGAGGGCACCCAAATGTTCTATTTTATTGTTACTATTATTTGGGTGTAAAGAAAAGCTATTTTTCTCCCTAGACTAGTTACCTTAATCTGAAGAGAGATGACTCTTCCAAAAAGAAAAGCCCACAGAGGACAAAGATCATACATTTCTCACCAACGTTAACAGTGATCTATTCCGTGTTGTTGTCTTCATTGTTGCCATTGCTGAAATCACTGAAATTATAATACTCAAATTCCAAGAGCTTGTGTAAGTCCTCTCTCCATTGTCCCTCCCAAATTCAGTGGTAGATTTCTACATGCTACTTGATTTTGTTTGTAACAAATTGCTTAAAATGTAGGATGATAGCATTCAACTACACAATAATTTTTCTGTCGTCTTAGACAAATGATATGAGAGTTGACATTTATTGGGCTATGGCACGAAAGAATTCAGACCACTGTGTTGTAAACTTGTTCAAAGTTCCATGAAACTCTGATGCTTAATGAAGTTTTAATGAGCTAGGGTTGACCTACATGTCAGAGAATGCTCTGTGTGTGCAGGAATAATGCATGGGCAGAGTATTCCCTGAAATGGAAGAGAATGTGTGGCTCCTACTTGCAGGAACATCTGTTTATGTGTGTCGCAGTCCTCACGTTCACTATAGCCATTGCACCATGGCATCTAAGTGGATTTATACAGGAAACCATCTAATAAACTTCAAGAATAAGGCTCATGTCACTGATTTCCTTTCTGATTGTTTACAGGTAAAGGTAGGAGACCCAGTAAACGAGATTAAACAAACAAAAGGCAGTTGGAAAAAATATGCGGGCATACGAGTCCATTTTGGCAATACGGATATGTATTCTTCCGTGCCGCCATGCTCCTGTTCGGCAATCCTCAAAGCAGCAGAAAAAACTTGCACAGTCCTTGCCATCAAGACATTCATAACCATATTCTTCATCCCGTTCTTGGAGGTGTGTGGCATTGTTCATTTGAATTGTGGCTGATCTTGGACGGATATCAATTGTCGGTGCCTAGGGCAAATGAGTGGCAAGAAAGAAAAGGGGGGAAATTAATGTTTTGCTCTATGTTACAAAATTCTACTTCTTTCAAATAGTATTTGGTGTATGAAACACATATTGCCAGAATAAGGCAATTCCTAAGATCCTAGGGGTGTTGTTATAATGATGAATCCTTAATTTTGCACTTATTCAAAGCAACAGTCCAACGTCTGCACTCTAAATTCACTTCTGGCTTAACAGCAGTAGCTCAGTTTAATTCCAGATAGGAATATAGGAAAAAGAGCACGGATCACTGTTAGCTATTAATATAGGACTGTTTGAGATAGCACTGCTTGATACAAGAAGGCAATCCCAATTTTTATTTCATTAAAATTGTAAACAAAAAACAGAAGTTGAAACGTGAAAATGGATGCTTTGTGTTTCTGTCTGGGCAGAAATCTAAACTTTGTTAAAGGGAAGAGGATACTGTCAGATAAATTACCTTAGCATGAGTTGGGTGATCTTCAACAATGCTCTCTGGTACTAAGCATTCCTGAAAACATGCAGCTCTGGGTTAACGACTGTTCACCAGCTTGAAAGCTCCATAATGCCAACACAGTATACAGCAGCTGTATGCATATAACAGCTTGAATCATGTTTTACTGACAAACTTCTTTGATCCTTTGATCATGCTGCATGAAGCAGCTGCTGAATGATTAACACCCCAAAACAGTGGATGATTAAGATTAAGATAAAAACTTGTTTGATGTGAATGATAATTATCATTTTAATTAATCTTTGATTTTGTGGATCTTTTTTTTTTTTACCCAGAACTGAACATCCGCATTTCAGAATGATTAATATTTAACATTACTATAGAGCTACCTGCATTTGCCACTTTGTACAACATGTCTAAGAGCAAGTGACAGCACTGAATGTAAGTGCCTGATACCCTTTCAAAACTCTGACAACGTAAGAACCATTTCAGGACCATTCCAATGATATCTAACAGATCAGTAGACATCTTTGATAAATTTGTAATTCCAAAAGGGTTTATTGAGTTCCAAAAGGGTTTATTGTGGGTTCTCGGTGTAGCTGGTGCCACTGGTTTGGATCCCATGAATAACTGAAAAAAGAGAGCAACACAAATGTTTTGGATATACTACTAAGCTCTCTTCATGCATGCGATCCAAAAATGTTGAAATCCTTTGAACTTAACATAAGTTCAAAACAGTAGTGAACCAGTGTTTGGGCTGCTGAATCTACAAGATGGACATTTCTAAATATTAGCCATTCTACTTCACTGCAAGGTTGCTCCAAGTAGAATGCATAGACATCTAATAAGCCTTCACTGAAGCTCTAAATTGTTCAATTCAGCAGTCACATGCAGTGGATTTCTATACCAAAAATATTATACCTTGAATGAAAACATCCGAAGAAGCTTTGGTTTTGTAGACAGAAAAGAAAAGAATCAGAGTTTTTAAATTAAAGAAAGGAAGAAAGGTGGGGGAGGAGACAAAAAAGCAGCATAAAGTAAAGATACTTTTCTAAACTATATCAAGTTTGAAAAAACAGAGATAGAGAAACGGCTTTAAGAATAGAGAATTGGTTTTTAAGTAAGAACTTCAGAAATGATTAATATGTGAAGAAGCCTCTAGGTTTAAAAAGCCCCATAGAATTCATTGGTCAATATGTTGGTAAATAAGATGCCTGGGATTTGAGGCATTTCCAAATGCAGACAAATCACCATGTGAGTCAAAAATTCAAAAGTTATAAATTTGCTGACTCTGTCTCCTAGAAGAAAAGGCACACTAGTGTTCACCCATCAGTCAAGTCTATAAAATGGGATGAGGTGGGGATCCCACAGGGTGCACGATGCCCCACCAAAAGTTGAGTGTTACCACCCAAGCCTCCAAAGCCCTTCAGAGCCCAGAAAGTCCAAAAGAATACCCCAGATTTGGTCCCCAAAGTGCACATCACACTCCCCTCTGAGAAGCACACTCTGCACTGTAGACTCCTCTGGTTATCACTTCCTGTTTCTAAGGCATTCCAATGCCTAAAGCAAGCCCAAGTGTACAAAGAAAATTATGTCTCCCTAGAAGCCTGTGCCAGTTTTACCCTGGGGCATTTTGGAGGTGCATGTTTGAGCGCATACAACAAAAATGCTTGTTGGAAGTTGCCCATCCCTCCTATAGGGCTCAGTCCCACTGTCCTCAGTTTCATCTATGTTCTGTCATTGCTCTTCCACCATCATCATTCCCAATATAGGTTGTGGAAAGTGGAAAGAACACAACTTATTTAAAACATTTATAAGTCACCTTTCACCAATGACTTCAAGGCATATAAAATAAGTAGGATATAATATTTATAAAACCTACAGCAGTTTAAAAACAAACAGACCTTTAAAGCTGTATTTCAATGGTTGCTGGAAGGGCATACTAGGGGACAGAGGATAGAACAAATTCCCCTATCCTTTAGCAGAGAGGAAGGCTAATTTGCAGAAGAGGACATCTGCCTTCACAAGCCTCCCTCTGGCGGGCACATAATGGTGCCCTTGCTACTCCATTTCTGTTGCACCAATGGTGATAATAGCAAAAGGGTTATACTGGGGTGGATCAGTTAAGGCTTTGGCTTCACCAGTTCCAAAAAGGCCCCCAACTGCTCATGGAATAGGGCACTCCCAGAGATTCATCTTCCCTACCAGTTGGGCTAATGACAGAAAAAATCTGGAGAGGAAGGATAGAAATGGCCCAAAAGAAAAGAGAAAGAGAAAAAGAATGCTTCTTCCCCCAAAACCATGCCCATTCATATCTGGTCTGCCCTGCTGGTGCAAAGCTCATAAGACTTAGGGTGTGAAAATTCCTCTACCTGAGATTCTCCTCTCTCACCCTAGAAGACTTTCCTGTAAAATTTGGAGAACATAAACTCTACAATATTTAAACACAGAGAACTCCTACAGTGGAAGCTGCTCCCGTGAGCAGACAAAGTGCCTGGTAGTGTGTAATGAGCACCTTCTGAGATCATCACACATGTTTCTGCAGTTGGAGCTCCATGTGTATGTCAATATTGATCCTGGTCAAATAGTTCAAATAGATTTAAACTCGCCAGAAAAAGTTGAGGAAAAATATTTTTGAAATACTTCCATAAATAATATTTTTCCCCCCTGGTGCCTAAAAAACAGGAGAATTAGAGTCAACAAATTTATTTGTTCCAATTCTGATGTGTTTCGATAAACGCTTGTTGGTTATGTTTTGCAATTGTTCAGATCACAATGAGCTCCTCAAGCAAAGGAAGAGAGGTCTATGTAGATGGAAACTCCATAGAAACTCACTAACAAATCTGCAAATAAACTTGCTAACAGGACAATTGCGGTATGTTCATAAAATACCCTAGAACGTACAGTTGGCAGATCTATGGCCCTCCAGATGTTGTTCGATTTTACTTCCCACCAGCTCTTACTAGACTGGACAGTCAATGATATATGCTGGGAAGTATGACGATTTCATCAACATCTGGAGGTTTATAGGTTTCCTCCTGTTTCTGCCCCTTCTATCATGGTAAATGGCAGATAAAGAAAAGAGAAAAAGGAGAAAAGTACGGTGAGTAGAAAGAAAATGGAGGCTGATAAAAGGAGGGTAAGTTATTCACAGGAAATTCAGATTAATAAACTGGAAGCTTTACAATCCATTTTAAGCCCTTAGAAATTCCAGAGTTGAAGGTCATTCAAAAGAGCTATCCAAGGTGCTGAACCTACTTGAGGAATAGAGTTCAGAACATTGCATGGCTCCGATATATTTTGAACTTAAGACTGGATCAGACTGACTACTCCACTGACACCCCAGCCATCACCCTCCATTGGCTGAAGGTCTGTTTTGGTGAGGAGGAGAGGCACCAGATACATACGTAGCTCATCTGAGGTATTCTCCTTGCTTTCATCTTTAATATAACTTGAAGAATCAAGGGAGAAAGGGTCTCTTTCTTTTAAAAGGATAACGAAGCATCCCTGGCAGAAGCTGTGAACTGCCCCAGTTGGGGTTGCTAATATTAGTATACCCAGCTGTTAGTTCTTGATGCACTCTCCTGCCATAAGCAGTGCATGGCTTAGACTAGGGCCAGCAGATCAAGGCATACACTGCTGTGCCCTTGACTTGCTCCACCAATTCCAATCAACCAGAATTATTCTATACATTTAAGCAAATCTGCCCATTCTCCATACAATGTGGGCACACCTGCACAGTTCAGCTCTTAAAAGTCTCCCTGGATTGGGATAGTGAGAACATAAATTGGGTCAAAATGACTAGTCATTCTCATCCCTTCCCTTTCCTGATCATCCAGCAAACCTTTCGCAGTTGGCTATTGCCTCTACTGTAGCTACCAACAAAGAAACACTTTATCCTCTGCAAAGCACAATTGAAATGTGGGCATCAGTTTGTAAAGTAAGAAAATACATACAGGATTTTTCTTCTTTTTGTCTTTATCCTTGCTTGGCTTCCTGTTACTGACAAAATAATGAAGAGTCCCGTACTCCACCAGTGCAGAAAAAACAAAAATGAAGCAAACTGATACAAAGAGATCCATGGCTGTCACGTAGGAGACCTTGGGGAGAGATTTCCGAGCAATTGTACTGAGTGTGGTCATTGTCAGGACGGTTGTGATACCTAGTGAGGGGATAGAAATGTTCAGAAAATACATGATTACTTATGGCAAGAATCATAATTCTGCTGAAGCTGACACACAGACAAATGAAGACACAAGATGCAACAGATGGGTTGAACTAGAAGTCACCTATTCATTAAATAATTAACACCTCTGCAGTGGAATGACTATTAGCTGCCAGCTCTTTTCTCAGTGTGGGCAACCAGCTACCAAAATGAGAGTAGAGAAACAATCTTACTTGTTCCCTGTTTTAGCCTGTCAAAGGGGGTTAAAAAAAAGCAAAACTGCTGCCTTTCTACACATGCACACAGAAAAGGGCAGAGAGGGAGAGATAGAGATTTGGCTAGCTAGGAAACCTCACCCCCCCCCTTTTTTTTTACATTGGTTATATAAAAACTGGATCAGAAGTCTTCAGACTGATTTCACATAACATAAAATGATTATTATCTCAATGTTTGCACAAGATTATATGGAGTTTATTTTCATGTGTGCAAGCATTGCTTCCATATCTGCATATGATTAATATAGAATAACACTGCTGACAGGTAATGCAGGACATGTGGATCTCTATAAAACATGGGAGGAGGAGTAACTGACATAATCACTGATCCAGGCATGGTGTAGGTCCCCTTGACCCAGCTTCCTACACTTCATCTGAAGCCCAAGAGAAGGTGTCATAAAGTTATTCCTTCCAGTAAGCTTCTTTAGATCAGGAAGCATGGGAAAAGAAGAAGGAGATGTGCTATTGGCAGGGTAGAGGGCAAATCCCACACTGTTGACTACCTTGAAATATTATGGTGAACTCAAAAGCATTATCAAATGAACTTATTAAGAGATCTGGGAATAAAGCAGAAAATTGAATCCTCCTTCATAGGGAAATTAATTTTGGGGGAATTTGGAGGACAAATCATGATACAATACTAGCACTGCCATCCTGTATACCTGCATACAAGGAAGCTGGCATATTGTAAGCAAGGTGCTGAGGAATAACAAGGCCTGAACTAAAGTTTTCCAGGGTTTTTTATTTTAAAAGGATTCTTAAAAACATACTGAGATCTCTTTTCTACTTCCCACAGAGAAAATTGATGAACTATTCCCCACCCCCAGTTTCTCTGCTGACAAACACAATTTTGAAAGGTCATTTGTGCACAGGTACTCTACGAATTTATCTATTTAGGCAGATAAATAAAATGGTGGAACTACTACCTCCACAACCGTGTCTGAGCAAAAAGTGGTTTTGCATACACATGAGACATATTTTCTTCTTAGTAATAGACTTTTGATCTAACAGAATATTACTCAAGGTCCCAAGCACAAGAGAAATATTGCCCCTGACACTTTAAATTACATTCCTTTTTCCATGTAATTAAGGTGGAAATCCAGACTTCATCCCTGCATACACGTGTGTATCCCCTTTGTTTGGTAATGCTGTGTTTCTTATAGAAACAAAACTATGTTAGAAACATCTTGTAGTTCTTGTAATCTAGTATTGGAAGGGCTGTGATCAATGGCATGACAGAATTTCATGGCAACTCTGATGCAGTTACTGTTATTCTAGTAAACTCATCTGGTTTGGGTTTTTAGGCTGCATTTCTCTTTTGAGTGAAAGAATTTTGCTTTATGCATAGCCTGAATAAATAGAATTTCTGAAATGTAAGCACAAGGCTTAAAAAATCTCTGATTTGAAGAAGAAATTCAGATGTAGCTAAAGATGCATCCCCAATGATACACGGATCAAACAATCTTTCAGATGGCCATGTATTTGGCAGCTGTATGAAAGGGCTCTAAATGTATTTAGGGTTCTTATATGCAAAGGGGAATCCTGTTTGGTCCAGGATTCTCCCTGCAATGAGGGTCATTCACACTTCTTTTAAATGCAAAGGTGGTACCTGAAAGGGAATAACAAATATGTAAATAAATCCATACAACAAGAGTATTCCTGTTGATGAGGCAGGTTTCCCCAGTCACATTAAACATGCAAAGGTCTTGTTGACTTCTAGATGGAGTGGGGACATAGGGAGCACAGCTTCCATGAATTTCCCCATCCCCACCACCCCTGCAGCCCTTTGCAGTTTCAGGTTTAATCACTGCATATGACTTATCTGCTTTGTAATGAAAGTGCCTACAAAAAGGTCCCTTAGTTCTTGAGGTATGCAGGAATCATAATGATCAGGAATACCATCCAGCTGACTCAAGGGCTTGTGCATGAACTGTGATATATCTGTGAAAATCCTGTGAGAAACACCAGCAGGGATCTCACCGATTCTGGACAGGGTGAGCAATATATTATAATAGTGCCCTTGGGTCTTTGCAAGCAACACATCTCTTTCCTAGCCTCTCCAAAGCATTTACAAATATTGATTAAGTGAGCTTCCAAATAGCCTTACATTTAAGATCTATGTATGGTCCATGTAAACATCTCACTTGGGTCCACTTTGACATTCAGGAAGTATCACAATATTGAAATGTTTATAACAGACAGGTCCACAATTATACACAGTGGCATCTGAACCAAAGAAGCTGAAATTTCTGTTTCAACTGAAAATAAAGCTGTAGTACATGTAATGGCTTCATCAAGGTGTCAAATGCTACTTTTTTTTAACACCATGGAATTACTGTAGTTATAGACAGAGTGACTCAATTTCCTGAATGAGAAAACCTGGGCACAGGAAGTTTTTAGTTCTGTTGAAACATCATCTCAATATATAGCCACTTTGGTATGTTTTGTTTTTGGTAAGGATTGGGCAAGTATCTCAAATAAAATCAATGTACCAGTTACGTAGATGGGTAGTAGTATTCTGTCATTCTGGCCCTATTAGATCAGAGATTTTCCGTGCACTTTGAACTCAGAGATGTGCCAGATGCAAGCAGTTAGGATCTGGTGCAATCTTCTGCCAGCTGATCTTGGAGATCTGCTGACAGAGCAATCTGCTCTGCTGACTATGATCTGTCAGCAGAAGTGCCAAAAAAATGGGAAAAGACCTGAGTTATTCCAGATTCAAACCTCATATTGCCAAGACATAGCCATAGTCCTGGCACAAAAGACAGAGTAGGGCAACAGTAGTCCTATATAATTCCTAACATCCCTGGGCTAGGAGGAGTTTAGACTCAGTCAGCTTTCAGCTGGCCAAGTATCAACCAATCTTTGACCATTTTGGACCATTACATTGAACTGTGGAATGGGGTAAAGATTGTCCACATTTATGACATTTTGGATCTATGAGTACAGGTACTATTTAAGAGGGCTTTTGAGATAGTAACAGATGAGAAAGAAATAATAACATACCCAAAGATGTTCTGGCTGGAACAGCATCCTTATTAATCCAGAAGGAGACCCAGGACAGCACTACGATGAGTGTGCAGGGGATGTAAGTCTGAATGGTGAAGTAGCCCATTCTTCGGCTAAGATCAAAGTAAACTGCCATGACCACATAATCTCCTGCAAAATATGTTATATATAAAATCACATGACACAGTGCAGTGACATTACTATTCAATACTTAAACACCAGGGTTCACAAATAAACGTCCAGTTGGGGGACTAAAATAAGTTAATATTTCGGCTCAGGACGGTGTTTTTTTTGTTTGAAGAAAAGCATTTCACTTGACCACACCTTTCATTCTTTTGGCAGGGCAAGCTAGCTAACTAGCAACTACAAGAGAGCACCTCAGGTCTGGTATATATACACTGAAGTGGATTGATCCATTAATTGCAGTGGGGTTGTACTAGCCTCAGTTCAGCACACGCTTGAAGTAAGCAAAAGGATGGTCCAGCCTGCATCTGCTCAGCTCCTTTTAAATTCTTCCATGCATATTTCATTCATTATTTATTTATTTGAAATATTTTTATCCCACTTTTCTCCTTAAAAAAGAACCCAATGCCCATCACTGCCCTACTCTTCAGTTTGATATTAGTGATCTAACTGGTCTAATTCAGTACGGTAGCTCTTCATTTTTTTTAAAGTCAACTGACACAAAGACATCTGTTTTAGTCTCTTCCAGTAGGTGTCTGTTTCAACAAAGACTAACAGGTTGAGAGTAAGACGTTTAGTGAAACATGAGCTACTGGCCAGATAGCTCACTGAGCTGGAGCACCTGGAAGCCAATGCTTGAGAACCTGTGTCTCCTAGGAGAAGAGCCAGACTCCGTAGTCTTGGACAAGCAATACAATCCCAGGGAATAGCCACTTCTGAATGCCTTAAATTTAGAAAACCCCAAGAGAAGTGTTGCCACAAGCCAGAATAAACTTGATGGTGACCAATGACTAATTATTATTACATTGAATTACAATCTACTTCCTCAGATCTGAGATCCATGATCAATCACCTGTGCTGCAATAGATCTGTTCATCTTAAAGGTGCCAGAAGACTTTGTCCTTTTGTATATATTTAGAGCAATTATCTGACAGGAAAGGCAATAAAGTATGTTCATGCAAAAAGCAAAAACAGAAGAGAGTATGCCTGACTGTCACCAGGAACATAGATATAAATTATATACAAAACATTTGACAAATAGAAGTGTTATTATGTTCACAACAAAGATGGCCTCAGATGCACAGATAAACATGTGGACATGCATGCATACACACACTAACTCTGCTGTCTGCTAGGTTACTACATTAACCAACATACAGTTCTCTCTCTCTCTCTCGCTCGCTCTCTGTTTAGAATATTTAGGCAAAACCCCCACACTTCTTAACCCATGGTGCTTTTGAGGATACCTTGCGTTTTTAATGTTTCTCGGTTCTCTATTTACATCTTTGTGAGTGATATTGGGTTGTGGTATTTTAATTGTTGTCGGTTGCCCAGAGTAGTGCCCTGACACCAGATGGATGGGATATAAATCTAATGAATGAATAAATAAAGTAAAATAAAAATTGAATTGAGAAGACTTGCAAAGAAGGCTATACAACGGTTGCAATTGTGGATGACTTGTGACTGGGACAGGCACTCTCTCCTCCCTGTCCACATGTGCCCCTGGCTGCAACTACTTATATTGGGTTGTGTTGTATTTTAAGTGATTCTTGTTAGCCTGCCTTTTAATCTGCAATGTAATTGATAAGGTTGTCTTCAATCATAAAGCAGGAAAAGAGCAATAAAAATTGTGTGGCATTATTATATTTTTTTAAAAGTCAGCAAAAAAAAAACCAGCAATAAAATAGCGACAGCACAGTAAAAAGAACTTCATTATTCATTTAAAAACTTGAGCAATCTGAAAAGCTTCACAGCACAGGCCTATAAATATTTCCTCCATGGGGAAAATCTCACTGTCTGAATCTCAAATGAATCTGCAGATGGCAACCACCTTCACCTGGCATCTAAAACTCGGAAAAGGAGGAGCCAAGATGTTCCATTACCCACAAGTCATCCCTCAAAAGGCACTAATCTCCAGCAGGGAATCATGGAAAAGGAATTGATGAGTATAAACTGAACATTAATAACTCAGATAATTTTCCAGGCTGTGACAGCTTGTTCTGTACAACTAAAAGCTATGCTCTTTGATTTATATGGATACCATGTAACTTGATTAAAGACTGTGCTTAAAACAACAAAGCACAATAAAGCCACACACTTGTTCTTTATCAGAATACACAGCAAAAGTTAATTCAATAAAATTATTTTAATAATAAACTCCCCAGTGTTTGGCAATGAAGTTAGGCTTGACTTTTGCTCAGATACGGAAGCAATGTAGGGAAAAATTGTGCATCACTCTGATGAACTCAGTCCAAATTAACAGCAAAGTGCTGCATTTAGTTTCATCTGGGGGATGTCACAGTGCTCTTGTGTGTTTCTAAATCATTTTATTGTTTTGAAAATACTCTTATGTATGGAATATTTATTTATTTATTTATTTATTTATTTATTATATTTCTATCCCGCCCATCTAGTCATTTCGACTACTCTGGCCTTTCATTTTCGAATATGGCCTTTCATTTTTCTTATCCCACAGACTTATTAGCTCCCGCCTGTGATGTAATGGGGCGGTGTAGTGTGAATGAGATAGAGCTTAAAAATTACTCTTTTGGACTACAACTACTTAAAACCTCCAGCCAGCATAAGCCATGATGTACTTGCTCAGAAAAGTAACTTTGCCAAGCTCTGGTCTGAGAAAGAGTTTGTGAAGGTTACTTTCCCCTTGCATATTATTAGCCAATGGCCATGTCTAAGGGAGCAGTCCAAGTGGGACGTGGTGGCACTGCGGGTTAAACCGCAGAAGCCTCTGTGCTGCAAGGTCAGAAGACCTGCAGTCGTAAGATCGAATCCACGCAACGGAGTGAGCTCCCGTCGCTAGTCCCAGCTCCCGCCAACCTAGCAGTTCGAAAGCATGCAAATGCAAGTAGATAAATAGGTACCACCACGGTGGGAAGGTAACGGCGTTCCGTGTCTAGTCGCGCTGGCCACGTGACCACGGAAGATTGTCTTCGGACAAACTGTAGCTCTATGGGTTGGAAACGGAGATGAGGACCGCCCCCTAGAGTCGGACACGACTGAACAAATTGTCAAGGGGAACCTTTACCTTTACCTTTACCTTAGAATGCAAAGGAAGCTCTAATCTGTTGATCTGGAGAAAGGTAAGGACCTCATTATGAGGCTTATAGGATCAATGGGCAGGCCTGGTGGACTAAACTGGAACTGAAGTTAATCTGTTGAGGAGAGAAATACACCCAAAGGAAGAAACATCTGAAGACCCCACTTGTGGGCATGCTTGGTCTGCAGAAAGGCATGGCTGTAGGAAATCCTCAAATGTGATGTTTCTATACACAGAATATGGCTGTGGTGCAATTGCAGCACAGATCAAGCCAAAGGACAGGCATGCCCCCAAGATGGAAAGGAAACACACTTACCTCAGGGGCACTGAAGCTACTGGGGGTTGGGGTGAACCCTGAAATTTATTTCCCTCTACTTTTCCCCTTTTTAACATCTTCTCTAAGCTATGGGGAACTTGAAAGCATGTACATTATTTTGTGGCATTTTAACTGGCCTTTAGTTGGGTAATAAAGGTACCACTCCAACATGGATTTTGGGATTTTTATTAAGGCCAGCACATCTACTTTGGATTGGGTATCCAATCACCTTCTTATAGGATTATGGCCCTATTTTTAAAAGCACATATAGGCCAGTATCCTATTGGTCTTTGGGTGAGGTTTGAAAAACTTGCTGAAGCAAATTGCAGCTAATTGTCAATGTGCTGGAATATATCTTGACTGAATGTCTGGTTCTGCACCCTTGCACCTTGGCAATTAGCCATAATTAGCAGGGGCAAATTACAGAAACCTTGTGCATACACCAGTAAGATTCTGGCCATAAATTCCAATATTTCTTTCAGACAGCACACTCTAACTGTTGAGACCCAGACTTAAATGGAAACCAAGTGTCACAGTGAACCTTGGGCTGACATGGTCTCTTCTGCATGCCAGAAAGTATTGCAATGTTTTTCATTTGATTGAGATCAAGTATGGTTCCAAATGATGGCCAATCCCAGGGAATTGTTCTACAGAGAAAAATCAGTTTTACACAGTGGTTGGCCAGCAGTCTGTAATTGTGGGCAATCTGGTCCATGGGTACAGAAAGCCTAACAACTAGCAACTGAAGGACTCCTCCTTCAGCTGCTGCTTTGCCTGGGAGCTGACTTAGCTGGAAAGCAAGGAATAAGCAAAGCGACTGAATCATGGACTCAAGGTCTTGCAGCATCTCCCATAATCTCCCCGTTTGCAACAGTGAGGATCTGGGGAAAGGTAAGGAACTCATTATGAGGCCTGTGGGATCAATGGGCAGGCCTGGTGGACTAAACTGGAACTGAAGTTACTCATCCTCTGTTCTAAGGTTGCTGGGATTAATCAACAGCTAAGCAATTAATATATCTGAGCTGCACTCTATGTGACTGTGGTGGAAGACTGATTATGAAAAGGCATGTTCCGTGATCCTGATAGCCAGAGTTTTCAGTTCTCAACCTCTTGCCTTAAAATTTATATTTTGGGATCCCTTCTATTCCGAAATCTGTGGAAGGCGCTCTATCTATTGGCCTCACAGGCTGGCAAAGTACATGCAAAAACTTTGGTGCTTGTTCTGTTGGATGTGGTATTATGGAGAATGGGCACCACTTTCTGTCCTGTGAGGGACACCTATGCCTATCTTGAGCAGAATCACTCTTCCAGTTCAAGTCACCTCTGACTTATGGTGACCCTTTGAAAGGATGGTGTCCAAAATGTCTTGTCCTCAACAACCCTGCTCAGCTCTTGTAAGCTCAAGCCTGTGGCTTCCTTAAGGGAGTGAATCCAACTTGTATTTGGTCTTCTTCTTTTCCTGCTGCCTTGCACCTTTCCAAGAATTATTGTCTTTTCCAGAGACTCCTGCCTTCTCATGATGTGTCCAAAGTAGGACAGCCCCAATTTCAATATGTTTGCCTCCAGAGATAGTTCAGGCTTCATTTGCTCTAGGACACACATATTCATTCTTCTGGCAGTCCAAGGTATTCACAAAGCTCTCCTCCAGCACCACATTTCAGATGAATCAGCTTTTTTCCTGTCGGCATTCTCTACTCTCCAGCTTTCACACCCTTTCATGGCGACTGGAAATACAAGTGTGGATGATCTTAGTCTTCCAGTTTTAGATGTATTTAAAAACATGTAGAGATGTGATAACTAGGTGCAAATAATAATACTGGGGCATATGTTGCAGCCTGGCTTCAGTAGACAATAATACTCTGGAGGGATAAGACTGCAACCAAGGAGGGAGTCCTGAAGAGGCACCAGTATCTCACAGCTACTCAATGCCACTGTGGCCCTGAAACTCTTGTGATTTAGTATTTGGGCTCTTCATCAAGACTATTTCTACTTCCCATGGCAGCTGACAAGAATCCATTAATCTAGCTGGATGTGGAAATGCAGCTCAGCCACTCCTTCCCTCCACCTTCCTGTGGGCTAGCTTCCACTAGTACTTGGGATACCTCCACAAGGGTTTGTGTGGCTCTATTCAGGCAGCTGAGCTGACTGCACTGAGATGAAATATTCTTCAACACAACCTCAGAGGGACAGAAAATGAATGTCTTTTCCCTCGCACTATTGTATCTTGCAGCATCCATTAATTATTAGAGAACAAATATCTTTTCAACTGAAACATGCACAGTATTCAAATCTCCTATGAAGCTCTGCAAACTACTGTTTATAGAAAGGCACCCAACACCTCGGAAACTGTACAGCTGAATAGTGGTGCATAGTGTCTCTGTCAGTTATGTAAGGAAGAAAGCTGCCCACAATCAATACAGGCATGGCATGGCATCATGAGCTACATCTGTGAGCTCTGAGTCTCTTCCAAACATCCTCTTCTAAGCTACAATTAGAGCCTTATTATGTAATGAAGTGAAACAACATTACGTCTTTGATGACCCTTGCACCAGAGTTCATTTATATAAGATTCTCTGTGGGATTCTGCTGTTCACATACTTGATTCTCTCTTTCTGCTCTAAAGTCACTCTATTTTGTGGCTAACTCTCTCTCTCTGTGTGTGTATGAATACAATGTTTCTTTTAATGACAGCCATTGAAAATCAAATGAGTTCAGGTTACAGGAAGAAAACTGCCCATAAGTGTGCATCTACTTCCCAGCTTTGTATGATCATACAATCACATATTAGACTAACGCAAAACACATTGGGGGGGGGGGGGAGGATTTAGTGTTCCACTGTGTGTGGATATGTGTGAAGTGAATCTCCTTGGCTCCAGGCTACATGTCAATTTTTGAATGTGAGAAGACTTTCACTACTAGAGTCCCATTAAGCATTTAACTGTACTATTGTACTAACTCCATAATATTTGAATTAAGGAGCAATTTGTCATTGTGCCATTTAGTTAAGGCTAAATGCAATTTCCTTTTACATCACACTACAGACACCCCATGGTCCAAGTGGGAAGGAGTGTGGGGCTCCGTCCACCATTTCAGGGTGAGGAACTCCCCTCCCATATTCAGACCATAGCCCCCCTCCTTTTATTCTGTATCCATTCACCAGTAAATTATACTTTATCTTTAGCCACTTTTGAAAAGTAAGCTAGCAGTTATTTAATTACATTTAAAATACAAGCTTGGGATCTGTTACCAAGAAATGCTATACATTGCAAGACTGTACAACATATGAACAATTAACACCCTCAAGAACTCCATGAATTTCCATATTATTCAAGAATCCTCCATTCATTTCAATGGCATGGAGATTTTGGCTTCAATTTTGTCAAGAACAAGGAAAATGCTGTGTAGTCCCCAAGACTGCACAAGTGTAAAAGCAGGTAATACTTTTTATTGGACCACTAAAAATTAAACAAATTGCAAGCTCCTGTGGATAAAAATCTCACTTTTTCACGCTTAGCAGAAATCCTCCATGGACAGTGGAGAAAAATTGTAGACAAAAGTCCAGAAATTGATGGTACATGTCTGAGAATTGATGTAAGGAACCAATCCAAGGAAGTAAATTCACAGAAGTGAACTTGATGCTTTAGGTATCTGTACTCTTGAAGGCATAGCTCTGCAGCTCTAAAATATGGCCACTGGAAGATATGGCAAATACTCACAAAGTTTCTCATAAGAAAAATGGTGTCTGGATGTGAACATAAAAGTCAAGCACCATGAGCTTTTACACTTCAGCATGTGAGTGAAAAGTGTATTTATTCTAAGTTCTGAAGGGTTGTAAACATCACAATGTAGGCAAGTAAGGCACAATTAAAAATAAAATAGCCTTTCTCTTAAAAAAAAGAAGAAGAAGAAGAAGAAGCAGCAGCACAGAGCCTGCTTGGGGATTTGCAAAGAGGAATATTTTTGGCACTTGGAATTAGCATCCCTGTGAAGAAAAAGTAATGAAAGAATAGACTGAACCAGCTCCGAATGTGCCAATATGCACCAATGTGTAAATAATCTGCAAATGAGGGACCATCCACTCCCTTTCCTTTCCTTTCCTCCCCACTAAGCTACTATTAGAGAGGAGAGCAACAATTTCCCCCCTTCTTTTGAGCTCTTCAGACTGGTTGAAAGATTTACATTCCAATTAACTCACACAGTTCACCATTATACCAATAATATTCAAGGAAATTGCTTTGCCATTGTGAAGTAAATGAGATTTTAGGGAAGTAGCTTTTCCACTCTATAGAACCTGTAACACAAAAATATTTTCCAAAATGGTAGCCCGAGTTTTGACAGCTCAGCGATTTCAAATTTCAGGTGTTTGTAAACTCTCAAAAGGAACCTGTAAAAATCCCTCTGCCTTTTAGACATTTTCAGATATTTTCAGAACAGAGAAACTAGGATTCCACCCCTAGGGCCTACCCCACCATAAGGCAGAGGGAGGTGGCCAGTTCAGGTGGCAGATTCCCAGTGATAGGAGATTGTAGTGAACTGTCAAAGGGGAGAGGAAGTGGGGAGAGAGAAAGAGAGAGAGTTGTCCTGAACCTGGCATTACTAGGTAGTGTTGGGAAAGATTCCTCTCTGAAAACACCCACTGTACAAAATACTGAGTCAGATGTATCAGTTATGTAGCAATTTTCTTCTGTTCCTGCTTATCTGATCACAGTTATTGTTCTGATGGCCTGTGGTTACCTAAATACTGGTTTTATCTTGTACTACTATTTTAATTTTGTTATGACCTATGGCCAAATAGAGCTCAGTTACCTATCCACCCACCCATAAACAGCAAGGTGTAGAGAGACTTGAGGCTGGAAGCAAGTGAAATAAGGGGCTCACAAAGTACATGCCAAAACATCATCTCAAAGTGTAGGATTACCTTCTAGAACATTCCTTTCATGATCTGGCAAATATTTAAGGATGTTAAAAAATACTTGTAAATGTTCTTATCCTCAATAAGAAAGGGCATCTTGACACAACAAAACACTGGAAAAAATAGGTAACTACTATGAGATTTTTCAATTCTGCTTGACACCAAAATGATGCATACTTTTTTCATGAGTAGCAACATTAGTAAAAACAAAACAAAACAAAAAATCCACATACAAAACCACTGTGTTCTCTGCCAAAAATGTTATTTTGTACAAACATACCTTGAATTCTGCTTTAAAAAAAGTTTTTTTAGTCAAAATATACGTTTTCATGAAAAGAAGCACTTCCACAAAGGCTGAAATGTGACAAGGTGCACAAAATGCACAAAACACAAATTTTTGTTGTCACCTATGAGAGTAAAATAAGTGAGTTTTCACATCCTTAATAAGCTTCCACTGCTGTTGATATGAACTGCTACTACTGCACAAGAGAGCAAATCTTCCTTCCATTCGTCTTGTCATAGCTGCTTTCCGAGAAAGCATACAGGGTTTTGATGGATGGCTCAATCATTCTAATGTGAAACTTCCACTTGTGAATATTCACCAACTAATCTGTGTTGGACAGTCAGGGTTTACCACATGGATTTTACAAATGCATCAGTTAAATTGAGATGGAGGGGTTAATTCTGTTCTGATGACAAAGCAAAGCAAAGTGTGCAGCTTATATAGTTATGGATAGTTTACAATTCAGTCATGCAGGCTACACATTGCCCCTTCCTGCTCCTGTGGGATGGGTCTCAATTTACTGACTTTGGAAGTCTAGAAGGCTGAGTCAACCTTGAGCCAGCTACCTAAGCCCATCGGGATCTAACTCAGGTTGTGAGCAGAGACAGAAGTGGTATAATTTTTTAAATTTCCTCTCCCTCACCTCCCTTCAAATCCTGATATATAGAGTATGGAAGACTTCCTTCACTGAGTATAGTTTTGAACTCACCTCTACATCTATAGGTCAAAGCAACACTCCTGAGTCTTCACAAATATGCAGATCAACCGGTACAATTTGTATTATGAGTTGTCACCGTTTTTATTTCACTAATGAAGAAGACAATTACCACAGTTTACTAGCTTCCTTTTCTTCAAGCAAAAGGAAGCCACTTGCCTCCAACAGTGGAAATCCACGTCTAGCATATGGGGAGCAGCCCTTCTTCTGCTTTTCATGTCAATTTGCTATTTGGCAGATCTGTGTGAGAGGCAAGTCCAGTGAGTCCAGATATACAGAGTATGGAAGAACTTCCTGACTAAATGCGCTTTTGAACTTCCTGGTAACAGACATTGTCAGTTCAAATTTACTGAAGGCCTTTGGAGGAGACAACACTCCCGAGCACACATGTGAGGAGGACACATAAGCTCCTGCTTCTGCCCACCTCACAAACCAAAGCCAGACTGTGACAGCAATGATCCCTCAAATTAATGCCACCAGAGAGTGAGGAGCGTCATGCAAAAGGCCGACGGCAGAGACGCAAATTGAACAAGCAGGTTAATGCTCAGAATTTTGCTTCGTCAACTCTCTTTCAAGTCTCTCTAGATCGCCTGAGGTTGGATAAAAGCTGGCTGAACATTCCTGTAAAAGCCTTCCATTCCCTGAGAGCAGGGAAATGCAAGGTTGCCGCACATTTAATCTTTTGATGTTTATATTTCGAGCTGCTTCCAAAGTCAAGGGACAGGATTACATAATAAAAGGAAATCTTCTTTCTAGTTCAGGGAACTGCTCTGTGAAGAGGCTACAGATTTAACAGATTCATTCTGCTTGGACCCATAGCAGGAAAATACTTATACAAGGAAGTACCATTGCAAAGTGTACTAGCATCAAGCTGGTAGGAAGGTCTCGTAAGCAAAAAGCCAGAGGGATTTCTCAGTTGCCGACAAGATGAAAAGCTGTTTTATTGCTCAAGTTTCTGTAATCTTCTCTCACCTGACCCTCTCCACCATCTCAATTCCATGTATTTTTGACTTCCACCTTTTAAATATTTCAAAGAACTGCATCAACCATTTTTTCCTGGAACATTTTGTTTTAAATCCCCTTAGGAAAGCAATCCAAGCAAGTAAGCAACAAGTAAAACTTATCTTAATACAAGATTCTGGAGGGCAAAACAAAAGCAGTGCAGATCAAAAGCAGCCTTCTTGGAAGCTCACTATGATCAGTCAGGCTAATGGCAAACATTTCAGGGCAATGCGGTTTTGAATAGAGCCGAATTTCAGGCTGGTTGTGTGCAGAAAGCAGTCAGGGAGAGAAGAGACACACGAAGGGGCTTTTGAAAAGATGGTAGAAGACTACGCACATCTCTTCCATTTTAGTCCTTGGATCCCTCATCAAAAGAGAGATGACAAAAATCCACTATGATAAAGAGGACGTTCTGGATGTTGGAAATGGAGAAATCTGACACAATCTAGACATCTAACTGCCTTTTAAAAGTATGATGGATACTTGATGCTGCTGGATAGGAAGCACAGACAGTAGAATCATTTTAAGGTATTTTATAGCCTGTTATGTGAATGTTAAGATACGCTGATGGCAGATACGCAAATTACACAAGCAGGTTAATGCTCAGAATTTTGCTCACTCACAATTCACAGACTAGTAATTTAATTTACCTCCCAATAGTGGACATAAGGTGGTTTCCTCCACTGCATTTGACAAACTAGTACAGGCAAGCAGAGCACGCTAGATTGGGTCACTCCAAAATCTTCCACCTCTCTGCCTATTAATAAGACTAGCTCTACAGTAAATGGGTATAATTAAGTTTTGCAATTTAACACTAGCTGTTCAATATTCTTCTTACATGCCATTAAGTTGCTTCTGACTTACAAAGATGCTGAAAAGGCTTTTAAAAGTATATAAGATATTCCAAGAGTGGTTTATCACTTTACTCTTACTTAAGTTATGGGCCAAGTGGGGATTCGAACCTCCTGAGTCCTAGTCTCACACTCTATCCCTGCAATGCACTGGCTCATATTGCATTTTACACCAGTAAGAGAAATAAAATGCAGAACATTCTGGAAACCCAAAGCAACTATAGTGTGAAAAAAGGGAGATAAATGGAAATCATAGAAACTCTATAGCTATTTAAATGTTAAACTTGTTTTAGCTTTCAGGAAATGGTGACCTCCTTTTCTGTATTAAATAATTTTACAAATTATAGACAATGAAATTGTGAACCTCCATATACAAGTAAAAATTTTAAAAATATTATAAGCTTTATAAATAAATACATATAGTCATGTGAAAAATAAAGTACATCCTCTTTGAATTCTATGGGTTTATGTATCAGAATATAATAAAAATCATCTGGTCCTTAACAGGTCTGAAAATTAAATGAATACAACCACTGATGTACAACAGCACAAGACATATTACACCATGTCATGATTTATTTAACAAAAATAAAACCAAAATGGAGAAGCCATGTGTGAAAATCTAAGTTCATCCTTACTGCTTCCATAGGAATTAAGAGGCCAAGTAGCAGCCAAGTGCTACTAACCAAATGCCCTTGAGTAATTGATCATCAGCAAGTGTGACCACCTCTATAAAAGATGAAGTTTTAGCAGTTTTCTGGTCTGGAGCATTCAGGTGTGTGTTAACACAATGTGAAGGAGGAAACACATCAGCAACTATTGTAGAGAAGCAATTATTGTTGCCCATCTATCTGGGAAAGGTTATAAGGCCATTTCCAAATGATTTAAAGGGGCCTCCTGGAATATCTTAATAAGCATATGGAGTTGGGTGTCATCAGCACACTGGTGGTACCAGGCCACAACATTCTGGACAGCTTCTTACAGGTTTTTCATGTATATGTGAAATAGTATGGAGAATCATGGAACCCTGAGACACTCTACAGGCCAATGGTTCAGGCTGCCCTTTGCTATGTAAAGCTTGGCATCCTTTTTCCTGCTGGCAACACAGGCACAATATTGTGCAGCAATATTGGGCCATTTCCTGGCTTTTTGAATCATGGGCACAGAAGCACAATAACCCCACATTCATAAACCAGAGGCTTTTTTGAAGAATTGAATCCTTCTTCACACAACTCTCCATTCCCCAAATCAGTGAAAACCTGACTGAGGAATTCAATCCTGCTAACTAACATCTTTAACATCAACTTCCTAGCCACACCAGACATCTAGAGTTGCATATTATGTGTCCAGCGGGATTTTGCCTGGAGTTTAAACATTTGCATAGTCATCTGCTTTCACAATAGGTTCGCCCAGCAGAGCAGCTATAGAACCATGACTATACTGTGTTTTGCATCAGAACCCACTCTGTGGTTGACTGTTCCTGTCTGCTTTTCACACACACCCCATCATGACCTTCCCCTTTTTTTTTACAGGCAGCCACTGGTGCTGCAGCTCTAGCAAGACCCTGCCTTTCCTTCCCCCTAAATTAAGCACACATTTCACTTCCTAAACATTGAGTGGGAAAAGCAAAAGAGATTAGACAGGTTTGTACACAATGAGGCTGAAGGTTTGTCCAGAACTGCTAGGATTACAGCAATGGAGAAACAGCCAGTGATGGAGTTTAGCATGCATGTACCATTGGAGTTGGACGAGATGGTTGGACAGTGTCATCGAAGCTACCAACATGAATTTGACCAAACTCCGGGAGGCAGTGGAAGACAGGAGGGCCTGGCGTGCTCTGGTCCATGGGGTCATGAAGAGTCGGACATGACTTAACGACTAAACAAAAACAACACCACCATCTGAGTAGTACCAAGAAATTAAAATGTGGGAAAATGGAGAATGCATCTGGAGGAAGGGAATCCTATGCCTGCTTATTGTGAACCAGTGCTATGATCAAAGGGACTTACTCCAAATTAAGTGAGCACAGCTGTAGTTTCAGAAGTAGCCTTTCCAGCCTCTGTAAGCTATAGCTATTAGCCAAAATGAACAATTAGTGTCATCTTGTAAAAGGCACTTTCCAGTATTTCCTTGCAACATAAATTGTACCACTTTTGTTTATCTCAAATAGGTAAGAGGTTATTAATGTTTAAAATCCTTCATGGGACTTATAACAAACCTCTAAAACTGGTACTTGACTCCAAGTATGATGCACTTTGCTTGAAATAGTTAAAATAAACCCTCATCTAATGGTTCACATCTCGTTTTGGAGATATTCTAATATAAAAAGCTTTTTTATGACTACTTAAGGAAAGAAGCTACTGTGTCACAAATAATGCATTTAATTTAAGCAACAAAAAGATTATTTCAAATTCAAGGCTAGAACAGAAGAGATAACAATTCTATTACAAGGGGTGTGTACAGCATGGTGAATCAATTGTAAAGCCCAGGTTAAGATGTTCTAAAAGCAAAGCAGGCTCTTGTGTGAAAATCCACAACACAACTTTTAATAAGGGAAGGCAATAGCATGTGCAAGTATCCCAAAAGTAGCACAGGGAGAAGCTGACTGCTGCAGTCGTCAGCTGGGATACAATGGACTTAGTTCTGCTTAAATTAATAGTTATGTTTGTCAGAAGGATCAAGGCCAATTTGGATTTTAGTAATTTAGGGTCATTGGCAATCTGTTGTGTTCCCCCCCCCCCCCGAGATCTTGAATTCTCCTCACAACAGATTTTCACAGCATGTGGTTTCACAACATGCTCACATACATTATTAGAACTGGTAATAACTTTGTGTAAGTGGCAACTCAATCCATAACCTAGTTATGGCAAGCCGTTTAAAAGTATAACGTTATATATGGTTTCAATCACTTCAGATTCTCTCTCCCACTCACCCTCCTCAGCAAACCCCACCAATTTAACAGGATCAGGAATGGAGTTGTTTACTTGGCTGAGCATCCTATTTCACCACCTCCCATTCAGCCCAGTTCTTAATTAAAAGCTCCTTGTTATACTTAGGGAGAGGGGGAAAGGCTTTCACATATTAGCTAAGTAGGTTATTAAAATGCTGTATAACAACATGAAGTTGAGAAGCCAGCAACTTCAGCTACATTGTGAAGGGGTTTAATTGGGCAAGAACAGCCTTGGAGGCATCTGTGTTTATTACCGATGACATACATACGCCAAAAGCCAATCCCATTTTTCCCTTCATTTGAACTGCATCTGCTCACCCTGAACATGCACCCTACTAATATTCGAAATGATTTTTCTGTAGTGTCTATTTTGGCAATAACTTAAGCCTTCCTTTGGTGTTGAAAACAGCGAAGCAGGTCCCACCCTCAGACTTAGGTTGTTCATGCAAATGTCTGAATGGTGTCCCTGTCTCTATATAGGAGCTCAGTGCATATATAGAGGCAAGGACACGGTCTGTCACAGTAATCTCCCCTGTTTGTTTATTAAACAGGCTTCAAATGGTTAACCAGGATTCAAGTTCCATTATAAAGGGAAGGAAAACATAAAATAAGGAAACAGAAAGGATGATACTTGCTTACAACAGATATTTATTTATTTTATTTATTGTATTTTTACCCCGCCTATCTGGTCAGACGACCACTCTAGGCGGCTAGAGTTGGCATACACCTGGCAGAAACATGAAGTCCATGTTTCTGACTGCCTAGTATATGAATCACGTACATTCCCCTATCCATCACAGAAGTTCCTTTATTCAGTGTGGAGTGGTATACATTTTACCAAGGAGACCCTTAAACTGTACTCCTATGCACAGTTACCCAGAATTAAGTCCAATCAAAGTCAGTTGTACTTATGGCTGTTCAGGCATCTATTGTCTTGTGCTATTGTTGTAGCTTTTAAACACTTGTTTGTTTGTTTGTTTGTTTGTTTGTTTGTTTGTTTGTTTTCCACAGGGTTAGCCATGTTGGCTCATAATCTGTCCCAGTAAAACCAGAAGAGAACCTTTTGGGACTTTAAAAAACTGCCAGTTTTATTTGGCAAACATTTTTGTGGATTACTTCTTCAGATACATCTGCATATGAAAACATGGGTTACAGTCTACAGAGGCTTGTGCTGAAAAAAACTTGGTGGACCTTAGAGTGCCACAATACATTTCTTTGATAATACACCAAAAGAGTTCAGCGGAAGTCAATCATTTGAGAGAATCACACAACTGTAGAACTGGAAAGAACCTCCTGGTTTTCTGTGCAAAATATTGTATTCTGCATGAAAGGCAAAAAAAACCGAAACATTCTTTTCCAGAAAAGAAAAGAAACTGCTCGAATGCAAAGCATGCCTAAAAACTCTCACAATCTCAGCCAGCTCGAAGAAATTTTTCATATCTATGCACTAAGTAGTGAAGATTTATATCCTTAGTATAGTTATTTATTTTACCTGATTTTATTTTATTTGTTTGTTTGTTCAACTTATACACTGCCCATCTGGCCTGTGGCCACTCTGGATCATTCACAATATAAAAGTAACACAAATAAAATCATATTAAACAACTCAGTTATAAAATGAAATACAACAATCTCAAACAATATAAAATGCATTCTAAAATACCTAAATATAAAATATATTCTAAAATACCTAAACATTTCAGAGAATTTTTTTTTTGGGAAACTATTTTCCAGAAATTATTTTCTATCTGATATATGAAGAAATCTGCAAATATTTTACAAATTTTCTCCTGAACATAAATGTTGCTAGGAGGGAGTGAAGAGAAGAGATATGTAAATTAGCAACAGAGCTTGGTAAAACAGGTTGTGAGATCCACGTCTTGGAGCAGCATTCTCCAATGTGACTCTTTGTAGGAATGCTGTACGATAAACCCTACAATTCCAGGCCAGCAGTCAAAATGTGGGATTTGCATGCCAAGGTATCTAGGAGGTACAAATTAAACTACAAAATGTATTCTATTTATTTGTTTACTTTAATTTGCAAATTTGTCCATTTTACTTTGGCCGATGTTCTCCCCCCCCCCCCCCTTAAAATCTCAAATTTCTTCCAAATATGAAGAAATTTAGAGACTGGTAAATCTTTATCAAAAGTGAGAAAAAAATTCTCACCCATCCCTAAAAGGATGGTCAACAACCTGTCCAACATCAGAAACTGGCCACTGAGAGGGAAGGAAGTATATGTAGTCCCATGTGAATTATCGTTTTCCACATATAGACCATCTCATTTGATATCTGCTCCATCTGTAGTTTCCTATGTAGCTCATTTAACAGCGTTTGTTAACAGGTTTCTTCGTGGCTTTGCTTCCTGTATAACACTGTTTCCTAAGCCAGACTTGGCTTCTAATAAGTCTGCTACATTAAGAGCATTCTGCAGCATCTCAGCAAAATACAGAAAGGCAATGAGTTGTTTTGTTTAACAAATGCAAAGGGCTGCAATGAATAGTTAAAATAACTGCTACTTGAACAGGACCTTTTTCTATCATTCAAGGAAGATGCTTTAATCTGAATACATTGAGCCCTTTCATGGTCACTGAGAGGCACCCCTTTCAAGGAAGACTGATCCACCAAGCTGAAAGCTTAAATACACTTCATTTCAAGTTATTTTTACTGCCAGGACCGTTCAGCTTTTGTGTACAAGATATTTTTTTTCTCCAGAAGATCAAATCCTTTCATTCTCACCCCTCATAGAACTAGTTGCTTGATTTTCAATTAATACAGAATTACTTCATTTATCCTCTTGGATTCATTTTTATCACAAGTATGAATTCATCCATTCTTCCTTTCCTGCCCATTTATTTTTAATCTCTGACATTGAGAAGGATGCTTCCAACAAAACTCATCAATCCTTAGATCAAAAAAAAGCTCAGTCTTATGGAACAAACCAAGACTTGCCAACACTCTGTTGCTCTTACCTGCTTTTCCTTTCAATACTACACTGCAGTATGGGCAAAAGACAGCCATGTTGTTCGACTACAACCTCCACAATTCTTCACTATTGGCTATGCCAGCTAGGGCTCATGGGAGCTGCAGTCAAACATCTAAATAGCTTTACTTTGTGCACCTCAATTTAACTGAACATAATGCATGGACACTGTGCATTATGGACGTTGTCAGGTTGTGCATTTCCCACCTCCAGTTCTTATTATTGGTTGTCAGTGGAAAGGATGCCTCAAAGAACAAAATGTGACATCACTGATCTTGTTCAGCTTGTCCCATTCAAGTATTATGCCTGAAACCAGACAGATGTTGAAGCTTGAAGCAAACATTGGGTTGCAGGTAGGTCTCCCCTCTGCCCACATCCTCCCTCCACCCAGAGGTCAGACAGACTTCACAGTGAAGGTCTGCAGCAGTGCTTTATAAATCACAGACAAGTTGTAAGCACATTCAGCTGAAAGCACTGACTGCTGCAGACCTTTGCTGTGGGCATACAAAGGTCTGCCTCACTTCCAGGTTGGGTTTGGATATGTCGACACAGCTTAGGTATGTGCTTCCAACTTTACCACACTCCAAGCCTTATGCAATTTCAGGCAATAACAGACGAACAGGGCTATGCTGTCGTGATGAAGAAGACTGAAAGAGACAATGAGCATCTCCAGCTAGACGTTTTACCAGCTAGACTCCAGATTGAATAAAAACTAAAGTCACACTTTTCTGGTTGATATATTGCCAGAAAAAAAATGGCTAAATCCAATGGCTAGTCCCAGCTAGAGTAGACTCATTCCATCCATGGGATGTATATAGACATTGGCTTATCAAAGTCTGTATGATTCAGTGGATCTACTGTAGATGGTATTAATAATCAGACTGAGGCCCAAATATTCAGACATGAAGAGTGGACAGAAAAAAATCAGTTCATATTTTCTGGCCTTTTCTAGTTCCAACACATTATCAATTGTTTGAAAAGTTCAGTCTTGACAGAAAGAAGTTCCCAAATGAAGATGATTCATTTTCCATCAAGAAAATTATGTATCAGATTATGGATTATGAGCGATCTATTCCTTTTTTGTTATATCTTTTGTACACTGATTGTTCTAATGTTATGTCCCCATGACCACACATGACAAACACACAAGTATATGACTGATAGAAACAAAATTAAGTATGCACATATATGCAAGCTCACATTGGAACTAGAAAGGATTGTACTATTTTGTCAACCCATTAAAGCATATGCCAGCCTCATACCATTTCCTGTTCAGCTGGTTCTGTTCAATGCAGACAGCAAACAAAACACAAGTTGTCACCAGCCGCTCCTCTCACACAATGTCTCAGTAGAACCTTGCCAGTCATACTAGAATCATAGTTTTGTAGATCTAGAAGAAACCTCAAGGGTCATTTCATTCAACCTCTTGCAAACACAGGAACAGAGATGATGATGTTGTAACTGCATTCAAGCCAGGGGAATGAGACCCCAAATACGCCTTTAGAAAGCTCTTGAGAAGGGAAACATTGGAATGCAGTGGTCTGGCAGGAATAATTAGATTCTTCATAATAACTTGCTGAGCAAATTATGTCAATTGCAGAGAAAACAACTCATGTAGAATCTTAATTCTAGAGCCCTGACAATTACTTTGGATTCATTAAGACTACAAACTTAATAGAACAATATGCTCTAAATCATGGGTTTGTGTGCACAAGTCTGTCAGATATCAACAAAAAAGCCAAGAAAAGAAGTGAGAAAGATAGGGAGGCTTAAAGGAATGATCTTTTAATGAGATGGCTTGCATTTTTATTTTTAGGTATTTATACTGCAACATATACTTTTGCTGAACAGAGTGTCATTGCACTGGAATAAAGAGACAGCAATAAGCAACAGGCTGGTCTATACATTCCACGATCATACAGACCACAATGGCTTACAGTAGATAGCAGTGTAGTACCTAACCATATCAGCACATATGTTACCTCTTGTGACTCCTTTTTTTTTTTAACAGGGCTGGTCCAGCCATAAGCCAATTTGAGACATTTACCTCACATGGAGAAGCATTGGGGGGGGGGGGGGGACCACTGCCAGAAGCACTCCTCTGCTGCCTGAGCTGGCCACCAATGGCAGCAGTCTCTATTTCACCTTTCTCAGAGGTGGTGCCTTTCTCCCTGCCTGCTTTTTCTTGGCAAAGTGTGGAACTTTATGGCTAAAAAAACCAGCAGAAAAAAGTTCAGGGATGTACAGAGCATAATTAGCTTCAAGTTTCCCCACAGTAAACCACCCTTTTTATTTGTTCTCCTCAACTAGCACTTACTGGTTCAATAACTCACTCAGAGACACTGGTAAGAATAAAAGGCTCCATTTACTCACAGCTGTGAATAGATCAAAACAAACAGCATTTGGTAGAAAAATAATGACTGGTTACATGAACAGAGCTTAATTGTTTACTTAGTTTTATACCAACTACATGGCTAATAGAAGACAGACTGAAAACCCGACTACATAGCTGGCTCACTACATAACTAACTTTCTGCCTAAAAAGAGCAGGGAAAAGGACTCTTGAGTAGAGAGGTGTGACTCTCTTCAAACTCTGAGACAGAGAGGGAACAATTGGTTGCTACTACTGGATTGACTGACATTCACCCCAATCCAGAAAGGTCTCTTCCAGCCAAAACTTCTTAAAGGCAACATATGTAGATTATGATAACCCCAACACTTTCTCTCTGCCTGCTTGCATTCTCTGCTCATTTCTTGGCTAGTTCTGTGAATAATGTCTTATCTTTGGGGGCTGTGCCCCATAACAGTATGGCAATGGAACCAATTACCTCGAGAGGTGATGAGCGCTCCAGCACATGAGCCAAACTGTGCTCATGACCTGGGGTTCAATCCCCGGTTTCCAGCTCAAGGTTCACTCAGGCTTCCATCCTTCTGAGGTTGCTAAAATGAGTACTAAGCTTGCTTGCGGGGGGGGGCATGTATAGTATGCATAATTAACTTGTAAACTGCACAGAGAGTGCTTTAAGTAGTATGGGATGGTATATAAGCAGCACACTTTGCTTTTTTGCTTTGATTTTGAACCCCCAAAGTGTCTCTGTTCTGTGGGAAGCCCAGGGCACTTTTATTGGAAGAGAGCAGAACAGTTGTAGGCAGCTTCTGTACTGTCAAGGCTAGGGATGGGCTCAGATAACAGATCAATCAGGTAGAGCAAGGCAATGTGGGTTGTTTTTGTACAGAGAGAGAGAGAGAGAGAGCTTGCGTACACTAGTATGTATAGTACAAATGGGATAATGGTGCAGAGTGCTTGGAAATAACTAGATCCAATTTATTTGTACCTGATCTACATACTGTTATGGAGTGTAACATGACAGCTCAAAGTCACCACCAGCCAATGCCATAGGTTATAAAGAACACTCACTTTCAAAGTCATAGCAACTGAGCATTTCTCTGCTCTCTGGGCATGGCTGGTTTTTAGAAATGCTCAGTCTTAGTGAATTAATATACAAACTGAAAGACTCCACATCCCGAAGGTCAAACTAAACAAGGCTCTCAACTCACATTTAGAAGCAAACAAGTACATTTGTCCTCCAGCAATGGGATTTCCTCGGAGCTCTGTGCCTAAGCAATCAGACTTGCAGATTAGGCTTATTTTTAACCTCTCAATGAACTAAAACAAAGCAAAGTAATCCAACTTTCAAGATCCTGCTAGGACACACAGAGTGTATTATTTAAAAACTAGACATATTTGCAATGTGGATTTATTGCAGGATGCTATGAGTTTCTTGGATCAAGAACCAATGAAGAAGTGTTAAAGTAAATGAATAAATCCCCCAAAAATCATAAAACACAAGAAGCCGAATGGGCATGTAAAGAAGAGTGAAAAGTATAGATAATTACAACTGATAATAAAGATAAAAGAAACAGGAAATGAAATGCAGGAGAATCCACATGGGAGAGTGGATGCAACACAACATTGTCCTTTAAACCTACCACATCCAAAGTCAAGACAACAATGATGACATCCAATTTGTAGTGACATGGGAACAAGAGGAAGAGCAAACCGATTATCTCATTTGGTGTTTGTGGCTAATGGTTGGGATATAGGTTTTGTTGTTATTTGCCATTAAATTGCTTCTGATTTATAGCCCTAATAGGTGGTGGTGGTTAGAAACCTCATAGTGCACTGGTTAAACTGCAGCACTGCAGTGAAGACTCTGCTCACAACCTGAGTTCAATCCTGGGCGCAGGCTTAAGGTTGACTCAACCTTCTATCCCTCTGAGGTCAGCTTCCTGGCGGGGGCAATGTATACCCTACATAATTAAATGGTAAACCGCCCAGAGAGAGCTTTACTAGGGGGTCTTATATAAGCAGCACACTTTGCTTTTGCTTTGCTTTTTGAGGTACGTGAAATATTCAAGGAGTGGTTCACCATTGCCACTACTCTGTGAATCTTCATGGCCAAGGCAGAAGTTGAACCGAGGTAACATGAATTTGACCAAACTCAGGGAGGCAGTGGAAGACAGGAGGGCCTGGCGTGCTCTGGTCCATGGGGTCACGAAGAGTGGGACACGACTTAACGACTAAACAACAGCAACTCCTGAGTCCTAGAATGATGCTCTAATACATCTCAATGAAATTTTGTGCATTTTAAAAAAATAAGATTCCTATGGAAATGACATGAAATAGTCTTTTGGAAGCACACGTGCAAATGTAATATGGGCTAAAAAGTAGACTGGTTTGGATTTCTGGATCACAGAGAAATTGAATGTAGAACAGAATCTCCCCAGTGAACTGTTCAGTAAAAGTGGCAGATGGCATCTAAGGCAGCCAGACAGAGATTACCAGTGCAGTCCATAAATTAGGGAAACTGGAGTGTTTGTCTTTAAGTCCGTTTAGTGCTCTTATTAGAAGCTGCAGAGCTTTTCCTTTCTGAGCACAGCTGCCCATCAAAGGCAATAATAGCACCAAACAGCGTTCATTCCGAGGTTGTCAGGTTCCAGGATGCAGGTTCCAGTCTGAATGAGTTGCTGTGCTTCTCTAAGTCACCAGGTGGGGAGAAACATCTTGGGCCAGGCAGCCTTGGTGGAGAAGAAAGTCTGATTTTTATTTTTATTTTATTTTATTTTTTTGTCTGCAAGAGGACTTTAAAGTCATCTCCACCCATTCCCAGTGGGTGCTGTCTCCTGTGACATCACAAGGACCTGTACCCCGGTGTCACATTTTGGTCTTGAAATCTGAGAGAATGAGATGGTGCCAACCTGGCAACCCTAGCTTACTCCAAGCACATTAGCTATGTCATTTCGTGCCTCATGGCTGGCAGCACTTTCTGAACATGAAAAAACACTGGTTTGCTTTGTGATCTGTTTGATCCTAAAAGGAGTACTTGGGTTAAGAAAGCTGCTAAGAAGCAATCCTGTCTCATCCCCAATCCATTCCTCTTGGTGGTATGATGACTGGCTTGCCTACCTACTTTACAGTCATGCCTAGTTGGTTCCTTGAATATGGTACGGGGCTAATTTTTTAAAGAAAAGACAAAAGATACACACAGCCATCATGATTCTGCACTTAGGTTATGAGTTTTGCTTTTTATGACCAAAGGACTGGATTGAGCTGGACTAGATCCTCTTTGCAAAGCATCTCATGTTACTGATAAGAAAACTCTTGTCCATCATGTACAAATGCACAATTAATATTGACCACTTTATTTGTTTAAGTAAGTGGATAGGGAGGGTGTGCATCAGTGCATTAATAGCAAATATGATCTTTCAATTATATTGGCCATACTAGAACACTACTGTGGTTTCTGAAATGAGATTAATGATCCCTCAGGAAGGCCATACTAGCCTAATGTGAATGGATCATTTCCTTAATGTATAGAAACTCATAATTTGCCAAATGTTATGTCCATATTTATTGCAAGGTCTGAAACAAAAGGAACTGACACTTGTAGCATTTTCAAAATATACTGATTTTTCTTTACCCAGGAATTTATTTTTAAATCAGTTAGCAAAAGGCACAGGCCAAAGGGGCAAGAAGCCACTATCAACATAAGAAATATACATTATGTCAGAGAAGATATACCAGTCTTTTTCTGATTTTTTTCCAACAAAGTGAAGAAGTGAAACCAAGAAACTCTTTTGATGCAGAGCATTTTTAAAGTGTAGTTGTTTAATCAAGGTGCTGGCCTAACACATTTTGCTGACTGAGGCAAAGCAGTGAGTTGTACCTGCTCCAGCCATCAAATGACACAAGGCAAGATGCAAAATAGCTTGATCCCAGCTCTGTTATTTTGGGCACATGCGCCAGAAAATCCCACAGGCTCCTTACTCCAACTCTTACAGTAAAAATACAACAATAACAAATTAAATACCCATCCATTTTCTATCCTTCCATGCCACCCATAATCTGCTATCTCATTCTGCTTGATGGTAACACTGGTCCTGCTTATCTCTCCAGACTGGGGAAATGCTGAGGACATTCTTTTGTTTCTTTTTGGTCTTTTTTATTTCAGGAAATGATTAGGCAATTTCCAAACCTCTTAATTCTTCCCCTGTGCAGATAGAGAGACTTCTGGCACATGGAAGCAAAACAGGAGACAGGTTATGAATGGGTGCAGATTCCAAAGGACACTTAATTTCAGCTGTTTTCCTCAGCTGTGGTCCTTCCATAGTAACTTCTCTGAACCATAACCATTTCACCTTCTCCTGGATTAGTCAGATAAGTAAATTTGTCTGTTTTGGTCCAGAGCTGGCTCAACAGGTTGGGTATTTCTGGGATACTACCAACAAAGATTTCCAGTGTGGTGTAGTGAATAGAATGAGAGATTAGGACTCTGGAGAGCAGGGTTTGAATCCCCACTTGGCCATGGAAACTCACTAGGGGAATGGAACTGGCAAAAACCACTCCTTAAATATCTCACATACCTTGAAAGCCCTATTAGGGTCACTATCAGTCAGTTCTGACTTGATGGCACAGAACACACACCAACAAGGAGCCTTGCCTCCCAAACAGCATCTCCCAGCCTTACTTTGTACCCAAGAAGGGTAGAAGTATTGTAAGTGAACACACTATGCCAGCTTATGAGGGGTTTATGAAGATGGCTTGTCCCAGCTACTTTCCAGATACTGGACCTGGCACAGTTATGGGACATGAGGCACAGACAAAAAAACCTGTTGTCCCCCAATTAGTGGGATCCCATACACATTTCTAAGAAACTCTGTGGTCAAAAATCTGTACTGCATTGATATATTTTCCTGATGGCTTGTTGATTTTCTACCTTCTTCAAAACTGGCAAGAGAACATAAAGGAAGGCTTTTACAATACAACAGCATGAGTTTTATTTAAATAGATAATAGAGATAATAATAATCCTCTGGCACATGGAAGAATTTAATTATGCTATAATTTTTTCTACATTTTATCACTAATGCCTCCTCCCCCCCCAAAAAAAAACAGGCAACCTTTTCTATAACTCTGATTTGAGTGTTCCTTCCTACCTTGAGGAATGTGGCAAGAGCATTCCTTACATTGGGAAGAAACATGCAAATCAGGGTTACTGTTCTTCTAAGTCACTAATATTTTGCCATTACAGATTCTGTTACATGGGTACACTGTGGGTGACACAAATAGGCAGGAGGAAAAGAAATACCTGTTAAGGCATATCACCCGCCCAGCACGAAGGTGCAGTCACCAATTTAGTACTAGATTGCTTCATTTACTTCTGACCCGGAGGCAAAGGCAAAATGGAGCACCAACAGCTCCAGAAGCAAATTAGAGAAGGAACTGTGATACTGAGTCACAGAGATGTTTCCCTGGAATTCTTTTCATCTTATAGCTAGGTGAGGAGGGAAAATAATTCTAAAGATAGTGTAACACAATGAAGAATGTACTTTAGGTTAATCCTATTCATTCATTCTCTAACCAGCTGTTTGCTAAAGACTGTGAATTGCTCATATGTTTGGTGTGACCCAGCTCAAAACCATTGAAACCACTTGATTCACACCAAACATCTAACCATAACCATCAGCCTCTACAACAAGGGTAGGCAAAGTGGAGAGGAGGTTCAAATAGGTCACAGTTGCCCCAATACTATTTAGCACCCAAATATAACAAATTTCCAATCTTTCTTTGGATCTCTGGACATTTCTAGTTTCCTTTTTCCCATATTTTCATTCCTCACCCTGTTTTTTTCCCCTTGCCTTTCCCATGGTCTGTGTCTCTGTGAGGTTTTCTAAGGGTCCTGGAGACATAAAGCTGGATGGGGAAAGTGTGGCCTTCCCAGTGCAGTTGGATGATCTTTCACCATTAGCTCCGTTCATTCCACCTGATGAAAGCTGCAGTCCACCAACATCTAGAGGTTCATAAGTTCCCTACTCTTTTATTTACAAAGATGTGACTCTTGAGTGGATGTCTCATTTCAGATTGCAGGTAGAAGACCACATATCTAACCTTCCCCAATATAAAATATTTTCAGCATATTGATGATGATGATGGGCCATTAAATTGATTCTGACCTACAGTGACCCTCCCAGGATTTTCTAGGTGGACGTTATTCAGAAGTGATATATTCTGGTAGCACTCTGAGACCAATCAGGTTGTCCAAGGTTGCACAGGTAGCAGGGTGCATATTCCAAGTGAGGCACAACTCACTGAACTATACCAGCTGGTGCATGCACACTTAAAATGTCAGAGAACAGGCTAGACCAGAAACCTCCAACCAGAGCTGATGAAAGTGCTAACATTGATTTGGTTTAGGCATTAGCCTGCACATTCCAGAATTAAAAGTAAGATGAAGAAATGGGGTCCTAGACACCCCTGTGCCACCCGCACCCCACAATGTGGTCCTGTCCACTCTATACTTCCTATGTCTGTGCACGTAGCACGTCTAGCTGTGTCCAGATGCATGCTCTTAGAAGTCTCCACATGACCAAGAATATTCAGCAAAAGGATTTTCCAAACTCACAAAGGTTTCTAAACCTATTCACCTAAATGCACATTGGGGAAAAATATCTACCTCTTCAGGGATTTGTGCTAAAGATTCTAAAAATATGAGCCTTGGGTAGAAAGCCAAGGGACACCGGGAATGGGCCTAATATGCACACCTTCATGCCCCATCCCTACATTTAGTCCACACACATTCCATGTAACACCTGACTAGACCAGCCGTTTGTTACACAGCAAGCACAATATTGACCTCTTCCCACACAATTCTTTCATACAAGCCTTTATGAAGGGGACATTTCACTGCAAAGTATAGCAGCTTTACCTACCTGAAGTTGTGGGCACCACTTCAGTAGTATTTCTGAGCCCAATAAATGAGAATTGATACAGCCTCCAGGACCTAGTATCCCCCACTTCCACTGAACTGCGCTTCCACATGTAGATGATTTCTTCTTTTGGATAGCCATCTTCAAAACAACAAACATCACCAGTCTATCATTATTTTCATTCATTTCCTTTGGCCACACAGACATGAATGACATTCACAACCAGGCAGAGGGTAGCTGATCTCAAAACATCTGGGGACTCCACATACTGATCCCTGGACATTGCAGAGGCAACTCTTGCTTCAACACTTGACCCCAACCCTTCATTTTCCTTCTTCGAAAAGGTGGTGTTTTTACTGAATTTCAGGGAGAGAATGGGGTTGCGGAGTAGTCAAGGCCCCTCAAAATATGGGATGAATTGCCCTTATAACCATTGAAGTGCATAGAGGAAATACTTTTAAAAGGTACTTTTGAAAAATCAGGTGAAGAAGGAGTGCTGAGAGGCCCCTAGCTGCTGGATTCATTCAGGTCTTTGGAAGCTACATGTAGTCATGTGGCACCCATTGGTGGATTCACCCTCCTCTGGCTACATAGTGAAATCAACATGCAACAAAGTGTACAAAGGGGCTTTGCCATTCCAAACAGCTACTGAAAGGCAAAGCTGTCTCTTTCAGCCCCCACTGTACTAAATTGCTTTAAAGACACTGTTTCCTAAGACAAAAGCTCTGAGGTTCCTGCCCTCTGAAAGAGCTATGAATGATCTCTGCAAATTCCTTTGGGGATTTAAAAGTGCACTTAAATATGATGGGCCACATGAACACATATACCAGCTTCTCCCAAACTCCTGCCAATCAGATGTGTTGGATTACTACTGCCATCATCAGGAGCCAACATGGCATGGGAGGTGCAGTATAATACAGCTGAAGGTTACCAGGGGAAAAATGTTGATAAATGCAAAATCAGTGGGTAAAAGTGGTAAATGCTTAATTCATGACCATTGTCCACACTGTGTACCAGAAAAAAACCCTAATAAAAACTACAACTAAATTACAGGGCATGCTTCTGCAAACATTATTTTGTGTCAAAGCTGGTTGCAGCCTGAGCTGGAGAATCAGCTCCAGTCCCAGTACAGGAGCTGTGATGGGACTACTCTGAATATGCTTGGGCCACTCCCTCACTCTCCCTGCCCAAGTCATCACACAGGTTATTATTATTGTTATTATTATTAATTTCATTTATATGCCACATTTATCCCAACAAGGGAACCAAAGGTTGTTGTGTGAGGATAAAATAGAAGGGGATAATTCATGCATAACAAGCTCACATGATCCTGAGCTTAGGGAAAGGCTGAGATAAAAATAAATCAAGGAATAAACTAACAGGTTTCTCAGCTTATTCGATGGCCACAACATCTCTGCCCACATGACAGTACAATCAGTTCACAGTTTTTTCTTCCCACCCTCTCTCATTTACAAGGTTTTGCTTAGATTAGCCTTTCCCAACCTGGCCTCCAAATGGGTGGGACTACACCCTCCTTGGCCCCCAACCAGCATTGCATTGCTTCTTTTTCTGCCTCTCTCCACCACCACTAAAGGGGATGCTTTAGAATGCCCCCTGTGTTTTGTTTGCAAAGTTTTCCTTCCCATTGATTCAAATGGGAGGGAAATGAACTGCCTCAGTTCCACAGCTCTTCTAGTTTTCTGAGTGTGTGTCGGACTTTGGATCCCATGGATCCACAGTGTTTCTCAGCATCAGAATGCCTAGAGAACGTCCAGAGAACATCTGACATGTGACAAATTCTGCCTTGGTTGTGAATTTTTCTCAAAATATGCCATCTGGCTTGTTTGCTTATTGTTTTTTACCTGCACAAAGCTGGGCAGTAACTTAGCCTGCTCAAATCTCCTACTTCCAAATGTCACTCCTAAAATGATATGACTGTGTGTTATAGGACAGACATACAGTAAATATTCAAGAGATCACTCTGAGAACAGGCTGGTTTCCTTTTCTTTACCATAGAACACATTGCAAAATGAGACAAGATTCAGGAGAATTTAAAAAACAGAGCTAGACCCACAGCATTAACAAGAATAAAAGTTCAACTAGTATAACAGTCCCCTATTGCCAAATCCAACAAACCAGGCACTGTTATGGATTTTTGTCTAGAAACATCTGTCACCCTGGGCCCTTATATAGCTTTTTAATATCACAATATTGTTTCCTATGAAAACCTAGTTGTAGGTTTTTATGAGAAACTGCTGCCTACCCAGCAATGGCACTGCAATGAATATGTTTCTCTGTGTTACACACAACAGGGTTTGCAAAGACTACCTCCTCCCTTATGCAGTGCCCAAAATTTGAGATACCTCAATGGGGATCTTGTCACATGTCCCCCAATCTCTATTATGTCAGTGACAAGACATCAGCAATGGGACACCTATTCCTTCTTTCTTAAGTCTTGCTGAACTGCACTCAAAGTTGGCATCAAATACAAGCAAGCTGATTCAGGATTTCCTTGGCCATATTGGTCAATTAGATCTTCCAAGTAGATAACGAACACAGGAAGCTCTGATTCAACAATGTCTGTCACAGATGTCTGAATAGCAATACTGGAACAGCGCCGGCTGCAGACCATTCCGGAAACCCCTGAGGAATCTCCCTTGAAGATCCAAAGAAATCTGGAATATTGTGATTAGCAATAAACTGACATCTGAAATTAAGTTTTTAAAAGGAGCAATAAATATCAATAAATTTAATGAGATATGGGATGACTTTATAAATGCCGTATTGAATAAAGGAAAAGGGCAAAAGCTAGGGCAAGAATATATCTATTTCTCGAAGGAATGAGGGGTCGTTTAAAAGATTACAGGAATGTTGTAAAACGTTGTTGTTTTTGTATGTAAATAAAATTAAATAATAAAAAAAGATCCAAATAAACCCTATAGCCCTTAAATTGTCTCCAAAAGAACATTGGGTTGTGACCTTATTTTGCTCGACAACAGAGCTTTTGCTCACTAATTTATTTCAAAACTTGTATTCTTCTTTTATTTCTTAAAAGGAGCCCATTAGTCTGGGTTCACTACTTACAGCTTGAAAATGCCAGGGGACAAGAATGTTCATCCATTGGGAAGTTATGCAGCTGTAGCTGACACTCAGCATCTATGGTCAATCTATGAAGAAACAGATACAAACTTTATTACCATAATACAATTATACTGTTCATAGCTCTAGGCTTTCTCTAGCTATAAAAATGAAGGATACATGTTTCCAAAGAAGATAAAAAAATCCATATAGCTCTTGGTCTTCTAATATTTTCCATAATAGGTTTTGATTAGGATGTGAAATCCTCCCTCTACTTTCTTCTGCCACTAAGGCCAGTATCCTACTGAGATTCTGCTAAGCAGAAAGTCCCACTATCATAGCAATGCAGGATCACACCACTTACACAAGTGTTACCATTCCACAAGCACTGGTCTTCATGAAGAAATCCCATCCTTCCTTTGTACAAGGCACAACACTCACACAAATGGCACAGGCCCACATTATTATGCTGATTGGACGTTCTGTTCAACAGGATACTGGCCTGCAAGTCTTAAGGGGAAATGGGAATTTTTACTTGTGCATTTTTGAGATCTTTCCAACATGATATTTAAAATATTCTATGTTCCTCATGAACAAAACCAGATTAAGACCTGTTGAGAATCTAAGATATCTCAAGCTTAAGAGGTCCAATAGCATTACTCTGGAACATAAAATCCCAGGCCAAACAGTGCTGCATGAACCAACAATGGAGAAAACTCAAATGTTGCCTGAGGCTGAGTGATTATTTAGTCCAGTGATTCCAACCTTGTGTAACCCAGGTGCTTTTTGGACTAGAACTCCCAGAATCCCCAGCCAGCACAGTTCAAGAACACCTTGGTTATCCAATGGCTATATTGATATGACTCTTGGGAACCACTGGTAAAATATGGTAGCCTTGGACAAATAGCCTTCTCCCAGTCTCACTGTTGCCACAACCCAAAGCAAGAAACTGAAAAGCCCCTCATAAGGGTTAGAGGATGGTCCTATTAATCTACAATTCATCTCACTCCCTTCATCCCCAAATTGGCTGTGTCTTTACAGAAATTAAAACTAAAAGACACAGTTTTTGTCTGGGCCCTTCTGAAGTCCAACTCCTGCATGAAGCTTCTGCTGTACTAGCTTTCCAGTCTACTTCATTTCAGGAACCACCAGAGCAGTCCAGTTTGGACGGAGCTTTGGATTTTGTGCAGGTCCAAGATGCATCCTTACTGTACACATTGGATAACATTGAAAGAGTGGCATAGGTACCTTAGTGTATACAATACTCTGCCATCGTTCCAGATCCGAAGCATCCGATTGGGTGTGGTGATCCAGTGAGCATCAGCTTTTTTTGAATTTCTGAAGAATGTGTCTGGTATCCAGATCTTCCCCACCATGTTGCTGTTTAACCTCAGCACTTTTATAGTGCTATTGAATCTTAGTCGTCTGTCATACCAGGTTTGAGCAAAAAATATATCTATTGTATATTCCTGCAGTATTAACAAAAATATCAGAATAAAACTCCATAGATCTCAGACAGGTCTTAATTTCAAAATCTCTGCAATCTTGCTTGGCAAAGCTTTTGTGCCCATTTCATAGAGGAGGTCAAGAAAGTCACATTAGTAGCCTGATCAGCAACAGAACTGACCTCCTCATTTTAAGAAGATGTTTCTGCTTCTGGTTGACTATCACCATATCACTATCATTCATCATGCTTTAAGTTTAGCTCTCTCTCTCTCTCTCCCCCCCCCCCCATTTTCCCTAATCATTATGACACTGTGCAGCAGAACATAATCTGCATTTTAAAAAAAACACCTCAATATTAATTTTCAGATCATAATACTAAGTTTAACTTTTTTGAGCATCAAACCACCCAGATAGTGTTGCTATAATTCTCATTTTGGCTATTCATAACTGGCATGCTATTTTGCCTGTTTTGGCAAATGGACGGAGATAAAATGTATGCAAGATGTAAATTAAAATTAATATGAATGAATGGAAGATTTTCAAATGAAGATACCAAAAAAATAGGTATCATTAGCTCAGATCCTCTCACCTGGTTATTCTGGCAGAGCACAAAAAGCATAACATTTGGAGATGAATTGCCCCAAGGTAAGAGATCACTGTACACATTATCATTTGCACAACTGCATCAGTTTCATATGAGTTGTGTGCAACTGCTAATGTCTGCCATTGCTTCTTAACTTGCGGCAATATGTCTCCAGTGTAATTTGCCTATTATGCATAGCAAATATGTAACACTGGAGGCATATTGCCCCCAGAGAATTTTGGACAAGGTCCTCTTGGGGCAATAAGAGGATTCGAGACAACAACTTGGACATAGCCAGCAAATTTACACATTAGCTAAAGAAACACCATCTAAGAACTAAGTTAGTATCTCAGATACAGAATGGGCTCAAGCAATTTTCAGTGATCCTCACTTCCCACTAAGCCCCAACAAGATGCTCAGAGAGAACTGCTAGGGTGAGGAAATGTCAGAAAAGTCAACTCTCACCCATCTTCCACCCTTTCTTCTGGCATATTTCTGGACCAAATTCAATTATATATAAAATGTACATGTTGTTATATACTGTCAAGTCAAAACCAAATTACAGCAACCCTAACCAGGCTTTCAAGGGAAGTGAGGTATTTAAGATGTGGCTTTACCAGTTCTACATTCCCAGTGAGCTCCATGTCTGAGTGGTGATTTGAACCCAGGCCTCCCAAGTCCTAGTCTGTCACTCTATCCACTGCACCACATTTGGCATCCCAAATGGAACATAGAAACAAGCAATACAAATATTTTGACATTTATGAACAATTGTTACATACCATATTGATAGCATTCACTGGACCAATGCTATTGACATACATATCAGTGTGAATTACTGTTGGTTGCACTGTAACAAAAACAAGAAAAACTGCTAGTATCACTAAAAAAAACTTTAAAAAAAAAACATAAATACAACTCACGTATATTAATATAGGCTTCCCAGATGCATGAGCTATGTTCAGATGGGCATTACAGCCAAATGTATCTAGAAGGCACATGGAGGTTGGAGAAGTCTGGTTCAAAGGAGGTCAGTTTCTCTTGGTCAAGTACATTTTATTTCAATAAACAGGGACAAAATTGATCCCCAAAACTAAAAAAATGATCTCATGTTTTTCCAAGAAAAAAATATAATGCCTATACGAGGCTTGTGACTGCTATTTTTCTATCAGCAAATTTAGTATGCTTGTGTTATCAGCAAGTTGATTTTGATCTCATTTATCCTACTGAATCATTAATGAGGTTATAATCAGGTCAGTGCTGGTGCATCAGGCAGAGTTAGAAATAAAGCTAGACATTTCATTTAATAAGAAGAAACTGTGGCTGAAATCCAGTAGCATAACTTAAACAGTTCATAAGGCTGATGGCATCAGGTTTTTTTGGAAATTAAAATTTTCTGATTCTGCTCACAAGCGTCCCGAGGCTCCCTTGGGATCCCTTTCATTGTGGGCAAGCTGCTGGAGGCTGCAGAATGGGGAGAGTCATTAATTACCAAAAATCATCACCATCAACAGCAAAATCATTCCTTTGCTGATGATTTCCAAAAATTAAGACTTCCCAGGGCCTCCAATGGTTTCCCCTTGACTAAAAAGATCCCAGAGGAGCCCCAGGACCTTCAGTGATGGGGAATAGGAAAATTTTAATTTCTGAAATACCACACCATCAGCCTTACATGGCATAAGTTACGCTTCTGGATTTCAGCATCTATTTTGTTTCCCAAAATTTCTCATGACATATTGCATCAGACATTTCCTATTACGAGAATTAATGCAAAGTGAATGACATAGCCTGCAGAGTTACTGGAGATGTATACAAAGTTCAGCAGCTAACAACAACATTACAAAAAGTATTAATGTTTAGCAGTTTGCTATGTATAAACATAAACTATTGGCCAAAATCCTCTTGAGTTGTTACAGTGGCACGACGACAAACCTTTTGGAGGTGATTCGAGTCAAGCAGAGTTAGAAATAAAGCCATAGGTACTGTCGATAATGTGTGGAGTCACATGATTTATTATGCAACAGATAGTATCTATGGTGAGTTCTTAACCTGAGGCCATTTGCTTCCAAAAGTTAAACCTTTAGAATTACACCAGCATAACTACACAAGAGGTTTTTGGTCAATGTTAAATTACTTGGTCTTAGGTATACAGTGGTGCCTCGCAAGACGATGTTAATCCGTTCCAGACAAATCGCTGTCATGCGAAAACATCGTCTTGCGAAACCAAATTTCCCATAGGAATGCATTGGAATTTAATTAATGCGTTCCGATGGGAAAGAAAAGCACAGAAACTTAAAAAAAATTAAAAGAAAGTCACTTACCAGGTACTGTAGACTGAGCCCGGCTTCTCATAGTGCCTGGTAGCAGCGGAACATCCGGAAAAGAGCACCAAACAGCTAAAAGCTGGCAGGCAGCCGGCAGCCATTTTGTGCTCTTCTCCGCTCCTTCCCCCTCCCCTCTCCCGACCAACAGCTGATAGGAGCAGGGTTTCTGAGGCTTCTCCGGGCTTTCCCAGCAGGGAAACAGGCAGTGGAAAAGCACCCCAGAGGCTTCTGAAAGCGGCGCTTTGCCAAGGGGTGAGTGGGTGGGGGTGAGTGGGTGGGTGGCAGGGGCAGGCCCGCCACCCCCCACGCCACCCCCACTGCAAAGCGCTGCTTTCAGAGGCTTGTCGGGTGCTTTTCCACTGCATGTTTACCTGCTGAAGAAGCCCTGGCAGCCATTTTGTCCTCTTCTCCCCTCCTTCCCCCTCCCCTCTCCCGACGAACAGCTGATGGGCGGGCTAAAAAGAGGCTTTCTCTGCCCTGAAAATTCAGGGGGGAAAGCTGGAAATAAAAAAATTCCGCTTTTCCCCTGCGCCCCGGGAGGCTTCTGAAAGGGGTGGGGTGGGTCACGGGAGAGGCCCCCAAACATCGTCCAGCGAAAAGCGCCCATAGGAATCATCGTTTTGCGAAGCGCAACAGCGATCACAAAACCTCATCGTCTACCGGATTCGTCGTTTAACGAGGCAATCGTCTAGCGAGGCACCACTGTATATTTTTGTTAATATTTATACCACATAACCCCCAAAGGACTTCAAAAACAGGTATGTGTTTAAGAATAAATGCACAAGATAATTCTGAAAAAGCATTTCTTTGGATTGCATCTACCAGTGTTAGCATACATTCCTCAGTCTTTCTGCTGGCAGAGAAGCCAGCAAAAAGAGTAGTTCTTGAGCTTGAATTTGAGTTTTAAGAGCCTGAATCAGTGAGTGATGAACCCTGAATTCTTCACTAGCTTAGACTGAAAGCCAGGCATTAAGGCTTGAGGTTGAGAAGAGGGAGGATCATAGAGGGAGAATAGGTCAGATTATTTGGATTATTTTGGACATGAGACAAGCCAACTCCTTCCCAATGTTTGGGTACACAAAATGGCTTGGAATATTTTCAGGACACATCAATACAAGTCTTAGGGGGGGGCACTCATTTCAACCCATAAAAGCCAGGGTGGGGGAGATATGTTGGTATCTCCTTACTTGACTCAACAATCTGGCTGGTGAATTCTTGATCTCCCTCAAGGAGAGATCCATTGATAATAGCAGTTGCCCACCCTGCTGTTAAAGGTCTGGCCGCTTTCAAGAGCCAGGCCGGGCAAGGGTCTAGTGCACTGATCAAGCACTCTGTCAACTTCAACCGACGTCACAGGCTGAAACTGTGTTAGACTCACTGGGCAAGACGGTACAGTGGACGTCTCGGCTTGATCTACTGGTAAAGAGGAGAGATCTAGGTCCCGGGAGATGGCCTCCACTTTGTGTTTAAAGAAGGCCGCAAATTGGTCACAGAAGATACTACTGGGAGGCCTATCACTGTGACCAACCCCAGATAAATCATGTACAATACGAAAGAGTTCGGCTTGATGGTCTTGGCCTTTGCTTATCTGGGAAGCGAAGTAAGATCTTCTTGTAGCCTTCACTTTAGCTAAATAGATGTTAGACACAATTTTTGTGGCTTTTAAGTTGGATACCGTCAGGGCCTGTATCCAAATGCTCTCTAGCTTCATCCTATTTCGGTTCAACACCCATAGCTGCTGGTTATACCAAGCAGCTGGACGGGCTTGGCAATGGAGGGGGCATTTAGGAGCAATCATGTCAGCTGCCCTGGTGGCAGCAGCATGCCATCCATCCACCAGAACTTCAACAGGAGCACTAACTAGATCAGTCGGTATCCCACACATTGCATCTTGGAAACCAACAGTATCCAATAGCCTGCGGGGATGGACCATCTTAATAGGTTCCTGCTCCCCGCGGAGGGGGAGTGCCACTGAGAGGTTGTATTTTATCAGGTGGTGGTTTGACCATGACAAGGGGACCAATACCAAGTCGGTCACCATTGGTCCATTCTCTCCCTGTCCAGTTGAGAACACCAGGTCTAGTGTGTGACCCACCACGTGAGTGGGGCCGTTAACAAGTTGGGACATGTCCAAGGAAGCCATGATTTCCAAGAACTCAAGAGCTGGAGCTGTGGCCCCAATCTCGGCATGGACATTGAAGTCCCCCAGGACAAGGAGTCTGGGGGACCTCAATGCCGCCACCGAGATGAAGTCCAGCATCTCCAGAAAGGAAAGTGCTGGATTGTGGGGAGCACGGTAGACCAGCACCATCCTAAATCCATCCCTGGCCCCCACCAACATGTGGAGGGCCTCAAGGCCCAGGATCCTCAAGGCAGAGAGCCTGACAACCTCTAAGGTGTTTTTAGAGATAATGGTAACTCCCCCTCCCCGACCCTCCTGTCTACCTTGGTGTCGGATTGAATATCTGGGTGGGCAAATTAATGAGAGGGCTATGCCACCCTCTGGGCCCATAAAAAACTTGTCTTTTTATGACCACATGAGTTTTATAGAGGCTGTAAAGGGCACAGCATAGAATCAAAGAGAATTGAAAAGCTTAAATTGACCCCAAGGGTCATCAGGTCCAACCCTTTGCCAATGCAAGAAATCAATAGTAATCAACAGCTTCCCCACCACTTTAAAAACTTCCAACAAAGGAGAGTTCACCACCTTATGGGAACAGCCCATTCCATTCTCAAACAGCTTTCATTGACAGGATGTTCTTCCTAAGGCTGACATTCCTGAATTGTTTTTCTTAATGATTGAAAGTTTGTTTGTTTTTTCTCATACAGGCAATCAACGTCACCCATGCTTATCAGTTAAGGCTCAACAAGAGCACTTTTTTTTTGTCTAAATGCTATATTCTCTTATACTTTTGGCTTTATATATGTCTATAATGTTAATACCTGGGTAATCATGTTGTTTCATTCTATGGAACATTTACTGGTGTGGGTCATCTTTCACTAATAGCTTGATCCCCAATCCAGTTGAAACTGAGTACTAGGACTTGAGATGCTTAAATCAATCTTAACTGAAATTGTGCAGCACAGTTAAATATTACATCCAAGTGGTACAATACTATTTTGAAACAAATTGTCTATTTTGAAACAAATTGCCTGATTTAATTTACTACTTTGCCCATATATTTTTCGACACTGAGCCTGTCACAGTTTTAAATTATGTATTAAAATTATTAAGAGGAGTATAGAAAAAATTGTCCTGAAACTGAAATTGTATTTAAAGTGCAGCTTGGAAATAGTTTACTATGGACAATCAAAATGATTGGTGGACTCTCAGGCTGGACATGGTCACTCTACCATAATATTCTGACAGCTGAACAATGTTTTTGTTACAATTTAGAGGTGTCATATTTAGGTCTGATCGTTTCCACTTTTTATAGATCCAACCCCTTTACATTACATTATTTATATCTTCTAAGAATTTAGGGCTTTAAATTTCTGACGCTGCGGACCCTTGTAACTCCAGACCTTGAGGAAGGTTCAGTCAAAACAATAATGTTATCAGTAAAGTGGGAACTTTCCAAATAATTAGATTAGAAACCTCAGAAGTTACAAACTCTGCTGGAACAATTGAGACTTTGATTAAACATTTTTTCCTGGTCGTCTAATCTCCTAATTTCCAGCCTTGCAGATAAGATTGTTTTAACTGATAAAGGGATGGTAATGGTATAAGTAATTGCCAGAAAAGATAGTTGAGGCAAGGAGCAAAGGATGCCAGGAGAGCACTGTTAAAGGGGAGAAAACTCTGCTGGGGATGGGTTAAGATTGTTCATATATGCTGATATGATTTTTAATTGCTTATGTTCTGGTATAGTTTCTTACTTCTGTAAGTTTCTTAACATAGTTTTCATAGATGTGACTTAATTGAGAGTTAAGCAGTTATAATTTTAGAAAATATGTCTTTGTAATACATTTATTTTTAAGTATTTTTAAAGCACCATGTTAATTTTTGCTGGAGCATTTCAAGTTTAGTTAGAGTAATTACTTACATATTTTTAAGTTCATTACATTTTTATATCCTTATTTCTATAATTTTGTGTTACGTTTTTGAATATACAACCATACTTAAATATTCATATCTGTTTTAAAATGCCTATTCAACAAAAGGAGGAAAAGCAGAAACTTTTTTGGACATTCAGTTTTTATCTTGCGTGGGGATAGTAAATAAAGGATCTTCAGAGAAAGGAGGATTACACAAGGTGCAGTATATTCCTCAGGGTCACGTTGGATTTAACCCCTTTTGACGTATATGCCAGCTGTGAAGAACACAGGCTTCTGATCCCTCCACCGCCCCATATATCTATAAAGTTCTATAGGACTCATAGGGAGGCTCAGACTTCAGGTTATCTGATCTGACAAGCCAAATGAACATACTTGTCTTCTGTTGCTATTATTATTTTCTTAACTCTCTATCAGCTATAACATTTAAAAAAAACCTTCATCAGAAGTATAGAGTTGAAATACTTGTTTCAGAAAGGGTGGGTTGTAGCTTCATGAAGAGAAGTATCAATTGTCAAGTACGTTATACATTTTTATGCACATTTTCTTGCAAGGTCTTTGCTATGGAAAACATTTTGGCTTCTCTTCCTCTTCATTCTTATTAAAATAACAATAACAATACCCTCACCTCCTATATCCGGCCTTAGCTTGTTGTCATATCCCTCCAGCAGTCCATTTAAAATAAGGGTAACGTCACTCTCGTGGACTTTGGGAGTCAAAACCCAGGTTTTGTTGGTGGTATAATCTTCATAATCATCATCACTTTTTTGGCTAGAACTGTTTTGAAAAGAAAAATAAGAAAACAGAACACTAAAGTCACATAATGGGTGAATGTGGGAATTATATTCAGAGACAGCTCTATCAGAAACCGTAATGACTGGATAACCCCCTTAAAATAATAACAGTTCTGCACACATGGCTTTATAGAAAGAAATGACCAAGGGAATATCATTTATTGACTGATATTTACAGCTCAATTTCAGTGAATTTTCAAGGTTATTGCACAGATTTATTTTCTCTCACACAGATATATTTTCTTTGGAATCTTATAAATGCAGTTGTTTCTTTTGCAGGTTTAGATTAAATGTTTTGGAACAGGCAGTGCATCACCAGTATATCAATATGTGTGAAAAGAAACATAATCATTGCCTTAGAGAGAATTGTCTGACAATAAAATTAAATAATACTGAGATACAATGATATGCCCTGCTGTTAGTCTAGAATACTGATTTAAGTTAACATTGGTTGCACAGAATTTAATCTGTTGGGCGGTTCTGCATTAAATATGTTTAAATGCACATGAGGCTTTATGATCCCATTCATCTTCACAACAGTCATGTAAGGAAGGGCAATAATATTACCGTTTTAGAGATGGAGAACTATAAAGGGAGACATTGATTGCTCTGTGAGTTTAGGAGGACTATGCATGTTCATTGCTCTGTAACACATTACCAGTGACTTCATGTCTAATCAACCTGCAGCTGAATATATTACAGGCGCTCATTAGAGATTTATGAACCTCCAGTTTGGTGGTTCATGCCAGTTCATCCATCAGTCAGGTGCCCACTCAGAAGCAGCACCTGGAGGAGGCAGGACAGGGGAGCCAGGGTGCTCCCTCTGAGTGGGTGCCCACCGGAGGAGGCGGGGCTTGGAACCATGGAGCACCTGTTGGACCAATGGATAAACTGACACAAACCACCAAACTGGCAGTTTGTGCCCATTTCTATTGTGCATCAAATACAAGATTCAGCTTTGACCTTGCTTCACTGATTTGGAAAACAACCTAATTCAATTCACACTGATTTGCAGGTACCCAGTTTGATTCTTTTTTCTTTCTTTCTTTCTTTCTTTCTTTCTTTCTTTCTTTCTTTCTTTCTTTCTTTCTTTTTTTTTTTTTTTGGCTCAAATGTTATTCTTTTCAATGGGGGTAGGGTTATGGGGAGGGGAATTTGGGGTTGTGGGGATAGGTATGGATAGAGAAAGGGTAAAATTCCAGAGCGTGAGATAGTACATTTGCATCAACTTGTACAATTATACTACAAAGGGAGATAAAAAGAAAAACAACAAATTTTCCCAGTATTACTAACTACTTTATCTATTCCCTAATTGGACCTTCACATTCTTCTTTAATCTGTGCTTTCCAAGCTATCTTTCAAATCTAATTATGAAATTATTCCCTATTTTTGAGTCCTTTTTAAGGTAATCTTCATTTATTACTTCTGTTTCCTCCATCTCCATGACTTCCCGTGTCTTTTCTGTCAGCTCTAAGTCCGGGATATCTGTTTTCTTCTAATATTTTCCATCTAATAACAGCTGTAGAAATTACATGCATTATCAAATATTTCATTTCTCTATCTAACATCTCAGGCATAATATTCAATAAAGAGGAAAAAATATGGTTTAAATGTTGTTGTGTGATTTTTCAAACTTTCATGCACTTATAATAATTCCCTATATATCCACCAAACATGATAAAAGTACCGTCCTGTGTTTTACGTTTCCCACACTATTTAAAAACATTTTTGTACCTTAAAAAAAAACTTTGTTGGCATTGTGTACCATCAGTAAATCGTGTACCATCCATAAAACATCTTACCTACATTTTCTTTAATTGTTACTGATTTTTAAACATCGATATTCTTCTACCATTTTATATCCATTTTATCTTAAAGTCTTTAACCACTTCATCTTTCACTTTCATGTTTTATTCATTTAGTACCTCTTTATTGTTGAGGTTTTCTTTCCTCTTCCTGAATCCTCTTGTTTCTATAGTACGCTTTCCTTTAGAGCTTCTTGCTTGCTCTTGTACTCAAGCCGAGCTTCCTTCTGCCTCTGATCTGATGATCAACGTAATTTCTCCTCTTCTCATTTCTCATCTGCGTTTTTCTCTTCTTTTCTGCCTAGCCATTTCCCCTTTGTTTTCATAAAATCTTCTTCCTTCATTTTTGAATTAATATAGTAACTCTGCTCCTGGAATTCAAAGAGGACACCTTCAGGCACCAACCACTTATACATAATTGAATTTGTTCTCCAGAGAGAAGGCATATTGCCTTCTTTTCTGTCTTATTTGCCATCGAATATGTTTCAAGATCTTTATTTCTTTATCTTTTATGTTAGGTTCCTTGCCCTGTATATTTCTTAAAACTTTATCTCAAAAAATCTTTCTCGTAAATTTAACATGAATTTCTCTGGGGAGATTTTTATTCCTGGTGTATGCTATATTAATTCTTTGTGCTGTGTCTATATTTTGCTGAACATCCTCTGGTCGCATCTCCATGAGCGGTGCTAAATAAGTAGTAATCACTTGCACTGTATCTTCTCCTTTTTGTTCTGGTAGATTCTGGAATCTAAGTATGGCATTGGCTCTTTCCATTTGTAGATTTAACAGCGTAATTTCATCTTGCTTTCTTTCCCATTTTAGTTCTCCCATCTCTGTACACAAGGTCTCCAGACTTCCTTCTGTTCTTTTTGATATCCCATCTTTTCTGGCTATTTCTTTATTTTCTGTAATTTGATTTTTAATATTAGTTATTTGCATCCCTAAGTCTTTCATTTGTATACATAGCTGAGCCATCCCTCCTTGTATTTGCTGTGGCCCTGTAGATAACATCTCTTGAATACTTGAACTTTGTTGCCAGTCCTTAAATGACTCTTGCTGCAATAACCCACTGAGATTCTGTTCTTGTGCCAGTGAGCGTCTTTGAGTTCTCTTTTCCACCTTTTGTCGCATATTGATTTTTTTATTTCTTTCTAAATTAAGTATATAAGGGATGCTGTTTAACTCTTCTGTCAACAGATGTCACTGTAATCTTACTTTTCTTTCTCCATCTTATTTATATATCAGATCCAAGAGGGGGGTGGCACTTCCCTCAGGGTAGAAAGTTCTCACAGTCACCAAGTCACAACAATAAAAATTTAAGGGACCCGCAATGCTTTGAAGTAAATAGGGTTTGATATTGATATTTCAGATAGTCATGGGAGCAAGACTTCTATCTTAGATTGATCTCCTTTCATAATGTAGTTTTCTCCCCCTTCTCCCTTTTTCTCCTCTCTTCTCTTCTTCTCCTGATCCAAGCTAAGGGGGGGTCGCTTCTACTGTGACAGTAAGATTTTTTAAAAGGTAAAGTCCATTTTGCTAACTTTTTATATCTATCTCTTTTCTGTGTAGTTATTTGGGTCCATGGAGATTTTCCTTTCATGAACAGATATTTTAACTTACTCAGAGTCTCTGTTGAGATATTTCCAACATCCTTTTGTGCTCTCTCACTATCTGCTAGGGGTGTTCCCATCTCTTTGCCAAAATGGCTTCCTCCTTGGTCCGTGCACTCAGATGCAACTTCGGAGGGGGAACCAGCCTTCGCCGATTCCTCTCCCCCCGCCCTTTTGTCATCTCTGCTGCTTCAGAGGCATCCAGTTTGATTGTTGAGCTGAATTTTAATCTCGATATGGAGATCTGAAATGTTATACTTCACATACATTATAACTGGAAATGAACAAATGACTGTCTTCTTGAATTTTGTAAATAAAAGACAAATAGAGGCATCATGTTTTGTGTTACACATTTTTAAAGTCTGATTACAGATGTCCCTCCACCCTCCAATATCTCCAGGTGATATGTTCCAAGATCTACCACAAATGCCCAAAATCGTGGATAGTAGCAAATCCTACATATAGGGTAGTCACAGCTGCAGTGCTGTTTCCATATGGCAAGGTGGTGCCAGCAACAGTGAACACAAAGTGCCAATTGTAGTAAGTGGGATTGATGGGTGGCTAGCCCTCTCCTGCTGCCATTACTGCCTTGTACTTGGAATAGAGCTGGTTGATGATGTAGGAGCTAATTGGAGGGCAGAGAGAGTGTGAAGGTGCCACAAACAGCAGCAGCAGAAGTAGCAAGAGGAGGAGCAGGAGCAGGAATCGACGTGTCCCTGAATAATCTCTCAAACAAGGAGCTCCATCATTTATGTTCAGTTGGCATCAAACTCACAGAAAGTCAAATAAGCTAGGGGTGGAGGGTGGATTGGATCATCATAAATATCACCTTCTTTTTAGTCAAGTGCCCAATGCTATAGGGTCAGTGCCCCACAGGCTCCATTAAATCTAGAGATGTGTATTCAGATTCAGAAATTTTCAGAATTCACTGAATAATCCAAATTCAGATAGTTCCAAATATATCCAAATTAGAGATGGGCATGAATTAAGTTGCACCTCTTTGTATGAAGTAACCTGCACAGATGCTGCACGGATCCTTCCCTTACCCCCTGGGCTGGCTGGGCCACTCACCTGGCATCACATGCTGCTGAGTCCTTCTTCTCTGGTGGCACTCTAATCCAGGCAGGAGTTCAGGATGTCCACACCTGCCTCCTCCAGCCGCCAATCACTCCAACAAGGAGGCAAGATGGGGATTCTCCCCCTGCAGCTGATGAGTGGTCAGCTGCCAGAGGAGATGGGACAGGCAGCCCAAACTCTTGCTTGGATTGGAGAGCTGCTAGAGAAGAAGGATCCCAGCAGCGCATGGCGCAAGGTGAGTGGCCCAGCCATTCCAGGGAATGGGAGGAGGATCTGTGTGGCACCTATGGTGCCACGCAGGTTATTTCATATGAAGAGGCACGATTTAAGTCGTGCACATCTCTAATCCAAATCCAAATGTAATAGTTCCAAATATCTGTAATAATAACAACTAATATTTGGAGCCCCATTTAAAATAAGAAAATAAGACCAGTTTGTGTTCACTGGACAGTGTGATGAATAAGAATTTATTGATTAAAAAAAACTACAAATCATGTTTCTCATTTTTGTTTTTGTTGAACTTTATGTTGATTCATACGTTCCTACAGCAGGGAAGGTTAAAACATCCACACAGTAGCTTTACTATTTATTTTAATATCTGTCCAGTGTGATAAATCTATCATTTTTTCTTTCTGAATACTGTCATTTTTATGTCAGAGATGTTTATCATTTGAAAATGAGACAGCAAGTGATCAAATGTATTTCATCATATGGCATTTGACTCTAATACAAGCACCTGAATTAGAAGTTGCAAGGGGCACAGAAAAAAAAAGAGTGGTGTCAGTTTTTAAAAGGACTCCCTATTGATTCAGCTAAAAGTATGCTGAATGTAGGGCAAAGTACTGCTATAAATCTGTGTTTGCTGGTGCAACATAAACAGCATTTTGTGCAGTCACAGTTTAAAAAGTCCCATAGGCTAGAAAAATAGAATGCTCTATTAAGTTATGCCTGAGCTGCTCTTGAAACCCTCTTTTCAGATAACATTCTTATGAATGTAAGAGGAAGAAAGAATAGGCATTTACTTATGGTCCTTTTTTGGTAGTATATATATAGATCAATAGATTATACCCTTATAATTATGTCAGCATTATTAGCATGATTTAAAGGTGGAGAGGGGAGATGTTCAGAGTCTTTGGTACCTTACTTTAATTGCATAGCTAAGAAGAATGCTCAAGAGGGGCAGCCATCTTAAATGTGCAATATAGAAAGGGCACAATTTTCATTGGAACAGCTACATATGAGGAGCTGAGACATCTCCCTGCCTTCCCCAACTACCACCTGAACTAAGATCTCAAACACTCCTAAATTGACTTTATACTTTTAAAAAACTCTTTGGGATGCCAGGAAAAGTAGAGAAACTCTGGTCTAAATCCAGTGAAAATATCCATTGAATGAATGAGAAACTGGTAAGACAGGCTTCTGCAAGTTTCACTGATTGTACAGATCTGCACTAGTTTAGAGTAAAACTAGATTTAGACAACTGCAAATTTTCTCTCACAGGTAAAAAGAAAAGAAAAAAAAGCTTTTGGCCTGGAAAATGGGTTCATGAAAGAAAAGAGATAATCATCCTCCCTGCTGCTGCCCTTCTTCTGACCCAGACTGAGGTAAATAAAGCTATTTGTGCAACCAATCAAATAATGAGGAGTCCAAACTAAACTTGGTATGAGCAGATATAAATAGGATCACTCTGCTTTCTGTACAGTACCAAGTCCTAAGGGCCTAGCATTATAACTTAAGAATGCAGCCTTTAAAAAAACAACAACCTAGCAACCAAAACTGCTCTCTCTCTCTCTCTCTTTCTCTCTCTCTCTCTGAGATACTCCTCAGCTGTCCCTTCTCCATTTAGCTTATCGTGTTTGCCAAAGTGCCATGGTTCAGATCCTTTGTAGTCAGTCATACATAGGATATAATTAGACTTTCTTGTTTTACTGTACATTAAAAAATGAGAATTGTTAATTAGCATTATGCTGCATAACATACTTCCGTGTGTGGGCAAACAGGTGAGATAATCGAGTGTATAAACTAGTCTGCAATTCCAGCAAACTTCATTTCCAAGATGCAAATCTCTCAAGTCCTGAAGTTCCAGCCCAAATATCAGACAAGACTGTTTCTTTGAATTGCATTTGACAAAATGCTAAGTACACCTGACAGGAAATGTAAGGGGAAATATTTTAATTTGTAGACACTCTTTATTTATCTTGTTTCATATTAAGTTACCCCAGGCATGATACTGTCTCAGACTAACAAACAACAATAAATAATACTATAGCAAACACATATCTTTTAAGTATCAAAGTACAATTCTAACTAGCCAAGATTGGCTGAGGGCCAGGTAAGCCAGAAGAATGACAGGTGAAGCTGGGCTGAATCCAGTCCCCTCCCATTTTAGAGGTGGTCAAAATTACCTAAGAAGTGTCCCCTCCCTGGTATAATTTTGTTCTAGAATAATAGCCATTAGAGATGGGCACGAATTAAAAAATTAGTCACCAAATTCACTCAAAAATTCCTAATTTGTCAATTCGTATTCGCATGAATCAATGCCCCCGATGAATACAAATCAATGAAATTTTAGCAAATTTTATTTGTCAATTTGTTGGTCTATAAAATAGTCCTCCAGGCACCTGGAGACACCAAAATCACACGGAAGCTTCCTTTGACTCTCTTCTACAGTCCCTCCAAGTTTGGTGAAGATTAGGTTTCCCCAAACTAGTTGCTACAGGGCACTTTTAGGGTGTATAACTTGGACGTCTGAAACCCAACCTTCACCAAACCTGGCGGGATTGTAGAGGAGAATAAGGGGAAGCTTCCCTTCAAGTTTGAGGTGCTTGGGGGCCATTTTATAGGGTTTTAAAGTAAAAAATGAATTGACAAAATGATTTGCTGATTCAATAGAAAAAAAATTCATAAACTTGTAATTTATGATTGGTCCACCTTGATGAATCACGAATCAAAACAAATCACCATTTTTCTGATTCGTGCTCATCTTTAGTAGCCATATATCTCTGGGCTAAATTTTCACTGTTCCACCCAGGTGATCCTAACTGTCTGAGCAGTTCTGATGCCAGATTTTTCTCATTCTCATGGAATCGTTGAAGCACAATAGTCTCAGTTTAGTCATTTTAGCTGCTGATTGAGAATTCAGGCTTGATGTGATCTAAAACCACTTATTTGTCTTTCTGGGGGTCCAGGGCCCATATCCTTATCTAGCCAGGGGGTAATTCTTTGGGTTTCTTCAAGGGAAATGGTTGCTATACTTTTTAGTAGATTATAGGCAGAAAAGCTATATTTAAATTCCTTCCTTTTTAAGATAGGTAAAATGCTGCTTCAGCTTTTACGTTTCCTTCCTAGACTCTTGAAACTAATAATGGAACTCTTGGTTTAACACAAATGGGGAAAAATGAAAGAGCTTTTATTTTCATTTTTGTATTCTTTTATTAACTTACAAAAGAAAGCCTCTGAAATCCCAATTATTCATTTTAATGAATGAAAGAAACCTGAAAAATTCAGATTTCTTCATTCATTTTACTTCGCCACACTAATATTCCAACTAATAGCATTGTAGGTCTTGTGGCAAGGGCTGCCAGCTGTTGCTTAGGATTCAGAGAATGTTCTGGGAGTGTGGGAGGTTTGACTTCATAAAAGGGTTTGGAAAACTGATATGGCTGTTCTTTTTCTGTTTGGCAACTTCCTTATGAGATTGTTTGCTGCTGCTCCTTTCCTCCTGCCCTCCATTTTGGATTTGGGTGAGATTGTTCATCCTTGACTAGTTGTTGCTGTTCTCCTTCCCTCATGGTGCAGTGGTTAAACTGTTGTACTGCAGCCAAAACTGTGCTCACAACCCGGTGTTCAATCCCAGGTAGCCAGCTCAGGGTTGACTCAGCCTTCTATCCTTCCGAGGTCAGCAAAATGAGTACCCAGTTCTTGGGGGGGGGGGGCATGTGTAGCCTCCTTAAATCACTTGTAAATTGCCCAGAAAGTGCTTGAAGTGCTATGGGGCAGTATATAAGCAGCACAGTTTGCTTTTTTGCTTTGCTTCCCTTATAGGTTTTTTTGTTCCATCCTTTTTTGCCCCTTTGGATTTGTAGTTTGTGAGGGGGTTGCCATTTTTATTTTATAAGGGGAGGGAAGGAAAACTGCCATTTCCTTTATTTCTGCTCTTTTCTGGTGTGCCTGCCCTCAGCAGCTTCATGCGCTGCTGGGGCTGAAAAGGCATCAAAGTGGTAAGGGGGAAAGAAATCTGCCCAATCCCCATATTTCAGGGGCTTGGTTTGGGAAGAGGGTTGGATTTACTGTCATGCCTTGCTTTATTTTACCTGGTTTTGGGAGACATGGTTGTCTGTATGTTTTAAAATATATATTCACTTTCCGGCTTGGTGGTTCATTGCTACCGTTTTTAAATTGCTACTTGGTTATTTTACAGTGTATATTAATTATTGTATTGAAAGCGGAATCTTTGCTAAATCACTTCTGGGGTGAGTGGATATTTCTCTGTTGGATATTACATTGCCATTTGGTTAGTCCGCTCTGTATATCAATAATTGTAATTTATTTTTTCCATTTGAAGTCAAATGGGTAGGGACAGTTGTTCTGCTGGCTAAATTGCTTCAGGGAGTGTTCTTCTTTCCAGACCTTTTCCCATTTGGTTGGAGAAATGGGAAACTTAATCTATACTGTTCTATGTACAGCATATATAATATATTTTGGTGGCCTTTTGAGTGACTATTCTGTGTTTGCTTCTGGGGGGCAGAGGAGGTGGAGTGCTTCCTTGATTTTCTTCTATTGTGCTGAGGCTCACAAAGGCTCTCTCTGTCTTATGTTGTACTGTATAAGGGGGAATAGAAGTTTTACTGTGTTTTCCTCTTTTTTTTAAGTGTTGGGTGATTGCTGCTGTTTTTTTGAACAGCAGTTAGGTGCTGCTGGCTAGCTGATTGCTGGGCTTGTTAAGTGCCCTTAGGCTGAACTAGCTACGGGTGCCACAAGTCAGGCTAGTATGGTGTGTGTGCACCAGAGTCAGTGTGCTAAGTGCAACTTGTGCACCCTCATCCTCGCCACAGTACTGGTCTGCCTTAGGGAGAGATAAGAGACAGGGGGTGTAGTGGTCATGGTGGTACCAAGGATGGTGTCAAGAATAGAATTTTGCATGGACAGGCGACACCAGCCAGGAATAGGGCTTGTATTATAAAGTTGGGTTTTGGTGGTGTACCTGGCCCAGGGGGGGAGCAGTAACCTTGCTATTATGTGCTTTATTGTGGGATTAGGACTCTGTCATTGGTAGTAGGATGCCATTATCAGGGCCCTCCTCATCCTGTATTGTACCCAGCTTCTCCTTCTCAAAGGGAGAAGGTATCATTAGCCCCACCCATTCTTGTGGAGAACTGACCTCCCTGAGATTGAGGAACATGCTTTGGTTGTGGTTGAGGAGTAAAGGGCAGAGGAAGAGGAGGAGGAAGAAATTTAGAAGACAGCGCTGGAGGAAAGTGTGCCATCAACATCAGGCAGCCTCTTACAAGTGGGAGGCGTGCTGGTGGCAAAGCAGGTTCACCCTGCACAGAATGGATTGTAAAATGAAAGTACCCCAAAGACCTGGTCCCTTTTGTGTTTAATGAAAGGATTGGTACACAAATAACCCAAAAATGAATGAGGCACACACACACACACAGAGAGAGAGAGAGAGAGAGAGAGAGAGAGAACACACAATGAATCAAACTCAAACATTTTCCTCATGCATATGCCTACCTGAGACTACGGCTACACAACAGACCATAAGAAGCCGATTCACACCTTCCTGTTACATGCTTTATTGTGCTGCTCAACTTCTATTATCTTGTTCCTTTCTTGTTCTTAACTTTGAAGTATTTGTCCCTCTCAGCCAGTAGCTGGCCAAGCTTTCTTTTTCACAGAATAACAAATTTAGAGATAACTCTTGTTGACTTGCAGCTAGAAATAATAGCCAATGATCACTGAAGACTAGCAGGCAAGACTTACACTACAATCTTATGCATATTTATCCAGAAGCTGTCCAGTAAAATATTGGCTCCGAGCTAAATGTGCATAGATATATCCACATCTGTTGAGCTTTATTTTCCCAACTCCATGTCCAGTGTCTGCCCAGTTCCACCAAGGATTGATCATTATTTTGAAACTGTTTTGCATAGTTTTGGAATGCACACACTTTTAAAGCAATTTCTTATATTATATGCATTTTGCATACATTCCTTGTGAGTGTCTAAATAATGCCTTTCCTGTATTACTGTGCACATGGGTACATGTGAAACAGACATATTTTTCTTTGCATGCCTTTCAAATGTGCATACCGTATTTTTCCGTGTATAAGACTATACTTTTGTCTAAAATCTTTAGACTAAAAGTTGAGGGTCGTCTTATACACGGAAGTAAGCTGAGGAGAGAACAAAAACAAGTGGAGGGGAAAGCAGGGATCAAAGCTATCCTGCAGCGCTTTGATCCCTTTCCCCCCACCCTTGCTAAGCCTCACTTAGATTTCTTAATTTTGGATTAGAAAAGTGGGGGGCGTCTTATACATGGGGGCGTCTTATACACGGAAAAAATGGTATTTTACTGGCAACCTTCACAGCTAACTGGTAGCATGTGGATTCCAGAATGCAAAGTGTGCCCAGTCCATACATAGTAGAGGCACTGTGGACCAGGAGAATTTTATTTATTCATTTATTTGCCTTATTTATAGGCTGATTTTCTCCAATTTGTATAAGAAATAGGCAAGAGCTTATTCCCTGCACATTATTGCCCAAAGGTTATCTTATAAAGTTCACTGTAGCAATGCATTCAAACAATACCATATGCAAACAATTAAAACAGTTCTTTCCAAGCTATGTACCTGCAGAAGGTTTGCTATATCTTATTATTAAACATAACTAGAAATATGAAAATCCTGCTTGAAATGCCTCTATGCTTTATAAATTGCTCACTCCTGTGCCTCTCCTCCTTTTGCTTCATCAGATTAAAAAAATAGGATGGGATAACTTGTTGTGACCTCTATGTGACCTCCAACACTGAGATCCAGTTGTAGCTCCTAGAGAAGCATGGATTCATAAGACAAGAGCAAATCATGTTTCTTGCAAGCTTATGATCCTCCTGACTTGTGCAATGACCCATGATTTTTTGTTGAGGCATCATCATGATAATAAGCAGTTCCTTCTTGGTTTGCCATCAAAAGAAGCTGAGCAAGAGTGAACAGCCTGGTTGATGTGCAGATCAAGTGGGCTGTTTGGTGAAACTGCTGCAGATTCCAAACTGCCACTCTTCCAACTGGCTGTCAACTTCATGTCTCACCAAACATCAGAGTGGATGACAGCCATTTGCAAGAACAGCTTAGAGATGCAGAGTCTGGCCAGCCATCTATTTCTGGATAACAAACCTTCTGCATGGAAGGGCAGCACGTGTGTGTGAAGTCACAGTCCTTGCAACCTTTCCAGACCTGAAAAAGAGATTCAGAATTCAGCTCACCATGGTGCCCATGCTGCTGAGAACAAAGAAGTCTGCCAAGCAGTGCCAAGGTGGGCATTGGCTTGTGGACCTGTGGTACCTGGGTGGCTGAGAGATGAGGCTCTAGATGGTTACCACAGCAGCAGGAATAACAGCAATGAAAGCTCTCCCCAACAAATCTGCCCAAGTTGGGGCAGAAAGGCTGGTTCCTGGGTGCAAATTTCTCCCCATGGACTGAAGATTGAAATGAAAGAGGAAGGATGGATTCATGAGCATTTAAGAATTGCAGGCAGGAATGGGTTGTTTGTTTCTTAACAGCTGGTCCTTCTGTGCTTGCAATGGGGATAAGAGCTGTTCTGCTTCTCATGGGGAAAGGACACTAGAAGGCTGACTACACAGGCAGTGTAGCCTACTGTTTGAAGCACTGCAGGCTGTTGTGCTCCTAAAGACAGCAATTAGACAATCTCTTTCCTAGAGTGCACCAGCCCACCCCCAGAGTGTTCCTACCTATACCTTTCTGGCACCTGCCAAAGGGATTCTACTTTTCTGATGTGGGTAGGATCTCTCTGGTTTAAATCTGCTTAATAAGCAAGCCCCTTCAGAATATTGGCAAATTCATAACTTCCCCTGCTCGGCAGCTGTAAGGAGAAATGAAGTTTTGCTTTTGTTTTGACTGCATATAGACTATTACTGATGAACTGAATCAGTTATTTTTTAAAAAATTAAAAACATTTTCTTTGCCTAATCTTAAAGGGCCAATTGAGAAACCACCCACAGCTGAATCCACAGCAATGGCTTTAGCTGCAGGCAGTCTATATACCGTTTTTAAAAAAGTTATTTCCCCTGCCTTCTGCTGAGCAGGGGAAGTTATTAATTTGCTAATATCCTGAGGTGGTTTGCTTATTAAGCCACAATATTGGCAGGACCTATTTCTGTGTGAATGGTTAGGCTTGCCTAGATCATTCTAATTAAGCCTGACCATTCCAAAGCAGCCCACACTTCTTCATTCTTTGCCACTAGTGCACCTACACCCAAATTTAAATTCTACAGCTCAGTTTGGCAGGGGAAAAAATTCTTGGAAATCTAAGACTGAATCAAAAACACCTAAACTTTTCTTGCATTTCTGGCCAAAAGCAAGAATGTTTCATTTCTTTGCCCTCATCTGCAAGGATGAGATAAGTGAGGTTTGCATTCCTACTAGTAAAGGAGTGCACTGAGAGCTAACTAGGCTCCTGACTGGTGCTCCTGACTGGTGCTCCTATTAGGTAAAGCACGTTTGCTGCTCTACTGCTCCCAGAATCTACAATATTCATGCCAGTGTCCAGGAGATTCTGGAAGCTGCAGCCAAAAATTAACATTTCCAAGCTCTAGATCCTGCTCTAATGGCAGAGTTATGGCAGTAGCTCACCACAGTCTGACTTGAATTACCTCATTTATGTCTAGGCCAAAAATTAACTTTCCATGGTTTGAATACTAATACTAATACAGCTAATGCTAATGTTACAAATAGCAACCTCAGTACTAAAGAGCTTCCAAAAGGGCTTCCTCACATATCTTCTCAGCAGGCATGTCATTTTGCATGGATTTTAACATATGGCTCATAGTAAATTTGTGAGTGCTTGTTTAATCTAGAGTTTAAATCTAGATCGACAACCTGTACTCTTGCTAAAGGGAGCAGAATGTGCATGGGTGTATATACAATTCAACTGAGGCTAAAAAAAGGAATGAGCAGCATGTGAAGTGGCTTTGTGCCTGTTTTACAAATGTAGGCAAGAATATGCTGTGATGTCATTTTAGTCATACCACTGGAGCACATAGCTTGTCCATTCATTCAGCATCAAAATATCAGTAATCCAGCAATGGCTTTATTTTCATCTCAGTCTTGCCTTCTTCAGTCTGCCTTAAAACTCAGATGAGTTTTGCAAAAGTTTATAGTTGTTCATGATAATAGTGAACAATTATGCTCATTATTACAACTATTATTAATGAGCATAGTTGCTCACTATTATCATGAGCAGCTATGGGCTTTTACAGAAATAATAAGCAATCAATAATGAGCAACCAATGATGATCATGTTGCACTGTTGCTTCAGGAATTCTTTGAACCAGTTCTTCTGTGGTCCTTCAAAAGATATAAGCTTTGAAAGATAGTCCAGAAGACAAGCAGTGACAACTAAATTTCCCTTTCTTTGTGGTGCCTGGAATCCTCATGCTGTTTGAGCTGTTGACAAGTACGACTCACAGTTAATTTCATGAATGGCTGTTCTCTTGTTAACCCTGGAAAGACATCTTCAGTTCTGGGTTAGGTTAAGAGGATACCTGCATCCATACCCACACCAACACAGCCATCTCTTTTTAAAACAGGTACAATAGAAGCTGCCCATTCAAAAAAATTAACAGGTCCAGTAAGTAATATGTGCTTCCTGAGCTTCTCATACCTCATCCTAACTCTACCTTCACTTTTTGTTTCACTGCAAAAAAAAAAGACCTGAGTTTAAAGTAGCAAAATGCACACGTTTACACATTTTTGCATATTCCCTTTCATAGCACCTAGTTCATCTTTGAAAACGTATTTATGTATTATTAATACATCCTCCAGGATCATTGCTCATTCATTTTTAAATGTACACTTCTTTTCAGTCTAGGGTAAAATTTATTGTTAGATGCCATCAAGTCACCTCTGACTTATGGTGACCTTATGAATGAGTGATCTCCAAAATTTCCTGTCCTCAACTGCCCTGCTCAGATCTTGCAAACTCGAATCTGTGGCTTCCTTTAGATTCAACCCACCTCATATTTGGTATTCCTCTTTTCCTTCTACCTTCAAAATTCCCCAGCATTTTTGTCTTTACCAGAGAATCTTGCCTTTATATGATGTTCCCAAAGTAGGACAGACTCAGTTTCAATATTTTTGCCTCTGGAGACAGTTCAGGACCCACTTGTTCATCATTCTGGCAGTCTAGCATATCTTCAAAGCTCTCCTTCAGCACAATATTCCAAATGAATCAATTTTATCCTGTCAGTTTTCTTAACTGTCCAGCTTTCACACTCATACATGATGATTGCAAATACAAAAGCATGGATGATCTTGGTCTTGGTGTCCAGTGACACATCCTTACATTTGATCATCTTTTCTACTTCCTTCATTGTTGCCCTTCTGAGTCTCAGTCTTCTGATTTCTTGGCTGCAATCTCCCTTTGGATTGACAATTGAACCAAGGTATACAAAATCTTTCACTATATCAATTTCTTCATTGTCAACATTAAAGTTGTGTAGTTCTTCTGTCAAAGCGATGGTTTTTCCAGTAGTGATGTATGGAAGTGAGAGTTGGACCATAAAGAAGGCTGACCGCCGAAGAATTGATGCTTTTGAATTGTGGTGCTGGAGGAGACTCTTGAGAGTCCCCTGGACTGCAAAGAGAACAAACCTATCCATTTTGAAGGAAATCAACCCTGAGTGCTCACTGGAAGGACAGATCCTGAAGCTGAGGCTCCAATACTTTGGCCATCTCATGAGAAGAGAAGACTCCCTGGAAAAGACCCTGATGTTGGGGAAGTGTGAAGGCAAGAGGAGAAGGGGACGACAGAGGATGAGATGGTTGGACAGTGTCATCGAAGCAACCAACATGAATTTGACCCAACTTCGGGAGGCAGTGGAAGACAGGAGGGCCTGGCGTGCTCTGGTCCATGGGGTCACGAAGAGTCGGACACGACTAAACGACTAAACAAGTTCTTCTGTAGTCATTTTTGTTTTTTTATGTTCAACTGCAGTCCTGCTTTGGCAATTTCTTCTTTCACATTCACTAAAAGTTGTTTCAAGTCATTACTGCTTTCTGCCAGTAAGATGGTATCTTAAATTACTGGTGTTTCTTCCACCAATTTTCACTCCTCCTTCATCTGAATCTAGTCCAGTTTTCTGTAATATGTTCTGTGTACAAGTTGAAGGGGATAAAATGCACCCTTCAGCCTAAGGAAACCATTCTGTCTCTTCATATTCTGTCCTAATGGTAGCTTCTTGTCCACAACACAGGTTAGGTATCAGGACAATCAAGTACTCAGCCACACCCATTTCTTTCAAAACAAACCATAGCTTTTCACGATCCACACAGTCAAAGGCTTTGTTGTAGTCTATAAAGTATCAACTAATTTTCTTCTCAAATTCTTTGGTGCACAATAGCCAGCAGATATTTGCAATATGATCTTGAGGGCCTCTTCCTTTTTAGAATCCACCTTGAACATCAGGTATTTCTCGTTCTATATAAGATAAATAAGCTTTTGTTGCAGAACCTTGAGAATCACTTTACTGGCATGGGAAATTAAAGCAATGGTCCTATAGTTACTGCACTCCTTAGCATCTCCTTCCTTGAGGACTAGAATATATATGGAACATTTCCAGTCTGTGGGCCATTGTTTTGTTTATTATATTTGTTGGCATATTCTTAGGATTTTGACAGATTCAGGGCAAAATACATCCTAGTAATTCTTAAAAGGAGGAAATGTCCTATCTGAACTTTCAGATTGCCAAGTGAAAGAGTTCTTTTCTAACCATGCACAGGAGACTAATAGCAAATGCTAACATTTTCTAGTAAAGAGCATGAGAATGAAATTTGTCAGTTAGTACAAGGTAATTAATTGCTCATGAAATGTAGTTGCAAAATGTCAAAATTATTGTTACTAGGGTTGTTGTGGACATTAAGGAGGAATTTTTTCAAATAGGCTTGCTTGTTCTTCTGATGTATTGGTAAATATCAAATTGTTTTAACAACACTGGCCTTTTGTAACATTAAAATTGCAGCTGAATGTCAATATTCACAAACTTTCTGACATTTACTGTATCAGACTTGCATATGCCTTAAATAATTCTTCATGGATATTTTCAGATATACAAGAACATAATTTCTGATGTTCCCTAATAAATGGTTAAGCTTAATAATAGTTCTGGATACATTGGCTTTCTCACAATAACTGTCAAAGAAAAGTTTCAAATAAATATTTATTTGTTTATTTATTTATTTATCACCCTATTAGTGCAATGCACAATGCAAGGAGGAAGAAATCCTCTTGCGAGTCTTGCACTCCTCTCATCAACCTCTAACTTTCTCACCTTTGCTTGACTCTTTTTCTTCCTCTGTTAGTGATACTGTTAGCCTAAGGGCCAGCAACTGTGACACACACCCCTAATAGCTTTGGGTTATGATGACTCCTACCAGCCCTAGCCAGTGTACCTAGTGATGAGAGATTGTTGGAGCTGCAATAAAAACATTGTTTAAACATTGTGTATAAAGCGGCTGCCAGGAATAGCCTATTAAGAAAACTTTCTGAAACTGACTGGGAGATTTACACACACCTCTCAAAATCTACAAAAATCAGCCCTGGCTCTGATGCTACTGAATATGCTTGTGCAGTGTGGTACTAATCCATATATGCTAAATATGTAAATATAGCACTAAATCAGACATGTGGACATATTACCAAGTACTTGAAACCAAGCCCTGTGAATAAGGTAGGCTATCTGCTCCACCTGAACTATGATAAATGATAGCAAAAAAAATAAAAATAATCCCAACTCTCTGATGAAAGCTGGCCACATGGCTGCATTGCCTTTTTCTTCAACTGAAAACAAACCTTGAGTTTCAAAAGAAGGTGATGTTGGGGCAGAGGTGGATGCAAATTACTTGGCTGCTCTTTTTGAAGAGACAGTGAGTAAATTCCAAACAAATGTTGCCTTGGGAGAAGTTTGAAACCATACACCTCCCACTACACAAGCCATTTGCAGTCTGCCTCTGAACTCACCTTAAGAAGCTTGCCTGGAACGGACTGACTGCCATGAAACTTTGAGACTATAGTATATAATTTTCTGAATTATGATTATCCACAGAATCTTGGTGCATAGCTTGAGGAAGATGAATTATCATCGAATGCTAGCTGTCTGCTGTTTCATTTGATTTTTTTTTAGTGGTCTAATAAAGGTATCACCTCCTACTGCATTATTATTCAAATAATAATAAAAAAGTAAATTAGCAAAAAATGCAGTTCATTCTTTGTGTGGGCACCAACTTCCAAGGAGAAGAGTGAAATCTAAGAAAGAGCTGCTTGGATACTACTACAGCACTAAAGGTTCGACCAGAAGAGGCCACACTATGTCTATGGAGAGCAAGAACTAGTCACCTAGCAAATGGATGGACCCAACTGAACAGATAGTACTTGAGTGTAATGCTGGATGGAATGTGTGGCAGTCTCTGAATAATTACAAAGTGGAGTTGGATGATCTAAGGACAATTTTGTCACTGAATGTGGGCATTTATCTGTTGGAGTAATAACATGTGAAGAAAACCAAATGAAGTGACATCTATATCACTATGTCCTACAATGTGCATGGAAAAAGATCTTGTCAGGGGGAAAGATAATGTGATTGATGTTGCACGATTCTGGTCCAAAATTAGTTAATTTATTCATTTTAATATTTAATTAATGTTGCATTTTATATGTCACCTCATTTAATAGATTGGTTTTTTATAAGTAAATTTTAATATAATCCTACATACTACAATGCTCTGACACAAATAAATTATTTGTATCAGAGGCCAAGAACATGGGGAAGGCCACTGATCTGCACCGAATTCCCAATGGATATGTGCAACTGGCCCTGCTCTGGTGTCATAAATTTTACAGACATCACTGAAAATGTATCCAGGCTTAGAAACAGGATAAGCTATCCTTTACTGAGTCAGACCATTGGCCCATCCAGTCCAGTCTAGCCGAGTCTGACTAACAGTGGCTTTCCAGAGTGTTTCAACATATTTTTCTATCCTATCTGGAGATTACAGGATACTTTCTGCATGCAGATTTTTAAATAGTTCTCAAAAAATCAGAAGATGTGTGGTCCATAAAAGATCCCAGGGAACGAAACTGGCACCTGCCAATTTTTCCCACTTCTGATGTCTGTGATTTCAGGTATAGACAATGTCTGAGTAGTAGAAGGAAGATTATGAAGCTTCCCTTTACAATTGGTTCAGTTCTCTTAGTATTTACAGTGACTGGCTGCAAGTCACCAGTGCTTCAGACAGAGGTTATTTACCAGCCATAGTTGGAGATGCCACCGCCTGATGGAGATGCTGGGGTCTTTTGTATGCAAAACATACAATCTGCCACTGAGCTATGTCTTGTCCATATGTTATACTAGTGAATGCTAAGAAGGGCTATTTATCTCTAAAGCCAGAGGTGAGCAATTTTGTGTTCTTCAGATAGTCAACAATAGCTTGAAGGTGCTGGGTTGCTTAACTACAATGTACATATCAGGATGTAATATATATACATTGTAGTAAGTAACAGTTATCTATCACAACTATTTTGGTTCTTCAAAACAGAAAGGTAGTGAATGGAACAGTAAGAGAGACATTGTTTCACTTGAGTGTCCCTCCATTTTCCTTCCGTATACAGTCAAACAAGGTCATTCTGAATAAGTAACATTTCCAAGGATGAATACGTCATTCTTATTATTTCACCTACCAGCCACTTTTATATTTAGCAAGACATGACAAGTTCACATTATGCTAAAACACTGGGCAACTGGAAATGAAATTTAGTTGCTAATCCTCAATCTGTTGGAGAGTACAGACTTCTACTTATATCTGAAGATATCCTGATGCAGCTTAGCAAAATCCTCATATGACCACAATATACTCTTTATATTCTATAACTGGTGTGCATACAAACATATACATATTTACAAAGATAAAACCCCATCAGCTTCATGCTTCTTAAATTTCCCCTTGAAACTAAACAGCTGATAGGTCCCATTATATTGTCTCTCACTTTACTGTTCTCTCTGAATTAAAAAACAGAACAAAGATCCTCGCTCTATCCTCACCACACACTCAACAGTAGACTGCAATGCCAGAGTGTCCATGTGAAGTCCTCCTTCTCAGAGGACACTCATATACTTATAGGCATCCTTTCTTACAAGAGCTGTCCAGTTCAAGCCTGGATTTAAGAAATAAGTTCAGCATCCTGTTTAACACTGCACAGTATAATACCTCACCAACAGAGTACTCTGCACAGTCTCCAGCTTGCTGTTACATAAACTGGATATTGACCCATGGAAATGAATAGGGCCTATGCTTGCACTGGGAGAGACTGGATGATGCCTCCCTATGCATACATGCTCATTATGCATATGTAACAACTTTTGCAATTGATTATTTTTGCGCAAGCAGAATGCACATAGAAAATTCTGGTTGCTAAAACCTAGAGTCAAAGCAGGGACCTCAATGTTGCCCATCAACAGCACCTGGACAACAGCTTGAGTATCACAACAATTGAGCAACCTTCTACTTCTAAGAATATAAGAAAAAGAAACATTGCAGAAAAGTATCTTCCAAAAAAATTGAACTCAGCACTGATTCTCATTCTTTATGTCTCAGCATTATGTCTCAGCATTCAGGGTTTCCCGTTGGTGGAGTCAAGCACAGGACCATTGAGCCTCACACATGATAATGGATTCTGATTTTTCTCCTTGTTTGAAACTGTTTCCAAAAGGAATTTATTTTCTGTCCAACTGAATGAGAATGGTTGTGGGGAAAAGATGGAAGAAATTTTGCCATAGCACTCATTCTAAGTGAAGATGGATCACTCCCTTAGAATTATCTCTTGCAATTGAGAACCCTGATAATGCATGGTTCCTAATTAGAGATGGGGACGAATATAAAAACAGATCGCTTTTTCTGACGAATATAGCCAATTCGTTAAATATTCATCGATCTGTATTTGTGGGTTCCAGAGACCCCCACGAATACAAAGGGATGAATATTTACCCATTTTCATTCGTCCTTTGTATTAAAACAAAAAATAAAAAAACACCATTCTGCCTCCCTGCCGCCGATCAGCTGATCGGCGGCAGAAAGGCACACACACACACACACAGCCACCCAATACCACAGCCTACCCCACACCCCCTTCCTTTCCCTACCTTAGGCCCCACCCCACCCCCACCAACACCCTCTTACCTTAATTGCTGCTGCCAAGGTCTTCTGGCCTCGGAGCCACACATGTAAAAATAGAGACTGGCTGCCCTTTGCAAAGATGGTGGCTGCAGCTTCATTTAAGGTAGGGAAACTGCAGCTGCCATCTTTGCAAAGGGCAGCCTGGATTCCCTTAGCCTGCCTTAAGGGAATCCAGGCTGCCCTTTGCAAAGATGGCAGCTGCAGCTTCCCTACCCTAAATGAAGCCACAATCTTTGCAAAGGGCAGCTAGTCTCCCTTTTTACACCCCGTGGCTGCGAAGTCCTGATGGAGATTAAGGTCAGGGGGTGTCGGTGGGAGTGGGGTGGGGGCTAAGGTAGGGAAAGGAAGGGGGTGTGGGGGTAGGCTATTGGGGTGGCTGGTTGTGTGTGTGTGTGGGGGGGGGGTGGCTGCCTATCGGCTTCTGATCGGCAGCCGGTAGGCAGAATGGGCTTCTGTGCCGTGTGGTAAACTCTCCTGGGGGGACCCAATTTGTGGGTGAATAACCCAGATGTCCGATATCCAATCTTCACCAAAGTTGGCAGGCATGTTGGGGAAAGACATAGGAAGCTCCGTTGTGATTCTGGAGTCTCTAAGTACCTGGGGGGAGCTTTCCTGGGGGGTCCTCTTTGTGACTATATAACTCAGGGGTCCGTAATCCAATGTTCACCAAGCTTTCAGGAGTCATAGAAAAGTGTCTGAGGAAGCTTCCCTGCAAATTTGGTGTCTCTAGGCAGTTGGGGGCCAGTGTTATAGCCATTTAAAGTGCAGATGAATCGACAGATTGATTCGTCGATTCATCGAAGAATATTCGTATGTTCGTATTCGTTGATCCGTTAACCTTGACGAATAACGGATCAAAACGAATTGCCATTTTTTTTATTTGTCCCCATCTCTATTCCTAATCATAGGGGTCACTTCTAAGTATGTTCAGCCAAATGCAAATGTCCCTTCAACCTATAGACAGTGCACGTGTACAACCTGAATCTTTTTATATATTGTGTACTCAACCTTTCTGCCCAGGTGTTTAGAGAGTAATATCAGATAATGTTACTCCATGTTATCCATTCAGATCTAAGATGCATGTTACATTAAAACATAAATAACTAGTCCAAGGCCATTTAGTAAAAATCACAGCTAAGGTTGAAGAACAGCAGAGTTAAACATCAGGGCAAATTTTGCAAACGTTCTTCCACTCATTAGTTTGGTTGCCCCTGAGGGCTGCATGGCAATGAACCCTCAAGGCTTCAAAATAAGGAGCATGAATCTGGATGTATTTTTGCGCATTTCAATCTGCATCAAACTGCAGGTATTTCTCACCTCTGCAATACTGCTCTGATCCTGCTGCACATTTCAAAGCTTTTGGGGGCATGGCTAGAGTTGAATTAGGAATCCAGAAAGACAGTAATATGACTACAGATTTATGCCATCATATGCTGCTGAAGTCAATAATTTCATAACATTATTAAATTATATATGAGATCCTTTCTTGCCTGGGATTGCACAATGAATAAGTTCCTTAAAGTCATGACACCTCAGGAAAAAAAAAGCTATAATGGAAACAGATGTGAAAATAGTCCAATGTTTTTTCACATTGCTTTTGACACTGCACAAAGTACACTTTTTTCCTCAAAAGTACTAGAGGATTTTTATTTGATTTTATTATGGCATACAAATTATTTGAGTTTCCTACACTGAACCAATTGGTCCAGACATTACAGAAGTCAAAGGCTGCAATTGTTCATTGATTGGACTATTTCTCGTTTTCTGGGTTCAAAAGTAATTTTAATATTGGGTGCAGAATGTAAATATTCAAATATTTAAGAATTTTAGAGTTCAATCTTATGTTTAGGATTTTTAAAATGGCTCTTTTGTAAGACTTGTGATGTTCTAGAATAATCAAAAGAAGCAAATCTATTTTTTAATGTTCTTGTTCCTATGTTTTCAGTGCCACAGAATAATTGAAAGAAGTGTATGTAATAGCAGTATTTGGATCTGTTGGCAAACATGTGTATTTATTCATTATTTAAAAGTATAATTCACCCCTCACCTGATATTTTCAGAGCAATGTGCACAAAAATACGAATGAAACAATATAAAATTACAATTAAAAGGCACAATCAGAAGTTGAAATCACTAACATAGTACAGAGTAGAGGGCCATTCATTTATTTAAAATATTTTATACCACCTTTCTAAGGAAAGCATCCCCAAGACAAAACACCTTCTCATTTTCCATTCACTCTTCCAAGTCTGACTAAAGAGCTTCAGGTGTTCACCCCTATGTGTTCTCGAAGCACAATAAGATGAAAGTGGGCCCATCTGCATATCCATGGGTCCTGCCCCAAAAGGTCCTTATGTGCATATATACCCAACTGTACATGTGACTAACAGCCCAGTTTTTCAGAATTCCTGATGAGTACTCATTATAAAGTCAGTAACTGCACAGTGGGAACATCTGAACAGAGCTGTGATAGGAAGTGTTTCTCAAGTTACAAATTGAAGGGCAGGCACTGACAGAAGGCAGGAATCAAATGATAAAGGAACTGTTTAATTCGATGCCTCAGTTACTTACATTCTCAAATACTAAACATCTTCTCCCCAGAATAAGCATCACTTAAGCAACCATTATATTTTTAAAAGTAGACTCAGAATAATGTGATCTTCTCAAATCCTATTTGGGTCTTTGTAAATGAACATGATTTTCAGCGAATAGTTACTGGACTTCAGGCCAGAGAAGAACATAAGTGCACCACAAATAGTCCCAACCACTTAGAGGAGATGTTGAGATCCTATCAAATGGTGAAGTCCTAGGGCTAGAACTGGGTACCTTTGCACCTGGATGAGTCCCAAAACCTCATGTTTCATAGACAGCTTAATATCCTCAGACTGGTTTCTGGATCTGCCTAGACAGGAAGGAACAGTGGAGTGTTTCCTATTCTGTTAAGCTTTAAGCAACAAGGTCTTCCTGAGCTCTGGTGTGTTTGGTTGGTTGTCCATCAGCCCTGACTAATGGCTTGCTTTGGTTACTACTTTGTCTTACAGTCCTGACTCACTCTGCATAGTTCTGACTTGCTGTTCTCTTAACTTGTGAGTAACCTTCAGCCCAATTCTTACAAATTCAGAAGTCATTCTTAGCCTCACCACATAAATACAATTTCACATTAACTGAGCTCCTATAAAAGAGCATATTTGCATAGGAGCTGTGTGTGCATAGGCCTCAATAGGTGTATGCTTGAAGTACATGATGTGGCCTCCTCATATTGTACATAGAATATGAATTTGGAGGCTGTAAATGATCCAGCCCTCAGAGGAATTTTGCGCTCTCCAGATGTTTAGAATGAAAATCTCCCAAGTCCCATTCCTGGTGGGACAGGTGATAGTTGTAGCACAAAACAACTTGGACTATAGAAGCTTCTGTACTCCTGCTTTAGATTCACTATGAAATAATTCAATCAGCCTTAATTTTCACAGGTATAATTTAGAACTGACAAAAAAACCTATTGGCACAACAACAGTGCGATAACTATAGCAGTAGTTAGCATCAAAAGACCAGGTTTTTGATATAAGGGTATTGGAGCTTCATTAAGAAATAAGCCACTTGATATATTTTTAAGGACCATGTTAGTCATTACTAGTAATCAACTCATTTTTATTTTCAGAATACTGCTAAAATTCTGAGTCATGTGTATGAGAATTGGTTCATCACATTTGCTGGCTACTATTACAGCAAGGATTTTTTTTCTTTTTCTTCTTCTCTTCTATTTTTTCCTTTCTTTCTTTTGTTAGATCTCAGTACACTGATCTTGAAAAATGTTCACCAAAGTTAGACTATTTCTGCTAATATAAGTGCCACAGAAATTTATTTGGGTTTTTTTAAAACAAAAAACTTCATACTGTGTATATGATCATAGTCCACAATCTTTTTCATCAGAGTTTGGTTTGGGTTGTTTTCCTAAATACATTTAGGCATGATTTATATGTTTACAATTTGGGTATGTAAGCAACTTTGAGGTGAATACTCCCCATACTATGTAATAGCATTTACATGCAATAATCATGAGGAATGTTAGACAGTGTACTCAGGTGACCCTGTAAAACTGGTGACACCAACATAGGAAGAAAATATATAATCTACAAGCCTTTACAGTTCTTGGATAACATACACAAGTCTGCCAAAGGGTTGGGGCCCAAAAATGCAGTCACTGTTTGAACAGAAAATATATTTCTGTCTATGACTTAGACCTATTTGCCCAGCACAACCCTCCCTTAAGTTCACCATGTCTCTAAGAGGACTCAGACAGAAAGTCACCAGGGCTTCACAACGGCAGCAATTCTGCCACTGCCTCTCTAGTTGTCTTACATATCTGGAGAATTTCAGAAAAGAACATCTGGAGGACCAACAGTTCCCCAACCCTTGTCTCCAAACTCGAGTGTGAAGTGGAACACCAAACCCTGCCCTACATCTGTTCACATGTACAAAGAACTGAAGGGACTTGGAAGACAGTTGAAGTATTGAACATCCATGGTTTCCGATGGGAAAAGTTTTTAGCTTGTTTAAAGAGTTTAAAGAGCTGCCACTTTTTTGCTTGTTTAAAGAGCTAGATTAGTACTTCTTTGTCTGAGTGGTGCTGCTTTAAAAAAGTAATTAGATAATAAAATACTTGAAAGACATATGAGATGGGACCAGCAAGAAGAGAGGAGTTATATCACTCTTAGTTACTGATGTCACAGGCACTAATCAATCAGTAAACAGAATACTAATCAGGGAAGGTAGAAATCATGTTTTCGCAGAAATGGGGCAACTTTCATTTTTGGGTTCCAGCTCCTAAAGGTAAAGGTTCCCCTTGACAATTTGTGTCCAGTCGTGTTTGACTCTAGGGGGCGGTGCTCATCCCCGTTTCCAAGCCATAGAGCCAGCGTTTGTCCGAAGACAATCTTCCGTGGTCACATGGCCAGTGCGACTTAGACACGGAACGCTGTTACCTTCCCACCGAGGTGGTCCCTATTTATCTACTCGCATTTGCATGCTTTCGAACCGCTAGGTTGGCGGGAGCTGGGACAAGCGACGGGTGCTCACTCCGTTGCGTGGATTCGATCTTACAGCTGAAGATCTACAGACCTTACAGCACAGAGGCTTCTGCGGTTTAACCCGCAGCGTCACCACGTCCCTAGCCGTGGAAGAAGAATACCTTCTTAGGGTATTCCAGCTCCTAGAATACCCTAAGAAGCATGGCCAAAAATATGAGTGTTTGAAAAATGTATTTCCTTGCATGGAAAACAATGACCTAAAGAAAGACATTCATATTTCCCCTTACCCATGTGCCATCAAACAGTGAATTATTTTCACAAAACATGTTTTGATCTTTGTTTGACCATTTGGAGCACTCAGGATAGCAATCCTATGCACAGATGATTATGGCTGGGGCTCCATGGTCCAGGTTTGGTCCTGCAGGTGTTAGTGAACAACTTCTACCATCATCCTGCACCACTTAGTCATGCTGCCTGGGGATGATGGGAAAATGGAGCAGGTGCCAAGAGTTCTGCAGTCCTCCTCTTTAGGATGTGGTACAACTGGAGAGATATTTTCAGGAGTGATCTGGAAGCATCAATCATACAGATATACCACTACAAATCTGACGCCAGTGCAAGAACATGCCAGTGTAATATTATTCTACAAAGCGTATCTCAGTGGAGAAGTAAATTTAATCTGAATCCGAAAGTCCCTCAAGCCCAATACCAACAAAAGAAACAGTGTGAGCTAACAGACTTTTGCTGAATTTAACTGGAACCAAAACACACAGCATCCACCTTCCCTTCCAGCTTCTCCACACCCCATAACAAAGCATAAGAACCTAGCTACCTCTAACACAACACAATCATAGTAATACATAAACTTAAAACATGCCATACACTTCTCTTCTGCCATGAAACCATTCATTTCCCCATGAATATGGGGTAGAAATAGAGATATTTTGAAGTGCTAGGCCACATACCTATTCAAACCTATCATAGAAAGCTCCTCACTCAGATGACAGGGTATCTGCTTCTCCTGATAAAAGACAAAATGACCTCAGTGTAATGAAGCACCATTCACCAGTTTTTGCAATAACTCTTGGACAGAGATAGTTTGGCCACAGCTATCCCAGTTTTTAGACCAGCAGTCGTAAGATCGAATCCATGCGACGGAGTGAGCTCCCGTCGCTTGTCCCAGCTACTGCCAACCTAGCAGTTCGAAAGCATGCAATTGCAAGTAGATAAATAGGTACCACCACGGTGGGAAGGTAACGGCGTTCCGTGTCTAGTCGCACTAGCCACGTGACCACGGAAAACTGTCTACGGACAAAACACTGGCTTACAGCTTGGAAACGGGGATGAGCACCGTGCCCTAGAGTCGAACATGACTGGACTAAATGTCAAGGGGAACCTTTACCTTTATCCCAGTTTTTGTAACTTTTGTGACAGACTCTTGCAATGCAGTGTACTTAGGCCTGCCTTTAGAACAATGGTTCCCAACCTTGGGTCCCCAGATGTTCTTGTACTACAACTTCCAGGAATCCTGGCACAGCTAGTGGTGAAGACTTCCAGGAGTTTTAGTCCAAGAACATCTGGGAACCACTGAGGTAGAGGCTGGATGTTCTTTTGTCAGGGATGTTGCAGTTGCATCCTTTACCACACATCTTATGTGAGGGCGGATTCCAAGGACCCTCCCAATTAGGACAGAAAGACTGTTCCTATTGGCTCACAGTTCTTTCCATGGGCCAGTTCAAAATGTTGATGCTTAGCCTGAAAAACCTAGACAATTTGCAATCTCTTGCCTAAAGGACTATCGCCATCCACATCTATCTGCCTATGCAGTTACTGAGATAATACTCAGAGGCCCTCTTCCAGGTGTTCTGCAACATGTGAGATGAGACAAATGGAAGATGGAAAGAAAGCCTTCTCAATTGTGGCACATCATATATAGATCTTCTACAATATAGCTTGACCAAAATCATCTTGTGTAATTATGCAAATAGTATAACATTTGGAGACAAATAGTCCTAAGAAATCACAGGAGACAGTATTGCATATAGAGTTATATCACACTGGTGTGTATGCAACTGATGATGTCTACAGTGATTTCTTAATATGGAGCAATTTGCCTCCAAAAGCTACATTTGTTTGTGCTACACCAGCATAACTAGATAAGAGAATTTGGGCCATTGTATATTTAATATTTCAATATTGGGGTTTTCTACTAGCCTCTTTTGTAGCGCTTGTTCTCAACAATATTATATAGTCTGATGTTTTAAATTACTAGTTTGTTTGAAATATTGTAGCCTTCAGGATAGTTCACAGTGCCATGCCTCTTCATTTTACAAAAAGTGAAATCAGCAAGGTGACAAGATCTGAGAGAATAAATTTAAACTGCAGTCACAGCATGCAAAATGTTTTGGCTCAGGTGATAACCAGCAGCTGGAAAGGGATAGGTGCAGTCTTTAAATGTGGATGACTTCTCCAGAATAAATAGATGGTGGTTGTAGGTTGAGGCCTATAGCTCTAGGAGACAGCTACTTTCCGATGATTTATTACCAGACTAACAGAATGGTTTTGGAAGAGGTAAAAAAACCACCCCTTGGTTCTTTTACATTTTTGTTGTTGTAAACTGGAATTCTTGAGTGCAAACATCTCACACTCCAAATATGAGAAGTAAAAAGGAAGAGATTCAATAGCCCTAGCAACTCCAAAATATCCTCAGACAGAGCCACCCATACTAAAAAGCAGTCCAGATGTTTAAGGCCATTATAGTGGCCCAATATTCTCTTGGGAATTTATCAAGAAATACTGCATTCCTTTGAAATCCAATCAAAACTGTAGAAAACTCATTTTATAAAAAAATATATTCCCTCCCCCAACAATTCATCCCATTGTTGGATTTATTACTAAAACAATGTTCTCATCTCTATTTCAGATTTATGCAATACAGTACATATGATGATAGAAATATAAGGAGAAAAAATAATTGTTGTTAAATACTTGGTTCTACAAAACTAACATAGTCCTATAAAACAAAAAGTAATAATGATGATATGGATATGATCAGATAGTGAAGTATTATATTTCTATATATATAAGGATTATTATTAAACATATTACTAATATTATTATATTAATTAATATTTCTATTATTATTCAGTGTGCTTGGTTTTGAATATCTAAAATCAAATTCTAGCACTAGAGATAGCATGCTGTTATTTGTCATTTCCCAAACAACTATCTTGACTGTCTCCAATATGGCAGGTGAAAGGGGAGTGAGCCAAGGAAGTGAACATTAGAGCTTTATTGTTGCAAAATATGACAACAAAAGGGAGGAGGAACTTCTTCCTGCCTTTCTGCATCATCAGCAGAGACTGAATTCCTGCCACTGTGGTGGGAAAGGCCCTTGGGACATGAATGGCTGGGTATTTGGCAATGTTTCATTATTGTTTTTGACACCACGCCTGCTAAAAGCACAATCCACCATTCTGGGATCAAAATGCTGAGTTCAGAAGTCCAGGGCTTAGCAGGGCAGTGAGCATTGCTTCCCATTCCATCCTGCTCTGCCATCTGTTTTTTCTTTTCTGCCCTTATATTCTTAAATATAAATAACATATTTATATATAGCATCGTGTATAAAATATGTACAATGTATACAGTCTGTCTCTCCTTCTCCACCCCCTACCCAAACTAACAGCGCGCACAATGGATATATATATAAACAATGCACCCATTATAATGTCAATGTAAATATTTGCTTGAGTGTGAGAGAGAGAGAAACTACCGCCAGGCATGATCCTGCCTCCTCCTCCTCGACATGCCTTCACTACCAACCAATTCCACTGGGATGGAGTTCTGGCCCAGGGATGGCATCCCTTTATTATTATTATTTTTTAGGATGAGGAAGAGGAAGAGGAAGGGAGGGCTGCCTTTTGCTCGGCACCCTTGGCCCAGCAGAAAAAGACAACACCTGACTATGCAGAACCCTAACAACAAAATAGACAATTAAAGATCAATCCACACAGGCAGCGATGCTATGGCTTCCTCCAGAGGCAGCAGCACACACGCCGATCTTCCCAAGCAGGCTTTGGCCGGTGCAGAATTCCTGGCACGGAAACAACCGGTAAATGGAGAGGGGGGGGGGTGTTTCATTCGAATGACACCTCTCCTCTTCCTTCCCCCCCCCCCAAAAAAAATCTCATCGACTACCCTTTGTATTCGCTCAGCTGCCCCCTTCTTTCCAGGCTAGCGATGGAGAGATGTTGCGTCCATTGTGAGAAAGATACAGAATACCATACATACATATATACATACATATATATATTTATATCGCTAAGATGGGGGGGGGGAGGGTGGACGCCGCAGCTCGCCAGCATCCTCTTTCCATCCTCGTGCATTCAGAATCGGCCCCTTCTCCCCCCCTCCCCCTCCATCTTCCCCCCACCTCACCCCAAGCCTTCCCCTAACCCTCGGTAGCAAAAAAAAAAAAGAGCAGAAAGCACGGCTTACCCCTGGATGAGCGAGACCAGCAGCAACGCCCGCACCATCATTTTGAGGGAAGGAGAGGCTGCATCCAGCGGAGGAGAAAGGCTGCCTCGGCTTGGCGGATGCGGAGGACTCATTCTCGTTCTCTTTCCCCTCAGTCCTCTTTCCCGCCCCCTTTTTGCCTCTTCTCGGTGGCAGACGGATCCGTCCCCTTCTTTTTTTAGTGCTCTGCAATAAGGATGGGGGCTGGGGTTGTGTCCCCCCCCCCTTTCTTCCCTCCCGTTACCAGGTCCCGCCAGGGAAACGCGACATGGCTCGCTCGCCCGGGCTCTCCCTGACGCCCAATCAAATATTCCAGGATACAAGGGGAGGGGAGGGGGTCATGGAAGGGAAGGGGTTAAAAAGCAGCTCTCGGCAAGACACCCCCACCCCCGCTGATAATAATGTTGAGAATTAACAAATCTATAGATAAAGACAAGGACCAGCTCTGGCCAATCCCAGCAGCGATAGCAGGCGCTTCCCAATTTAGAGGAATAGCGTTACTGTACGAGAGCAGGCGGGGCGGCAAAGGGGTTTTTTTTTTTTGTGGGGGGGGGGGAGAGATGCTCACGTACGAGCTCCTGAAGCTTGGCAGGGGATGGAGGGAAGGAGGAAGGAGCCCACCCTCTCTCTAGCACGGAGAAGGGCGGGATGGGGTCGGGGAGAAGGGCGCAAAAGGAGGAGGGAGCGAGCGGAGGGTGGGGTGGGGACAAACGAAGAAGAGGCGGGAGGAGAACAGCCTCTGCCTCGATGCAGATTTAAAGTCGGAGGTCAAAGTGGAAACGGTGCCCCGTAAGCGGCGGCGGTGCTGCTGCTGCTGCTGCTGCTGCTGCTGCTGCTGCTGAGGCGAACCCAGCGCTCTCGCCGCCGCCGCCGCTGCTGCCGCAGCCTGAGAGCAACACATGCGTGGTGGCGTCGGTCGAGCTCGGGTGGTTGGGGCGCTCGTTCTCCCGCGCTCTGGCGGCTGCCCTCCTCCCCGCCGCCGCTCCCGCCGCCTCTCGCCTGACGGGGCTGCGCTTGGGAGCTGAGGGGGTGATTTCAGTCGAAATGGGGGAAGAGGGCAAGACGCCCAGCCCCATTTTGGGGGAAAGGAGAGGGAACCGATTCTCTGACAGCACACACATGCACTCACACCCGCGCTCCGGAGTGTTTTATGGCCGCGAAGGGAAGGAGCAGGATGGTGGTGGCGGCGGTTGCTAAGCAACACTAGAAGTTGTGAGGGTTGGTCGGGGGTGAATCCCCGGGGAAAGGGGGCTGGCAATGAGAAAAGGGGTTGGGGTTAGGGTCCTCTCCTCCCACCCCCACCCGTTGACAGTAATGGACATTAACCCAGCTGGTAACCCGGAGCAGCAAGCAAGTTGACTGGGGTGCCGGGGTCACCAGCCTTGGCACTATTTGGACAGGGAGCGAAATAGGTAGCCTGTGACCTGCTAACAGAGCCGGCCCTCCTCTTTGGCCAAGTGGGGTGGCTGCCTGAAGCCCCTGACCGGCTCCACACCCTGGTTCTTCTTTTCAATGGAGAAGATGTGCTTTCGACTCCACCTGGGCACCTGCATAAATAACAGTGCTAGAAGCAGTGGCGTCAAGCTATGCTGGCTCCACTGTTGCTTGAAAAGGGTTTTCAAATTGCAGTACCGGTGGAAAGGAAAGGAAAGACAGAGAGACTCTTGGTAGACAATTTACCTATGGCTAAGCTCCAGGATCGAACCAAAGGACATAATGTGCACATATACTGTAAAAGTGCTTGAGATTAAGCTATGAGGCAAGCTGTGTATTGCAAACAGGAGTGGCATTGGCTACAGTGTTGTGCTTTTACTTGGGAACAAGTCCTACTTACCCTGTTTCCACAAAAATAAGACCTAACCTGAAAATAAGCCCTAGTATGATTTTTCAGGATGCTCGTAATATAAACCCTACCCCAAAAATAAGCCCCAGTTAAGTGAAACCCCACCCTCCACCATTGTGCAGCAACCAGAAGAAGTTGACATGACTGTATTTGAATAAATGTAGATTGTTGTACATTAAAAAAAATAAAACATCCCCTGAAAATAAGCCCTAATGCGTTTTTTGGAGCAAAAATTAATATAAGACCCTGTCTTATTTTTGGGGAAACACAGTAAAATTAGAAACTTACTTCATGTAGGCATAGGTAGGAATATACTGTTTAGATTGCGTTTCTGTGCACATTTGCCCAGGAGAAAGTTTTTCACAGAGCACAGTAATGACCTGCTTCTCAGTGAATATGAAAAGGATTGCACTGTAAATAAAGAAGGTAAATAATGAAGTTATTTGCATGATGGTATGGTAGTATAGGGTCCTCAGTAGGATCTTCCAACCATATTGTCAAGTCATGAAAGCTTTCAGGTTCTCCAGAATATTCGTCTAATTTGCTTGAGAAAGAATTTGGGAGAACTCAGAGGCTTGCTTGAAATGTGATATTTTAGTTCATCCTAACAAAGGTGTTGTCTTACTATAAGCTTGGATCCTGTCCACCTAACACAATGCCATTATCTAACATTTTTATATAAGACTAGAAAGAATAGGTTGGGGCTTGGTTCTGTGGTTGAGTCTGTCTCTTCCTGCTCTGAATGAGACCTCACCCCCAGCATGGCAAACAGCAATAATTAAAAAGCCAGTACACTAGTGTACATGGGGGGTATTTTTAGTTGCTTAAATCGCATCCCATGTTTTCCCCTCTACCCCACTGTCAGCTTTGGTAAATGAGGGGGGCACCATCTTATCCTTCACCTCACAAAGCAAAATGACCTTTGCCAGCTTAGCATACTAACAGTGTATCAGATGTATCCTTTCCAATATAAAAGAATAAGTCATGGCTTCTGGATAAGGAATAAGAAGTCTGATATTGGTTTGCTGAGAGGATTGGTAAGGACAGTAGCCAAACAGATGGGTACCTGCAGCCTAACACAGCAAAACAGATTAAGATATTAAATTTTGCTGGTGGTACAGGAAAAACTCAGAAAAGCAATTCCATACAGCTTCTCCTGATCTGATAGTGGCCACTACCAACTGGTAAGAATTATCTGTCCTAGGTCACCTGTATATTGGAGAAGAAATAACTGCCTTTACAATTAGGTAATTGACTGCATTTTTAAACACTTTTCCTGTTGGTTTAGTTTTGTATTTTTTTCCCTTTGCCTTATAATTTAAAAAACAGCCTTCACCTTTGCTCCAGTTTCAGAAAACAGATATACAGGTTATTTTGATTCCGATATGAAGGACCGGGGCTGAAATTACACCATTGCAATAAACCAGGGAGAGTGTAGTTGCCATCGGTTAGCTGCAAACAGGAAGAGCCTCATGGTGCAGAAAAGAGCCTTGTGGCACAGTGGTTAAACTGCTGTACCGCAGCCAAAACTGTGCTCACAACCCGGGGTTCAATCCCAGGTAGCCGGCTCAAGGTTGACTCAGCCTTCTATCCTTCTGAGATCAGTAAAATGGGTACCCAGCTCGCTGGGGGGGCAATGTGTAGCCTGCATAATTAAACCACCCAGAGAGTGCTTTAAGTGCTATGCAGCAGTATATAAACAGTACCCTTTGCTTTTTGTTTGTTTGTTTGTTTTTTGCTTTTGCATCTTAGCTATTCTGAGAATATATTAAACAGAAGTGGGCCAACAGTAAGCATTTGCCAACAGAGTGATTTTTAACAACCTCTGGGAATTTTGGGTACAAGAAATAACACAGAGTACAGGCACATTGGAATCAGTATACACATCTGCCTGAAACTTAAAACTAAGCATAAGATCACACCTTATGCTTTTGCAGGAGTGTGTGTTCTCACTTCACAAGGAACGTCTTTCCATCCAGCACTTCATGAACTGTTGGAACACATCATGCACATACGCTTCACCTACAGCTAGAAGTCAAGAGGAATAAGAAATATTATTGAGCTGAGTGCCAGCACTTTTGTATTCCCCCTCTTCAGGGATGGCCACAGACATTTTGCTGCTGTGACCAGAACAGAAAATGGCACTCCTCTGCCACATTCACCCACGATAAGGTACATAATACCCAAAGCCAGCCAAGTTGTTTTGGAAAATTCCACTAACACACTTTCCAATTAGTGGCAGTGAAAATACGGTAAGTCAAGGATCAACAATTTGCTGCCTGATGCAATGGTTCCATGGCAAGCTCCAAGCTGCACCAAGCCAAACTCTCTGCACTGCAGTCAGCTGGCTGGGCAAGGAGTAACAGCCAAAGCAACACATCTTCCATCAGTTTGATTGAGAAGACGAAGACCTCAAAGATTTTTATATTAAGGCTGCTTTTACCTTAAAGTTGATTAGTGCCTCTGATGCATTGCTTTTCTTCTATTAGCTGCAAGTGGAATTTAAAACAGAAGTTTCACATAGCACTTAATCTGCTGTATTAACCAGCAACACCCTTTCCTGATGGCCTATATCTTTCTGTAATGTCTTCAACAAGTGCTCATTCAAAGCTTCCTGTCTGAAGGTTAAGGCAATCCTATACTTCTATTGCTTTCCTGGTCACAACAGCTGGGAGACTTGTTCTCAGTTACACTATTTTACTATAAAGGGAATGAGTTGAAATAACAGAACAACCCATATAGTTTTGCTCCTTCCGGAGACAAAGCTGATTAAAGAAAGGGGCAATTATGGGGCAATTCAGTGTTAATTCCCTAGCTGTGCTGAGCAGGGAAACAATAAAATAGGCTATACCTGAAGAAATGACACATTCAACGTGAACAGCTAGTTTCTCATAAGAGCCCTAATGGTGTGGCACCTGTGCGTGTTAGACAGATTATTTCTGTCACTGCAGTTCTGTTTCATAGAGCACACACATCCATCTGATCCAGAGAAAACACAAAAGGATGACACAGAAAGCCATGGAGTAGCATGATTTTACCATTGGTGGTTTTCTGTAGAACATGGGTGAAGAAAGGATGGCAGTTCAGAGAAAAGGAAAACAGGAAATGTTATCTGGAAGGGTACACTTTCTCTGATTCCACACAAGATGTCAGAGGATTGACTTGGCCCCTTTCTAGATAGATTCCATACAGTTTCAAATAAAAAACCACAACAACCTTCCTTCAATAAGGTTTCCACTCCATGTCAGGCATAGAGGTATAGGGTGGTCAAGGGAGGAGCATGGGGTGGTGGTGGTGAACAGATGGATGGGGAAGGGATGGGCAGAATATTAGCAGGCAAAAAAAACAATGATTGCATACCAGCCCAAACTGTGGTATATCCATTTTTTAAAAATGGAGTGGAAAAGAACTGGATTGGGTGCCATGTTGAAATTTTGGACAGCTTGGCATCTTGCGCTACAGGAGTCACTATAGATTCTATGAGGTTTTTCTGGAGATTGTCATTTTGGCCCAGGAATAAGTAAACTGGTCTAGAAAGGAGTTACATGATCTGATATAAAAGTGAAGTGGTTAGTATTAGATCACTTCTCCCTTTCTCTCTGATTATTTTGTCAAATATTAATTTGGAAATGATACGGGAAAGGAGATGATTAAAAAGTGAAGGGATGAGACCTCTAGAAAAATGGCCTTTTCTGCTCTTTTAATTTATGCAACTGTTTACCATATTTACAAAGCAATGGGAAAGAGACAAATGTAACACACATTTAGCATATTATTTCATGTGTAAAACCAAACAGAAATTTTAGATGCACCTTAACTCCTCTTCCCTGTGTGTTGTTGTTGTTTGTTGTTTAGTCGTTAAGTCGTGTCCGACTCTTCGTGACCCCATGGACCAGAGAATGCCAGGCCCTCCTGTCTTCCACTGCCTCCCAGAGTTTGGTCAAATCCCTGTGTGTGCATGTGAACAATATCAGAATACTTATTATTGTACTATTTTCCAAGACTCCTCTTCCCACTATAGAAAATCAGTTAAAGTGCCTTTTTATGCTTAGAAATCAGACTAAGAAACATGCAAGTATTTTAATAGTATCTCATTTAGTTTTCCCATTGCTAATTGGAAAAACAGATAGGACAATCGGTAAGCATAAACATTACAGAAATACTATTATCGGTATGTGCTAATTGGCACCAAATGGAGAACTGCACACCATTAGGCATGAGTCACAGTAGTGAAGGCAAAGAGGACATGCATAGCTCCAACCCCCAAAACACCATAATTCATTTCTTAAGAGTAAATTAAGCAGCATTCATTTCTTATGAATAAATTCCATTATGGGTGATCATGGGGAAACTAAAAAGGTAGTGTTTACGTATAAAGTATGATGTTTAAGTATTAAATATAAAGTGATACTTATAATGATAAATGAGATATGGATGGCAACAGGTATGTGCTCACAAATCACAGATTGTTGCTGCCACTATTTCTAGCTGAAGATACTTGGCTGAATGAAACACTGCCAGTGGCAAGCATTTATTTAAGTTTCAATTTATTTGCATTTATTTAAGTTACAAGATAATTCACAATAATGCCTAAAATCTCTGTGCATCTATTTTGTTCAGAGTCACTCAGGGAAATTTCATATTATCGTATTAACTGGACTCAACTGAATGCTAAATTCCTAATTACTTAGATTCACACAGGTCATTATACCATTAACTAGCAAATTTATAGAAATGCTACACGAACAAAGTACATATATTGCTGATTGCATCATCATGTTTAGCTGAAGAAGGGGTCTGATGGGAACTAAAAACAAGTCAAGCCAGAAGCTAGTGTGCTTTTCTGGCATGTATCTTGAAGAGGTGTATGGTCTGATCAACAAAGCAGCTTCTGTCAGTGTTGTTCACATATATGAGGCAGGGCAGGCAACTCTTTTCTGCTATGCTGCAATTAAATCAAAGAAGTACATTTATATTATCCATCTATGTAACAGATACAAGGCCTGATGCAGAGGAACACACAATGGGAATAACTGAACAATTAAAATCACATTGTATGACATTAAAACACAAATGTTCCAGTAAGTCACTCTTAGGCAAATGTGGGAAACTTGTGGCTATCTAAGATGTTTTGGACTGCAATTCAAATCGGTCAGTGATGATGGAGAATAAGGCCAGAGTCTGGGATAGTTATGTTCTGGACTACAACTCCCAGAATCCTCCAGTCAGCATGGGCACTAATCATAATGGCTGGGTGATCCTGGACAATGCAGTTCCAAAAAAAGAAACTCTTCCAAACTCTGCATAGGTGTGGCAGCCCTACAACATCTGAAGGTGACATGTTGCCTACCTTTGTTCTAAAGTGTGCTTCCTGCACTGTTTATCCAGAGAAAATATCTGTCCATGGATATGGTATGATGAGGCTGCAGCAATGCAATTTCCCCCCCATTCCTCAATGCAGTGTTGGGAAGAAATGTAGGGTGTGAAAGGAGAAGGTAAGACTCTGGAATGATCAAACACACCTGTGTACAGGCAAACATATGAGACAGAATGTATTCAGTTAAGAAAAGCACAAAATACTGTGCAGTGATTCTCAAGCAATCAACACTGATCACATTCTGAATGCTGCAGTAAAACAAAGATCACTTCTCAAATCAGGCAGCAGGAATGATCCCTAAAAGCTCTGCAGAACCACACTGTTTTTACCAGCTCTCCAAAGGCAACATGCTCTCTCTGGGAAGGGAGTTTCACAGCCAGGATGATACAGCTTTTTCGGATTTTCTTTGAACTCCCTGACCTGACAAGCAAGTCCATGTATTTTTTAAAACACAACAAAACAATTCAAATCTCAAAAAGATTTGCGATCATGCTGAATGTTCACACCATCTGAGGAAGCATATTTAAAAACGGAAAAACAAGGTAACCAACTATATAATGCTCAATTGCCAGCTATGACCGAGAGAGCTTTATTTCCGTTTTTCATGGGGGATGATTCTCTATTTGACCTTTGCAAAGCGGTTCCTGGATTATGTTGTATCTGTTAGTACTACAACATCTGGTTCCCAGCAGTGATGACGATGTCATGTGGTGGATTAATTCTTCAGCACTGGGAGTTGCAATCTCGTCCTATGGCCACACATTTCATTCCAAAGGACAATGAAATACAAAATACCAGAGGATGTAATAATGCTTAAATTTTATATTTAAATGCAAAGTTTACATTAGGATAACTGTCACACAAGGTATTCAGTGCTGGTTAACAGTTTTCTCCCTATTATTATTATTATTAGGCATTTTAGGAGAAGCCTGTGAAAAATGACTCTCTTTGAAGAAAACAATAGACAGTTACCATGTGATAGTGGTGCTCATTGAGGGACACAGTAAAATCACTCTGCAGAGTCAAGGGCAAAAGTGAGCATTCATAAACACACGTGTGCATGCATGCACACACACACACACACACACACACACACACACACTGCAAACCACCATTTATTCACTACTCAGCTAAGAGACAAAACACACACGCACACGCACACATTGATCCCCCACTGGAAATGCTCCTGCAGGCTGCTGCTTCTCTCTCTAGTTTTAACTCTCTTTTAATTTGTTTCTCCCCACTCCCCCAAAATGTGACGAAGCTGGGAGTGCAGTAGGAGGAGCATTCCTGTACTGCACTCATCCTCTCCCTCACGTAAAGAGGAAGGCAGAAGATGGCTCACTGGGGGAGGTCCTGAGCCTGAAGTCGTATGGTGTCCCATTTGCCTTAATGAACCAGCTGCTAAAACTGGCAATAGCTACTATTTTCAGATAGTGGGGAGACCCCTTAAAGAATCACACAAAATCACACATTTTCTGCTTCCACACAAAATGTATGGATGTATAAAGAGTTTAACTCTTTCTTCTTGTGCTCTCTACCTCCTGGGTCTGAACCATCAGCTGATGCTCCCACCCAGTTCCTTTTTTCCCTTCCAGCCAGCATAGTCAGTATTTAGTGTCTCTTTCTATAGCTACCTGAAGGCATTCACAACCAGTGCTATTGCTTATGCTGTCGGCTTCTTGCGCCTTTGACGTTCAGATGTGTGCCACTTATGGAGCTTTCCTCACCTCTGAAGCTGCCTTCCTTTCTCTTTGTCTCATTTCCTTTCTTAAGGTGGGTAATCTTGTACATTACAGGCTCTCCTACTGCTTTGAAGGGCAGCTTCCCCCGGCTTCTAAGCACACGAAAGCTTTAGAACACAGATGGCATCCCATGATCTCCTGCTTTAAAACTCACGGTGGGTTTGCAGTTCGCTCCTAGAATTATCTCTTGCATATGATTCTGTTGCCTATTGTGAAAACCAATTCACACAAGCATTTCTGAGGAAGAAAAGTTCTCACAAAATCACATCATAAAGAAACATTATTTTTGAACTGTTGAGATTTTGATATGAAAATGTATTAAATATTAATGTTGTATAGTTAAATGTAAAATGGCTGATTTTACCTGAGTCACTGTATTGATTGTATTCAGGTGTGGGTATCAAGGATTAAGACTTAATGTTGTACAGCTGTGGTACATGATGAAACTTTCTGTAACAGAAAATGAAGTAATGTATTTTCTGGTTGGTCACAGAACTGTACATAAGTCATGTGTAAAATGAACGTCTTTATCTGCTGTAAGTCAGATCACTTTTTCCTATGCTGTGTGTTGCTTCATGTCATGTAATGTTGCCAGAGGAATGTCTCTTCTCTATGTATATATGTAAATAGTCTAAGTTGTTGGTTTTACTCTCTCAGTGTCATAGTGTCATAAGTATCTCTGCTAACCAATATCTCCTTACTCTGCTGATGTTATGAGAATACACGTTATAATCAAAATTCTCAACAGAACTCCTGGTAAAACTATGATTCCTTGGCACAATGGTTTCTTTAACATGGCAAGTAGTGCAACTGATTTTTCAAAAAATTGCCAGCAAATGGATTAATGTAGGTAATTAATTAATTCACCCCATTAACAATTAAGAAAAACACAAAATACTCTGAATTGAAGCACATAGTGCAAAATAGTTTGTTCGCAAGACAATTTCTATGTTGAAAATCCACCCCATTTTCAGGCACAGGGTATCTTTGCAATGTATCAGTGAGTGAGCTGGTGAGTGGTCCTGATTATGCACAGCAAGTTTGACGCTACAGCTTTTGTGGGTACTTTCATTCCTGTGATTTCTAGAATCTGAACTGCAACAGCAAAGGTAATGCCTGAAGTACACCTGAAACGTTAACGCAACCTCAGGATCTCATAAGAGAACTTAGAGCCTTACAGGATGATGTGGAAGGTTCAGCTAACCTAGCCCAAATCTTCTTCCAAGCTACACAAAGGGCATAACTTTTAGAGACAAACTGCCCCAAAGTCAACTAATCACCATAGACATTATCAGTTGCACGTTGTTGTTGTTTAGTCCTTAAGTCGTGTCTGACTCTTCGTGACCCCATGGACCAGAGCACACCAGGCCCTCCTGTCTTCCACTGCCTCCCGGAGTTTGGTCAAATTCATGTTGGTAGCTTCGATGACACTGTCCAACCATCTCGTCCTCTGTCGTCCCCTTCTCCTCTTGCCTTCACACTTTCCCAACATCAGGGTCTTTTCCAGGGAGTCTTCTCTTCTCATGAGATGGCCAAAGTATTGGAGCCTCAGCTTCAGGATCTGTCCTTCCAGTGAGCACTCAGGGTTGATTTCCTTCAGAATTGATAGGTCTGTTCTCCTTGCAGTCCAGGGGACTCTCTAGAGTCTCCTCCAGCACCACAATTCAAAAGTATCAATTCTTCAGCGGTCAGCCTTCTTTATGGTCCAGCTCTCACTTCCATACATCGCTACTGGAAAAACCATAGCTTTGACTATGCGGACCTTTGTTGGCAAGGTAATATCTGTGCTTTTTAAGATGCTGTCTAGGTTTGTCATCGCTTTCTTCCCAAGAAGCAGGTGTCTTCTAATTTCGTGGCTGCTGTCACCATCTGCAGTGATCATGGAGCCAAAGAAAGTAAAATCTGTCACTGCCTCCATATCTTCCCCTTCTATTTGCCAGGAGGTGATGGGACCAGTGGCCATGATCTTAGTTTTTTTGATGTTGAGCTTCAGACCATTTTTGGCACTCTCCTCTTTCACCCTCATTAAGAGGTTCTTTAATTCCTCCTCACTTTCTGCCATCAGAGTGGTATCATCAGCATATCTGAGGTTGTTGATATTTCTTCCGGCAATCTTAATTCCAGCTTCGGATTCATCCAGTCCTGCCTTTTGCAGGATGTATTCTGCATATAAGTTAAATAAGCAGGGGGACAATATACAGCCTTGTCGTACTCTTTCCCAATTTTGAACCAATCAGTTGTTCCATATCCAGTTCTAACTGTTGCTTCCTGTCCCACATATAGATTTCTCAGGAGATGGATAAGGTCAGGCATTCCCATTTCTTTAAGGACTTGCCATAGTTTGTTGTGGTCCACACAGTCAAAGGCTTTTGCATAGTCAATTAAGCAGAAGTAGATGTTTTTCTGGAACTCTCTGGCTTTCTCCATAATCCAGCGCATGTTAGCAATTTGGTCTCTAGTTCCTCTGCCCCTTCGAAATCCAGCTTGTACTTCTGGGAGTTCTCGGTCCACATACTGCTGAAACCTACCTTGTAGGATTTTGAGCATAACCTTGCTAGCGTGTGAAATGAGTGCAATTGTCCGGTAGTTGGAGCATTCTTTGGCACTGCCCTTCTTTGGGATTGGGATGTAGACTGATCTTTTCCAATCCTCTGGCCACTGCTGAGTTTTCCAAACTTGCTGGCATATTGAGTGTAGCACCTTAACAGCGTCATCTTTTAAGATTTTAAATCAGTTGCACACTCAGTCACAAAACAAATAACAGTCTACAGTAATTTCTTACCTTAAGGCAACTTGCCTCTAAAAGTTACCCCTTTGATGTTATGCCAATGTAACTATGTAAGAGGATTTGGACCAATATTTCTAACAGTCCTACTAACCAGATATCTCTGGAAGCTAAGCTCACAAGCTTGGTGTGCAGCTGAGAGTCTTAAGTATGACACAATCTCGAATAGAGTTGAACCTTAATTCATTTTGTAATTGAAATAAGGAGTATTATATTACAAGGAAATTTGCATTATTGAAGTATATGAGCCAAGAAAGCAAACAACAATAGCAACAATGACCTAGGCATCACTGGATCCCCTGGTGAAGATTCAAAGAATGCTTACACAATCATATTCCCTTTTGTCTCTTGTTTCCTCACTAGTAATCCTGGTCAAAGTTTTCATTTCCTAGGATAACATGATAAAAGTAACAGATTGTCAGTGCCTCTACCCTCACCAAGTCCAGGGGTGGTGGGCAAAGCCTCTACAGCTGTGGTGCCCATAAATTCAAGGCTCTCAGATCTGCCTAAACTTGATTTTATTAGAACTGGAGAGTGGGCTACAAAGAAGAGATGCCAGCCACCTCCTGTCAGTCCTTCAGAAGGGTTGAGTTGCCTTCACTAGTCTCTGCCCAACCCCAAATTGCCATCAATCGGGGATTCACCAGTCTGGTGATAGCACCAGGACTTTAACACAGCTCCAGACCACCTGACACCCCATAAGGATGGCTGGTATTGTCAGCTGCCAGTCAATGTCCACATATTTCTGACCCCTCCTGATGATGCCACTGCCACTCCTTTCATCTCTTGCATCTCCAAAGCCTTCTCTGGGTTGGAATAGGGACTTGGTGCCCTTCCAGATGCTGAGATCTCCACTGGCTAATGGGGTGAGGAAGTGACCCTGGTAAATGCATGACAGGCACTCCCCTTCCATACCCTCTTCTGTCAACTTGTGGGAATTGTATCAGGGTTGTCTACATATATATCGCCTACAATCCTTGTTCCAGCTCCTCAGGACCCTCATCCAATGCCTCTTCTTCTTCTGACTCAATGCTCCTGACTGACTCGATTTCCTCCTGACCTCCTATCTCTTCTACTTCCCTCTCCTTCATCCATGCCAGTTGGCTGATACATCTGGGCCCCACCTCTTTGCCCAGCCAGGTACCCATCTCTCGTCTCCATCTCCTCTTTGCCTATGGTCTGCTGCCCTGCATCTGAACCTGCCTGGGGCCTGGAGGTTGCAGCTTCCTGCTCAATGCAGGAATCCATTTCAAAGTATATCTGACAGATGGTTGTCTAATTTTCTCTTTAATACCTCCAGCGTTGGATCACTCTCCATCACTGAAGTAATTGGTTCTGTTGTTGTACTGCTCTAACAGTTGGGATGTTTTTTTCCTGATATTCAACCAAAATCTGGCTTCCGGTAACTTGAGCCTATTAGTATATGTCCTGCACTCTGGATGACTGAGAACAGATTTTTATGGCAATTGTTCAAGTATTTAAAAAATGCTGTCATACCTCACCTCAGTCTTATTTACTCAAGGCTAAACATGTCCAGTTCTTTCAGTCTTTCCTCATAGTCTTGTTTCCCAGTCCCCTGATCACCCTTGTTGCCCATATTTGAACTTGTTCCAGTTTGTTGCCATCCTTCTTAAAGTGTGGTGTCCAGAACTGGATGCAGTACTCAAAATGAGGCCTAACCAGTGCCAAATAGAGTAGGAATGGTAGTTCAGAGGATTTGAAGACTATACTTCTGTCAATGTGGCCTAAAATAGCATTGCTTTTTTTGCAACTGCATCACATTGTTGGCTCATATTCAGTATGTGATCTACAAGAATTCCAAGATCCTTCTTGTAGTTCTGCATCCTCCATAATTTCAAGAAAATAAGAGACAGTGGTTCAGAGTTCTTCAGCCAGTTCCTTCAATACTCTTGGATGCAGTTTGGTTAGCCCTGGAGATCTGAATTTATTCAAAGTAATAAGGTATTCCTTCACTATTTCTTTATGAATCTCAAGCTGCAGTCCTGTCCCCTTCACTTGTACTTCACATTAGCCAGGACAGTCATAGACTGCCTTTTGGGAAAAGACCAAGCTGAACTAGGAATTGAGCACTTTTGCCTTTTCTTTGCCATCTTTTATCATTTTCTCATCCCCACTGAATAGCTGAGCTACTATTTTTTTTCTTGTCTTTTCCTATGCACATACCTGTAGAATGCTTTCCCCCCCTTACTTTTAACATCTTTTGCTAGCCTTAGCTCATTCTCAGCTCTTGCCTTCCTAACACCATCCCTGTAATTCTTTCCTACTTGTCTGTACCCTTCCTTTGTGGCCTAGCCTTCTTTGCACTTCCCACAGGTGTCTTTTTTTGTTTTCAGGTCCTCTCTGAGCTTTTTGTGAAGCCACATTGGTCTATTTTGCTGTCTTCCACTTTTTTTCTTGTTGGAATTGTTTATAGTTCTGTCCTTAGAATTTCCTTCTTAAGAAACTCCGAACCATCTTGGACTCTTTTTCCTGTTAGGATCTCCTGCTATGGAACCTTACTTGACATTGTCCTGAGCTATTTTAAAATTGGCTTTCCTAAAATCCAGTATACTATACATGCACAGCTAACACTCTGCTTTTGTTTCCTTTGAAATCAATAACTCAAGTAGAATGTGGTCACTTTTCCCCAGAGTTCTCCTTACTGCTACTTCTTCCACCATGTCATCTATATTGATTAGGATCAGTTTAAGGATAGCTAATTCTCTAATTTCTTCCTCCACTTTTTGTAGAAGAAAATTATCAGCAGCACAAAGCCAGGAATTTCTTGGGCCATATTTGGCAGAATTTCTTTTGCTACGCAACAGATATGAGGATAATTGAAATCTCCCATTACTATAACATTGTGTCTCTGAAATTCTTGCAATTTGTTTTTCAGAGTTTTGAGTCACATCTTCTCCATGAATGGGCAGTTGGTAGTAGACTCCAGCTACCACGTTCCTTTTGGGCTTCTGCCCAATTATATTAATCCAGATGCTCTTAATTAGACAACCAAGCTCATCCTCCTGTATTTCTGTTCAGGAATGTGTACTTTTGACATATATTGCATCTCTGTTCCCTTTCTATTATTTCTGTTCTTTTTGAACAACTTATATCCTTCAAATGCTGGTATTCCAGTCCAAGATTCAGTTATCCCTATCAAGTCATATTTACCCTCCTGAACTAAGATTTCCAGTTCTTCCTGTTTCTCATACTCTTGGCATTCTCTTATCATGCATAACCCTTCATCTATCTTTACCTCTGAGCTTGTGCCTCCCTCCCCCTTCCAATTCGGTTAAAGTCGTATTGATGAAGTTCTTCATACTGTGGCCAAACACACTATTCCTAGTCCTTGTGAGGTGTAACCCATCACTTGACAGCAGTCCATCTTCCAGGAAGCATAACCCATGATCTCAAAATCCAAATCCCTCACATTGGCACCATCTTTGTAGCCAGTTGTTAACCTGGAGTAATTTTCTTTCTCTTTCTGTTCCTCTTCTGAATACTGATAGGATGAATGAAAAGACTATCTGGCCACCAAAGTCCTTGAGCTTCCTTCTCAGTGCTTCAAAGACTGATGTGATTTCTTTGTAGCCTCTCTCGGTTGTGCCATTTGTTCCCATGTGGATGAGGAAAAAAGGCATATGCATCTGAGGATTTTATGAGCAATGCTAATCCTTCCATCATATCCCTGTGTCCAGGGAGACAGCAGACCTGGTGGATCCCTTGATCTTCCAGACATATTTTGGTTTTGATCCCACAAAATGGGGAGTCTCCTACTACAAATATTTTTTCTCTTCTTTTTGTAGGGCATGGGTCCAGTGACTCTGTTTAGCTAAGCTTCAGCCTCTCTCATGTCCTCCCGTGGGGTCTTCTATATATCTTCCTCTGCATGCTGTCTGCCAGACTCTTCTTCGAGGACCTGAAAGTGTTTTGCAGTTCCACTGGTGAAGAGTGTCATCTCCTTCTTTTGTTCCTAAATGTGACTCTTTTTCTGGATGCTTCCTCCACTATGTTTGTTCTCTCCTCAGCATTCTCCTCCTCTGCTTGCTGTTCTTCCACCTCCAGTGCCTCCCTTGGCTACTGCTGCTTGAGAGTTCTGTCTATGAACTCTTCATCTTCTCTTATAGCCTGAAGCCTGGCCACTCACTGCTCCAGTTCTTTCATTTTTATTTCCAACAGTGCTACCAGTTTGCACTTGTTTCATGGGCATGCCGTGTTGTTCTCAGGCACAGAGACAAACATTGCACACACTTTGCAGATCACCACCACAGAAATGTCTCTTTCCTCCATGATCCTGTTATCTTTTTAGTTTCTTTGTTTGCCTATGAGTGGTGCCCTTTGCTTTATCTTGTCTACCTTGAAGGATGCTGGGAAAATCCATTAATATATAACTCTCTGCCATTGTCTCCTTGGTCTTCCCTTTTCTTTTGTCCCTTCTTCCACTAGACCCATTCTTTACTGTTATTCCCCTATGAAACTTGTGGCTGCTCACTCCCTGGGGTCCGTCTCAGTTTTGTTCCTCTGCTGTGCTCTGTTAGGAGTCAGAAAACAGAAAGACCCTGCCAGCACTCACAGCTGCTACATATTGTTATCAGCAGTTATCAGGACATGCCCCTTTTTCCTCTTAAGCTGAGGAACAAGGTGCTTTTGAATGGGGAACTCCCAGGGATTACTCAAGGTCACTTCCTGGTGTTAATCTAAATCACTAGCCTCTCTGCGTTTGTCTCCCCTTTTCTTTTGTCTCTTTCTTCCTTACCACCTCTCTGCTTCCCCGCCCCCGTCAAACTCCTGTTAGCTCTCCCTGGTCGCTTGCTTGCTTCCTAAGGTCTGTCTCAATTTTATTCCTCTACTGTGCTTTGTTAGGAGTCAGCAAACAGAAAGGAGGATTTTGTTGGTGATGCTGCTGCAAATATATCTCTAATATATGCAAATATAACCCTAATTTTAGTATTGCTGTCATTGCCAAGTTAAAATTAAGTTGGGAACATGCCTCATTATCTGTAAATAATGTCACTGTGATCTGTGGAGGGCATTTCCTCCCACTGTCTTCTATTTCAAACCTTCTGTGCATAAAGAAAGGGCACACAAGTTATTCTAGGGCCCCTTCTCGAGCTATAGCCTGTCAGAATAAATTGTTGGAAAGTGGTTATTAAAAAAAAAACACCAATCAAGGCAAGGTGAGAGGAGACTGAAATTATTATGTGAGTTCCTGAAGTGAAATCTGTAGGCTATTCAAGCTTGATGAGTCAATTTGAAGAGAGAAAACCACTATGAATTTTCAGTGCACCTTCTTTTTATTTGTCCAAAGGGTTAGAGTGAGGAAATTATTATATTGCCAAATGGCAAAAAAGGACTTAAATATTTAAATATTTATCGACCACTCTGTACCAGAAAAGCCTATGGCAGGCTGCAAGCGATAACACAATGTAAACTGGTGTAGAGCTACATAAAACAAGCCAACAAAATAATAGAACTGGCAATCCAATAGATTAAAAAAATATCTGTGATCATTCGGCTTTGCGGGTAAACAGCCAGTTTCTACCTGAGCACAGAAATAAGGCCAGCACTGGTACCAATCAAGTCTTCAACAGCAGGGCATTCTACAGCCATTAGGATGTAAAGTATGACAGAGCCCTCTCTCATGTCTCCTTTTGTTATATTGCTCCCAATGGTGGGACAAAAAGAAGTGCTTCCCCACAAATCCTAATTGAAATATTGAGGTCCCAAGCTGTTTAGGGTTTTGAAAGTCATCACCAACTTGAACTTGGGCTGGAAGCATATTGGTAGCCATGGCAGATCCTTTAAAATCAAGGTAACATGGCTTCTAAGATGCCCAGTGTGGTGTAGTGGACAAACTGATGGATTAGGACTCAGGAGGCCTTGGTTCAAATCACCACTCAGCCATGGAAACTCACTGGGAGAGTGGAGCTGGTAAAACCACTCCTTAAATATCTCACTTATCTTGAAAGCCCTATTAGGTTCACTATAAGTTGGTTCCAACTTGATGGCAAATAACAACAAAAATAACATGGGTTTTATATGATATTCCTGACAACAATCATTCTGAACACATATCCAGTATTGCCTCCAGGGGCTTAAACTCTTTAATGTAAAGAGCCACCACTGTCACCACCATCGTCACTGTCATCCAAGCACCAAATCTGTCAATCGTGCCTTTTTTTGATGACTGAGGTACATGTTGTCATCTGAGAAGCCTTTGGGTTGGTGCATGCTTTTATGAATGGTTTTCAAAAACATATTTTAATTAGGCCTGTACAGTGCCCCCCTGCAAAACAGTCTATGTCTGAATAAGGCCTCAGAGTTTCACCCTGTGACCTTCTGGAGATATTCCTCCCTGGTCTGTGGTCATGTGCATACCGATGTTGTACGTTACTGATCTCTGGGGATGGGGGAACACCACTGGAAGATCGAGAAATGAAAATGGACATGACTTGGGGTGGAAGCTGCATAGCACCATCATAATTATTTCTGGCTGAATTTTTTGCCCACCTCCAGTCCAGAGAACACAAGCAAAAGAGAAGCAAAATACAGCTATTATGAACTTCAGCAGTGACAGCACCACAATGACAAAGAAAGAGAAACTTGGGCAGGAGGAGAGAGAAAATGAAAGACAGACCCAAATGTTTTAAAGTGTAATCATAAAAAAAACACTTTCTCTCACTCACTCACTCACTCACTCACTCTCTCTCTCTCTCACACACACACACACACACACACACAGAGAGAGGGGGGGGGGAGAGAGAGTCCTTGCAGTGCAAGTAAAAATGCCCAGAATATTACTTCATCCCTGGTGTGTGTAACTATTCTGGCCAACAGTCGCCCTCTCAAAAATATTTCGGTCACATATTTGGTTGCACACAGCCACACCCAGACACATAGTAGATGGCTAGAAAATTGCAAAATCTATGTGACATTTTGCACAAGGTTTCTGGTGCAATAGGTAGAAAAAAGTACATTTGGGAAAGCCTGGTCAATATACTACTACCCAGATATTCTAGTGGTGAAGGCTTCTGGGAGAACATCCGTGCACCCAGGGTTGGAAACCTTTGCACTATACTAACAAATATTGCTCCATTTGCACTGTAGCTAAACAAAATGTTGCAAAAGAATATACAAGCTAGTCACTTGACTCACAGACTATACCCAGTGACTCAGAGGTTGAAATGTGCAGGGCAGGTCTTGGATTTCATTGGTGAATGAAACTGTCAATCTCTGTCTCCTTTGATATCAGATCAGCATCTTCCTTATACATTACAGATGTTTCTCTTTACGTTCCCCTGCTTTTGTGTTGTGTCATTTATATTCTACCATTTTTATTCCCACTAACACTGCATTTGACATAAAAGATCCATGTGGGATAATGCTTCACCCATTGAGCATCCCTGGTCTCTTTGCTCTGTCCCACAGCTACCAAAGAGATGCACAAATATCCCTGATTCAATTACTCTTTCAGCTTACATTCAAACACAGAGTACAGTCCTATTTTCAATTGTTGGAACAAGCCATTTATAGGTTGAACATGAAAATGTAATCATTTTGAGACACCTATATGCACCACTTCGGAGGTGAGAACTCGCCATGGCATGGGAATTTGTTTGATCCATGTGATGATAGATGGCATGTGGAATGGCTAAAAATGGTCTCTCAGTATGATGCACCTAGTTTATGCTTGTCTGAAATTAGGTCAAGGAAATACCACTAAAAGTCATACTCATTTTTAATTGCTTAAATTGAATTTTCCAGTCAATTTAAGGGGATGAGAAATACACGGCTTGCCCCTGCTTATCAGACAATGGGTTAATGCAATAAAAAGAATAATCCATGAATCCTGATCCATAATAGGTTTAAGATCATGTAATTAAATGATCATTTATCTGTTTAAAAACAGGATAAAGGAGTTCACCCCTACAAAGACTATAAAAAGAAATCTCAAAAGGATACAACATTCTAGGAGACATACTAGGATGATTTATCAAAGAGGTTATTGTATGATATCATATTTGTGAATATTTTACCAAACTACACTTTCTTACTAATGTGTTTTTGAAATTGCTTTTAATTCCACTGTGTCCTAAATATACCTTTTAAACAAAGAGCAAAATCCCACTAATGTTCACATAAGCTTTATGTAGCTTGTTGTAGCTAATTGATGATGTGCTTGGACATATCTCAAGGTATGATTGGATGGGCATGTAGTCCACTGTTTGGTCCACTGCAGGGATGGGTTGGTTTGCTCCTTTTTTGAGTGATCACATGGCATAATTACTAGAGCAATCTGGCCCATGCCCAGAGCCTTCCTACTCACAATTTTCTGGGCCCCTGTCAGGGATTTCTACCTTTTTGATGCAGGTAGGATCACTCCATTTTGTTTTGTTTTTCCAGTGTGTGCAATCACTGGAAATGGACCAAAGTGAGCTATCAGCTGTCAAAGCTCCTTTGACTGTCAGCATCGTAAAGTGGCTTAAGAAGAGAGCCATTTCAGGACATTGGCAAATTAAACACTTCCTCTGCTCTTCCATGGAGGGGCAGAGGAAGTATTTTTAAGATTCTATCAGGATAGCACAGATATGCTGCATCACCTATAAAATATAGAAAAAATTGAAAGCTTCTTCCCAGAAGTGTTAGGTACTTGGTGGTGGATTTGGCTGCAGGCAGGTTCTTGACCGGAGCTTTAAGATAAATCAAAGAAAGGAATAAAATGTTGCCCTCCTGTCTTCTCCTGTTTCTGAGAAGAAGTTTTCTAATTTTAAAATCTTTTTTATAAGTGATAAGGATCATCTGTGCTGCCCTAATATATTCTTTTTTTTTTTACTTCCTCTGCCCCTCTGGCCACGGGGGGGGGGGAGGAGGAAATTACAAACTGACTTACAGCTTTTTATCATAGCTCTCCTGTAGTCCTCTTGATTTGCAGGAGACATGCTATAGGAAAACTATCTTAGTAAGCTGTAAATAAGGGTCAAGTGGCATTTTCCTAATCTTTCTTTCTTTCTTTCTTTCTTTCTTTTAAGTGCCCTAGGGCAAAAGCACTGGCACTAAGCATTTTTTTAAAAATGAAATGAAATGACATAAATTGTAAAGATCGAGTCCTCCCAGTGATTTTATGGTCCCCCCCCCCCCCCCGGCTACTGTCCTATCACACCACAGGGCTATTGAGGGCAGGGCATTTTGGAGATCTCTCATTCATAAGGTTGTCATAAGTCAGAGGCAACTTGAAGGCGCATAACAACAACAAAAATATGTTTTCAGCTGCCACTTGCTGGCAGTCAACTGTTTCCCCTGAAGGTCCACTTTGCAGGATACTGAGTCCTGATCTAGAATAACAGGAAAAGTACTTTTAGGGAGAATGGCAACCAACAAACAGAACTGTGGCTTTGTTGCTGCTACAAAACACTGATTGTAGCAAAGAAGACTAGCCATTTCATTCGCTCTTTGCCCTTCAGAAACTGGCTGGATGGCTGGTTTAGCCAGAGGATGGGAGTTCGAGTAGAGCCAACCTGTGTGGCTATGGGCAAGCTGCACAGTTCCATGATGCCCCCAGAAAATGGGAATGGTACACCACTTCTGAGTATCCTCTACCCAGAAAATCTTGAAAAGGGTCACCAAAACTCAGAATTTACTTAATGGCACATGGTTATTATTATTATTTACCCCTCAAAGTAAATGGGAATACACTTTTTTTCAACCAAAGGCTTGCCTAAGTTCACTGACAGCCCTCTAAACTATGGTCCTGTTTCCAGTCTTAATTATTGTTAATTAATTATTTTATTTATATTCACCTTTCTTCCAATGCAAAGCCCCAAGCTGAATTGTTAAAGGATTAAAAGGAAATACAACCCAAACTAGAATAGGTTAAAAAATTAAAATGCAATTGAGCATACCATAATACGAAAAGACCACTAAGTTAAAGCAATTTAAAACACTTTAAAATCATGTCAGAAAGGAATAAAAAAGTGCAGCATCCCCCAATCCTTTTCCTTTCTTATTCAGTTATCAAAGCCCACCTGAAGATAAAAAGTCTTTGCCTGCTGGAGAAAGGACAGCTAGGAGGGTGAATGGGTGGGAATTCTACAGTCTGAGAACAACCACCCAAAAGGCTTTCTCTCATTTCTTATCAAATGTTCCTGATAGGGCTGTGGGACTGAGTTCTTGGAACAAGACATTGAAACAGACCAGCAGCCAGTGACATTTTTGTACCAGGTGAGTTATGTTTCTTGTAAGCAGCCTGATCAACAGTTGCTTGCAGCACTTTGGACCAGCTGAAGTTTCCAAACACTTTTCAAAAACAGCCCCATTTGAAGTTCATTACGGCAATCCAAGTGAAATATAACTAAGGCATATATCACTGTAACTAGACCAGACATCTCAAGGAATGGGCAGAGCTGACACCCTGGCTTTAACTGTGCAAATGAACTGCTGGCCATTACTGAACACTAGATATTCAGGTGCATGGCTGAATCCTGTACTATATCAAAGCTACGAACCTGAATTTTCAGCAGAAGTGTAATCTGTATTCACTAATCCACCTTTCAATGTATCAGGAGCACTTCTGTCTTGTCTAGACAGATTTTAAATTTGTTCATCCTCACTGAGTCCATCATTGATATCAAACATTGGTCTAGAATCAGAACAGATACCTTGGATTGGATGGATGGGAGTTGGAGGTAGGTGGCATTGACATACTTTGTTGTTGTTTAGTCATTACGTTGTGTCCAACTCTTCGTGACCCCATAGACCAGAGCACGCCAGGCCCTCCTGTCTCCCACTGCCTCCTGGAGTTGGGTCAAATTCATGTTGGTAGCTTCGATGACACTGTCCATCCATCTTGTCCTCTGTCGTCCCCTTCTCCTCTTGCCTTCACACTTTCTCAACATCAAGGTCTTTTCCAGGGAGTCTTCTCTTCTCATGAGATGGCCAAAGTATTGGAGCCTCAGCTTCAGGATCTGTCCTTCCAGTGAGCACTCAGGGTTGATTTCCTTCAGCATGGATAGGTTTGTTCTCCTTGCAGTCCAGGGGACTCTCAAGAGTCTCCTCCAGCACCACAATTCAAAAGCATCAATTCTTCAGCGGTCAGCCTTCTTTATGCTCCAGCTCTCACTTCCATACATCGCTACTGGAAAAACCATAGCTTTGACTATGCAGACCTTTGTCGGCAAGGTGATGTCTCTGCTTTTTAAGATGCTGTCTAGGTTTGTCATCGCTTTCCTCCCAAGAAGCAGGTGTCTTCTAATTTTGTGGCTGCTGTCACCATCTGCAGTGATCATGGAGCCCAAGAAGGTAAAATCTGTCACTGCCTCCATATCTTCCCCTTCTATTTGCCAGGAGGTGATGGGGCCAGTGGCCATGATCTTAGTTTTTTTGATGTTGAGCTTCAGATCATTTTTTGCGCTCTCCTCTTTCACACTCATTAAGAGGTTCTTTAATTCCTCCTCACTTTCTGCCATCAGAGTGGTATCATCTGCATATCTGAGGTTGTTGATATTTCTTCCAGCAATCTTAATTCCGGCTTGGGATTCATCCAGTCCTGCCTTTTGCATGATGTATTCTGCATATAAGTTAAATAAGCAGGGGGACAATATACAGCTTTGTCGTACTCCTTTCCCAATTTTGAACCAATCAGTTGTTCCATATCCAGTGCTAACTGTTGCTTCCTGTCCCACATATAGATTTCTCAGGAGGTAGATAAGGTGGTCAGGCACTCCTATTTCTTTAAGGACTTGCCATAGTTTGCTGTGGTCCACACAGTCAAAGGCTTTTGCATAGTCAATGAAGCAGAAGTAGATGTTTTTCTGGAACTCTCTGGCTTTCTCCATAATCCAGCGCATGTTAGCAATTTGGTCTCTAGTTCCTCTGCCCCTTCGAAATCCAGCTTGTACTTCTGGGATTGACATACTAGTGGTGCACAACTCCCAAACTCTGGAAAGCTTATTCCAAGGGTTTCATGTATATATTAAATAAGTTGGGCAATAGAATGGAAGCACAGTCTAAAGTTGAGGACATTAAGCAAAGATTCCCCCAGCACCACCTTCTGAGTTCTTCCTTCCTAGAAAAGTGCCTCCAAGTCTCATCCCAGAGAAAAGGCCCAGAGGAACACCATGGTCAATGCCACTGAAAGTCACTGAGAACTCCAGCAGAATGAACAGGAACACACTCCTCCTGTCCAGCTCCCTGTATAGGTCACCCACTAAGAGGACCAAAGCCATCTGTGTCCCATAACCAGGCCTGAAACCGGGTTGGAATGGATCTTGACCAGTGGTTCCCAACCTTGGGTTCCCAGATGTTCTTGTATTACAACTCCCAGAAAGCCCTGGCCAGCACAGCTAGCAGTGAAGGCTTCGGGGACTTTTAGTCCAAGAATATCTGGGGATCCATGGTTGGGAGCCACTGATCTAGACAAGCCATTTCATTGTACAGCAAATGTCATGAATTTGCCAAAGACACAGCTGTTTCACATGTTACACATGTGATGCACTGAAAAGTGTTCCCAACAGGAGTGGGAAAGGGAGGGGGGTTACCAAATGGTCCCTTGCTAGGCAAATATTTGTGTAAAATACTTCAAAAGCATAAACATGAAAGAGATTCTGCAAAAGCTTGGGGAAGTTCAAACGCTTTGCCAGTTTATCTGCTGATAAGGAACTTTGCTATTAAGTGATCTAGTGAACTGAAAAATGAAAAAAGAAGGGGGGTAACCAGCGAAACTCACAAGCAGTGGGCTCCTTAAATCATGATAAGGAGAAGCAATTTATCTGCACAGGAATTCATTTTCTTTTTTCTTTTCTTTTCTTTTCTTTTGGCTAGGCTAACATAACAATGACATTGAACAGGAATGTTACAAGTTGGTTCTGTTCTGCAGAACACATTAGTGAAATAAATGGGAAGGGAATTGAAATTAACTGAGCCTCCTCTCTTGTTAAAAAAGAAAATGTAGGTTAAATAAAGCTATCTTGCTCCGAGTCAGATCACTAGACCAGTACAGTCTACTCTGTCTGGTAGCTCTTCTAAGGGTCTCAGAACAAAGGTCTTGCCCTATTGAGCTATCTGAAATCCTTTGATCCAAAGGCAGAGAACATGCAACTCTTCTGAGGTTCCTGGACTGCCCATCCTCTCAGTCCTCATCTCCATAGCCAACTAACAAAAGGCATTGCCCAGAATTCTGTTGCTAGAATTGCACAATTGAAAATTGTGCAAATGGTTGTGAAATCTGCACTAAGGCAGAAGTTATATCCAGTAGGCAGTTTTGTGGGCACATTGTGTGACTAGTTGCATGATCAATTGTGCAATCAAGTACACAGTGCAGTCTGCCTGGTATAACTATGCTACTCCAAGTGCAATAGGATTTCAGCCAACAGAAGCTGGAGATCAACAAAATCTGAATTTGTTCTCATCTCTCCTTTAACTGGCATAGGCCAGGGACTAGACCTCGGATTTATTATCTCTAAATGTCATCTAACCAGAAATAATAGTTTTACATGTGTACACAATAGTATTTACTTTGATTCATTTTTTAAATCCTGTTGTTGTGAGAGAATTTGAATGGATGGCTAAGATTTGGCCAATTTATGCTGACAAAATCCATATGTCTAAAACCAACCAACCAATAAAACAAGCAAATCATTTTGAAGCAGCCTCTTTGCTTCTGTGTGTGTGTATTTAATTTACTTGGTAGCTCAGTGTCTATCATTTGACAGCAGAAGGCTCAAATCCCCACTTCTTCATCCTTTCAGTCTTGTTAGTTACGTGGTGCTGACTCAGTTTGGAATATCCTGTATCTGCCTTTGAAGAATTTCCTAATTTACGTCAGACGACACTATGTGTATAAAATGTCCCTGCATCTTCTGCCAGTCTTTTAAATGCTTAATATTTTAAAAGAGCTCCTATTACATCCAGTTTTGCAGCAGAGACGTTATAATGCTGTTTTCTTCTTTGATTAGGTGTTACAAGGTACAGCGTTACAGCTTCTTCAGAGTCAAAGCGAACAATGTGCTTAGCACATTTTGAGAAGATGTAACCTTGGCAGAAGCAAGTTTACAGTACAATGCTTCTGGGTAACACTATTGAAGTAGCCCACTTCTGGTAAAAAATAGTCTAATTATCATGGCATTTTAATTTGTTTTTAAGTTTAATTTAATTTTAATTTTACCTATATTTCATGTGCATCCATCATTTTAAATTAAACAGTGTTCTGATAGGAAGGAAGGAAGGAAGGAAGGAAGGAAGGAAGGAAGGAAGGAAGGAAGGAAGGAAGGAAGGAAGATGTTTGTTGCAGCAGATGATTTTTCTCAATGAAAGCATGTGTTATGATTGGCTCCTGGAAGGTAAACATAGGCCTAATTTGCTACTCTCATTGCTGAGGCATGTATTTCTGAGGAGGTCCTATTGTAGGAAAGAAAATGGGTTAACTGGCAGAAATATGCCTTGAAGAAATAGGTTAATAGGAAGAAATATATGTTCCTTCTGAGTCAGACCCTCAGTTATAGATTGTCCCAGTTCCAGAAGGAGAACTGGCCACCCCTCTTCCTAATCAGATTGATTCTTTCTATTAAAGGACAGCGTCTAAGACATTTAAGTTTCCAGTAGAGACTTGCTTATAGAGAAGCAAAGTTTTTCAGACTTTGTTCCTCCATTTTGAAACAGCTCCATTTTGACAAGAAAGGACTTGTAAAAATATTTTGGTAACTCTGCCTGCAACAATACCATGGCCAGCCATATAGGACAGCATTTGCTAAGGAATATTTATTTATGGCTGTTTTGGCTATTCAGTACTTGTTCTAAACCTTCTTGTTTTTTAATTATCAGTGAAACTTCATCTGCAGTCTCCTTTAAAACAAATGTGGTGCCACTTTTTAATTACTTTGCTCTGTCTTGAACTGTTGATTTTTTCACTTCCAAGTCATAGTTATTCACAGCACCACAATGGTTCACGTCTAGCAGGTTTATCCCCAGGTAATATAACACTACTATTTATAAAGAATTTAAGGCGTTCTAGTGTCTGGAACTACTAGATGGTGATGATGTGTCAAGGTTTGATATGTTCTGGGCCCTGGGTTAGCAAAATTGATAAGAAACCTGACAGAATAATAATAATAATAATAATAAAAATCTGTGTGCCACAGCAACCCCATATTCTAGAGCTTGCAGACAGCCTTTGATAAAGAATGCAGCATATTCACTCCTGCTTTTTCAGCAGTCCAGCATAATTGGGTTTGTTGCACAGGTCAAGCCAAGGAACTGCTTTGGGGCAGGGATTTGGGAGCCAGATCACTCCACGCTTCAGTAACTCTCCATCAACTTATTTATTTAAATATTTCTGTCCTGCCCTGTATTTGGAGATTTCAAAGTAGGATACAGATAATATATGCAACTTTAAAATAATCATGAAACAATGCCAAACAATGAGCACAACTAAAGCAGAACAAAACAAGAGAAAAGACAAAACTCCCAACCCAACAGGCCCAAATCAAGCCATGGTCCCTGGGCCCCACACGTCAACGTAAACAGCCATGTTTAACTTGCTTGAAATTAGGCCAGTGTCCATGCCAATCAGGCCTTCATGGGAGAACAGTCCAGTCACATCAGCATAGGGGAGGGTGGAGTGAATCAGGAGGTATGTCCCAGTGTCACACCTCCAGTGCCATTGGGAGTATGGCTGAAGAGATACTCATCACTGTACCTGAGACTGAAATCCAACATCAGTCTTTCTGCCTCTCCTTCTCTATATGGGGAAGGTGGAGGTGACAGTGATGCTTTCTCAGTAGCTGCCAGTAAATGCCCACTGAAAGCAGCCACTCTTTCCTTTTCCTGCATAGGTAAAGGGAAGAAGGAGTGGTGTGTTCTCCAACAGGACTTGTAGACACTGGGTAAATGCTGAAGTTAGGCCACAGCTGGAACTTTAAGACCACCTGAAAGCAGCCAAACACGGCCACATTTACATGCCAGTGTTTCTAAGTAGGAAACATCTGTTCTTATCTCCAATCACTGATCAAAAAAAACAACAGCAGAAATTATTCCCTGTTCCCCTTGGAAACCCAGCAGCTTCATGACCCAGACCCTAGTTCCATTCACCTGTGTGAGGTGATGAAGTTGTGGTGGCCTTGTATGAACCAGCCTTTCTGAACCTGCCATGCTGCCTGAGGATGATATGGGTCACAGTTCAACATATCTGGAGGGACCTTGACTGTGGAAATTGGCTCTAAAATTTGTCAACAGGATAGTGTTATTATGAACAAATGCACCTGCTGCTATTTACAAACAAAAAATGATTCTAAATTCTCCAGCTAGATTTCACTTTGACTTTGCTGAAGTACAGTACTTGAAGCACTACTGAGTGTTCGGAAGAGATTTAATGTATAATTATGATTGACTTTTAGAAGATCCAACAGGGATTTAGTTTCCTTTTATTACTTTTTCTAAAGATATTCCTCTTCTGCAGGTTTAATTTGGATTCCACTTCAACAAAGATATGCAACATTTCATGACCTTGATGCAGGGGCATATGACTTAGCACTACTAAGTGGAAGGAGCGTTCAGAAGATTATTTGATGTCTGTCCATTTGTGAATTTCTTTTGCAAATCTGCTCTGACTGGATTAAAGCAATAATACATAGTCATACAATTTCTTTGAATTCTAATCTGGTTATACATATATATTTATGCTGAGATTTGTTTGTTTCTTATTGGAGAATGCAAAAAGAAATTTATTTTAGACTTCAGAAGAAATACTTCCTGGGTTTTTGCTATGGATCTAATCATTGGGAGAAGTTCTTCCTCCCAGACATTAAGGGCACAAGCTTTTTAGGGATTCAAGAGCTGTGACAAATGTGGAAACAAATCATTGACCAAATGTCTTTGGTCATTATCTCAACAATCCTAAATACCAGAACTTGGTTGTTGTTGTTTTTTAACATCCAAATCTCTGGTGTATGGAGCATAGTAGACTGTAAGCCTCATAATATGTGAAGCAAGTAAGGCCTAGATGAACCTTACAATATGAGTTTTCACTCCACTCTACTTATATATCTCAGCCATGATGCACCACAAGTAGAGAGCAGTAGTACACAAAATGTCTCACACCAATAGAGCAAATAGCATCAGACAGTTATGAAGGTCACATACTACATGCAACAGAAGTAAGTGGGTGGGTGGGTGGATGGACAACCAAGCCAAACAAAACTTTGTTCATAAGTCAATCTGTTCAGGGGTTTTAAAAAATTCTGACTCCCAAATATAATATCTTGTGTGTAACTAGTGTCAATGATCCCCAAACACAGCCTTCCTGAACTAAGCCAACCAAAGTAACTTCTGACCCATTTTTATACATTAAGCTTCTGCTTCTGAACTTTTCCAGAAGATCTTCCAATTAGGCATCAAGTTACCTCCAACATTAATGAAGGCAAGAGCAGTTTCTGTCCGCTACTCTCACTCAGCTGAAAATCATCCTCCCAATTAGCTCAGTACCTAAAAATGAGCCATCCTGGTCTTGAAGGCCACTCTCACATGGATAAGCTGCATGTGTTACTCCCTTCCAATTACTGGTGGGCATTACCCTCCCTTCTCTCAGCCAGCTCCTTCCAGGCACTGAATTTTCAAAAAATCTGAATTTTCCAAAAGAGCATCACAGCCCAAGATCCCTCAATTTCTCAGTTTCTTGGCATCTAGAATCCATCCAGTGACCTTGCTTAGGAAAACATTGCTAGTTTGTCAATCAAATATACCAAGGAAAGAGCTCACCTCCAGTTATATAAAGCTATGATTTTACTAGACGTAGGAGGTTAACCTAAGACATCTGTGAGGTGGATGCACTCTCTCTAGCCCAGTGGACCACTACTGAAAACGTAGAACTGTAATTAAAAATCATTTTTCAGAACTATGCTGATTTTTTCAGTTCATGCTTTCTCCTACATTGTCTGTCAGCAGAAAATTTACTGACTGACTACAGTCTTAATCCTTCAGCCATATGTTAGGAGTTTATTGTGTACCAATCATAACAAAGTGTGTATTCCATTATAGTTGTTCATTGCAAAACTCCCTCCTCAGGACTCATTGTCAGCAAAGAATACTACAAAAGTAACCATTCAAAGCATGCCGATTTTGAAGCATCTCCACTTGAATCTGCTTCCAGGACCATTTGAAAAGCTAGATTTTGTAATAGATTAAAAAAAACCACTTAGTTTAATAGACTTCCAATATATTGGGTCAAAGTCTTCAAAACTGTTTTGTTTTGCTTTGTTTTCTGTTGGTTTTTCTTTTTCAGAGACGAGTTTCTCAAATACAAAAGAAGTCCTTCAGGATAATTTGAAATGTAGACTGCATAATGTTGTGGGGCATTTTTATCTGTCATGCAAAATAAAAGATCAGAGCTTGGTAAACTTACTGTTTTGGGACTGCAACTCCCAGAATCCCTCAGCCAGAGTGGCAACTGCCTAAGCTCTATGAAAGGTTACCTATCTTTATTGACTTTATATATCTGGCTAAGAAGCCTGAATAGCCAGTTGATGTTCTGGAGACTACAGTGCAACCTAGACAGTGAAGGGGATCAGTTTTCATGTGACAAAGAAAGAGAGAATGAATGTATTTGATAGGAAATGTGAGATGAAGAGAGAAAGACAGAAATGACCGGGGGGTTCTGGAATTCTCTGAAAGAGACACCTTGCAGCTGTTCTTGCTTTTGAGGAAACTGGTACTGTTTGAAAAAAGGATTCCTACTCTTGCTAACTTCTCTCACTGCACTTCTTTTTCCATTTTTGTAAATAAACATATTACAAATGACCAGGACTCTCTTCTCATAAGAAAATTAATTGTGTAATCAATCGCAGTCAATTAAACTAACCATGACTCAGGGAGATAGAGAATATGGAACTCCAGAGCTACGTTCACACATTTCAAATATTCTGGGAGAAGCAATTTTTGTTAAAATTCATTGACCCTATGAATGCCAATGCAAGTCTGTTGGCTGGTTGGTTTGAAGCTGTTCCATGCTGTTCTTCCTCATCACCTGTTGGTTCATCACCACTTTTTTCTCTGAGTCTGCATTTATTCTATACCATGTTGGATGTCATGTACTGAATGTAACGGCATCCCAGGAGTTGGCTGTGTTGTTGAATCACTGTTGCTGACAAATAAAATCAATTTAGAGTAAGAGTCATGCTCTCTGTTTTGGTCATGCAGGTGATTCTGGCCAGTCAGGAATCACATAGTTAATATGATGGTGTCTGTGAGGAACATAGGGGCACAGACATCTCTGTCAGCATGCTGTCATGCTCTGACCAGGGACTTGAGAACCTCACAATGAGGGCTCCACAGGTGAGTCCACCTAAGTTGGAGGTTGTTGAAGGGTTACAGGGCACCATGTGCCAGGAGGCAGAGACCAAACTGAGGGTACAGTAGTCCTGCCAGTCATAGCAGTCAGTGAAGGATCCCTAGAGAATTGATGGGAATGGGTGTATCCCTGGAGGATGGCTTTGCCACCCAGGTAAGAAGAAGCATGGGGAAAGGGTAAGGAGGAGGTGACAGACAAGCAGACTCCAGGACAAGAAAAATCTCTTGCTCTAGAGAAAAAAAATATCCCTCCAGATAAAAAGGAAGGATGGAAATCCCAAAGTTGAACATAAAGGTGGAAATCTCAGCATCAGGGGTTTTGGACCAATAGAAGGGGAACAAATCCCTTCAGACTGAAAAAGAATGATCAGAGAGGTTTGTCTGTCTACCCGTTCAGAGGAGCTGAGATGGGACATGGAACCCCAAAGAGAAGAAGAGAGAGTGGGAAGACATCCTTGAAGAATGGTCTGGTAATTATTGGGCCGGGGAATGCCAGAAGACAAGATCCCAGGTGAGTGGGAAAAAATAAATATATAAAGAGGATCTATGATGGGCAATATGGGTCCAGTGCAGGATGCCTAAGGGGGAAGCCTACAGGTCCAAATATAAACCAGCCCCATGACCCTCCTATTGAGGAGAGTGAGAGAGAAAGGAGAAGAAGGAACATAGGATAGACAGTGATTGAGTGCCCTCCACAAGTAGATGCTGGCAGAAAAGGAAACCTCATGATCACTGACCTCAAGCAACAAAGCCTGAGGCACAGAAGGGGGACAGTTACCCTACCAGTCCTCAGTTACCCTATGCCTTTGGGCATACTGACCCTTCCAGGGAGTGGCAGGGAAGGACAGGAAACTTCATCTTCAGACAGAATACACTGACCAAGCCAGGGACCTAAAGAGTGAAACTTAATTCTTCAGAAAGACTAAGGCTGCCCTTGTGAACAGAACCAGGGAAAAGCCATCTACTAAAGTAATGGTGAGACTGGTGCCAGGAACTAGGACAATGAACTTTACTTTGTTATCTCTTCCCCTTTCCAAGTTTCAATAAACTCTGCTCAGTTTTATTCATTGTCTCCTGCTTGTGAGGATCCATAGATGGAAGGCAGGAACCCTACTGAAGCTCCTGGTGCTACCGGGGCTCACAATGTTGCATAAGCCTGTTCAATTGAGGGCTATGTTACCTTAGCAAGCAAACATTTACATTCCCATTAATTGCAGCAATGATTGAATAAAGGTTTGTGCCTTCCAAAATTGAGAGGGAAGTTCATGAAAAATTGCTTCTTTCTTTTGGATCCATTTCTAAAACAATGGTGTTTTCCCCCTCACTATTTCTATAGGATAACTGGCAAAACCCCAGGAGTTAAATCACTATACACTGGTTTTGAAAATAGGTTAAGTACTGAAGCTATTAGTGATAACTTCATCAGATAGGATCAATACAAAGGGTAATACCTTGCTCAAATGATTTCTAAGTGCTCTTTGCAAGGCACACTTGAAGGAACAGTCTGTGCTAATGTTATTACTATAGCTACTGGAATGGTATTAAAAAGGGATTGGAATGATGGTATTCCAATTATAAACAGCTTTAGGAAGATTTGATTAACTACATTTTAGGCCTTTATGTATTCACATAATTAGAGTGGCCTATTTAATAATAACTTTTCAGAATCAAACCCTTGCCAAAAATTATACTTAGCTAAATCTTAGGAAAAAAAGAATCCACAATATCCTTTGTCTCATAATTTTAATAAGCTTTAGAAGAACAAAAAAATAACTAGAGAGGTAGAAGTGCAATCAGCCAAAAGGAATCTACATCTCATTCATAATGTCACTGAAAAGTAGTCACATTTGCTAGTAAGTTGTTTAGAAGACATAACCATCATGTCCCAACAGCTAAAATATTGTTCGTAGGATCTGATTGATATTTTATACTTAGGGGCACAGTCCTACATAATTTTTTTGTCAGCTGGAGAAAGTTAGAATTTGAACTGATACCCCTTTTGGGAAGGATCTCGGAGGTAAACCACACTCAGATTCCTGAGGACAGAGGAAGACAAGAACAGAGCTTGGAAAAGTTTCCATTTTGCTTTGTGTTGTTCCTGTTCATCTTTGATAAAAGAACTGTTTATCTTGGTATCCACCCTAGATTTGTCTATCCCAGAACAGCTCAGACAGCATGGCCCACTCTGAAATATATGTGTAGGACAGTCCAACTTAATTCAGTGAAGCAGCAGTTGCCCGGGAAATTGTGCACATGGCTCCTTGCTGTATATGTGAGAGCAGAGATACACAAGGGGGAACTTTGTGTAGAAATAAAACTTCTGGAGATCCCATACTAGAGACAAATACACTGCACAGATGTTGGGGGAGAATTATACTTAGCTAAATCTTGGGAGGGGGGGAAGAATCCACAATATCCTTTGTCTCATAATTTTAATAACCATGGAACTGGAAACCAAGCCTGATGAGGAAAGACTGAAAGAACTGGACATGTTCAGCCTTGAGAAAAGAAGACAGAAGGGAGTTATGATCGCACTTTTCAAATACTCAAAAGACTGTCATACAGAGGAGGGGCAGGATCTGTTCTCAATCATCCCTGAGTGCAGGATACACAACAATGGGCTCAAGTTACAAGAAGCCAAATTTAGGCTAAATATCAGGAAAAATGTCTTAACTGTAAGAGCAGTTGACAATGGAACCAATTAACGTGGAAGGCGATAAACTGTCCAACGCTGGAGGCATTCAAGAGAAAAATGGACAACCAACTGTCAGATCTGCGTTGATTTGGATTCCTGCATTGACTAGGGGGTTGGACTCGATGGCCTTATAAGTCCCTTCCAACTCAATTATTCTATGATTCTATGAGAAATGGGAATCTCCATGTAATGCCATATGAATGCAGTTCTTCTCTTACCCCAAGTTCAACTCTTAAACATCTTTCTCCATGACATCTATTCAGAATCAGCATACTTCATAATTTCATCAGGACAGGACTTTGGGAGAGACACGCAGCAGCCATTTCCTCAGAAGGAGCAAGCAAAGGCATAAAGGAAGCAAAACTAGTTTAGCACACTTTGAAATAAGTGGAGGAATACACATCACCATTGAGAACATCCCTCCATAAAACTATTAAGTGGAGAGTTTGACATGTTTTGGTTGTTGTTGTTTTTAAACTATGGCAGGCAAGGAATGGAGGATAATATTGTTTTAGCTCACTTTTGAAAATAATTTTCCAAATACACAAATATTCCAGATAGAAGGATCATGAGATTTTCAGAAAATGATTGTGGGAGAAGTCAACACAGGCAGATCTGTTCATGCAGGATCATAGATATGAATGTTCAACAGTTTAAGTGATCTGTATTACAGTCTCTGAGTACTGATTATTGTATAAATGCTTGATTAGGGCTGCCTCCTCTTTTCTTTCCCACTCTGAGAGACTCCTGATATTAAATGCTAATGGGCAGGCAGATGGAATATGGGCCTCTCTAGACTAATGCAATTCACACCTTGGAGAGGGGTGAGGATTGATCACAATGAACTTTTGAAGAATTTAACAACATCCACAAATGCCTCCATTTTCGGATCAGAAAGGACTTGAGTGTGCTTGTCTGTCTTTAAATGAAAATTAGAAAAAGTGAAACAGAGATGTTTTCCCATCTCCAGAAACAATCCCCTGTCTGAGAGAATTTGTAATCTGCCCAGTGGAAAGAAGATGCTTGGAAGGCATCGCTGCAGTTTGGGAAAGTTGCTTTTTGGAAACACAGCTACCAGAACCCCATGGCCAGAGTTCTGTACAACTTTGTGAGTTTTGATCCCCAAAAGTAATTTTCCCTAGCCTAGGCTATTGCACACAACCCTGGTATGGATCTTTAGTTGTAGCAAAGGCTGCAGTTAGCAAAAGGGCGCCCTGCCACAGATACCAACATGCTACAACTAACTGACTACTGTTACAAGATATCGTATAGTGCAATTACTGTTGCACAAGGACTGGGCGACAAGTATAGAAAATGTAGCTGGAAGCCTATCTGACCAAAGATTCTGCTCTCCCTTCAGGACTAATGTTTTGAAGTGACTACATTGACTAAACTACTCATAATTTCATTTTATCGAGAACTATTCATTGCAGACCGTCTCAAATGACCCATCCATATATTCATTAATGCTAATATCATTATAGTCAGGATGTTCATTGACACTGATTGTGTCATTTATGAAGCTATTTATTATACTTGGCAGTATAAAGCTATTCAGCTCGTATAAATGTCAGATTAAACCTTTCAAGAAATGAGGTCTGCTCATTTGAATCAGGGTCCAACTTGATTATATGCTTAGCACATATTTCAAAGTGGTGCTCCCTCCAGTGGTGAAAGACATCTGTTTGTTATGATACACATTTTTCCGCATCTTTATATTTATAAAATATAAATTCAGTATGACTGCTTTTGTCATTGCTGTTGGTTATCGGAAGACAAACATTGGCTTAATTTGTTTATGGGATTGAAAGCTTAATTTCTTTCCTGTTACTTTAATTCATGGATACATTTTCCAGCACAATCTCGCATCTTAGGACTTTGCATTGCAGTACTAAGATGCACCTTCTTATAACAGTAAAAGGGGTTGACTGTCAGTCAGTTTATCACTGCCATTCCTCCAAGACAGTAAAGTCTAGACATCTGCAACCTGGCATACTCTGGGGATCCTGGGGCCATGCAGCTAAGACTTATTTAATTTTTTGATGCATTATTAAATTTTAATTAATTTGAATGTGTCAGTGTGTTTGAAGCCCATGGTCCTATCTTCAGTTTTTTATTTCCCTAATCAGTGCACAGCAGTCAAAACAGCTTGAAATCAGGGGGATTAGTTTGAGGGACAGAGTTATAGTATTCACCCTCCTACAAGGTGGGCACACCCATCCCTATGAGGTTTTATGGATGTACCATGAGAGTAATTGTGCCTAAAAGCTTCAACAGCCATGCCTTGACTCAGATGGAAAAGACACAGCATGTAACCCTGTGACACTAAAAATAGGGCTATTCCAACCTATGTGAAATGGGGCACTTCCCTCAATGCACAACATTAGAAAAGAATACGGCATTTAAATTAATGTGAATGTTGTTGCTTAGAAGATATGGCCTCCTACCAGAGGAATGTTTGTGAAGCGTTAAGCTAATGAATGAGCATTATATCATCCCCAGGAAAATTTAAGCATAACATTGCTCCAGGTTTGCAGAAGGAATATTCTACAAAGAAAGAGCCACCCAAATGATGCATATTTATCATAACTTGTCATACCAGAATGATGATGCCATTAGCTCGGATTACATGAATAATTTATAAGCTCCCACCACCGTATCTGGAGTTTCTAAAACTAGTGGGATATCAGCATGTAATTAACCATGCCATTATTTATAGGTATTGAACCCCAAATACTGGCATTAAAATACATCAGCGGATTGTTCAAAACAAGCAAATGCAAATTAAAAACTCTCAGTTGTTTAAAAGGGGACTTTTAACCCCTTTGAAACACTTCAGGAAAACTTTGCTCCAGTCTTCTTCAATGATATCACTGCCTAGCAAGAATAGTCAAGGCAAGATAATTTTGTCCCATCAACTTGATGTCAGGAGTAAGAAGAGCTCACATTGGAATTAGACTGCCAGACAGAGCAGGTGTGGGCAAAGTGTGACTGTCCAGATGTTGGTAGAACACAGTTCCCAGAAGCCCTAGCTAGCATCACTATCTGACAACATCTGGATGGCCACACTTGGCCCACTCTTGTCTTAAGGAAGTTATACCTATATTTATTGCCCAATATCCTGTTGCTTGTCCCAAACAGGGCAGACCCATTGACTCAGTGGGATTTGCATATGTGCTGACTTACCATTGGCAGTCGATTCAGTGGGTCTACTCTTGGCTGAGATTGGCTCTAATGTTTATGAAGACATAGCAATTAATGATGTTTTGGGTGGACTCACATACAGGGGGTGGAAATTAGAGGGAACATTGATTGGGAAGGGGTTTCTATTTAGGAAAGTGTCCCTTTGTTGTAATGGCTGCTCCTGCAGAAATGCATTGCACACAGTGGACTTGGGATATCCATGCAGCAGTACTGGGGATCACCCCCCAGTAGCATAGGCATACCAACGTTTCAATGCATCTTCCCAAAGAAAAAAATATTACTTGCCAGTAAAAGCAAAAAAGCAAAGCGTGCTGCTTATATACTGCCCCATAGCACTTCAAGCACTCCCTGGGCGGTTTACAAGTTAATTATGCAGGATACACATTACCGACCTCAGAATGTAATGTAATGTAATGGGAGCGGCCCTTGATGACATACTTTTACCAACATATTGATGTATCAGGCACAAATACTTTTTAAAAAAATGTGTACACTGCAGTAATGGCGTCCCCCTTCCTGACTTCAATTCTGAAAAGAAGTAGGGCAGGGTGTGCACACAGGCAATCCCAGTAAGGAATAACAAAGGTACAAAATAACACAACCCTCCTGGCGATGGGAAATGTTCCAGAGTTACACCGCTGGCTGGGAAAATGCCTTGATCTTCCATTTGGAGGAATGTAGGACCTTATTTTGTATTTTTGTGTTTTTTTGTGGGGGGGTTGTTTTTGTTTTTTGCATTTTTGTGGTGTTTTTTTAAAAAAAAAACAGCTAAAATTAAAATACCTACACCATAATACATATATTTTGTCAGTGTTATTACTAGATTCAGTACATCCTTTTGGATAGTCATTAATGCATATGTTTGGAGGTCCCTAATTCATTGGGTCACCATTAGTCAGAAGCGACTTAACATAGCAGTGTGTCTGTCTGTCTCTTCCCATGCTCACTTTTGAAAAACCAGTTTAAAGCTGGGTGGGGTGGGTGGTGGAAATCAGATGCACAACTTTGCGCACACAAACTAAAATGAACTCAGATAAATACTTGTGGGAAATGGGTGTTAAGGGGGGCATGCTCTCTTCTCTTTCAGATTTTCAGGGGGAGAGAGTCACTCCTTATATAACCAAATTGGCACCATCTACACACAGAAGAAAAAGATGTCTGCATATCCAGTGGAGCCCTGTGTTATTAACGAGGACTAGTTCATAAAGGTAGGCAGTTATACAGTTGAATACTCTAAGGCAGCAGTTTCCAAACTTTGGTAACCCAGGTGTTCTTGGACTGCAACTCCCAGCGACCCCAGCCAGCACAGCTGATGATGAAGGCTTCTGGGAGTTGCAGTCCAAGAACACCTGGGTTGCCCAAGGATGGGAACCACTGCTCTGTGGTCTAAGAGTAATTCTCAAGAAAACATAATGTATCCATTCACCCACAAGTCCTCACTGACAGGCAGAAACCAGACCAGAGTGGACAAAGTGAGACCCATACTAAAGTGCATTGTGTCAAAAGGTATACATGCAAAAGACAATTCAAGGAAATGAAGGAAAGACCTTCTTTTCTCTGTACGTTCCTCGGTATTGTCACTAGAGTCCAGGCAACTGTGGAAATCTCAGCTATGTCAAAATCAGAGCCTGGATAAATTGCTTGTGGACTAACTGCGGGATAGCTCCATGGTTTAGGCATATGGGAAAATGAGGTTGGTAGTTCAATTCCACACTGTACCTCATGGGCAGGGCTTGGACTCAATGATACATAGGATTCTTTCCAGCTCTGCAGTTCTGTGATTACAGCTCCCAATATCCATCAACCAGCATGGCCATTCTCATGCTAGCTCAGGGATTCAGGAGGCTGTAGTCCAAGATTGTTAATTTTGTCAACCTCCAGCTAAATTTCTCACTGCCCTTGTACAATTATTTTACCCCTAGGGGATACAAAGCCATGACACGCCTGCACATCAGCTGTGCTAGCACATGGTTTCCAAGGAACAGCCAAAGCAGCATTGGGGCGATGAAGGGCTCTCCACCCCTGAACTCTCACTACAGCCAAAGACTGATGTTCAGGGGAGATGTCTCACGTTGTCATCTTAATGGGCCTTGTCATTTTCCCGGCATGGGAATGATGCCTTCGTCTTCATGCCATCCACAGGAAGGAAGTGTCAACCCTCCAGTAGAAACCATCATAGTTGTTCCTGGAGGCCTGCTTTTGAATATTGCTTTAGCATGAGCTGGTGGCCTGGCCCCTTGTGTTTGTCAGCAGTATGCCTTTTAGGATGAAACCTGTGAGGTACTGCTTCAAGCACAGCAGATGCCTAGGAATTAGTGGTTATAAATTAATTTATTATTATCGGAATCGTTTCAAGTGTGTTCTCCTCCCATCCTGCCTTCCATTCTGTCAGCTGTTGAGAATAATCAGGTTTGATCAGGGTAGTTATGAACAAGATTTGAATATATCCTTCCTAGCATCTTAGATGCCCACTAAATTAATTGCAAAGTTTTTCTTTTCCCTTTCTTCTGCAAAGTCAAAAATCTGTATGCAGCCAACATTCAAATTCCATTTATACAATGAGAGGCTAGTTGCTCTAATTTTGATCTTCAATTCCTGACAAAGTCTTAGAGATGTCAATCCTATTTTACCTCTCCAGCTGCATACACTTGCTCCTACTCAGTGGCCGTGGTGAGGATGACGGAATGGAGTCTTAATCTAAATTGACAAAATATTCTTTACAAAGAGATGAACATGTTTTTAATTCATGCCATCACCAAAGCAAAGAATGCACTGCCTGTATAGCACAGCTGTGGAAGGTTGATAGGAAGAGACTTCCATACTTTTGTTCCACCTCTTTGTTTCCCTCATTTTCAATAATAAAGGAAGTCACCTTGGAAATGCTATGAACAATCTGTGTCTATCGAAACAATGGGTTGTTGCCATCTCATGGAATATCATTAAGTGACTGTTCACCTATGTGACTAGAGATTTTTAGGACATTATTTTCAAAACCACAGTGTCCAGATATGTACAGTTTCTGAATAAGATGTTGCACCAGAGACCTGAAATGAAGCTTGCTGCACTTTGTATGTTACTGATGGGGTCTGAAAATAACTGTTTAATCCGAGGTCAGAAGCTGGAAGACCTCTGCAATCTAAGATTGGATCTTGTATGAACATGCTGACCTCACTTGATATTTGAAACTGACTTGACTAAATTGGGGAACCTCTGAATCTGACCTGGACTTCACTTGTCTGGTTTCCAAGTATACTCAGACTTGGGCAGACAGAGTCACAATTATCTATTGTGATTCCATCCTATCCTCATTTTGAGTGTGCATTTCTGGTGCTGGAACATTGAAACAGGAGTAGTTTTCTTTTGATGTGCCGTCCAACCATTTTCCTGCCTGCATTAGCAGAGACAGACTCAGAGATACTGCTGATGATTGGTTGCTAGGCATGGGTGGGATTTCAACATCCAGAGTAGGGCTTCCTCATTCAGAATTTTATGGCTTCCATGACAACTCTGGACTTGTCTCAACTAGTTCCTGGACCTATGTGCCTTGCAGGACACACTTGTGATTTGGTTTTTAGATGGGAACACAGTGGACTGCTATTGGACTAACATATGAATTGTTGAATTTTGTGGCTTCTCCAAGAATTTGGACTTCAAGGAATAATGAATCTAGATGGATACCTGAAGACTCCAGGATGACATCCCTTGGGGCATTTGAAGGACTTTGCTTGAATTAAAGTGCCAGACAGGGTCCGTCCAAGCTCTGCTTGAAGGGAAAAGCAATGCACAGGCTAACAACTATGTAGCCTCACAATCCCACACACCTACCCATATGTACCAGAAATGTGGAGAAGCCTATGTAGAGCTATACCCCCTTTCTATCAACACTAGCTCCATCCTCCTACCTTTGAAAAAAATAAGAGGTACCAAGGACTAAATCTGCCTTTCTCTGTACACAAAGGACATACTTTGCCACTATACCACACACAACCTGCACCTTCCTCTTCAAAACAGATCCTCCCCCCGTTCACTACTTTTTTCCTCTTTGTCTTCTTTGATGCATGTTCTCATAGCTCCCAACCAGGCAGGCAGTAACAGTACAAAATTGAAAAGGGTCAGACTAATAGATACGGCACACAATAATCTTTTTATTTATTTATTGTTAGCTTTTTCCTATATGGTGAATGTTGACACATTTGTACTGAGGGGGAAAAGCACATCTGATACTCTTTCTTTCTAATTTTGATTCAAAATGAATGCTGCCATTTGGAGTCCTTTGCGACCACTTATATCTGTAAGCACCTCATTGAGCAGACATAATGCATAAAAGCCCTTCACCCATGTGCTGACATGCTCATGCATTACAGCAGCAGACACCTGGACAACTGAAAATACCACCGTCCAAAGATGTGTAGGCGGATGGCATGTGATGGTTGAGATGTGGCGTCAACCATGTGCAGAGCTGGCATGCACCAGTGTTTTGGCAGCCTCTACACAGTGGTTGTCACACATAAATTGGCTTTCAGAAGGATTTTGAAAGATATTCTATGCAGCAGCTGTGGCACAGCCCACTAACCAGCAAGCGTGAAACACCAGTAACAGATGTCTGTTGCTACTTTATAGACGCCCTGACTAAAAATGGCTTAAGCCTTCTATTTTTAAATGAACCAGGAGATAATTATCATAAATGAAAACAGCATATGGTACTCAAAACCAAGTTTTAAGACATCTGATGGTTACAGCAGAAAAGAATAAAGATACATTGGGCTAAATTCTATTTTAAATTATTTTAGAAAGACATGCTTTCAGTTCAGTAAGAAGAGAAGCTGTTTTTTTCTTTTCAGCATTATTACATTGTGAAAACTTTTTTTAAAAAAATGGATTGGGCCATCAACTTTATCGGTCTGTACTGAAGAGCCACACACATACACAACAACAACAACAACACAATGGTGCTTTTTTATGTCCACCAGCCACTTAAACTACTCCCAGAGATTCACTGGACCCTAATCATATTGACAATCTATTACCTCCAGTATCAGAGACGATGGCCAAAATCCTGCTGCTTAGCCTAGCAAATCATACTCTAGTAGGCTCATTAAATCATACGTTCCATGAATCCAAATGGGCCTCCTCTAACTGCAACTGCCTTTAGCATTGTCAGTCACAGTTAAGGTAGGCCCATTTGGAACTTACTGCAAAAGGATTTGGGCTAATATGTCTGTCAATACCATGACTCGCTGGTCATGAATGGAGTGCTGAACTAGACACACCTTTGTTTCAGTCCATCACAGGTCCTACGGTATGCTTGCGATAGTTACGAAACCTGGAAACCCAGATTTTGCCTTTCATTCCTGCTTGGAGAATCTCACAGTGATACAAAGTTTTGTTTTGTTCTTTAAGTTGCCCCAACCAATATATAGACAAGAGTGAAGGGAGAGAGTCCATGACATTGAGGATTTAGATTAAGGAGCAATGTTTGTGAGGAAAAGCTACCATACCATTTGCAGTCATGATATGGAAGGACCCAACATGGTCAGTCATTTGGTGAGGCCATTCAAAGCAAAGCTGGAGTGCCAGTGGCTTCAGTCCCATAATCTGCCATGGGTGCTTAGTCTTCTCCACATCCATCCGCCTGCAAGGAGAAAGACTTGCCAAACCTTATTTATGCCAGTGAAATAATACCCCATGCTTAGCAATAAACTAGAGATGGGGACGAATATAAAAACGGATCAGTTTTTCTGACGAATATAGCCAATTCATCATATATTCGTCGATCTGTATTTGTAAAATTTTAAATCAGGACGAATATGGCTTGATGAATATTTCCTCGGTTTTATTCGTCGATCCATTCATATTCGTCTATATTCATTACCCCTTTGGGGGGCCTCTCTGAGCTTGCTGGTGCCAATTCGAAGCTCTGGCCAATCAGGACAGAGATCCTGGATTGGCATGTCCGGCAGCCAATAGCACTGCTGAAAGGTGTATCTACTTTTACAGACGCTTCATATAAGCTTTTGCCTCCTGGGGGCAAACCTAACTATGCAGGCAAATGTGATGTTCCCAAAGAAGGCAAGAGTCTGCTTTCAAGCCTGTCTGGGCATCCAAGCGCCAACCAGGCCTGTCTCAAGCCCCCCCAAGCCTGTCCGGGCGTCCCCTGAGCCAAAGAGGGCCTGTCTCAGACTGTTCATTCCAGCTTCCTAGCTATTCTACAGCCTCAGTAGGTAGGCTGAGCTTGGAACAAACTACAGGAGCTCAGCTCACCAGTGGCCCCGTGGATTAACTGCCGTTACATTAGTAGCACCTTGGACCCTATTCATCTGCTGTTGTTGCTGCAGTTGTGCAACCTCAGTTGCCTCCTGGGGGCAAACTGAACTACCTTTGCACTGAAGAAGACAAGAGTCTTGTTTCCTTTTGCTTCCTTCCTTTTGCCTCTGCCTCTTCCTTTTCCTCTGCCCCCCTCCCAAGCCTGTCTGGGCATCCCCGTGCCAAGAGGGCCAGGCTCTGCCCCACCCAATGCCTGTTCGGCCATCCCATGCCAACACGGTGCTCCAAAGTCCATTCGGGCTACTGCCTGAGTAGGTTGGCAGACCTTCCAAACAACAAGCCTAGTGGCTCAGCAGCAGTTTAACTCAGTAGGTAGGCAGAAGCAGGAAGAAGGGACAAGAGCTCAGGTCACCCCATTGCATGGATTCAAACTGCTGATCTTCCACTCGAGAAGCCCAGCGGCCACCCTGATTAACCACCGTTAGTAGCACCTTGCAGTCCGACCCTATTCTCCTGCTGTTGCTGCTGCTTTGACAACCTCAGTTGCCTCCTGGGGACAAACGTAAGTAACTTTGCAGGCAAATGTGATGTTGCAGAAGAAGAAGACCAGAGTCTCCTGCGGCTGCCTTTTGCCTCAGTGCCCCGATGGGGCCAAAAAGCCTGCTTTCCGGCTGTGAACTTCCTCAGTGCCTGATGGGGCAAAAAGTCAATGACATTGCTGGCCATTTGAACAATTTCCTAATCCTGCAGCTCCTTCCACTTGGGCTACATTCCAAAAGGTCTGTCTGCTCTGCCCCACCCAAAGCCTGTCCGGGCGTCATCCCATCGCCCCATCGCCCGGCTTCAGACGGCAGAGCTCGTCTGGTTTTCAACCCGTGCCAAGGGGGCCGGCCTGTCTAAGCCCCCCCAAACCTCCAAGGGCTATCTTCATCATATCCGGGTGGTCTCAGCAGCCAAGTTACAAGCAATCCCCAGCTTTCTAGTTCTAAACGAGCATCTTTGTCGCCCCATCGCCTGGCTTCAGATTGCAGAGCTGACCTGTTTCCGACAGCCCCGTGGCCCCGTGGATTAACTGCTGTTAGTAGCACCGACCCTGTTCATCTAATGGTGCTGCTGGTGCTGTTGGAAGTTGCAAGCAACCTCAGTTGCCTCCTGGGGGCAAAAACCTTTCCTTTGCAGACAAATCTGATGTTGCTGAAGAAGACCAGAGTCTGTTCTGCTGCCTTTTGCCTCAGTGCCCCGATGGGGCCCAAAAGCCTGCTTTCCGGCGTCCATGTGCCTGGGTGCCCGATGGGGCAACACACTCTACTTTGCTGCTGCCAACTTACCTCAGTGCCCCGATGGGGCCCAAAAGCCTGTCCAGGCATCACCCCCATCACACGGTTTGAGACTGCAGAGTTGATCATGTGCCAACAACAACCACCATCCCTTTTCTTCATCAATAACAAAACAAACAACACCATCGCATGGCTTCAGATTCAGACTGCAGAGCTGATCATCTAGTTTTCCAAAGCTGTCCTCCTGGCTTCCCCGTGCCAAGAGGGCTGGGCCGACCCAAGCCTTTCCTGGTAGTCAAAAACAGCTTACTTGACTAAATAATTAATTCTTTCTGGAGGCTTGTATTTCATATGCCACCTTGATGGCAAATGCCACCCTCTTGCTCATCAATGTTGAAGATTTCTGCCACTACACACCCAATGGGCAAAGCCTACTTTGCTGCCAATTGCCTTGGTGCTCAATGCCTATTAAGACATGCTTTCCCACCGACTTTGGAGCCAACTACCTCAGTGCTTGATGCGGCAACTCACTCTACGTTGCTGCTGCCAACTTCCTCAGTGCCCGATGGGGCAAGACATGGTACTTTGCTGCTGCCCACTACCACAGTGCCCAATGGGGCAACACACTCTGCTTTCAGTCCCATGCCAACTCAGTAGGTAGGCAGAAGTTGGAACAAACTACCCAAACGAATTAGCTCAGCTCACCAGCGGCCCCGCGGATTAACCGCTATAGTAGGAGTGCGGCCGGGCTCTGCCCCACCCAAAGCCTGTCTGCGCGTCACCAGAACGTGCCAAGAGGGCCATCTAACCCTTTTGGCTGGCACACCCAGAGCCAGTCCCGGCACCCCTGAATAAGCGAAGAGGGCTGTCCAGCTCTCTTGGCAGACCAGACTGAGCAGTAAGAAAAATTAATAAATAGTTGCTCTTGTACAACTAAAGTGTACAAGAGCAAAGTGTTGGGTGATGCCCATAATGTGCCAAGACAGAGGGCTGTCCGGCCATGTTGGCACACCCAAAGCCGGGCTCTGCCCCATCCAATCCTGTCTAGGCGTCACCCCATCGCCCCTTCGCCCGGCTTCAGATGGCAGAGCTCGTCTGGTTTTCAACCCGAGCATCTTTCTTTCTTTGAAGGTTGTCAGCAGGTCTAGTTAGACGTTGGTGGACAGGTGAGTCTCCTAGGCCAGGCTCTGCCCCACTCAAAGCCTGTCCGTGTTCGGGCGTCCCCCGTGCCAAAGAGGGCCTGTCTCAGCCCCACCCAAAGCCTGTCCAGACGTCAACCCATCGCCCCATAGCCCGGCTTCAGATGGCAGAGCTCATTTGGTTTTCAACCTGTACCAAGGGGGCCGGCCTGTCTAAGCCCCCCCAAACCTCCGAGGGCTATCTTTATCATATCCGGGCGGTCTCAGCAGCCAAGTTGCAAGCAATCCCCAGCTTTCTAGTTCTAAATGAGCATCTTTGTCGCCCCATCGCCCGGCTTCAGATTGCAGAGCTGACCTGTTTCCGACAACCCCGTGGCCCCGTGGATTAACCGCTGTTAGCAGCACCAACCCTGTTCATTTGATGGTGCTGCTGGTGCTGTTGGAAGTTGCAAGCAACCTCAGTTGCCTCCTGGGGGCAAAAACCTTTCCTTTGCAGGCAAATCAGATGTTGCTGAAGAAGACCAGACTCTGCTCTGCTGCCTTTTGCCTCAGATGGGGCAAGACACTGTACTTTGCTGCTGCCAACTACCTCAGTGCCCGATGCAGCCAAAAAAGCCTGCTCTCCTGCTGCCTTTTCCCTCAGTGCCTGATGGGGCCAAAAGAGCCTGTTTTCCTGCTGCCAACTTCCTCAGTGCCCGACGGAGCCAAAAAGCCTGCTGTGCTGCCAAATACCTCCTTGCCTCTAGTCCTCCTGAGGGCAAACTCTACTTCACTGGCAAATGTAATGTTGTCCTGAGCTGAAGACAAATTCGATGCCTCATGCATGCCTCTGCCAAAGGGACCTCTCATTCTTCTGGGGCTAAATATAACTCCCTCAATGCCATGGGCTTCTGTGCCGTGTGGTAAACTCTCCTGGGGGGACCCAATTTGTGGGTGAATAACGTGGAGTTCCGATATCCAATCTTCACCAAATTTGGCAGGCATATTGGGGAAAGACATAGGAAGCTCTGTTGTGATTCTGGAGCCTCTAAGTACCTGGAGGGAGCTTTCCTGGGGTGTCCCCTTTGTGACTATATAACTCAGGGGTCCATGATCCAATATTCTCCAAACTTTCAGGAGTTGTAGAAATGTGTCTCAATAAGCTCCCCTGCAAATTTGGTGACTCTAGGATGTCGGGGGCCAGTGTTATATCCATGTAAATTGCAGACAAATCAATGGATCGATTCATCGATTCGTCGAAGAATATTCGTATATTCATATTCGTTGATTCATTAACCTTGACGAATAACGGATCAAAACAAATCGCCATTTTTTTTAATTCATCCCCATCTCTACAATAAACCATAGTGACTTTATTTTCTGAATGTTAACATTTTTCATCCCATACTCCCCCTAACCATACCCTTTACCTTTGACTATACAGTGAAAAGCCCATCAGCTGCTGATATACAATCTTGCAAACACCTCATTTGTGATGCTAGCTAGTACTTGTAATGACTACTTATCTTTTGGACCAGTCCTATGCTCCTTACGTGCCAAGGTTTCCATAGCCAGCCATTTAATCTTCTCTGAGAACAACAGCCCTAAAACCTAAATCAGAATACTTAAAGTGAGGCAAATAGATATACATTATGCATGCGATATGAGAAGCCTTCCTTGGCAAGCATCAGTGAGCACTGCCTCAGGAAATGCATGCTGACAGTCTCCCAGTTTAATCTGATGGATTGAGGGACTTTTATCCAAAAAGTGATTTTTATTTCAGAATATCATCTCTATTGTGGTTTGTCATAATATCAAACCATATAATTTGTCAAAGCCTGGAAGGGAAAACACCAGAGAGTACTGAGGTTTCTAAAAGATGTCACTGATTTCTACTTTCCTTGTGTGCATAACCAGTCAGTTTTCTTCCAGCATGTGAATCAATTCATCTCTACAGGTATTAACTGGTTTAATAATGTTTTCTTCTCAGTCAGCCTGAGAAATTGTCCTTGTGTGTCGGAGAAGTCTCCTAACAAAAACTACTCAGACATAGAGTGATAAGGATATTTTGGTAAGGAAGGTGTGGCCATTAAAGTGGGCTACAATTGACGCAGGATGGCTCCGTACTACAATATTTTTGTTGTCTTGTTAGCAGTTTTTATGCTGTCCTTTTCCTAAAAGTTGGAAAACTGGTTTTTGTGTGTGTGTGTGTGTGTGTGTGTGTGTGTGTGTGTGTGTGAGAGAGAGAGAGAGAGAGAGAGAGAGAGAGAGAGAGAGAGAGAGAGAGAGAGAGAGAGAGAGCAAACCTGCTATGTGAGAGGGTGTATAAAATCCATGGTTTTCCTCAGCACTCTGGAGGTAGAGTTGTATTTTCACATCTGATCATGTTTGGACAGGGAGTACAGTGGTGCCTCGCTAGACGATGTTAATCCGTTCCACGAGGATCGCTGTCTAGCGAAAACATCGTCTAGCGAAGCACGTTTTCCCATTGGAATGCATTGAAATCGCTTCAATGCGTTCCAAGGGAAAAGGCACTCGTCTTGCGAAATTTCCCATACGGAAACCTCGTCTAGCGAGTGAGGATCCCCATAGGAATGCACTGACAGCTGCACTGACAGCTTTTGACCACTAGTCGGCGCACTCCTATGGGGAAACCTCATCGTCTAGCGAAATTCCCCATAGGGAAACATCGTTTTGCGAAGCGCAGTAGCGCTTGCAAAAAGGCATCGTCTAGCGATTTCCTCGCCCTGCGAGGCAATCGTCTAGCGAGGCACCACTGTATTCAGTAGCGCCATCCCTTTGCCTGTTGCCTCTCACACCTTTGCCACTGTAGTTCTGCCATATGTCAGAATTATCATTAAAATGAAAGGACAGGAAATTGTGCTTTCTCAGAAAGTCCTTGAGAATCTGTGTTTAGAGGGAGGCAAGAGGAAGGAAGGGGAGAAAGGTGTGAGGCATTGATGTGAAAATGCTAATAAATAAATTTTAAAAATAAATAATCAAATAAAAGGAAGAAAATCCTTTTATTACTCAGTGAACATGCATTAAAAAGCTTCAGCAATGAAAGGACTGCTTTGCATTAAAGCTAGTATAGCACAGTGGGTGGAAGATCCTGGCAGCAGAGCCAGGAGTCAGGAGTTCAAATCCATCCACTTCTGCCAACCTTCACCAAAGATCCCCTTCCTTTATTATCAGTCAAGGGTTGGGATTTGAAATCCCCACGGTGCCTTCTGGAAGGTAGAATAACCACCCCGCCAACATCCCCCAGAGCATGTATGGCCCATGCAGTTATATGACCTTCCAACTGTGCAGCCTTGGGCAAGCTGTGTGGTCCCAGAGGACCATCAGAAGAAGGGACTGGTGAAGTACTTCTGAGTATTGAATACCTAGAAAATGTGGGAAGGTCTTTGTCAGTTGGAATCAACTTGATGGAACACAATTAAATATGCCTGGGGATTGAAAGAACTTCTCCCAATAAGGACTCCAGTGCAGTGGTTTTCAGTGGTTTGTGGCTTCAATCATCAAATCACTTAATAGACTGCAGTACCACAATCAGCTGGGTTTTTTCCACTCAAAACTGTTCACATGCAGCTTCAGATGGTCTCTCTTCTAAAAAGAAGGGGGGAAATGTATTCTGCCATTCACAAGCATCCGTGAGCCTATGGCAGGACAAGTGTTTCTTGGGATTACAAATAACAATGGAGAAGCCCTACTACCAGTGAAAACGTCAACCAACACGGCAAGAGGATCATTCAGGCATCATTGTCCATTCTAACCTCCTTTTTTCATCCAAATTCAAAATTTTCAAAGCTCCAAGTCCGAACACTGGATGCTTATCAGTCAAGTGAACAAACTACCTTTTGTTGTTTCCAGGAGCCATTTCTTTTGGGGCAAAAACATGATTTATTGCCTTCCATTGTGAAACTTTGTTTACTTCAGGTTGTCTACAGGTCTGTGGAGAACTGTAGTTAATGAAGATGGATGAGGTCTTCAGCCTCAGGCTACTCTTTTTGTTTTTCAGTAACAATGTCAAAATGAAGTGACAAGGAATTAAATGCAGGAGGAAAGGAGGGTCAGATATGTGAAACACTGCTGTTCGTAGAACAATGCCAACATTTTATTTTCAAATTAGGTGAAAAGACTTGTACCACATCAAGGATGTGGGTAGCACTGATGTTAATGAGCAGCAAGGGTAGGCACACTGCAGCCATACAACTATAAAGAGGTCTGTCCCTAATCCTGTGCAAATGCTGTCCTAATGTAGAAAGCCCTCTGCAAGGGATCACTATCAGCCTCTGGAAAAGTGTTCTGCCCTTTTCTAGGTAGCCAGCTAGACAGAAAGGAAGAGGAAGAAAAATGGGGGGGGGGCTATCAGAACAGAAGCAGAAGGAGGGGGACATAATGAAAAATGAAGGGATGGGCTCTCTTCCCTTTAGCATTCACCTCCATCGAAAGTAGTGTCATATAGCTAATGACATTCAGTTGTCATGCTATGGAAGAAGAGCAGGTTCCTTCTCCCATGTAAGATTTAATTTTTCTCAGGCCATCACAGTCCTGAGGGGCAGCACACCCAGGGCATGGCCTATGGGTTTCTTTGCAGCAGTGACATTGGCCATTTCTGTGATGGTATGCCCCCTCTGGAATGATCTTTCTTCCATAATATGTGAAGCCTCAATACTAGCATTCTTCAGTATCTGTATACTTTATTTCCCAACCACAGACTGTTGGGAACTTTCTCAGATGTTTATGCTGGATTGTCTTATGGCAGTTGTGTAAACTGTTTCAGGATTTGTGCTAGCAAGAAGCAATAATTTCTTTATTTTATTTATATAAAATATTTTTTCCCCAGCCTTTCTTCTCAAAAGGACCCAAGGTGGCTAAAGGAGCCAAGAAGCAACAATAACAACATCAATAATAAATAGCCTTTCCACCTCCAACTATACTGTATCTGGAATATTTCATGCCATTGTTGGAGGAGTCCTCTATTGAGGATGAAACTGAGGCCCTGAGGCCAGGGGATGATGTGAATCATATGGATTCTGTGTTTGTCCAAGATACAGGAAGCTGTATCTCCCAACAAGGAGTGCCAATTCCCTGATTCACATGAGGATACTGGATGCCCTCCTAGTCCACAATAGTAGAGAACAGTAAAGACTCAGGCTGAAGATGCTCAGAAGGAACACTAGGCTTCATGGAAGGTCTTCCTGTGGGTAGGGGCTTCCTCAAGCATAAGTAGTGTATGCAGGTGTAAGCCTCTGTGCTCTGTTCCAAGGAAGACCTATGAGAAAGTAGCTTAAATCTGACCTTTGGGTGCCATCTCTGGCACAAGTAGTATGTAAGTTTTAGTTTGACCAATGCTTCAAAGTTTGACCAGAGTCCAGTACTGCATGGGATTTCAGTAGCTCCTTGCATCCTTGACTCCTCTGGCTGCTTTCTTGAACTGCATCACATTTGTCTGTGAGATTTTCCCTGAATGGACACTCTTCCTTTCTGTAGTGTGTTCACTTTGCATTTTCTGACTTTGGCTTTGGAATTCCTTGTCTAAAAAGGACTTGCTGCCTACTATAGACTTAAGTAACCCAAACATGAATTCTTTACACTATCTGTAAAGCAAAAAAGCAAAAGCAAAGCGTGCTGCTTATATACCATGCCATAGTGCTTAAAGTACTCTCTGGGCAGTTTAGAAGTTAATTATGCAGGATGCACATTGCCCCCCCTCCCCCCGTGAGCTGGGTAATCATTTTACTGACCTCGGAGGGCGAGAAGGCTGAGTCAACCTTGAGCCGGGTACCTGGGATTGAACCCCGGGTCATGAGCACATTTTTGGCTGCAGTACAGCAGTTTGACCACTGTGCCACAAGGCTCTCCATATAACTTCTGGAGAAATGTTGTGTATATGGATTTTCTTTATAATTTTTTTTCTGGAATAGTTCTATCATGTAATTTTGAAAAGAAAACAATGTGCTTAAAAATCAAATGCCAGTAATACATCATGCCATGATCCACTAAGCAAACTGTGGATCAACTGAAATATTATTTATTTATGGCAGCAAAAATAAAGTTTACTTTCCCCTTTACAAAGAGGGTGGCATTATAAACTAAGCAACATAGATATAGCCATGACACTACCAATTGCATACATGAAAAAGGAAAAAGCTGGGCATCAGAGTTCTGAAAAGCAGAATTTTATTATTATTTGGAACTACTGCTATCAAGATTGTATAAAGTCTTCTAATCTGTGTATGCATTAATATGTTTTGTTTGGCTAAGAATAATGATACAAAAATCATTCATAACTCCTATTTGTTTAATCAATGAGATTCATAAAAATTATGCATATAAAAAACTAGAGACTTTAATTTTTAATACATGATTTTAATAAATGAATCTAAGTAGTCTGATCCAATGCATGTTTGTTCAGGAGTGTGTTCTAATGTATTAATGAAAGCTGCAAACCTGTAAGGACTTTTCTCCCTTAGCAATCACCAGGCATCAGCCAGTCCATCAACCTACAGCTCCAAGAAATGGAACAGAGAGCCATTCCATCACTCTTGCTGAAAGATCCACTCCAATGCATTCCTCTTGTTCATGAACTCTTTTCAGCTCATCAGGCTGGCTTCATGTTAAGAATTAATGGCTTAATTTGCCTTTTCTCCTTTCTTTCCTCTCTATCCCTTTTCCTTTTTTTGTTGAGTTATTTTGGCCAAAAGCCTGGGGTGGTCTTATTTTATGATTGTTTTTTAAATTGTTGAGTGGGGTTAGGAAACACCAACACATTCCGCCCACCTTGTCTGCCTTGCACTGGTAACCTGCTCACTTCCATACCAGCTTCAAGGTGATGGTGTTGACCTACAAGGCCCTAAATGGTTTAGGACCTCAATATCTGGCCAAGCGCCTCCTTCTGATCAGGTCTGCCCATCTTGTAAGATCGTCACAGGCAGGGCGGTTGAGAGTTCTGACCCTGAAAGAGCCCGAAAAACGACCACCAGAAATTGGACCTTCTCAGTGGTATGGAACAGTCTCCCGCCCGAAATTTGCCGGGCCCCTTCATTGGGAACTTTAAAAAAACTACTAAAAACCTGTTTATTTAGACAGGCCTTCCCGGATCACATAACATCTTGATATAATATTGCCTCTAATAACTCAACATCTAACCTACTGCCAAGCTTTTCACTTTATTTTAATTTATTATGTTCTACCATGTCTTTTTATTGTAATTTGTTTTGTACTTTTTATATTTTATGGATGTTGCCGAGCTTCCTGTCATTATGTTATTGTTGTTGTTTTTTGTTGTAAACCACCCGGAGTGGCCATGGCTGCTAGATGGGCAGTATAAATAAATAAATAAATAAATAAATAAATAAATAAATAAATAAATAAATAAATAAATAAATAAATATTTATGTGAGCCATTCTGGGAGACTTTTCAGCTGAAGAGAGAAGTAAAAAATGCTGGAAAGAAAAGGAAAGAAAGAATAATTAACCGGGACTAAGCTGCAATGAATTCAATGAGCTAATTTCTAAGTAAACATTACATGATTGCACTGATAATGGGCCTTCTGCCTAAGTAATGCATGTGATTGCTCTGCCTGTTGGTGTATTTCAATCAGAGAGATCAGATTCCATTTGGTGCAAATAACACTTTAAATGTTGAGTCTATGACTAGACAAAAAAGGATGAGGGTAGGCCAGTTCTAATTATGTAAGGAGGTGAACACCCGAGTCCAAATTGTATCTCTTTGCAATGAATATTGAAAGGGAACACTGTAAAATTTGAAAGATCCCAAAGAAATTTGGGGTTGTCTTTCAAAAATAATCCCCAAACCACAAACATTTTTCAAGTCTAGAATTTATTGAATAATAAATCACTCGGTATTTTCTCCCTTTGCTTTAAGGCATTGTATTTTTCTTCTGGTGATACATCCATTTGTCTCCCCCAGTTTATGTCGCTGGAAAAACATTCATTGAGAAATAACACTGTTCTTGTTATTATAGGATATAGCATTTCTTCCTTCCAATCTACCCCCCAACATAATTTATTATCATTGTCTTTTTGTGGATTAGCTAAAGGCTTGAGAGATATGGTTCAGCATTACCCAACAATTAGACAGCTCTTCTCAAAAGTAAGGGCTAAACACCAGGGTGTATAGGGTATGGAGATGCTGCTGTTCATGAACATGGCAATCCATGCTGCGATGCTACATTCTCAGGAGCCAGGAAATCACCTCCTGTGCATTTATATTAACAATGGGATAAAAAGACTCTTCTTTATATATTGTATGTATTGAAGAAGCAGCCAGGGAGAAGGGAAGTAAAATGGTGAGTGGGAAAGTGAGATGAGAATGCTAACGGTTAATATAAGAATTAAGAAATTGTCTTGATCTGAGTCAGGTCCATCCTCCATAGTCCTAAAATTTTTTTTACAATAACATTAAAGACAATACATAAAATAAATTAGTCAAGAGCAAAAATATTACTCTCCAAAATCACAATATACAACGTCAAAAGTACACACTTTTTTGTCATTATTAGACTTAAACATATAGCATTTTAAAAAGTAATAATGAAGAAGTGCAGAATAGTAAAAAAAAAAAACTTGTAAAAAAAGAGGCAAAGCCAAATACCTTTTACAAAGACAGTCTGCCTTCATGCCTAGTCATCATGAAGCTACAATAAGAACCTGCAACTTAATAAAAGAATTGCAAATAGTGAAGGAAAACTTATAACAAGTCAAGGCCTTCACTTTAATCCAGTTATTAGTCCAACTAGTGTAGCCCCACTAAATCAATGGACCCATTCCAGATGGGACTAAATAATTTGATTTAGACCCAAGTCTCTTTTGACCTAACAAGGATAAAGCAGCAATACACTTGTAAGAGAACCATATACCTAATATGTTAATAGGTTGAGGAATACAGGTGATATCACAGAATTGTAGAGCTAAAAGGGATCCCAAGGATCACGGAATCTAATCCCTGCCAAAGTATAACTAAAAAGCATAGATAAAGTATTCTGAGCAGATGGCCATCTGCTTAGAAACATCCAATAGAGTAAAGTCCACTGTGTTCTGAGATCATCCATTCTATTATTGAACAGCTTTTAATCTTTTAAAAAGCTAAACATACCCAGTTCCTTCAACCATTCCTCAACAGTTTGGTTTTGGCATTCTTCACCATCTTGATTGTTCTCTGAATGAACAGACCTGGATGCAGTAGTCCAGGCAAGATCTGACCAAAGCAGAGTACGGTGGCACTATTACTCCCCTTGATAGGAATACTATACCTCTATTGATGCAGCTTAGTATTGGGGATGCTAGCTACTGAATATTAAGAGTAGCTATGAGGGAACTAGAAAAGATTCTCAGATAGAAGGATGTGTTTCTGAAGACCAAGGCAAAGCTCATCCATATGATGGTAGTCCCAGTTACTACATATGGGTGTGAATTCTGGACAATGAAGACAATTAACAAGAAAAGAAATGATGCATTTGAAATATGGTGTTGAAAGAAACCAGAGTATGGTAGATACGGTAGATTTAATTCACAGCCTCTGGAAACATGGCTCTGCCCTTGTAACTCCGGATCCATAGAGTCCCTGGAGCACATGCTTCTCTACTGTGCCATGTACAATGACATTTGCTCTTCAAACCTGTAACTGATCCTTGTTAGTTTTATTAGACGGGTGGAGGAGGCAATCTTGTACAATCTTCTGCTAGGCATGAATAAAACCTACACCAGACAGACGGCCAAATGTATTAGTTTATTAATTCAATGGCATAGACCTCAATTTTTAACAAACCCACCTGTCTAATCTTATTGGATGTAATTAATTATTCCTTTTTGTATAAATTACAGATTATGGACAACGGCTAGGTGTTACCTTGAAGCTAACTATGCACTGCTATATTTTGCTTGCATTGAGGCTTTTTGATCTGTTTCATACAGGGTATGTATCCCCCATCTATCTGAGGACTGTTGTTTGCTGTACGTTTTTATGCCAATAAAGGTTATGATGATGATGATGTTGAAAGACAGATTTACATATAGCATGTCACCAGAAAGATGAATAAGTCAGTGTTAGATCTAATCAAGCCTGAACTCTCATTAGAAGCAAAAATGGTTAAAATTAACAAAGTACACAGTATGTACTTTGGATGTACCATGAGAAGGCAGGATTTACTGGAAAATACAAAAAAGCCTGAAGGCAGCAATGGGGGGAAAAAAACATATATGAGATCCATATGTGAGATGGATTGACTCAATAAAGGACACCATCGTTCACAAGACAGAAGCAGGGCTGTTAAAATTAGGACATTTTGGAGGTCACTAAGGCATTTCATTGCCATGAGTCAGAAGTGACCTAATGGCGCACAGCAATACTAACAATGAGTAATGTTATGTCATACCATGATTAAAATGAGATGACAATTGCAACACAGAAGAAAAGATCAGAAAAAGTTACTCTTTTTTTGACATGCAAATTCTAGAATTCCACATCCAGCATGGATGGTTGGAATTCTGGGAGTTGTAGTTAGAAAAGTAACATTTCCAGTCTCACCAGTACTTTTAAACACCTGAAGGTATATGGAATATGCATGAGCAGGGTACCACTGATTCCAGAAATTCAAGGCAGTCATTACCCCCTGCCAGCAGACCTTTATCCTTTGCTTCAGTCCAGAATTAACTTCACTCCCTAAAGGAAACAAAAATAATTATCAAAGCTGGTGGCTGGCTGATGAGATGCTTGAATGAAAGATCAATACAACCTCAGTGTTCAGCTGCCCTGAATAGAGACTTCAGAATAAAGAGATAGGCCTAGTAGGAGATGCTTCAGCTTAAACAATATACATAGCAACACTGTTTACTGATCATCTTGACAAAGAAAAGTCTTTTATTCCTTTTCCCATCATACTCCAATGAAAAGACTGGTTTTGATCACCAGCTCTCGTTATTACAGAGCTAAAGCCTGCTTTGCAAGGATTTTCATACACTCAAAAGATTGGCTGAAAAGTGCAAGGTGCTCATCATAGCGTAATGATATTCCATATCTTGAAATGAAAAGACTTTCTGAAGAGAAGTCCTCTGATGTTATGGAATACAAATATGTGATGAAGTCAACAATGACCACAAAATATTACACCACAACAAATTTGCTAGTCTCCAAGGCACCATACCAAGGTCTTTGCTTTTCCTGCTGGGGAATAACACCACTCCCCCTCTAGAAAAAAAGTTTAACTCAGGATGCCTTCCTTTAACTTGATTAGGATTTCCGTGTATCTATTTGACACCTATTGCACTTCCTGCTCTTTGTGTGTGTGTTTTGTGTCATCAAGTCAGAACCAACTTACAGTGACCCTAATAGGGCTTTCAAGGTAAGGTTTCAGAAATGGTTTTACCAGTTCCATTCTCCCAGTGAGTTTCTATGGTCAAATGGAGATTTGAACCCTGTTCTCCAGAGTCCTAGTCTATCTACTATACCACACTGGGAATTATTTATTTATTCATGCGCTCATTCATTCATTTGACTTTTATACCGCCCATCTGGCTGCAAGGCCACTCTGGGCAGTTTACAGTATGATAAAATAAAACAATAACACCAACCCTAAAAAAAAAAAATCAGACATAATAGTTTTATACAAAAATCAAAATAAATATCAAAATTGCAATATGCCATCATAATAACCAAAACAGCAGGAACACAAACATAAATACAAATGAAAACAAAAACATTAATTTAACAGGCAAAATGGTGAAACAAAAATAAATGTTGAGACTGCCACTGTGTTATCACAATGTAATCTCTGGAAAAGCCTGTCTGAAAAGCCATGTTTTAAGAGATTGTTTGAAGATTCCGAGTGAAGGGGCCAGGTGGATTTCGCATGTGAGGTTGTTCCAGAGATGGGGAGCGACCACTGAGAAGGCCTGGTTTCTAGTCTTTTCTTTCTGGGCCTCTCTTGAGTCAGTGTTCTCAACTGCTCCAACTGGGAAAATCAGATAGGTTGGGCAGATCTCGTCGGGAGGAGGTGTTCTGTCAGGTATTGAGGTCCCAAACCATTTAGGGCCGTGTATGTCAAGGTAATCACCTTGAAGTTGGCATGGAAACTGACAGGTAGCCAATGCAAGGCAGCCAGTGTAGGGGAGTAATGTTGGTATTTCTTGACTCCACTCAACAATCGGGCTGCCATATTCTAGACCTGCTGGAGTTTCCATAGCAGTCTCATGGGTAGCCCCATGTAAAGAAGTATTACAGTAGTCTAATCTTGAAACTATCAGTGCATGGACCAGCATAGTGAGGGACCTGTTGTTAAGGTAGGGCAGCTGGGCAATCCACCTCCGATGAAGAAAGGCTGCATGGACCAGAGACATTACCTGGGACTCCATCAATAGCACTAGGTCCAGAAGTACGCCTAAACTGCAAACTTCATCCTTTGTGGAGAGAGTAGCCCCACCAAATGAAAGGGAGGCCCCCACCTCACAGACACTATGGGCACCCACTCGCAGGATCTCCATCTTATCCAGGTTCAGCATATATTGTTAGAAGATGAGACTCTCAGATTAAAAGGCACTCAATCAACTACTGGGGAAGAACAAAAAAGAAGTACAAATAGAGCTGTCACTAATGAAGCAATGTGATTAAACTTGAAAGGATGTCCAGTGTGAGAATGACTCACAGAATTCTGTGAAACCAATTATCTATTTACCTGAAATATGTATTTATTGCCAAATATACTATATAACTGGAAATAGTAGAGGGGAAAACTGTATTCTCTGTGCCAAAATAAGACCAGGAACAGATTGCAGCACTGAACGTGAACTGCTAATATAAAAAATCATGGTAAAGCTGAAGAAAACACTAAAAGAATTATTGTGCCCAAATATAATATAAATAACATTTCTGATTAATTTAAAGACCATATGAAGAAGAGATTTGCATTGATCAACTCCACTGAGTTGCTAAACTTACTGAACTCACTTGGCTATGATCCTGAAGAACTGTGATTGAAAGCCGAAGTATTATCAGGTAGGAATGAAAAAAAGACTATTCTTGTTTTTAAGAGAAAAGAAAAGCCTAGATGGATGACTGAAGAAACACTTAAAATTGTTAATGCCAAGCAAGAAGCAAAAGTGAAAGTTTACAGAAATTGGGTCAGAATCCTGAATACAACTTTCCAGTGAGTATTATCTACAAACAAAAGGAGTGTTACAATTATCATTGGGGGGAGAGTGGGAGAGAAAAGAGCAAAAGAATAAAAACAAGAGCTCTTTTCCATAAGATAAAAAAAAAATCAAATGGAAACTTAAATCTAGTTTTAAGGATACTAAAAAATCAACTATCTGACCAAGATAAAATCAAGTGAAGTTAGAAACATGATACTGAAGAAATATGCAGAAGACAGGCAAGGAAGACAGATCCTTTTGAAGAAGAATCCTGTAGTAAAGAACTTGCAATTTTAGAAAGTGAAGTAAAAGCTGCTCTCAAAGTAACTGGAAGAAATAAATAACCAGGAGTAGATGGGACACCAGTGGAACTTCAAGCTACAGACTAAACCTGTGAAAACTATAACAAGAGTATGCCAGCAAATACAGGGGGGAAAGCAATGGGCCAACAGATTGGAATTGTTTTTAAATATGTAAACCACCCAGAGTAGACCTTTGGTCTAGATGGGAGGGATAGAAATCTAATAAATAAATAAATAAATAAATAAATAAATAAATAAATAAGCAAATAAGCAAATACAGTCAATTCTAACTCTCCAAAAAGAGAGAGAGATGCCAAGGACTGCAATAACTTTAGAAACATTGCAATGGTTTCCCATGCAAAGAAAGTGATGTTCAAGGTGTTGCTGCAAACACTTTTACCTATACGAAGCCAGAAATTCCTGAAGCTGAGGCTGGGTTCCAAAAAGGAAATGCTGCTAGAGATCACATGAAAATATATGTTAACTACTGGAGATCACCAAAGAATTTGAGAATCAGTCCATTCTTTGTAGACTACAGCAAAGCCTTTACCTGTATAGATTATGAAAACCTATGGATTGTTCTAAAATAAAAGGATGTGTCTCGGCACTTGATGCCTAACCTATAATGTGGAAGAGAAGCTACTCTTAGGACATAATAGGGAGAAACAAAATGATTTCCCATAGGCAAAAGTGTCAGATGAGATTGTATTTTATCTTTCTATCTGTTTCATCTGTATGCAGGACATACTACAGGGGAAAATAGATTATATTCAGATGAAGGAGCAGTGAAAGGTAATTAAAGAAACACCGGTAATTTAAGATATGTGGATGATACCATATTGTCAGTAGGAAGAAGCAATGACCTGATGAGCATGAAAGAAGATAGTGCAAAATAAGGACTGCAGATGATGTGATGGGGCCACTCTCTGAGCCTTTTTCCAGTGGATCCTTCAGAGGAAAGAGCTTTCCTCAAGGCGGGAGAATTTCTCAAGAGCTGCTAAAATCTGAAATTTGCCCACTGGGGTCCAGAGAAAGGTTGCCAAGTTTTTAAAAGAAATTATGTGACCATTCCCGACCGCCTCAAAAAAATCAAGAAACGTTCTTTACCAAAGCACTGAGAACTCTTAATATGCTCTCGAAATTCATACGGTAGTCATGGTCAAATTGACTAGATGTGAGATTTAGAGCCTGGGTTCCTCTAAAAGCAACTCCCAGGGCAAACATCTTTTAATGCCCAAAGTCATACAGGCTGGCTCGACAGGAGGCACAGTGAGGAATTGAACTCCCAACCTCTGGCTCTGCAGCCAAATACCTAAACCACCATGCTATCCATCCAGCCAAATATTAAGAAGACAAAAATAGTAATTACAAAAAGATGACAAAGCCTTAATGTTGAAAATGAAGAAACTGAAATTGTCAAAGATTTTGCATACCTTGATTCAATCATCAATCCAAAATGGAGACTGCAGCCAAGAAATCAGAAGAAGACTGAGAAAAATCATGTGAAAAATGGTGCTGGAAAAGTTCTTTGCAGGTACCATGGAGTGCCAGAAAGATGAAGTGTTATTTATTTAAAATATTTTTACCCACCTTTCTCCTTAAAAGGACAGAAGGTGACTTACAACAATTAAAAGACAATATTTAAAGGCTAAAAATAGTAAATATACAAATATTTTAAAAGGAATTAAACAAGTACATTAAAAAACGGTAAATAAAATCAATACTAAAAACACATTAAAAATAATAAAGCATAATAATCCATTTTAAAAACCCTCAGGCCACCAGTCACTAAAGAAAAGCTTGCCTGAAGAGAAAGGCCTTTGCCTGCCTGCAGAAGGACAGCAAAGATGGGGCCAGTCTGGCCTCTTGTGGGAGGGAGTTCCAGAGTCTGGGAGCAGCAACAGGAAAGGCCCTCTCCCGTGTCCTCATCAAATGCACCTGTGAGGGTGGTGGGACCAAGAGAAAGGCCTCCCTGATAGACTAATGGGTCCTAGGTCAAATCAAGCCTGAACTCTCCCTAGACATACTGTAAAAAGGATGAAACCAAGACTGTCCTACTGTAGCACATAATGAGAAGAGAAGATTCCTAGAAAAGACCAACAAGAAACACAAAACATCCCTTTATCTAGGGCCCTGTATGAATGTTTTGCCATGTAGCTTCTGTATTCTCACTCTTATGTCTCAAGAAGTGGACATGTGCCATGAAAGCTCACATTAAAATATAGCAGTTAGTCTTTAAGGTGCTACGTCTTTATCTTCTTCATTGTTTTGCTTTTGTTTTGTTTTGTGTTCCTTTTTGATATGCCTGCACAGTCTGACATGGAGACTGAGAACTGTAATGAATTTAAGAGACTATTGATGACTGATCCTCCCCTAGAAGAAATCCGATGCCAGGCTAACCAAGATGAGCCTTTAACTAAATCCAGGCTCATAAGGTTCTATAGGGATCAGAATGGCTCATTGTATAGAAAATTTGCTCCGGATTCCAGATTGGATATAAATCCATCTACCCAACTAGTGGTTCCACAACCTTACAGAGAGAAGGTTTTGCAATTGTCACATTCTTCACTTTTTCAAGGGCATTTAGAGGGGTGACTCTCACCACAAAGACTGAGGTTCGCAGCTTAGGGGTCCATCTAGATCCGGCGCTTACCATGGAAACACAGGTAGCGTCAGTGGTCTGCACCGCCTACTTCCATCTTAGGCGGATTGCCCAGCTGCATCCCTATCTTGATGGTGGGGCGCTCACTACTCTGGTGCATGCGCTTGTAGTCTCGAGATTAGACTATTGTAATGCGCTCGATGTGGGGCTGCCTTTGAGACTGATGTGGAAACTTCAAATGGTGCAGAATGCGGCGGTCAGACTTCTCACTGGGGTGCGAAAACATCAACAAATCTCACCCACTCTGGCTGCCCTGCATTGGCTGCCCATTCGATTCCGCATTGATTTCAAAGTATTAACAATGACATATAAAGCCCTAAACGGTTTGGGACCTCAATATCTGGCGGAACGCCTTCTCCCACCTAGATCTACCCGTATCACTCGCTCTAGCCTGGAGGGGCGGCTGAGGGGCTTAACGCCGAGGGAGGCCCGGAGAGAAAGAACAAGAAACAGGGCCTTCTCGGCAGTGGCCCCTTGTCTCTGGAACAACCTATCCCCAGAAATTTGCCTGGCTCCCTCGCTGGGTGTTTTTAAGAGCAGGGTCAAGACCTGGCTGTTTAGGCAGGCCTTCCCTCCTGTCATTATTTAATTTATTTTGCCATCTTGAATTATATTACGTTGTTGATGTTATCTTACACTGCTATTGTTTTTATGAAATTGTTTTATGAACTTATTGTTAGCTGCCCACAGTAGACTTTGGTCTAGATGGGCGGGATATAAATAAATAAATAAATAAATAAATAAATAAATAAATAAATAAATAAATAAATAAATAATGCTAGGAAAAGTTGAAAGCAGCAAGAAAGGAGGGAGATTACATGTGAGATGCATTGACTCAATAAAGGAAGCCATGGCCTTTGTCTGCAAGATCTCAGCAGGGTTATTAATATTTATGTGTGTGTACATATAATATATATGGCACTCAAGAAATGATGGTGGTGGCGATGATGATGATAATAATGATGATTATGACAGTCCATGTGTCACTTAAATAAAAATTAGACTACACGTAGACAAGGAAATCTTGCAACAGAGTCAGAAATAAGTCCCAATCAATTAGTGGGGCTTGTTCCCTTTTAATTTCTTCTAGGACTACAGCTTTGTTTCCTGTATTTTAAGAGTCTGTCCTTCCCTCCTTCCTTTTCATTTATTATTGTTTTGGTTCGGTCTTTTTCAGTGTGTGATACATGTTATGTTAGTTGTTGCTAATATAGATTTAATATCAGCTCAGACAGGTATCTCAGCATACTGTATTTTATGAATTATAATGGCTATGTAAGAAATTCATAATTTAGCTGCACATTTATCATTCCCTTAATTGCTTCAGTTCACCATCATGCAGTACTGGGATGAGTCACCCTTCTAATACCTTTTGTATGACAGAAGTACATTTCAGCTTGAAAAGTTGTGTGTGTAGGAATTGTTTGCTGTATTATTACTGTGAAGAAACCAGCCTCACTGTCTAAATGTTTTCCTGCTGTTGCCAGTGACAACAGCTAACAGAGAAGCACTATCCAGATTTAATAAACAGGGATTGTGTATACTTCAGAATGTGTGTTAATAAATGTTCCCATGTATACGTACCATGACTGTCCCACATTTTTTCATCTGAACATTTTTATGACTTCAGTGTTTTAGGAAATTATATATTGTATTGGATGTAAAACATATCTTTGCCTATTCCTGCACCTGCAGTAAGAAGTGAACTTTGTCATGGAAATGTGAAGAATTTCTCTCCAAATGCATTACATTTTCTGGCATCTAATTATAACTGCAGGTGCATGGAAACAATTGCTCTTTTGTCTGTCTGTCATCTCCTTGTTTATTAATTATAATTAGAGGTGTGCATATCTGTGTATTTTGGACTGCAGCTTCTAGAATTCCCCAGAGGTCTGTGCTGTCTGAGGAATTCTGTGAATTCTAATATAACTCTAGAAATATAGATACTTCTAATTACAATTGTTTACATTCTGCCTTTAAAGATACACATTGTTCCAAGATAACGTACAAGTAAAATCAAAATATGCTCATGAAATTCCAACATGACAGCACTGATCCCTACCTCGTTAGGATCTTTCCCACAGTGCAGTTGGAGTCCGTCAACCTTACAAAGAGGACTAACACAGCTGGAACAGAGCCTCATGTCTTCTCCCTTTGCCTCCCTTATATATTGATTGCCCTTTCTTTGAGTTCATCTAATACCACAATCAGATATTTTGCTAGAGGAAGGGCTGTACTATAACAGAATAAGAACACACTGTTCCTCGTCAGACGGACCCCATGCAGAGAATTAATTTTGCAGAAAACGGGCAGGTACATACTTCCTGGCTTCCTTCCCAGCACTGCATGTCAACAACCCTGCTCCCTGATTCCCTGTACTCTCAGCCTGATATGTGCAAAGGAGATTTTGCCTGTGCAGCTTGTTTTGTGTACAGGCTTCCATGTGATTTGAAGGGTTGTTTGTTTGTTTTTTCGTCTATACAAGATATCAATGTGTAGCATACTTGTAAGCAATATGTTTACATCTTTTGCAACACCCCCCACACTCTTTGTGCAAAGAATTCGACGAGTTCAACTTGTTTTGAAATGTAAATACATATTTTTTGAGATTTAAATAAGAATAATGTCTGGAATGTGGACTATGGACTGTATCGCCATGTTATTTCTCCTGCCATGTTTTGTGTGTTGTTTTGCTTTGTTTATCAATGTTCTGTTTTGTTATTGTTGTTTTGCTCATTGGTCTGTTTCTTGTTCAAGAGAAAATATGGCATTACATTAAAATTAAACTGTCTCATTTGACTTGGGATATAGTTTTGCACAATGGGTTATTTATTTATTTATTTGATTTATATACCACCCCACTAATGCATGCACTAAGTTCAAACTTAAAAATCCCACAGACACCACATAGCAATACGTATAATAATATTACGATTAAAAATAAGCATACAAAAAATTTTAAAAATAAAAATAAAATATTAATGTTAACAGCATCTTGGAGACCCAGAAGGCAACTACTCAACTACTTTAAGTAGTTCTATTTTCAACAATTTTCTCAAGGAGGGAAGGAGGCTGTTGTATCTCCAGTGATAGCCTATTCCAGAGAATGGGGGCCACCACCAAGAAAGCCTGATTCTTTGTCTTCACCTTTCTGGCCTCCCTCAGTGTGGCCACATTTAGCATCATGGCTTATAAAGAACGAGTGAAATGGATAGCTGATTTCTTGGAGAGATGTTCCAACAAGTATTGAGGTCCAAAACCATTAAGGGCTTCATAGGTCATAATAACCTGCACCTTGAACTGAGCACAGAAACTGACAGGGAGCCAGTGAAGGCACACCAAGACTGGAAACATATGAACACATTTAGAAATCCCAGAAATCAATCTGGCTGCCATATTTTGGACCTGCTAAGGTTTCCGTACAGTTTTCATGGGCAGCTCAATGTACAGAGACATAGCAACACACTTGGTCTCTAAGCATAAGGTCCTAAAATGCAGAGATCATAAAATCAAAGGTGTGCAGGATACATAAAGGCCTTAACATTTGTATAGATATATTTAAGCAGATGGCACTGAAACAGTATAAACATAGACTATTGTGTTTTTTTAAGGGTAGAAAACTAGGTCCTTTGTATACATTTGAAATAAAATAAGTGTGAAGATTAGATGAAATGTTCTGCTCCATATATACTGCACTAAACAAACCTGACAGGCCCTATATCAGATAAGCATTTTAGTTTGATATAAAGGTTACAGATTAACCTGAGCTTCTGTCTAATAATTTTAAGCAGGCATAATGCAGCATTATTTATTTATTTATTTATTAAAAAAGATTCAATATAAATGAGGAAAATATTTCTTAATTAGTCATCCCTTAGACATAGTGTAATAAACCTGCCCATGAGTCATGCCAAACTTCTGAACAGATAATCAGCTTGGGGAATAATTGTACAGTTATGAATTTTGCAGTTTAAACCCACAGATCCCGCACATGTGCGTACTAAAATGTCAGAGACACAGGATTAATCTCTTTTAGGTCACTGGCTGTATAATGATCCATCTGTTTGGTTGCATAACGCCATCCAACATGTAGTAAGGATATTTTGCTTTATTAGGGTTTCCAGTTAATCAATTGTAATCATTGTCTGTTCCTGCTGCTGTTGTTTGTTTGTGTGTGTGTTTTCATATCTGAGGTGCCTTCAAACTAATGAGTGTCAAAATATGGGAGCAGTGACCCTTCTACTGCTCCACAGGCCATATACATTTGACTAGCTATGCAACTGTACTGCAAATCTATCACACATGATTTCATTTCTAATCCTGACCTTTTGTTTCTGTCATGCCTACAGAGCAAGGTCTTTTAGAGTTAGCAGGCAAGTTGTTGTTGTTGGGGTTTTTTTTTTTTTTTTAAAAAAAGAGCCCAATGAATCATAATTTTAGAAAACTGAGGATCTTCCCACGTCACTGCTGCCACAATCTGCTGCTTTCCAGCCTCGCAGCTTTATTATTAGGTTTTAGACACAATGATAAGATACTTACTGGAAGACACAGAGTTGTGCCTGGCAAAACTTTAAAGAAATATCATATTCTAGACCTGTGGAGAAATTACACAAGTCAAAACATTCCGTCGCATACAAAAAGCCTGGATGTTTCCTTTTTTTAAGGACAAATAACTTCCTTATCTTCAGCTCCTGTTTTTTTTTAAATGACCATGAGTGAATCCCAAAGTTGGAAAAGTTACATTTTTGGACCACAACTCCCAGTGGCCACGTTGGCTAGAATATTGTGGAAGCTGCAATCTAGAAAGATAATTCATCCCATCTTTGATGAATTCTGAAGATGCCCATTTGAAATGAAGCCAAAAACTGAAAGGTTGGGAAGAATCTGAGCTATTGGAATTTCCACTGAGAGTATCTGAGTTGAGCATACACATAACCAAGATATAGGTGTGTTTTTTTTTTTAAAAAAAAGGGAGGGGGGAGAAGTGTGCCAAATGCTTTTTGTTTTCACTACTATACTGTAATATAGTATTGAAAACAATTCATCACGGTAGAATTCTGATAGACAATGTGGTGTGAATAGACTAGAATTCTGGAAACCTGCGTTCAAATCCCTGCTTAGATATAGAAACTCACTGCGGGTGGCGTTGGAACTGGACAAAGCACTCCCATAAGTTGGTTTTGATTTGACAGCACATAATACACCCATTTCCAAACCCATTCAGTGCAGAAAAAATTCTGTTAAGTGTCATTCTTCTACTCCTGTTTGATGGTGCTGTTTCCCCGGGCTGTTCCTTCACAGATTATATGTTCTTCAAATCAGTTAGGTAAAGGTAAAGGTTCCCCTTGACATTTAGTCCAGTCGTGTCGGACTCTAGGCCGCGGTGCTCATCCCCGTTTCCAAGCCATAGGGCCAGCGTTTGTCCGAAGACAGTTTCCATGGTCACGTGGCCAGCGCGACTAGACATGGAACGCCGTTACCTTCTCACCGAGGTGGTACCTATTTATCTACTTGCATTTTTACATGCTTTCGAACTGCTAGGTTGGCAGGAGCTGGGACAAGCGACGGGAGCTCACTCCATCGCGTGGATTCGATCTTACAACTGCTGGACTTCTGACCTTGCAGCACAGAGGCTTCTGCGGTTTAACCCGCAGCGCCACCACGTCCCTTTCAGTTAGGGATTACATAATAAGGTTTTAGAACCATTCCCATCCCCCATATGTCCAATGCGAAGAGGTTGACTCTGTCTGCTGTTCAGGTGCCCTGTGCTGCGCACTAGACTACCTATGTGTGTCTGGCTATACCTCACCAGGTTCTTCTCATGTCTAATAAACTCCAACTGCATAGACAGGAAAGATATAGCAGAGGAGTTGTACACACAAAGATCCCCCTTTCAGCCACATTGTTCAAAGGATGGTGTCCCCTGTGCAGGCAACCCTTCTCACTAATATCTACCTTTAGATATTACACATTCCCTAGGCAGTTTGTAGGCATTTCTCTGGCACCTTCACCTTGCAAATTATCCATCCCTTATTAGAGCCATTAGGTTAGGTGTTAGCCTAATGGACAATCACCCCCAAACCTATACAAAGTGTTTGGGGTTGTTCCTTTTACTGTGCCACTCAGCCAATGCCTTCAGACCCAGCAGGTATTTACAGTATATTTTTTTGGTTGTTAATTGAAAAGCTTTATTTTATGTAATCTCCGTCTTCTTTTCTTCAAGTTTTGAATTCATGTAGGCTCAGCAGCTGTGGGTGTTATATTCTGAGTTGTTCTGACTGCTAAATATCTGTAAAATTATACCTAAAAATAAATAATGAGGAGACGTTTTCTCAGGAACAAACACACATGCACGTATGCACACACACACACACACATACACACACACACACACTTAAACTAGAGGGGAAAACACTGATTTTTACATACACACACGTGTGTGTGATATATACATATCTTTAATAGTATTCACCCACAAGTCTATGTGTGTAGATAGATAGATAGATAGAGAGAGAGAGAGAGAGAGAGATAGATAGATAGATAGATAGATAGATAGATAGATAGATAGATAGATAGATAGATAGATAGATAGATAGATAGATAGATAGATAGATAGATAGATAGATAGATAGATAGATACACACACTTCTCTCCAACCTTCAAATGTTAAAATTAACTGTAATACTCGGAAAGATGGAAGCAGCAGGAAAAGAGGTGGACTGATTCCCTAAAGACTTGAGTCTACAAGAGCTGAGCAGGGCTGTTGAGGGCTGGACGCTCTGGGGATCACTCATTTATAGGGTTACCATAAGTTGAAGGCAACTTGACAGCACATAACAACAAAAGACTCCACACAACACACTCTTTCCAAGACTCCTCTCTGAAGACAGACATATTTCTATAAACTGCCTAACAGTCATTACATCACATTCCAAACACACAATTCAAACAACATTCAGCCTTGCATTTATCATTCTGTCACTTGTCCGCCAATCATTCCAGCACTCAGCATATCTATATATACTGATCATGCATCCGCAGCCATATCTCCTACAAACTTGTTATCTTTACGTTTAGAAAAACATATATAAACAACTGCTAAAATAGGGAGAATTGCCACAACGGGGACTGGGGAGGAGCCAGCAGAGTGTGAAGTGTTGGGGGCGGAGGTTGGTGATGTAATCCCATTCTCCTGCTCTTATACAGGATGCATCCACCAAGCGAGCCATTTTAATACCCAGAAGTAAAATTATGGCACCACTGAAAGCAAAGATGTAAAAATCGAAAATAAGGTCAATGTAAAGAATTGTTCACTGAGGAGAATTTTTAAAAAATCCAAGGATATTTAAACAAACAAACAAACACACACACACACACACACACACACACACAACTATAAAGGAAGTGTAACAGCTTAAAATGTCATGAAGGACAGCGAGGTATTTCAGATTATTTCTAGGAGACCTGAGAGCCACTTGAGAGAGATCCCTGAGGGTAAAGGTGAACTTCCTGTAACCTTTTACTTGAGAGTTGAGGAATGGCTTTTAAAAATTACAGCTGTGGTTAGAATATTTCTGGGATTTGTGATTAAAACCGTAACTTTTCTAATCTCTGCTCCTCTACAAAACCTTCCTTCACTATTTGCTGAGCAGCTCGGTTGTCACATCAGTCTGCAGGTGTGGCTCTCTCCACTTTGTTCAAACAGCCCCCACAGCCAAGTCCCAACCCAGTCCAACTGATAGGAGGCCACTGTAAACTGTCAGTCCTGAGAAGCATTTTCACATATATGGCCCAAGGAAAGAAGAGGCTCTGTGTGTGTGTGTGTGTGTGTGCGCGCGCACACACATACACACACACACACTTTTCCACTCAGCAGATTTTGGTGCATTGGGTTTTTCTGCTTATATATATGAACTCCATATGAACTACCACCGACATACACGCACACACACACACACACACACACACACACACACACACACACACACATGTCGGTGGTACTGTAGTTCATATGGAGTCCACTGCTGTATGCATATTACTTGGCCAGATTGCATAAGTTATCAGATGCACTCAAACATACATAAACATGCACACACATAACACACATACTAAAATTATTTAAAGCAATTGCCAATTTAATAATCCATTAGTTTTTCTTTTTTTAAAAAAATATATCTAAAGATGGCCAAAGCCTTTGAAAACCAGATTCATTATATTTGAATATTTATGGTAGGATTGAAGTGGTGATTTTTGTCTAGTTGAAATAATTAAAACCCTATATGGCATTTGCTATCCATTAAACTATTTTTCCCCCTTGGGTTTCTGAAGAGAAAACTGGGTCATGTGAGCAATGAGGGAAAATGCACTCAACTGTCTGTAGATAATATAACCTATTTTTCTTAGAACTGTAAGCTAGGCCTTAATTATAGAAAATAAATGCCTTATTTACTAATCCTCCCAGTCTCCTCTAATTTGTTACTTTATCACACTAAGAATAATTAGGTTCTGTCAAAGCATCCCATCGGTTAATCGTCCAACAAACTGAATTCATTAAATATATATGTGGTAGAAATATACGCCTTTTGTGACTGGGAACCTGATTCTGCTTAAATAGAGTTGGATTTGTGTTACTATACAGAAAGATTTTCAGAGAGGTTTTTTTAAGAGACATTTTGAGTATTGATGCAATAATTAAGAAAACCATGAATCATCTTGGCGAATCAAATGGTGCCCTTTAACAATAAACCCCTGTATCTCGGGTCTAGCACTCAAGGCAGTCTTAGTGCCAATTTGTGCCAGCTTTTCATCATCGCAGACATTGTGTGGATGGCTTACAAGACTAAATGCTGCTTCTTTGGAGGAGGATATCCCTAAACATAGAAAACAAGCATGTCAGAGAGAAGGCTATCCTAGAAAACCTTTTTCCCTAATATTTGGTCTTCAATATCAAGATAAATTTAGGAATAAAGGAGCTTTCCTTATAATGGCTGTTCCTGCCTGCAGCGGTCTGATGCACAGAGCTCTGACTCTGATGTACCACTTCAGGTAGAAATGAGTCTATGGCTTCAACATGAGAACAAATAAAGAGCTCTACAGACTTTTCAGCTGGTATCTAGGGTCTTTGAGTTTGAATATAAAACAGTCATTAGAATGGGGTGGTTGAACTATGGCTTTCCAGAATGTATTGGACTGCAACTCCCAATAGCCCTAATCAGTGAAGCCAATACTGAGGAATTCCAATAACACTTGCGGGTGGGAGACTTTGCCTACTCGTAAATTAGGGTATCATCAACCTACTACTCAGCAGTCAAAAGAATTCGAAGGTATTGTGAGCTAGTTTCCTTCTGGATTACAAATGATGAATGTGGTATTTCAATCACATGCGATTGATCTTCAGTCATACCTATCATGCTTCTTTGACAGTTAAATTTGCTAGAATTCTGTGTCAAATAAGTATAAGATTCCATCACACTGTTTCCAAATGACTAGGGACAAAATCATAAAATCATCTTCAGACAGAGTTTAACCAACTCATTTTGCCCTTCAGAATTTGTAGGGGGACAAACATGGAAAGCATAGCTGTGCACAAATGCCCTTTCAATTTCTCTACCCTATTTCTGGGGTGGGGGTAGATTTGGGGCACAATTCCATGAAATTGGAAATTTCTCTTTCAAATAAAATAAAATAAAATATTTTTTTAAATCATAATAAAGTAAAATAAAACTCGTGAAAAGCTGTGGCTCCGTACTTCTTGTCATTGTTCAGATTTCAGCACCATTCACAGGGCCTCCACGGTGCTACATTTCCTGAGGGTCAGTATAAATACATTTTGTCTCTGTTTCACAGTACAGTTCTTCCTTAGTGAGACCTGTAGGAGGCATGAAGAAGGGCAGTGTCCTATTCAGTTCCAGGGTGGGGGGAAAGGAGGAGGAGGAGAAGCTGTTGTGTTTATCCCCCAAACTCCCAAACATTTTGGAATATTCATTTTACTCCCTCAATTCCAGAGGCCTTAATAACTGGGTTTAAAAAACAAAACAAAAAAAAAAACCTTAAACATAACCTTGCAAGGTGGCCAAGCCAACTGCATTTGATTTTTTCTTTGTTTTATGTATTTCTTCACCATTCCAGTTTCCCTGGCTGATTCCATGTCCTGATCTGAAAAGGTTCATGAAAGACGTTTATGAGCTTGTCCACATTGACATATTGTTATGGTATATGGAACCCTGACGGCACAGTTTGGGATGGGAAAAAAGACCTCGTCCACTCATGTTTCTACTTAAAACAATCCATCCTTCCCCTTTAAGACCTGCCCCACACCTTTCCAACACAGAGCTAGGGCATGCATTTGGGAAAGGGGGGCATGATTCAGCATGATCCAAAATAGCTCTTTGTTGCAGGTGAGCACCTTGCACCAAAAAGGCACCGGGGATGGCGTTAACTGGTGACACCCTGTGACATCATATCAAGTGGTGGGGCTGATCAGCTAAGAGGATTTTACCAACTTGTATTGGCTTCAGCCATAAAATATTGGCATACCACGAAGGAACAGCTTGAAATAGTTCTTCAAAATGTCTGAAGTTCTTCCCTTAGAAGAAGAAGAAAAAAAACACTTCACAATTAGGCTCACCCTGCTCCACTTTGGCAACCAAGTAGCACCCACCCACCCCACCTACCAGCCTAGCTCTCCCCTTTCTCCTCAGGTGCCCATTATAAACTCCCCCATCTTCTTCCTGAAGCACCAGCTCCTTCAGCCACATGGCATGCTCTCACCCAGGGTTTGAGCCAATGGAATAATATGTAGAAGGGGCGGCCATGTTAGTCTCTGCAATCATTATAGGTGAAAACAAAATAAAAATAAAGAGTGAAAAAAGAAGCCAGGAAAGCTGCTGACTGACACAGAGATAATTGTGCTATGAAAACCAAGAAGCAGAAACACACTTTCTCAACCATGTCATAAGCAGAGTAAGGTCAAGAATCCTGAACCTCACCGATGAGAATTTCTCCAAACTTTATGATCTTATGAACTTCTTTCCTAAGGTAATATCGTATCCAAGTGAATGACAAAGGTCAAAATGTTCATGGAAGAAATCTTTTGTATACCACTAATGGGAACATCAAAGAAAGGGGGGAAGGGACAAAAGAGGTACACACTATTGTGTCATAGAAGAAAGACTCAGGTCTCTCTTACCATAGGTCTCTTAATTCCCCCTCTCAGAAATTAATTGCATACACTTTCAAACCAAATTACTCTATTCTGGGAGAGAAAGCTTAATTCCTGGTGGGGAGAGGGACAACCATGTTAGTCCACTGCAGGAGAAATAACCAGAAGTTTTATGGTGCCTTGGAGTCTATCACATTTCCTGTGAGATCAGTTTTCATGGACTGTCCTCCATATCTTCAGATGCATCTGCAGAAGTAGACTGCAGTCTATGAAAAGTTATGCCAGATAAAACTGGTTACTTTTTAAGGAGCCACAAGACTCCTTGTTCCTGTTCCTGTTGGATATATCGCACCCTCATATGATGCCTTTGAAAGGTTTTGGATGGGAGGGCTCTTTCTGGTCTGGGGTGAATGTCGATCAACTCAGTAACAGCCAATTGTTCCCTCTCTACTTCAGATTAATTTTCCCCACCATTTTTTGCAATCAATCAGGGTTCAGTTAGTTCTGTCAGTGTTTATGAGTTATGAAATCAGAAGTGAACAATTAGAGTGCAACGTCCTGTCAGCAATGTAACCAGCCAGTTAGTTAATAATGAAGTAAATCAAGCAGTTAAGCTCAGTAATGTAACAAGCAGTTTTTCATACTTTATGATATTTGATGGTTGTTGTGGGTTTTTCGGGCTCTTTGGCCGTGTTCTGAAGGTTGTTCTTCCTAACGTTTCGCCAGTCTCTATGGCTGGCATCTTCAGAGGACAGGACTCCAGAGCACAGACAGAGTTCTGACTCCTGCCCTCTGAAGATGCCGGCCACAGAGACTGGCGAAACGTTAGGAAGAACAACCTTCAGAACACGGCCAAAGAGCCCGAAAAACCCACAACAACCGTCAGATCCCGGCCGTGAAAGCCTTCGAGAATACAGTGGTGCCTCGACTTACGAACGTCCCTACATACGAACAATTCGACTTACGAACAGCTCCATTCACATAATTTTGCTTCGACTTGCGAACGGAGCTTCGACTTATGAACAAAAAAAAACACGGAAAAAGTGGGAAATGCACTTTGGACTGTCCGGTACTGCCTGGTACTGTAATTTTAAAATGCAAAAATTGGTTTAAAAGGTGCTTGGTTTGGTTTAAAGCTGCTTGGTTTTAAAGGTGTTTTGTTTAAAAGCTGTTCGTTCCCTCCCTCCCTCCTTTCCTGCCCTTTTTTTTAACCTTAGGTAATCTTAGGTTTAAAAAAAAAATTTCTCCCCCTAGTGGTAGAGGACCACTAGGATCAAACGCTTTTGCATTAGTACCTATGGGAACAAATGCTTCGACTTACAAACCGTGCCTCGACATAAGAACAAAAAACAGCCGGAACGGATTAATCGGTTTTCAATGCATTCCTATGGGAAATGCTGATTCGACTTATGAACGTTTCGACTTAAGAACATCATTCCAATACGGATTAAGTTCGTAAGTCGAGGCACCACTGTACATTTATGATATTTGTTTGTATATAAGAACAGTGAGTAAACAAAATCATTTTATTCTTTTTCATTATCACAGTTGCTGAGTGAATGTATTGAAACAATAAGTGCATGTTGAGGTTAAGTAACAAATAAGGGGTGGTCTACCGAGGGAGACTGAAATTCAGTCTCCTCTCTAGAATCCTCCTGATTGAACCATTATTATCTGCTGCGTAATCAGAAGGAAAGGGTTTTTAAAAATTATTATCAAAGGTCACACTCAACAATTTCCTCACACACTCTGCCCATCTAAATCCCAATAGTTTCCTAATATCTTTTGTGTTATCCTTATCCTTGTCTCCTCAAATGTCTATATAACAGGCATACTCCCCCCCCCACCCCCGGCTAGGCACATCACACAGGTGTCCCAGCACTGCAACTGTCCCTCTTCCCCTAAAGGCAATTCTTTCAAGCTTGGTTCAGTTCAAAGATTAATACTGGAATGTCAGTTAACTACTTATTTACGCACGAAGTTCATGCTTTTCAAAATTATGTATGAGAAAGAGTTCCCAAAGGTGGCAGAGTGAAAGATCAGTGGTGTTTTCAAAGAAGTAGCCGAGTTACTCTGTGCAACCATATCAGATCAAAACAAAAACAAAAAAAGTTGTTTAAGGTGCCACTATTTTTCTCTTTCTCTCTCTTGTTAGATCAGTGAACCTAAAAATAAAGTAGTCACCCATTTTAGACTTGCTTTATCTAGGTAGCTGGGTAAAGAGACTGCTGATGAGTTAGTGTTTGAACATCTTTCTTTCTTTTCCTTTCTTATTCTTTTATTTTTATTATTATTTTAGTAGTATATTCACTAATGGCCCACTTCCATAGTATTGTTAATTACTTGTGAAATGCTGCTATAGTCTGAATTAAGTGCTCATTTTCTCATATGTACAGCTCTAATAAAAAAAAGATTTAGCAGTTATGAGAAAAAGGAGAAAGGTGTAATCTCTAATCAAGATAAACCAAATGACAGTGAGGCAAAATAAACTCTTTAACCTTCTGGTGAATCGTGGAAAGAATCCTAGAAAAAGAAGTAGGTAAGCTGCTAACTCTGGTCGCCATGGAAACTAGGACCCAAAGAAAGCAGTTTTGGGTATCTCCTATAAGGACTCCTGTATCTGCAAATATTGCTTAGAATGAACAATTCCACCAACCATTTTTGGAACCCACCATACATTTTTAAAATATAGATATATTTATTTAGATACTTTTGGATATTTAGTCTTAGAATCATCATCATCATCATCATAGAACTGCAGAGCAGGAAAGGAACTTATGGATAATCAAGTCCAGCTCCTATCAACTCCTGCCCATCCTCTGGTTCCACAGTCAGAAATCGAAACTATTGAGATATCCAGCAGTTTTAGATATATTTACTTAGATGTATTTAGATATTCAGATACGAGTAGATAGATCATTGTAAAATAAAACCAAATACAACATGGGGAAAAGAGTTAAAATTTACACAAATTAAAATTAATTTTAATTCTATTAGAAATTAATAAACGTTGAATATGTGTATCTCTAAAATAGATGGGATTTGCTTGCAAAACACTGATGTTACTAAAATGCAAGTAAAATAAAGTAAATGGCACTGGTGGATTTTACTGGGCTACAGTCACACTTGTATGTCTTGGAGTCTCCACAATGATTTGCAGTGAGGGAGTCTACAAACTTCTCACTGCACCTAGCAGCCTTAACCACAGAGAGAACAAAATTCTTTGTCACATAGAGCTTTGTCCCTAGAAGCAAGAAGTCCAGTTTTTCTTTCAGTTCCCATTGCTTCATCCTCTTTAGCAAGGGAACTAAGCAACATTCTCTGATGTCCATGTATAGCTGACAATGGAGACTACAGTAGGTCAAATCCCCCACTGCTGGTAACCCACAAATATTCAGTCTGTCTTGGATTAATATGCCATGAAATCTCCATAGTTTTATCATTGATTCCATTTGTTCAAAACATAATCTGGTGAAAACTTTCTGATATTCCATTTTCATGGGAGTATGACAAGTATCTTTCATATAGGTGCTGGTGCTTCGTACCTGCTAACCATTTAACAACCATTAGTATCATTTCCTCATCAATTCAGTAGCTGCACAGAGAATCCAAAGTTTGGAAGTAGTTTAGAAAATTTCTGGAACCAAAAGTTTCCATACGGAATTTGTTCCTCTAGACAGATCTTGGGAAATCTATTTTCTTTCATCTGTTTAATTCTGCAAGAGTAATTAGCCATCCTAACATATATTGTGTCCAACATACATTTGCTCATTTTGTTTCATGTGACACATTAAATAATACAGACTAACTGCAGTTAATATCCTACGTAGTTTACCTAGATAAGTTGTCATGTTCTCTTTAGCCCTATTCAGCTTTTGGTAGCTATGACTAACAAATTCAAGAAGGGATGGGAAAGGACACAGCAGGTAGCTCCATCTCATCAAAAGTATGCACTGGCTGCCCTTTCCAGCTGATTCATGGTAAGATTGATAAGGACAGGCCAAACTTGTCTACATGTAGGGTTCCTTCAATGCCTTAATAGTTCAGACTCCCTGACCCTTGGTTGGTAACTCTATGCATATATAAATAGCCCACTTCAGACTGTGCCAATCAGATGTTTGCCAGAGAGCATGACTGGCATGGGTGGCAGCATATTTGAAATCTGAAAATATTTTCAATGTTTATACGAGTTAATATCCTACGTAGTTTACCTAGATAAGTTGTCATGTTCTCTTTAGCCCTATTCAGCTTTTGGTAGCTATGACTAACAAATTCAAGAAGGGATTGGATGCTGATAAGTATTGAGCCTTTCCCAGAAAAAATTGAGCTAGGAAGCTGTAACTGCCACACTATTCTACATATTCCCCCAGGAAGTCAATGCACTTGCGACATCTGTCCTGCAGCTTCTTAAGTCCCTGCAAATAAAATTCTTCCGACTGCTGGTGTAACCACTCATTTGCAGCATTAGTTGCCTCCAGAACACTCCCAAATCGTTGTCCCTTTAGGTGTTTTTTGAGTTTGGGGAACAGATAATAGTCAGAAGGAGCCAGGTCGGAAGAATAGGGTGGATGGGACATCACTTGAAAGCCTAAGGACGTCAGTTTTGCCATTGTTTCACCTGCAGTGTGTGACGAGGCATTGTCATGCAACAGGATGACACCTTTGGAGAGCTTTCCTCAACATTTTTCCTTGATGTTTTGCCTCAACTTCATCAATAAAGCACAGTAATATTTTGCATTGATGGTTGAACCCTGTTGGAGGTAGTCCACCAGCAGAACTCCCTTCTTATCCCAAAAAACTGTTGCCATTTGCTTCTGCACCAACCTTTGCACTCAGAACTTCTTTGGCCTGGGGGAACCACTGTGCCTCCATTCCTTAGACTGTTCCTTTGTCTCAGGATCATAACAGTAGATCCATGTCTCATCACCATTTACCAGTTTGCCCAGGAAATCTGACTCATTTCTTGCAAAATGTTCCAAAACAGCCACCGATGACTCCACACGTTTCCTCTTTTGTTCGGTTGTCAAATGTTTCGGGATCCACTTTGCTGCCAGCTTTCTCATTTCCAAGTCGTCATGGATAATGGCACCAACTCTCTCACATGATATTCTCATATATATAGCAATACTTTTGGCTGATATTCGGCGGTCCTCCATGATCATGTCATGGATGGCTTTCACATTTGCAGGCACAGAGACAGAAACAGGCCTTCCACTGGGTTTCTCACTATCAACACCGAAATGACCAGTTTTAAAATTGACAACCCAACGTTTAACTGTTGCATATGAAGGGCTACTATCACCCATAGTTTGTGACATTTCATATGGATCTGCTTTGCACCTTTCCCTTGGAGAAACAGGAACTTGATTATGCTCCTATGCTCTTCCACATTGAACTTTTCTGGAGGTGCCGCCATGTTCATTTTGGAGCTGAAAATGAAATATAAGTTAAAATCATAGGTAGTTGATTTTTGCACCATTGAATACAGACAAATTGGCCAATACACCCTGCAATTTATAGCTTCCTAGCTCAATTTTTTCTGGGAAAGGCTCAATACTTATCAGCACCCCCTTTTCATATGAACATGAACCATGATGTTCATGAACATGGACTTCCTTTTCTCTCTCTCAATCTCTTTACTCCCTATCTCTCTCTTGTTGTTGTTTTGCTTTACATAACACCCCAAAGTGCTAAAGCACTCTCTGGGTGGTTTACAACATAATTACGCAAACAACTTGCCCCCCAGCCAGCTGGGTACTCGTTTGTTGAAGGTTTGACTGCAGTATGCAGCTTAACCACTGCTCCATGGGGTTCTTCATGACTGATGAAAGACTTTATACAATTGCATAGTGTCTAATATGTCCCACTTTAATTATGTTGGTGGAACATAAAAGGGGGAGGGTATATTCTGGGTACAGGAAGATGGCTATGATACAGGTTGTGGGGGGATATCTTCTTTCTATGCAAAATGTTTGTTCAAAAAATTAATATCGGAGTATGTGTTCGCTGAGACCCATGATATGTTCATGGGAGGCAGGAAGAATCCACTAGCAATGGTTTCTTCCTACTAGAACACTTCTGACAGAAAAAAATCCACTTAGTGAAAGTTTCGTTCTAAATGCATCTGTTAAAAACAGAGGAGCCACCTGAAATTTCACTGCAGTTCCACTGGTAAAGGGGTGGAGTCTTAAGGGAGCAGGAGAAAGCATGAGAGACATGATCCTAGAGCAAGCAGAACAGAATGGTTAGAGGAAGAAGTTAAGAGAATATCCATGACCCTGCCATGAGGATAAATAGCATACCTGGAAGGCCTGACAACAATGAATGGCTTGCTGTTGCAGAGAGAATTGGCAGCTGGGACCACCAAGTTATTCATTGGTATCTTCCTTTATCCTTAAAAGCACAGAAGCAAGTAGAGAATGCTGGAGAAAACTTCATCTGATTTATTTGTGTTATCTCAGGCTTCTAATAAGATACTGAATGTGACAATGAAAAATGGTGCTGATCTTGGCACAGGGATCAAAAAAGCAGCTGTCAAGACCCCCTAATTAGTTGTGCTTGTAAGCATATGTAATCCACATGGGTTGAGGAGAATCCACTATCTCCAGTCCCTCTTTACTAGCAACAAAATAAAGGAACAGTCTGAAGAGAGGGAGGCTACTCCGTCGAAGTGGCTTCCTCACATTGTCCAAAACTCGGGGCGGGGTGGTGGTGGAAAACCCTCAGGATTCTGGTTCATGTGGAAAAGCTAACCCACCAGATTGCCTTTTCCTTTTCAGCCTGTTGCTTTCATGTGCTGAAAGGGACAGCAAGAAGGGGGTTGGGCTAGCATCCCTACCTCATTGCACGTGAAATACATAAACAGCACAACTGGACAGGGCTTTGAACCAGTTTAGGCATGAGATATTTAATAATGTTTGTGAAACAATGTTTGTAATAAAAATTGGACTTATTTCCCCCATTTTCACCATGTATAGCTGAAAATAAGGAATTTTTAAAATGTTTACACATTAAATTAGCTCTCTATATTGGTAAAAGATGATCTCTGAATGTCTGGCATAGCCATGAAACCTAAATGCTTGGCTTATATGCTGAATGATGTAACCACCCAGATACCTGGGTGTTCCATCTTGGTTTTTTGTTTGCTTGCTTTTTGATTTCATTTGGCTTTTAAAAAAAATTATAATTAAATAAAATCTGCCTGTAGCCTGCAGTACCACCTTTAGACATAATATATCCTTAATCCACCTTGACCAGGTTGGGGGTAGGCCTAGGACATTATTATTTATTCACAGGACCTCTAGACAATTCCAATATTGCCTTCCTGGGCTGATCACGATCAGGACTCTTCTAACAGTCCCAAAAGAAAGCAAGAGAAGGAGAACGCTCCTTTTGCCTGTTATGTGGAGAAAGCAAAGTAATGAGTGGGCACTGCTGAGTGAGCAAGGAGAAAAAGACTAGTATCAAAGAAGAAAATGGGGGAGGGGAAGAGTAAAGGGAATGAGAAAGAGCACCCAGGGGATGAAGGCAGTGAATAAGAAATTTCTAACCCAACTAAAGCTGGTACTTCTCATAGCTGGTTCCATAGTGGCTGAATTATTATATATGAGTTTGCTTGACCTCAAACCAAATCTAATAATTCAGCAGAATTAAAAGCAGATTGCCTGAGAGGATTGTTTTCATCAAGGGATGCTGTGCTGTGAGAGTTTGAAGATGGAAGCAGAGAAGGAAGACAAGGGTCAGAGTCTATGGCTTGGTGACCTGACTTCACTCAATCCTTTCATAAATCCTGAGCTTGCATTTGCTGCTTTTGTATACATTAAACACCAACAAATGTGTTGCTGACAGCTGTCGTTCTGATGGCATAATCTTATGGATTAGCAAAGTACAGAGGTGCAAGGAGGATGATTTACCATCAGGTCCTTTTAAGACTCTAAAAAGCCCTGGAGCTATGTGGCCATTTAAAGGGACCTAACCCATTATCTGTCCACACTGGCATATAGTTATGGTATATGGTTCCCTGATAGCACTGTTTGGCATGGAAAAAATAAGACCTCATCCGTTTGTGTTGCTACTTAAAATGATCCAACCTTCCCCTTTAAGAGCTGAGCCGCATCTTTCTGGCACAGGGCTAGGGCAATCTTTTTGGGACTATTCATTGAGATGCAACACAGCTCATTGTTGGATGGGTACCAATAGATAAAATAGATTTGACTGAAGATAAGGACCTTTTAAGCACCAGCCGTATCGCACCAAATTTCACAGTGTGGACAGGCCCAATATGTCAATTACATTTTTTCTGTTACAAAATATCTCTTGCTAAAGATCCACACAATCATTTCAAAACCCCTGTACGTGCTGAAAATACACAGCCCCTGTGCTGATGCAGACATTTTGTGTTCATCCAGTAATTTCTGAAGAAGCCTGTCCCCATAAGGAAGGGGGACAGTCCTGCTACATCAAATTCACAGATGAGCACTTCATTGCTTATGGAATTATTGAGCTCCAGACTACCAACACATAAGAATGAAAATCCTTGAGAAGATAATTTCCCCCAAAATGTTCTGTGCAAGGAGGCATTGACGTCAGTTGTGTAAATTGTGGGTGTTTTGCTGCTTTTTAGCATTTATCTTTGGACTGAGATTTTAACTGATGGATTGCACTCTCCTGTCAGTGGAATTTAAAGTGGCTCATAAATTGTCAAAAAAAGACAAGAATTAAAAACAATTGAAATTATTTTAAAAGGAAATATTAAAGTAATCATGTAAGAACAAATTAAGAGATATGAAAGCATTTAAAAACACATTTAAAAGGATATATTCTTCTCCCTTCAACAATGCTGTGGTTAGGGGGTGCTGGACCCGTGTAGTTCAAAATCTGTGTATAACTCTGATGCCCCCCAAAATGAAACTACAAAGGATAAACAGTTGATAAACACACATACACACACATACAGAACAGTTGTCTCTATTGGGGTTCTCTTCCATGGTATTGACAGCCCTTTCCATATAGTACCATGTGTAAAGAGCCTTAAAGGTCCTTAGGATCCCTTGATCTATAGGCTAAATTAGAGATATTGTGTATTGGGCCACATAGACCACTTTGACACCTTCGGTGTTGAACCCACGGAGTTCTGGGTGGTCAGGGGCAGAGTATTCATTCATTCATTCATTCATTCAAAACTGTGCTGTTCAGATCTGTACAATTCAAGGGAGAAGGGTATTGACTATGAACATAAGGCAACTAGCTGTGTTAACATTAGATATTGAGCACTAAAAGCCAGTTAGAATAAAAATGTTTTTAATTGCCACTGAAAAGAGGGAAGAGAAGGGGCAACCTAGTCTCATGGGGGATTTCAAAATGTCCACTTTTATAGGGCCAATGTAAAAAATGACTATTGTGAAAGTCGTTTTTTCCAGCCTGCACAGAAAGATCAGTTTATTTGTTTATTCATTACGTTTATATTTCCACACTTGCACTAAAAATAGTGTTCAGGCCAGCTCACAAACTTTAAAACAATATAAACAGATAAACATTTAGCTTAAAAAGACATCATAACATCATATGAACCAGCCCCACTGTAAAACCATTAAAATTAAACAAATCCAATAAAACCACTAAAATCAGCAACACAATTAAAAAACAGCAGGGCAATTTCGTCTACAAGCCAGTCTAAAAATATGTGTTCTTACTCACTTCTTAAAACTAGCCAGGGTGGAAACAGGTCATAATTCAGAAAGGAACATATTCTAGTCTGGGAGCCATACAGTAGAAGGCCTTCTACTGAGTGCTTGCTAGGTTGGCCACCAAAACTGTTAGCATTTTTAAGAGGACCTGAAGATTTACAAGACAGGAGATCCCTTAGACAGCCAGGCCCCAAGCTGTTTACATAGTTAAACATATGAACATCTTGAATTGGGCCGGTAAACAATTGGCATCCAATGTAAGTCCAGTATCGTAACTGTAACATGCACCAGTTAGCACTCTAGCTGCCAAATGTTGCACCAGTTGAAGATCCTACATCTTCTTCAAGGGTAGCCTCACATAGATCACACTGCAGTAATGTAGCCAAGGAATGGATGACTGTTGGTAAGTCAGGCTGATTCAGGAAATATGGTAGTTGGCATGCTAAGCAGATTTATACGAAGGTACTCCTTGTCACCACTGCCACCTGGGAATCCAGCAACAGGGCAGAGTCAAGAAGCACTCCCAGATTATGGATCATGGAGCACAACCCCTTATAGAACAGATGGAATCCTAATTCCTAAAACTGAATTTCCGCTGATAAGCAGTACCTCCAACTTGTCAGGATTTAATTTCAACTTGTTCACCCTTATCCAGCCCATTATCAGGCCCAGGCAAAGTTCAAGAGTCCTGACTGCTTTCTTGGTGAGGGTGGACAAGGAAAAGTAGAATTGGATGTCTTCAACGTATTGTGGCACCTTGTTTCATATGGCCTCTTCCATCAGCTTCATATAGATGTTAAATAATTCAGTTCTTCAAAACAACCCTGCAGTTTATGCATGTGGATTATTGTGCTTCTGTACCCATGATTCAAAAAAGCCAGGAAATGGCTTAACATTGCTGCACAATATCGTGCCTGTGTTGCCAGCAGGAAAAAGGATGCCAAGCTTTACATATCAAAGGGCAGCCTGAATGTTGATAACACCAATGGCAGCAGTCAAGATGATCTACAGGGTACCCTCTTGTGCTCACTGCCATTCACAAAGTGACAACACACAAGGGAAAATCCAAGTAGCTAACTCCTTTTTCCATCAGTTATGCACTTCTCAACCAAATACAGAGCAACTGTCAGGGCTCTTTTTCAACAAGTGTGAATGAAAGTGCAGCAATAATATAGGGGATAAGATGGAGCCCTGAAGAACACCACAGGTCAAAGGATATGGCATTGAACAGTGCTTCCCTAATGCCACTTTTTGTGCATGTCCTGATAGGGATAATTAGAACTACTGTAGTATAGTATCCACCAACATCCAGCCTTGCCAGGCAATCCAACAAGGTACCAATGGCATCTAACACCACTAAAAGGTCCAGGAGAAGTAATAAAGTTTGGCCCCTGAAGTGGATAAGCGCTCCTCTTATCCAGTCCCCAGTGTAAGTCATCTATCAAGGTGACTAATGGAGTCTCAGTTCCACATCTAGCATAGGCCCAATTGAAATGGGTCCAGATAATCAGTCTCTTCCAGGAGTGCCTGGAGTTTCAGGGCCACCAACTTCTCAACCACCTTAGTGAAAAACAGTAAATTTGTGACTGTTCTTTAGTTAATCAAAATGTTTGAGTCAAGGGCAGGTTTCTTTTTAAAAGATTTCATGACAACTTTTATTTTTCCCCATCTTGAATTATATTATTATTGTTGCTTTTTATTTTATTTTATTATACTGTTTTTATTCCATTTTTATTGTTAGCCGCCCAGAGTAGACATGTGTCTAGATGGGCGGGGTATAAATTTAATAAATAAACAAATAAATAAATAAACTTCCTTTAGGCAGGAAGGGACAGATCTTCCTTCAAGGAAGCATTTATCACCTCCCTTAATCATGACATCAGTCCCACCTTGGCAAATTTTGCTAGCCAGCAGGGGCAAGGGTTGAGTAACGAAGTAATAGCCCTCATCATTCTAAGCACTCTGTCCAGATCCTGGAGATCCACAAGATGAAAAAAATCCCAGGTAAAAGGACAAATGGTCTGATATGAGTGGATGCAACAGTAGCAATGTTAGGATTCCCTAGCAGTCTTTCTTTCTGCGGTGTACTTATTTAGATGGACTGCAGTAAATTTATGATCTGATTCATCTTGAGTTGCCCTCCATAGCACTCTAGCCTCCACTCCTTTTGTTTTATTGTTCTCAGCTCCACAGGTGGGGAGGGGGTGCTTGGGCATGATAGTGTCAGCCACCCTAGCTGACTCTGTGTTTCACCAGTCAGGCAGGCACAGTATCACTGACAAATGAGGTAGGAAGCTTCCCCCGGTGCATTCAGAAAACCATTAGGATCCATCACATACTTGAGGTGGATCATCTGAATCAGTCCACCATCCCTGTGAAGGTTCACACTGGCTATCAATCTAAAACTAACTAGATGGTGATTTGGCTATGACAATGGAGTCACATGTAACCCCTCCACCTTCAGATCACCATTTGTACCAGGCAAAATATCAGATCCTAACTATGCCCTGCCACATGCACAAGGCCAACTACTAATTGGGACAGGTCCATGGTTGTCATGGCAGACATGAAGTCCTGAGCCACACCTCAACATGAACGTTGAAGTCCCCCAGAATGATAAGCCTTGGGTAGTCCAGTGCCAAACCACGGAAGGGAGACTGTTGGGCAGCAGGTGGATGGTACCCCAGCAAAATTCAGCTCCATCCCTGCTCTCTGGCCAGAGACATACATTCAAAATTGACCAACTGCTGGAGCCAGGTATGAGTGGCAAAAAGGAAAAGGGGAGAAGAAGCAAAACAAATCTATGATCTAGAGTCAGATTGGCCATGCAGAGGTGGGGGAAAAAATATCAGGACAGGAGGAACAATTTCCTTTTTGCATCACAACCCTCAGAATCCAGAAAAGGGTAAGTTGTCCAAGCTTTGGGGGTGGGGTGAAAGCAGCTACTAAACCAGAGTACCCTTGCATCCCAGCAACGTCTCAGTGAAGGTGTTCACAGGCAGAGAAAGAATTTCAGATTCATATTGAAAAAAGAATTATCTGGCCAAACAGCAAGCCTCCCAGTTTTGTAAAGCTGTCTCAGAATGACTCCTGACATTTGATCTTAAATGTCATAATTGAAAAGAAAGTGGACATGTTACTGGATTCTTGATCAGTTTTCTTGGCAAATGACAACTATCAATACAGGGAAAGATAAATAGCTTCCAGAAATAGAAATAAGAGGAAACATCCCTTCTGGACAGAGCTTCAATTTATTATCGGCTAAGTGTTATGATGGTGGTTTAGCGTTCCCTGGCTAAGGCTGGAACAATAGCGGTTCAGCAGGGCTTTGCAGTCCCTTTCCGATAATCCTGCCATCAGGAGAAGTTTATCAGCTAGAGTAAAGCAACAAGTGAGTACAGATCACTTCAGCCTATTTATAGCAAGCATGCGAGCATTTTCATTATCAGCGGGATTCAGGTTGCACATAAAGCACATTTTAAAACATGAAAGGGGTCTTTACAGAAAGAAATTGATTTTACAGGGCTGAAAAACAGAGAATGTTTAAAGAATTTCACAAATTCTTTCAGTCTCTGAAGATTTTCCAGAAAGCAAAAGATCTACTGCAGCAGTGCAAATGACTGCCTAGAGGGCAAAGCTTGGAAAAGTTACTATTTTATGTCAGCTGCTCTCAGGTGCTTTCTTCCCCTGCTAGCATACTATTGGCAAGGGGGGATTTTTGGTGTTGTAGAGAAGAAACCTCCTCCCAGTCTTTTCCAAACTATGTAAGATAAAATGTATATAGATTGGTTCTGACACACCAAGGACTGTCCCCACAACCACCACATCCATTATGAAGTTAAGGAGGTGGATTAGAAACATTAATAATCCCTTTAAACAAATTGAGCTGTGGGATTTAAGAAAAATGACAAGAAAAAGTTGACTCCATCCCATTCTCTCCTCTCCCTTTTTCGTGTCACCCTTTATATTATTATGAAAAGGGTCAATTTGCTTATTTTGTTACATGGATAAGTTTTGATCAGTATAAATTACAAAATTTATAACTTTGATTCTGTGTCATGGGTTATTCCTAAAAGACAGCTATTCTATTTAAAGCTCAGGTACAACCATGACAATTTTGCAAAACACCACATTTTGTTTCTGTTCCAAAGATTAACTCATAAGTCATGTGATCACTTACACAAGTTCTGAAAATCTTATTGTTCAAAATGAAAATGTTAACTCGGGGATCAAAATCTGAAGTTGTCAACATCCTACTGGATTCAAGATGTCTGAACAGCTCAGTGAATTAGGTATCAGAGATTGGGAGTTCAATTCCCCACTGTGCCTCCAGGGAGAAAAGCCCACCTGTGTGGCCTTGAGCAAGCTGCACAATCCCAGGCTGCCTTCAGAAGAAGGGAATGGTAAACCGCTTCTGAGTATTCTCTACATAGAAAACCCAACAAAGGCCAACATAAGTTGGAATTGATTTGAAGGCAGATGATGATGATGATGATTTAAAGTGTAGAAATAAGAAGGGAATGGACTTAATTTTGGGAACAAGAACTTAATATACAAGTCAAATGAGAAGATCGGATAAATCTGTAGAGAAGGAACTCAAAGTGTTCTGTTTCTCTACAGATTACAGAAAATGAAATAACATTATTTTCCAGCTGGTACTTAACACCTAGAAAACAGATCCATATCTATTATTCTGCCAAGTGTTGGAGACAGTGTAACGCGATATATACTATGTTATCATAGCAAGTCATAGTTAGAGGAAGTCCATTGGAATCAATGGAATTTATGAAGATGATGCACCAAATCCCCACTGATTCAATGGGCTTACTCTAGTGCAATATATTATGCCAAGCAATCGGATTTTGTCCATAGTCAGATATTATTATCTTTGTAGCCTCAATACTCTAAGAATGATGTGGATCAAATGCGCATTTTTTTTGCCCATAGAAGATTAGTTTGCATCCATGGGATACACACAGAATAGAATGTATACCCATGAAACATGTACCCTTGTGAAGTTGATACCTGTCAAGAATCCAGCTGTACCATCTGTTATGTAAGGCAAAAATTAGATGAGGTCAGAGCTATTTGGACAACAACTTCCAAAACTGTTTGGTCAGCATGTCCAGTGTGATCATGCTGACTGGGGGATTCTGGCAATGACCACCCAAAAAGGTAATTTTTTTCAAGTGCTGGATGGAGTTGAGATCCAGGGTAACTTTAACAGTGCAGTGCCACAAATTATGGATTTGCATGTTGCAACAAAATATTCAAAATTTTGCAGAAGTGAAATACCAGTATGCATAGAGCTGTATGACACAAAGGGAGAGTTTACCCTTTGCTCTGGAAGTATAAATAGACAGAAGGAAGCCAGATCATAACAGTGGAATATAGGGAGAGCATTAATGCTTTTCCCCACCATGGTATGCATCAGAATTACACACACAGCCCTTATCTGCCTCTTATTTATAACAGAAGGAAACCTACTGTTGGTACTAACAAGATCCTTCCTCTCATTGAGAACAGCAGGCTGAGAAAAGTGGATTACAATTTAGGGCCCCCTGAATTCCTATTATAGTTCTGATCTGGTTTAACACACCCTCTCACCAGCATTAAAAATATATCAGCCATGCTAGGGGTGAGGACATAAGTAACATCACAGCCTCTCATATAGCTGAGCAAGAGTTGCGGCAGAACAAGTTAACAGGGCTGGAAATGGGTTTCTCACATTTACAATCCAAGCTACTCCCTTCCTAAGTTTAGGACCAGATATATGAGTGCCGAGTGACACAGGCTGTAAAGCCCTTCCAGCAGAGGCACAGAAAAGTCACATGCATGACAGGGCTGTGACACTTAGCCAGCCGTGCAGCTAGGGCTGGTTTGAAGGCACATCAAACCATAACCTTGCTGAAGCGAAACAGCTCTAGAGCTGTTTAGCATCTGAATGAGCGATTGCCTGGGAACCCTATTTATGCTACCTTGAACTTTCATTTCAAAAGGGCAGGATGGAGATGTGGCATAGTTTTACTGAACAATGCCACAGATTCTGCCCTTCTAGTGTTAATTTCACGCAATTATGTCCAAACACCAGAAAAGCAAAGATGAGCAAGAAGAGAAAGATAATTAGTTCTGACATAGCATTTTTGGGCATTCAGGGGCTCCTATATACATATCTCAATATTCATTATAGCACCTCCTCTGTAAGAGAAATCTCGTATTATTGCCATATTGCAGATGGAAGGGTTCAAGGCTTGAAGAAAAGTAGCTCACCTGGATAGGACTGTTCCTACCATGAGGACAAATGAGGTAGTTTCACTGGATGACCCTGGACTGAGGGTGCGACCATACTGGAAATCCAAATCAGAATGATTTGGCTTTGTTGTAATTTGATTTTCAGCCTGTATTATGTTTGAAATTGCAATCAGTGCTCACATGGGGCTGCAGATTGATTTGTAAGTTCACCCTTCATATCAGATGTGATGAAAGTCACATTCCAGTCCACAGCCCCACCCTTATTTCCTTCCTTCCTCTGGCCCCACCTCTGCTGATACCTTTATGGTTCGCTGTGAAGCTGCTTTCTCATTTAAAGCTTTAGTCTACTACATTTCTCAGTGTCAGAAAAGTAATATGGAAAAGTACTTAACAGTCTAAGAGTAAAGAACACCAAACATCTGAACAGTAATTTTGCAAAATACATCATAATCGGCATGTCAGAATGATTCTATAACAGGGATCACCATCTTCCCATTCCCAGACATTACTCTTTCCCCTTAATTTTAAGTAACACATGCAGGAATTACTTCCTCTCTGGTAACACTGTATCATGCCAATAGTTTAAAACAAATGTGAACAGAGATGAGGTAATTCCCACATGCATTACTTGAAAGTTAGGTGAAAAAGTAATGGGAAGGTGATTTTAATGATACATTCAGACCTGTCAATTAATAAGCAGCATTAAGTTTTTGCTTCACAACAAAAGGGCCTTCCCACACCATTCAAAGCTAGCACCTGGTCCCCCATATTAAAATCATGGTGCTTTCCCCCCCCCCCCCGGGCCTGAACAACATGACCCAATTGCATATGTGACCCAAACACCACCTATAGACACACACTCCTGTCTTTACAAGAACATATCTTAAATAACTACATGAGAACAAGCCTGTTTGAATTGTTTTGGCTTGAAAAAGTAGGGAAAAAAACACACACACACAGAGCGGGGGGGGAGCCACTTGGGGAGCAAAAAGGGCTGGTCCAATTCAAATCAGTGTTTGCATCATGCGGTCACTAAAATATACTTCAAATTCACCCATTTTATAAGTGGAGCAAATCCTGCAGTATTTGAACATGTAATCACACTGTGAGAGAAGATTTGAAAATTCTTCCTACTTCCATTTGCTCCCATTTCGCAGCTATTACATTCCACTTACTTTCTGGTAAAGGGGAGAACTGGGTGCTGCTTCATTTGCATTTGACTGTGCAGGTCCTTTAGAAACCCTTTGTGGATTTCCTTAGACTTATTTTTAGTCCTTTCATTAGAAACAGGGGACCTATTAATGTCCCATAGGGCATTTTCACAAGCAGCAACACTTGGCAAGGCCAGAGGACAGGGGAGGAATCCTCAATTATACAAGAAGATAGTGGTGAAGCCCTTGAATTACATCCACAATAGAAATATGACCCCAAATTATTCCCTTATAATTAAAAACCATTTGCTATATATGGTACTCATTTCGTTAATTATTTCCTTGATTACTTGTTCCAAAGAGGTGTAACTGTTTTGTTTTGCTTAATGCTGTCACACTAAGAACTGAAAGAGTCCATTTCTTTTCCAGCTCTCTGTACATCTTTCTTCTCTTCTCTTTTTGAAAAGGCAATGTAAAAATTGAAGTGAGGTTTATCTGGCAATGTGACTAGAACATTGGACAGGCAATTGAGGGTGAAATTAAAGGGAAAAGTCTTTTATCTAGCCTTTCATCAAAGATTGCTCTTGTCTCCTTAGCTGCTGGTTTCATTTTCTACTTTCCTCAGTTTCAACTCTGCCTTCTGAGGACATGACATACAAGTACCACGCACACAGAGAAATCCTCCCTCATCCTGTAAATTTATATTCCTCACCCTCTCCTCTGCTCTGTTACCAATATCTGTTTTCATTTTGAATGACAGCAGAGAGCTCACAGTAAAATACAGTACTATATGTATGGAGGGTTTTCTCCCCTGTCCCTCCAGCTGTAATCTTTTCAGCTCAGGTAGGTCCTGGTGGTGGTAGAGGCTTTCTTCTAGGTAAAACTGTTTCCAACTGTCTTCCAAACACCATCAATTCATAGTCACTTAATTCAAAGTGATCCATAACAACAATATTTTCCATCATGACCTTCTTCGCTATCAGAAGCGTGTCCAAACCAACACCTACTCTTATTGGCAAAGTGGTCATAGAATAGTGATATTTTGTTACCTGTGACAGCCAGGAATGGTTCGTCCTTTTTATTCTTGTGGCACTTGGTTTCTTGCCATACTACAAGTATTTAGAATATTTTTCCACAGGGATGAAGACTCAAGTCATGGGACTCGCTGTCAAGTTGGACTTAAGTCGCGTCGGCAACTCAACTTGGACTCAACACTTTTTTTTTAAAATGACTCCGACTCGACTCATGACTTGGAACCCACCTACTCCATCCCTTTTTTCTGGGGGGGGGGGGAGGAACTTATTTTTAATAGAGACTTGAATTTTGGGCATGGGGCTTGGTACCAAAGATTTGAACTTGGGACATGGCACCAAAGACTCAGACTCAGACTTGGACTGAAAGACTTGCCAATATTCCTACCTTCCCATGATGTCATCAGGTCTGTTTTCTTATATTATCTTTATGCAAACACATATAGCAGCATAGGACCAGAACTTGACAAAGCTGCCTTTTTAGACTACTGTTTTTTGGACTTCCATTAACCACGCCAGTTTGGAGATTCTGGGACTGATTTTTCCAGTCTCTGACTCAAGAATTTTGACCAAACTACAACTAGCAAATGAACAGGCCTATTTAGATGCTAAATCTGTGTGGTTAGGGATTATTTTTCTTGTGCATTCTCTCCAGGTCCTTGGACACATCAAATTAATGTTGCTTTGCCATCAGCACAAGAGGTACATGAACATGCCACACATGTGAATCATGTTTTGGCTTACATGATTTTAGTATTTTTTGTTTTCTTTTCTTTTTCTGTTTCTGATCATTCTCAATCAGTGCTTCCCAACCTTGGTTCCCTAGATGATCTTGGACTAAACCTTCCAGAAATCCTGGCCAGCACAGGTAATTTATTTATTTATTTATTGTATTTATATCCCGCCCATCTGATCAATTGACCACTCTGGGCGGCTAATAGTGAATCCTTCTAGGAGTTTTAGTCCAAGAACATCTGGGGAATCAAGGTAGGTCCCATTGTTAAATATAATGTTGACTGCACACTAAGTAACCCCTTCCTTTTCTTTTGGAAGGGTTCTGTACCTCCTTCCCCCAGACTTTTCAGTTTAATGAAGCACTATTTCTTTTTAAAAGTTTTTCTAGTCAATTTTGAGACTGCTTTTATCTGAAACACCTGTTTCAAGCCATTTGTCCAGTTTCTAGGCAGGCCAGTTCAATAGCAAGGTTTTAACTGTCTGAGGTAGTTACAGGGAAGGATGCACACAGGCAAAGGTAATTTAGTATCAGAAGACAAAGTCAAACAGAGACCTACCAGTGAGACAGATAAAGCAAAAGGATGCTGCTCAGATAATGCAGCTGAGGAGAACCCAGAGCCAAGCAGCTGCCCATAATTCAAAACTAGTAAAGTTTGTACAGCAAATAGGCAAGAGTAGTCCAAGGGCCAAGTCAAAAACAGTCCAGTGTCAGGCACCAACAAAATCAATCAGAAGTGATAAGTCTATGCCAGACTACCTGACATAATCAGGAGTTCAATATAGACCACAGCCCTCTTCAGGGTTTAGTAAAGCACATATACATTCCATGTGAAAAAGGCAGTGTTCTAGTCCCCCTCTGTCATCTCTCTCCTCACATAAAGAGGGGTATCTATTCCATCTCTGAAGGTTCTGCTGGCAAGCAAGAATGTGGAAAAAAATTGGGATTCTGGCTCATGTGCAGAGCCTCCAAGGATTATATCCCCTATTTAAATATATCATTTTCATATGAGGAAAGGTACCATGCTCTCCTTCTCCTGGGTGGAGTACACATACTCTACTAATATCTTTAACTGTCTTATCTCCCAGAAGTGATGTTTATTTTGTTGCCATGTCTGAGCCGCACCCAGAGCTTCACTGTAAGAACTTCAGTACTGATCTCTCAGGAAGGAAGACCACCCCCTGAGGGAATTCCCCCCCTACCTGCCTGGTAGACTTGAGTGCGGCTCATGGGTTCATTTGGTATTGCTCTCATAGAATGGGGGTGGGTGGGGGTGGGTCTAGCATTTATATCCCACCTGTCCTCCAATGAGTTTAAAGTGGGCACCTAGCTCTCATACTTTCCACCTTATCCTCATAACAACCCTATGAGGTAAGGTGAAAAGCTCTCAAACTTAATTTCATTGTGTTTCTTTGAAACCCACCTGCATTTCTTCCCATCCTTGTTTCCTCTTGGGTTGCAAGCCATTGTGTTTTTTCACACACTGAAATCCACACATTTGAATGCATTTCCCTACTGACTAAATTTTGTTTGTGTATATATTTTAATTATGGCCCTTTCATCTTCTTGCATTTTAAAATGTGCATACTTAATTTCTTCAGGACACTCCGTATGTCTTGCAAATATACAAATTCTTAAGACAGTGGCTGGAATCCTGTTGCACAGCCCCACATGCCCAATGGGAATGCTGCCATTAGCAGTGGCAAATTGACACTGATTAAATCACTGATGGTGATTTCAGGAGGTACATAACTTGTCACATTGCGCATGAGTTGTGTGGACTGTAATATCACAAAAGGAAGCCTTTAATCAGTGGCAAGTGGGCACTGCTGATAACATCTTTCCCATTGCACACACAGAGCTACACAACAGGATTCCAACCCATGGGCTTTTTCTCAAAACATACCATAGAAAACACATAAAAATGTACCTTCAGAGAGACTGTCCAATACAAGAGAGGTCAGGCAAAAAGGGACAGGAACAGGCTCACGATTCCTCGATGTGTTTCATTGCTCTGTGTGGATTCGAAGCCAGATCCTCCACACCTCTAGTCAGTCCACTAACCAGCACTGCTACCGCACATTGGCTCTTAAAACAACCTCCTGGTGATGAATATATTACTGCAGAACATTATTACATCATTTGAGAATTTTTGCAGGCAAAGGAGCTGAACACCATTCATTGGGTTTTCAGTTTTCTTGTGATTAATATTGTGTGAAAGCAACAGCAGCAGAGAGTGGAGGAAAACGGCTGGCTGAGGGTAAAGGGACAGAAGAGGTTTGTCTATTTGTTTTTATGTTTCTCATCAGTTCCTTTTCATAGATCAGCTATGGCCAAATATTTGTTGGCATTTAGGTCCACGCAGTCTTTACAAGTCAAAGCTTTGGGGCATAGCTGTCCCAGGACTGTGCCTTCCTAATCCTGACGTGGGCTGCCTCTGGCAAGTCGCTCTTTGCCCAAACCCATTGCAGTTTCCTGTTCTTGAGTCCCTTATGGCACAAAACAATCTGTCATTTTGGCTTTGTTCTGTGGCTGTCTCCTGACTCTGACTCTAATAGTCTCTGGCAATGTTGACAGTGAGATAGATCCAGATGAACAAAACTCAGACACGGAGGAGATGGATTATAGAGCTGGGGAGCTGGGTTCCTGGCACTCTGCCCAGCCCTCTTCTGCCATCATTTGAGTCACTGTGCCAGGATAGGGTTGCGCTCCTACTGCTCAGCTTTGTTCAAGAGACTGGGGACTGAGAGAATAAGGGAGAACTAGAGAGGGATAGACAAAGAGACAAAGAGTGTGATAATGCCTCTTGAAGAACTTGGCAATGGAGGGGGTAGATGTTTCCCTCTCTGTTTCCTCTTTCTCTTGGCCCTTGGCTGTCTCCAGGGCTCATGCTCCTACCACTCCAATAGGGAGACGCGGTCTGTACAGTTCAAGAAAGGAAAACACCTGCACCCCCAATAAACAACACCAATACAGATTATCTTCCCAGTAACTATGATTCTGCTTTAGAATGTGACTTCTGTCTACAATAGTGGTTGGTAGCATATATATGGTAATCCATAGGCCATGATCATTTGTACAGCCCCCTCCACATTGTGCTTTTAAATATCAAGAAAAAGTGGAGGTTTTACTCTAAAGCACATTCCTTCTTTTAGAATATGTATGAAAGGGCTTGGGGTGGCTTTTCTGGTATACATTGGTTAGTGGTGTGTACCAGAGAATTTAAGAAGAAAATCAATTTATGTTTTATGGATTATAGTAAAGCCTCTGAGTATGTGGATCATGAAATGCTATGGTTTGTTTTAATAGAAATGGGTGTGCCACAACCTTTTATGGTCCTGATGCATAACCTATACTGTCTATACTTTATCTGTTAGGACTGAATACAAACAGATAAAATTGTTTCCAATTTACAAAGATATCAGACAAGAGTGTATTTTATTGCCTTGTTTGTACTTTCTATATGCAGAACTCATCAGACAGAAAGCTGAAGTAGATTCAGACAAAAGGGGAGTGAAAATTGGTGGAAGCAATATCAGTCATTTAAGATACACAGATGTCATCATATTACCGGCAGGAAATGGCAATGAATTACAATTACTACCCAGGACAGTAAAAGAAGAATGTGTAAAAGCAGGAATACAGTTGAACATTAAAATACAAACATCATGAGTACAGAAGAATTGCATAACCTTAATATCAATAACAAAGAAATCTAAATTGTTCGGGATTTTCTATGTCATGGTTCAGTCATCAGTGAAACTGGAGACTGGAGCCAAGAAATCAGGAAACTGAGACGGAAGGTCAGCTAAAAGGAAGCAGAACCAATTTTTAAGAGTAAGGATGCACTGTGGGAGACCAAGGTCAAGAATCAAGATCATCCATATTATATTATCTTGATTACAATGTACCAATGTGAAAACAGAACTGGGAGAGGGGAGCTGAGAGATGAAATAATTCAAAATGTGGTGTTGTAGAAGAGCTAAATGGTGAACTGCCAAAAAGACACATAAATGAATTCTAGGTCAAATTGCGCCTGAATTCTCACTAGAAGCTAAAATGATTAGAGAGAGGCTATTGTACTTGGGACATATCTTGATAAGATAAGGCTCACTGGAGAAGAAGATAGGATAACTGAATAATTACTAGGAAATTAGTTAGGAGACACAAATTCTACGTGAAGATAGTAAACAATAAAAAGATGAAGACTCTCCCAGTAGCTTAAGAAGAGAAATGTACCATAAAAACAACTGCACCAGATAATACAGTTATGTCTCAGTTTGGCACTGAATTGATACATCACTATTCCTAAGACAATGCACGTATATTTTAAGACAGGTAAATATGCCTGAAAAGCTGAGTCTTCCTTTCCCTGTGGTTTATATATATATACACATTGCTAAAGCCTTCTAGTTATGAATTTGGCTTTGAATCCAGAAGTTGAGACTACACTTTCCCACTGTGCATCCAGGGAGAAGAACCAGCCTGTGTGGCCTTGGGCAAGCTGCACAGTCCCAGGACGCCCCCAGAAGAAGGGGATGGTAAACCATTTCTGAGTACTCTTTACCTAGAAAACCCTGAGAAGGGTTGCCATAAGTCAGAACCAGCTTGACAGCACACAATTATTTTTAAAGCCCTCTTTAGCTGTTCCATTCCCTCTCTTTTTCAGAGAGATCCCCGACTTCCTTAATGTTCCCTTTTGTATACTGGTCTCTCTTTGAATTTTTTATTTTTTTTTTTATTTTTATTTTTTGGTCTTCTTAATTGTCAAGGGATCCACTCATGGATTTTCCTGCTTTGGAACACTCTAGTGGTTTAAGGTTATATTCATTAGCAGAAGGTTTATAAATATAACCATATTGTATTTATTAAAAATATAATAAATATTATAATGATTTATAATGACAATGATTGTCTTCCAGATTTCAAAATTTATTTCCCATTTCCCAGAAGGGTGGAATGATGCCCTAAATTCTCTGCCAGAACTCTCTGGAGCAGAACTGGGCAGTTCCATCAATCTCTAAATCTTAGTACACATATAGAAATATACACCCAACCCAGCGTACCTGAGTCAATAGCTACATTCTTCCTCACAGAGCATTCAAGGGATAAAAGGTGGCATTGTTTCAATAAATTGTGGTGAAATCGCTCTGAGTTTTTACTCCTCACTTAAACACATTTTTGACATTCCAAATTACAAATAACCAACAGACACTGTTTCTAGATGATAGCCAGGCATCAGAACAAGGGCAGCAAACGTCCAGAGCTTTCAGTCACATTCATTTTATGCTCATGTGCTTCCCACAGGAAACTGATTGGCTGCTGTGTGGACAAGATATTTGGACTAGATAAGCCTTTAGTCTGATCCAGCACAACTTTTCTTATGCCCTTTTGTTCTTATGCTTTTATGGCTTATTTTTTAATAAAAGCATGCCTTGAAAATTCCATCTGGCTGCTGATGGGAATGGTCATGAGGACATATGAAAGATAAGCTTCCCGCTGACTAGATCCACCTCTGTTCTTCTGTTACATATGAAATGGATGAGCCTGTGCCTCTTCTAAGATGGTGTGTGGAGGCAGTAACAGGTTGGAAGAAAGATTATAGACTGAGATTGAATCCTAAGAAAACACATCCTGGGAGTGACCAGTTCTTGGGCTCAAAATTGGTGTCTGTGTGTGAATCAATCAATACTTGTTTGGGGAGACTCCAGGATCACCCAAGCTTCCTGTTCAGAAAAAAAAGCTCCCAGCTAGCACTTGAACAATGACGTTTGGGGAGGAGCTAGCCTGGCTAAGCCTCCAAGTCTTCCAATTTGGGCCTTTCTCCCAGGTGCCTCACATTTAGGTGTTCGGAGTCTGTAAGGTAGGTAGAACTCCCTGAACTGAGAAGTATGTTATTTGTATTCTGAAAATATCATCTCAAATGCTCTTATATTGGACTACTGGATGGTAATTAGTGTGGAGAGACCCTTCAGATTGGCTTGGAAACCGCAGCTGCTACAAACGCGTGCAGCTGGATTATTAAATGGAGTACCTAGCACTGTACACACTACACATTGTAATATGAAAGGAGACCTTTAACAACCTGCTAGCTACTGGTCCATGTTTGAAGTCCTGTTGTTCATATGCAAATCTCAGAATAACGTAAGCCCAGGTTGCTTGAAGAACTGGGCATATTTCATTTCAGAGTTTTGTTCAAGTCATGTATTGATATAAATTTGAAAAATTCAGGGAGAAAGTTGGCTATAAACTAATTAATTAAGTTTTTTAAATGCACACTTCCTTAATCAGTATGTGAACTAGAACACAGCTGAAGTTCAGCAAAATAAAAAAAAGGTAAAAAAATGCATATAAAGGGAAAGGGCACATAAAAGTGTCAGTAAACTGAATGTATAAAATGCATTATGTAAGGGAATTGCTTTCAAAAGAAGCATTCTTATTAAATAAATATGCTTGCATAAATGTACAAAGGTAAATTCAAAAAAAATGCATGAATTAAGGGAAATGAATACAAAAATCCGTACATATGTCTGTGTACATCTTTGAAAATAATCACAAATGGCACAGAACATGGTGAACATACTGAAAAATTAGAACTGGCATTACCGTTAAGGCAGAGTAAAGTGTCTTCCCCTGGTAGCTATGTGAGCATGTGACAAGAGGGCAATGGATCATTATCTCTTTTTTCTTGTATTATTGTGGACATAAAGGAGAGGGGAGCTTGTGGGAGGGTAGTTCTTGACTAGCAAAATGTCTTGGATCAGCAACACAAGAGTTACATTTTTGTTGATTTCTCAGGTATTCACACGTAGTTTTTAGCATGGTGTCATGGTGGCAGAGATCATAGTCTGATACCCCCCCCCCCATAGCTGCATTTTCCAATGAACAATAGAAAAAGACAATGACAGTAAATATCAATTTCTATCCTAATCAAAATTCTGAACTATAATTATAATTATTTTCAAGAGGAGCAACAGCAGCAAAGTTTTTTCTTTTGTCCTACGTGGAGTTTTATCCTGAGTGTACTCAAGTCTCTTTGACCTAGAAGTCCTTCACATTGAATAATACTCACTGTCCAGCTCTAATTACCTTCTGAAACCAAATGAATTATCATTTGCTATTTGTGTTGAGTCTGCATTTCAGATATCGTAAATTCACCTTATCTATCAAGCAAACTTTCCTGGCTAATAGCACAATGACATTAATAAAACAAAGTAATAGCTGATAACAGCATTTGCTGGTTTAGGATACATAGGAATAATAGCTTGTGTGACATTCTTTAGAGCCAATATTTACCTTTATTGCTGCTTATGGCCTCCTGAGACCCATCCGTTGTGTAATTCCCATTAAGAGTTGGCAGTAAAACAGCCTATTGTCTTACTGTTTTTGCCATTAAGAACACCACACTTATGAATAGGCTGTCTTACATGAGGCAGAAGTGTAGCAAAGATCCGTTTCCTCTAGAGGGTTCTCAGTTCTGGATTTACAGACAGAATTTGTATTTCTTTTCTTAAAATAGTATATTTCTGCTCTGCATTTTTTTGTTTCATCTTTCCCAATTGCTTTCTCTTTCTAGTACATAAAGTATTGATCAGATTGTTTTTAATTTTGTGAAGCCTTAAAAAATATTCCCCCAGCTTTCGTAAAAGAAAGCTGATGGAGCCCAACCACACGTCATCATGTTTGACCTGGAAAACAACTTCTACTTTGTTATTCGTTACAATTGACATTGTTCTGATGGCATATGGCAAGGCTTCAGTGATGGTGCTTGCTGATTGTGCATTCTAGCCCACATTCTGTGGTAATGTGAGAATGGAAGGATGTCTGGTCCACCACAGCATGAATGAATAACATACTGTAGCTTCCTCTTGCCACTTGAAGATTTGGCAATCATCCAGTCAGTGATGAAAAGAAGCTTGAAGTCCTCAGCCAAAATCCTTTATTTCGACCCACCCTTTTGAAATAGGGTGAGAAGACCCAACTCTGGACCTGAGATAGATCCAGTGACCTTAACACCTGAAACAGAAAGTTGTGGCAAAGATAACAAAGCTTATAACCCCCATAGGAATGTGATGAAGGTAACCCCACCCATCTCCACACACATATCAGCTAGATTGATTATTGATTGATTGATTGATATACCACCCTGTTAGTGCAATGTTCTATTCTGGGCAGTTAACAATCAATAAAATCAAACAGATAACAGGAAAAGACTAATGAAAATCATACTGTAAAGGTAAAAGTCAAATCATATAGATTTAGACCTAAGATAGCACAACAAGATAGCTAATAAAGCCGCAACGTTTGAAAAAGTACAAAGCCCAGACTCCCTTAACTGGGTTAACCAGCATGGATTCTGGGCATTGTACTTAAAAAACAGTAACTTTTCACAGGTTTATAACACAAGTAGATAAAATTATCTGTCAATTGGCAGCCAAGTCCTGGAAGCAATTATGATATGGAAACATTTCAATCACATAAATTCCTACAGTGAAGCTTTTATGATTTTTACCAAGCTTTGTGTCTGTTATCTGTGATGGAGTGTTATTTTTTCCTCAGCCCTAATGAAGGTTGTCAGTTAAGATTAGTGTTGATTCTGGCCTTCACTCCTCTTTATTGTTGGCTTCGATATGTCCCTTAGTGAAAGGTGGGTTGTTCACAGCTGTGCCCAACCATGAGGATGCAACCATCTGCAGGTATTTAGCATGGCTTGAAGGAAGATTGGTGAACACTCGAATGAAGGGTGAGAACCTTCTGAACTATTGCATCTTTTCACAGCTTTTTGTCAGCTGCAAAGTGCTGGCTGGCCCAAGTAGGAAACCAATGCAGGGCAGGGGCCAGGCTTCTTAGTAACAAAGTTTCCTTTCCACCCAGGATAGTAATTGGATCTTTTGGTGCAGGGTGGAGCATAAATCACTGTTCCAGCTGACCCTTGCTTGAGCAACATGGTGTTCCTGAACTGTCACAAGTTCCTGAATCCTCTATTATCTTTTGGTTCTAAATTCTGGCTTGTTTCTCAACCCTGCCTCCTGGTATGCCCTTCAATCTCAATCTGTTTCTTGTTCCAAAAGTCCTTATTCCTGGCTCAAGAGACTGCAGCTCAGTCCTGCCTCTTCTAGTTTCTACACTTAATCTTAGCCAAAAGGCCAGGACACAGCAGTCTTTGAAAATGTGGCAGTCAAGGAGACAGAGGTTATTTCAGTGCGGTGTGAGGGGCACAATGGGTACAGACCTGCTCCTTCCCTTCGTGCATCCACTGAAAGTCTGATGGAAACTTCTGAGGAAATCCATTTTGCTCTATGGGTACACCTTTGGCCATATGGGCCCTCTTGCTGCACCCGTAGCAGGGGTGGGTAAAATCTGGTCCATGGGCTCCATGTGGCACCACAAGGCAATCCCTTCACTGCCTGGGTATCTGAAGTATATATGCACGAACACGCACAAACACCACAAAGCAAATCACACCCTCCGAAGTCTTTGAGTTGAGATGTTGCATTTCTTTAATTAGGCAGTTGTCCAGTTGTCCGTATCATGAAATGCACCCATTGTTTGGCATGTATTTCTGCAAAATGTTCTGTCAGCTTTGTTTATTCTCAAGGTGAGGTGCATTCCTTCTTGAAAGCAGGGGCTGAAGCTCCAGCCCATTTCTTTTGCATCCCCATCTGTGAGAATGGAGTCCCACAAACAGTTGACTAGTGTACTCCTGTTGGTACGATGAGGACAGTACCAGCTGATGATGCACAAAATCTTGATGGCATTTTCCCTATCAGTCCATTGGTGGAAAACGTCTGACTCACCATTACACTTTTCCCCCCTAATCCAAGACATTTCAAGATGCTATCCTGTATGTCAACACCACCATCATTATCATTGTTTTTATTACTAACTAAATAGGGCTTATTTCCTTCTTTCTTAGATTGGTCTTGCTCTATTGCTCTCTTCCTATGTGGTTTACTGTATGTTACTAAACAAAAACTAGGATCCTAAACAAAACAAAACAAAAAAAGATGGATTTTTCTGTATTTCCTCAGGAATCCCAAAATAGCTGTGCTCTGTGATACTGACTCAGAGAGCAGTCTGCACTCACTTGTGCAGAAGAGGCAGCTCATCAGCTCATCAAGTGGTCACGAAAACTGTGAAAGAAAGGCTGACAACACCCCACACATCTCATTGTCTTATGTTCCCTTATAATCACAGTAACACAAAATAAACAGTGTTTTCTTCCACTGTAGATCCAGTACTGATGTACTAGATAGGTAGATTGAGAAGGAAGCATTCCAATCTATCTCATGACTGGAATGTTAAATGCAGTTTTCCACTTATAGTTCAAATACCCTTTTAGAATGGTGTTCATTACATAATGCGTCACACATTAATGAAGTATTGATGCTTGGTGAACTCACTCAAGGTTTATCAGTATGGTCTAAGGAGTGGGATGTGAGAGAAAAGTGAGAGAAGCTCCTGATCAAATCCTCTACATAGGTATGAAATTCCCTGGTGGCTTTCAACCAGTCATTGTCTTTCTCCTAAGAGATCCTTAGGACACTCACTGAATGTTTAGTAACATCCCTAAGAGTTTGTTTCAGTATGTTCAAAGTTCAGGCTTTGAACATATCCCCCACCTAATATGCTTTCCTTTTCTATCAAGACAAAGGTGGTTTTCTTATGTACCATCTTCTCAGGTATTTCTGAACATACATGAATGTGACCATGATAGTATCAACATAAAGAATGGACAATTGTGTCTGCACTGTATTGTGTGTGTTTGTCAATATTTGAGGGCACACACAAAAGATGGGGAATGACCACAGGACTGCCACACAGCTCATGCCTTCTCTGCAGAAATTCTGAAGTTAAGTCTATGTCATCACTATGCATAAACAGAAATAGTTAGTGGATGATGGGAAAGACACCTGTGCCTGATGCACTTGATAGCTGCTGCCAGTCACCATAGACAACACTGAGGTAGATGGACACATGGTATGAGGAAGTATCTGATGACCATCCTTGTAATCTATGATAATCAGATGTTGCATCTGGGTTATGATTTATGTAATGTAGTACATCATGAGACAGTCATTAGTCAAAGTCATTAAAGCATGAGCTTTCAAAGGATCTCGTATCTTTCAGGTAACATTAATATCACTACTAAAAGTAACATTGTTGCCTAGATTCACGCTTCCCTGTCATGACTGGTCTCTTGGTTTTCCTGCTCCTCTATAGACATCACTGCCTGTTTGTAGACTTTGCCTATGCTACTGAAGCACTGACACTTAGTTTGAAGATTGTTTGTCACTTAACTCCATCAGTTCCACATGGTATTGTTACAAGCGCATATAGTGTCATGGCTGCAACATTCAGTTTTGATAAAGACATGCATCCCTGATCAGCTAGAAAGCTCACTGCATGATCCTGAGCCAGCCTAAGATATTTTTTTATCTGAGGTGATGGACAAGACACCCCCTTTCTCCTTTACATAAACAAAAGATAGTAAGACCAGTAGTTGTGTTTCATTTTGACTGCCACTATATCTGAAGGCAAGAAGCTACTATGGTGGGTGTAAGCCATACATCACATAGACTTCTCCTACCATAATTTACTCCTACTTGCTGCATCTCAGTATCCATCATGCAAGGCAACTGTCTCAGTCTGCCTAATGGTAGGGTTGACATGGTGGGACAGTCATTATGTCTCAGTCAAACTTACCTCAAAGATTTGTGAGCATAAAAGCAGGAAGTCAGGTGTCCATACTTCCTCAGAGGATTTCTTCTAGGTGCTTGGATTGCTTTATGTCCCAAGTAATAAAGACCTGGAGAAAATGTTTAAAAAAAGAGCCATGACAATTGCTTTGCATTTGGGTGAGAAGAAGGTGAAATGATGAAAAAGGAGTCAGGTTCTGGATTTTCCCCACTTGGTGCCTCTTTGGGAAAGGTAATGAGCTCAAGAAAGGATGCTGTAGACCAGTGGTCCCCAACCTTGGGCCTCCAGATGTTCTTGGACTATACCTCCCAGAAGCCTTCACCTCCACTTCTGCTGGCCAGGATTTCTGGGAGTTGAAGTCCAACAACATCTGGAGGCCCAAGGTTGGGGAACACTGCTATAGACCATCCTGATTGCTGACAGGCATCGATATTCAGGCTGGCCTTTGCTATGTAAAATGTGGCATCCTTTTTCTTGCGGGCAACATGAGCATCATAGTGCAGGGCCATTTCCTGTTTTGAAGCAATATTCCATGTTTATAAACCAGAGTGTTTTTGAAGGATTTGATATCTATAGAAAAATATATGAACATGGCTTTAATGTGTTTGAGAGGCACTGAAAGTTTAGCTAACCATGTGTTATGTTTTCTTTAAAAAGAATGACTGGAACAATGCAAATTAAATGACTCCCTACATTCTATTGTGATTAGCGAGTTTATTGGGACCATGGGAAGAATACAATTAGATAATGTGGCAGGGCTCTTGATGATAGATATATCACTTCATAACTATTGAACATTTAGCAAAAGAAACCAACTTAGCCATTCTTTCCCTACTTTACAGAATGCGGGATCAAAATTCCCTTTACCTCAACAAGGCATTGTGTGTAGCTCATCTTTAGATTTATGGCACACTTTCCTGTTTTACTGAAGACTCTGGGGGCGAAAAAAGCAAAGGAGATGGAGCTATTTGGTGTAAAGTGTACAATAGACAGTTATGCTGTGAGTGCAAAATCTACTCAAAAGATTCAAAAGTCCCCCAGCAGTTTGATCAAATGAGTTTATTAGTGTCGGTGAAGTCACTCTGCCTCCTTTGATGGGTCTATAGTGAGACAAAAAAAGAAAAACCCAAGGCTCTGGAGGCTTGTCGTTTAGAAACTTTTGCTTCTCCTGTTCCGACATCATTTATAATCAAGTGTAATTGGACAGCAATGGCTTGACAGACTGATAATATACTTTACTTGCATAGTTCCAGCACTAGTGCTGGATGCAGACAAATTTCTATTTAAGCCGTTCCATGTTTGTGTACGGTGGGGAGGATGTGCCTTCTCCCAGCAAATCTGGCACACAAAATCCGAGAAGATTATAAATGATTATTTTCTTTTACTGGCTTGATGCCTTCCAATAAGGAAAGTATAACTTTACTCTGTCTCGCTTGTACAGCCATGCTGTTACTCTGATTTCTGACACAGGAGGCAAGATGAAATAAAGTCTCTTTCACTGGAAATTCAGGATCCTGAGGCAAATGAAGCACATTCTGTTGTTGCGATGGTATGTTCTGTTGACTTACCCTTTTTAGTTATGACATCAGTGGGTATTGTTGAGGAGAACAGAAAGTGTGTCTATGTGTGAAAGTGGCTTTAAGGAAATAATGGTAGCTTCAGACCTAGAGGAAAAAAGATATAAGATCTCTTGAAGAAGATAGACCTGTTGACATTAGAATTTGGACCTATTGATTGCTTTGCACGCTGGGTCAGCAGCTTCTTTAAAAAACCAAACTCAAGGGTTCCCATAGGTGTGATTTAATGGTGGCCTTGCTAGTCCTGGGCTTTGAAAGCACTTACTTTAATGTCTCAGTGAGAATCTTTCATTTGAAATCCCCTAGCCAACTGAGTAAAGCTCTTGAAAGTTATTCAGCTTATCAGAATTTTTGTTTTTCCACATTTTTTATAGCAGAGAATGTAAAGGTCTTGAGCCTACATTGGATACATTCAATTAACAAGAAACATTCCTGCTTAACACGCTGCATAAGGGACCATCCATGTCCATGTATCTGTTAAGGGCTACAACCATAACAGTCACATTATCAGGTAGTATGGCTGTGGTGTGGTGTCCTTTGTTGTGGTCAGTTCCAGCTTCACCACAACATTGAAGGTGGATGCCTGCCAATGGATCTGTCTGGTGCCACTAAGCTCCAGCTATGTCTGTTCACTAGGAGTGGCAGATGGGATCTATGCAGCTGAAGCTATAAGGCAACTGAAGTTACCATTCCACATTACAAGTACCAATAGGCAACTGAAGCCACCCACAAAGATGGGAGGGACATTACATAATGCTAATGTTCAAATTGATGTTTAATTCCTCTTTAGAATTTGGTAGTTTCTTTGTATGGTGAAGTCCTTGTAGCAGAGACTTCCACAAATCAGCTTTCTTCACTTTAAGTATCAGCATTGACCGTGTCATAACACCATGACAGGATTTCATGGGATTGATGGTCTTCAAACCCTACTAATGTAGTTTCTGCTCCTATGGGCTTTTTCAAGAGGAAATAATTTGGTTTACTATTAACCAGATCAGAATGCTTATGGTAAATAATCAATATGTAGGCAATCCAGAATAATAGCAACATGACAATGAGCTGAGCCATTCAACGGTAATAATTTTGTTTTTGAATGTCACATTTCTTCTAGAATCTGCTGTCTGTCTTTGAGGTAGAGTAGAATAGGCATACTCTGCTACATTCTCACATCCCTGATAACAAGCCATTCTAATTCATTCCCTCTCACACAAGGTTAGCTTAAAACACACATACACAAACTAGGCCTGTGCAGAACATAGGTTAAGAAATCATAGATTAAATGTGGCCCACACCCAAAACCATATTTTTTAATCAAAACTACAAACAGTTAATGCTACTATTACATCAACATCATCCTTCCTTTTAACACAATGAGCTTGTTTCCCAGGAGACATTGAACAAATGGAGAATTTGGCTAGCAAATGTAAACTGGCAAAATCTATGGATTGCAGTACAGACCATATTTGTCAAAACCTCCAGTTTCTGTCACTAAATAACTAAAAAGATACTCTCTCTTTTTTGCATTTCTGCCTCATAATGAACATGGATCATCCTCAAACTGAACTCTCCTGTATCATTCAGTTTCAAATTTATCAGTTCAGCTGGATTTCTGAGTATTTGCCACAGAACCTGCAATTTCCTGGTGATTTCTGGCTATAAGGCTAGAATGAGACTGACAAAAGTATATGACTGTGATTTTTCCTCTTTCCTCAGTCTCAAACTTTTAGATCAACCACGGTCACCTTTTGCACTGAACAAGGGGGAAAACGGATGCATTTTCAGCCATGGAACCAGAACAGGGAAAATTATGAGTTTGATCAATTTCCAGTACAGTTTTCTTAACTTTTTATATATTTTTTTCTGGAATTGGTTATATTTGCATTCATTTTTATTAGATTTATATATTACCAGAATCAGGCTTCATGAGAATTTCCCCCTTCCTAATATAATAGATTATCTTCTTCAGTTGAATGAAATTACACTGTGTTATTAAGTTGGCTTTTAATGGCTGAGACTACAGTATATGAAAATATTAATAATTTCATGTAATGCTGTATATTTTCATGGGAGTTTTTAATCTTGTTGGTTTTATTATGACTTTGATGGACTGTCCCAAGTTGTAAGGAAGGCAGTGTGGATGAGAAATAAAAAGAAATAAAACATAAAACAAGGACATTTTCAAACAATATGTAATTTTGTACAACAGCGGCTGCCTTTCACATCCTTACCCAAATATCTTACCTTCCCCCACTCCTTCCAGATCATTAGTTTCTGTTAACATGGCACAACGGCTCTACCGCCTTTCTTTTCATTTACCAATTAGGTCTTAAATGGAAGCCATGTTTAAAAATAAAATAAACCAAGTAAAACATTCACTTGCACTATTCACAGTTTTTTTAACTTTATTAGTATAATAGAATTACAGTTTGACATAAAATAACGAGCTTTTGCTAAACTCTGTAAAGCATTACATGCGTCTGCCATAAACAACCTCTATTATAGATTTAGGTCTTATTGCCACATCACTGCACTGAGGTGCAATAAACATTCAATGTCATTTTTTAAAATTATCCCGGGAGTAAACAGAAACTGTCCTCTATAAGAGTGTATCATTATTTTCAAGGAAGACTTACTATTATTACATGGTTTAGCAAAGCACTGTAAAAAAAGCTACAGAGAGAATACCTTGTCTTCGATAAACTGTGCAATCAGATTTATACAGTATACTATTCACATAGACTAACAAACTAAGAGATGATATAATGCAGTCATTGCATAGCAAAAAAGCAGACTATTTAAGTAATATTCACATCTAATGTGCAAAATGCAGACCAAAAGGTAGCAGAATGGATAACTAGGAAGGTAAAATGCCCTTGATGAACACACTAGATAAAACGCCAAAAATAACAAGATAAACAAATACCGAAGTTAAAGAGTTGTATTTTATTTTAATTTTTTTCTATACATTTATCTACACATAATACCAGAAGATAACACATCCTCTTTAGTAAGCTCCAGTCAGATTAGCTCATCAAGTTTAGACAGGACTAAATGGTAGACAATGAAGCATTAGTTTTAAAAAAAAGTTTTCTTTTCTAAAGAAAAGGTTAACTATTTTAATTTGTAGATACTAAGTGAGCAGCAATCTCTTGATTTATTGAGAAAGAGTATATAAAACATTGCCTGTAACATGTATAGATATCAAACTGACTATCTATTAGCTAATTCGTTTGAAGGTCCATGTAGCATCATTGTTGTTTTTGTTTAAATGCATTCACTACCATGTGTTATGGATTCTGAACCACTGTGCTAATACTGTACTTCCAAACATCCATCAGTGTCCGAACCGGTTTTGAAAATATCCATCTCCTAAATCTGATTAATATTATTTTCCTTAAATAAGTTCTCCGCAGAAATAAAACTGGCTAGAATTTTTTTTTTTTGAAGGGAGTACTTATAACTTGCAAAATGGACATCTTGTTTTTTTTAAAAGCCCTTACATATTTTTCCTACAAATATATTGCTACAGTAAAAATGAAGTGTAATAACTTACTCAATAAAATGTATTTTCCTGTACATTCTTTTGTGTATGTTTTTTTCTGTATTTAATGCTACATATATTACATCACTTATCGTTAACAGTTATGTATCAGCAAATATAGCAATAATATACAGATGACATTTGTCTTAAATATTTTTACCATTTTCCTACCAAATATAATTCCATATTTTAGTATTCACGCATTACCTGAGCATACCAGTCATTAGCCAAATAGTATACACTGGATGACAGTTTCAAACTGCAAGCTACTGTACAGATAGCCACTTTACAAATGAAAAATATTCCAAGCTCTCCGCTTTGTCTTTTCCCCCCATTTTCAAATGCCACTGACTTTTTTTTTTTACTGCAGACTCTAAATATGTTCCTTCTTAGTATAACATATTAAGAGCTTTGAAAGGTGAACCCTACACAATATATTAAGAACATAAAAAAGTAAAAAAATGTACAATCTCATGCTGTATATTTACATAGATTCATTTAAATAATAGGTATTGTATTGTCTTTCTGTTAGCCATGTTTTTCAATCTAAAGCTTTTAAATATACTGATTTATAAAATAATACATTCAACATATCTAGAGCTTCAAACAGTATTCTTGACTGTTTTTCTTCCTAAACGAACAAAAAAAAAAAAACGAAAGAAAAATAACCCCTGTAAATTATCCAAGTGTTGTTTTATCTAAGAGGTTGGAAGGATGGGATTAGAACTCTGTACTTAATGTGCAATAGGTTGATCTTATCAAGTCAAGTGACATTCTGATGCTCAAAATAAGACTGCAGTGAGAGCGTATTAAAGCATTCATTATCATTTAACAAATGTGCTATTCTGTGATCACCTGTACCCTTAGCAAGTAGGCTTTCTTTTATGTAAATAACATTATATACTTTCAAACTGGTGGCTGGGACTTTAGGCAAAAAAAGAAATCTAGGAAAAATATCGTATCTTCTGGAATCCACCACTTTGGAAAGATGTATATTCTATAAAAGAATTCAAAATAAGCAGCACTCCAAAAATGGAAAATACAATAGTTGTATGTGCAACATGAACATATATAAAGACAGCTTTACCTTCTATCATTTTGCATAAAAATATTTCTGTTCTGACATGTACAGCATCTTTTTATGGGGACATTCAGTAATTAGGCTGTCTACAAATGGTTTGGATTGCGTACTTTTCCTTCTGTTCAGAGACACGGTTCAGAATCAGGTGTCTACATCACATTGTTACAGCCCTAGAGTACAGAGTTAATATCTTTTCTATTATATATATGTATATATATAATATACTTTTACTTTATAAAATAAAGAGATCTCAATTTCTTTAAGACAGAGGCAATGAAGCAGATGGGAACCGCCATGTGTGTTTTAGAACCAAAAAGCAATTCCCAGTGCAAAAGAGACTGGACAAACTCTACAGTGAATGGGGTTAGTGAGGAGGGGTTTGGTCTTTCAGCTGGGGCTCTCTATTTAAATATGTTGCCCAGTAAACTAGATTAAAAATCCCAAAAAGCAGTGGAAAGGCTATTCTCGATAGTCGATCGATTTTGCTGACGCTGTTAAATGTTTTCTTGGGTTCTGGAGGTTTTGTTTCCGGTTTTCCTTCTTTGGGCTCTATCGTTGCGCTTTTAGCAATGGTCGCAAGTCCAGGGTCCCTTGCGATATTAGGGGTGAAGCTGGTTGCTGTCGCTGGTGCTGTGAAGGAGTTGTTTTTCATAATGAGAGGATCCTTTATTTTCTTTGGCTAAGAATGACAATAATAATAGTTTAATAAAACATAGATATTAATCCAGCACATCTTTTCCATTGATTATAGTAGAACATCATATGTTTACCAAGGCAAACTTGGCAGAGAACAGATAACGTTTCTTTCATTTCTGGGGCGGGGGGGAATGAGAGAGCTCCATTGGTTTTAGTGGTAAAAATGAATGGAAATTCAATGGAATGCCTTCTAAATGAAAAAAAAAACATCAATTTATTTCTCTTCAGTTTTGCTTTTCTTGTGTTTTAATCATAAAGTGCTGCTGGAATAGTATGCTATCTGAAAACATCACAATAAGGTTAGAAGGAGGAGGGGGCAGAGAAAAACATGGAAGTCGACAGATGTCCAGTCTGTACCCAGTCTATCTCCCAAACTGCCTAAGTAGTACTCAAACTCTGCTAGCAATATTAGTACTTTTTATTATCACCATTATTCTTGTATGAAATATCTGCAATGGTTTATTTCCATACTGACTCCAGAAATCCCCCTGTCACTGTAGCAATAGAAAGCAAGAAGATGTCCAGTTCTTTGATCAGGCAAGCTGAGACCCTTGATTTGCTTGCCATTTGGTACCACAGGATCTACCTAAACACAATTTTGTGCACCTTACCGCTCAGTTGCTTCCTGTTCTTCCATCCAGCTACCACAACTGAGTCAGAATCCTCCCAGCCACCTACCAGTCACTATTAAACTGTCACTTTTACTGCCACAGTTAACTGCCCTTGCATGAAAGCCACCACCATCAGCAACAGGGTTCATCAGAAGGCACTACCTACTGTATGTCTCGCTGTTTGCTCTGAGGAAGGAGTCCTACTGAGGCATGGTGGGTGAGGTGAGCCCACAGAGCACCTCTGCCACCTAAGTTTTGCCCAAAGCTCCAATACTATTTAAAGAGAGGAAAGCCAATTTTGAACAATATTTAGTCCCATAATGGCATTTTTAGGGGCAACCTCAACCATAAAGGCTTCTTTTGGAGGTCTGACCTCTTCCTAAAATACAGCCCTTATGGGTATGATAGCCTCAGAAAGCCTGTTCTTCTACTAATGCACCAGCAAATCCATTAAAAAAAAAGTCAAGCTGTCAAATCCATTAAAAAAAAAAAAGCAAGAGGGGGGAGCCAGTTCTCCTACCTCAAGAGGAGTAGCCTCTTTTACTGTCCCTGCAGGGAAGGCAGACAAGATGTCCTCACTATGCTTGGGCTGGCATTATCTCTGTCTGCAGATTCTCTTTGGTTTTTAATTGTGTACAGAAGCAAATCAGGGTGCGGTCAGATGGCTGGAAGGACATGCGACTGATCGGACCAGAAAGGGTCACTTTGCAGGGAGTAATCTTCCTTAAAGCAATCCTTCTGTCTACCAGAGAATCACTCCAGTCTGGCTGGAGGTTGAGAGTTCAGTTCCCCACTGTGCCTCCTCAACAGGGGCTGGACTCAATGATACATAGGGTTCCTTCCACTCTGCAGTTCTAAGATGATGATGGTCATCATCATCATCATCATTATCATCATTTGAAAACCATTCAGATCAAAAGTGCTCTGGTTTACTGATGATGATCTGATCTGCACTAGTTTTCAAGGTCATTTCTATTCTGACTTGTTTTCATTGCCGCCTAACATTTTCCATAAAATGCTCTGCGGGAGCAGCTGACAATCCTGTCCACCCAGCATTTGGATAAGCAGAAAAGACTCCTTCTCAGGGAAGACCCATTCGCTGAAATCAATAGGATGTAGCAGTGATGCCGCTGAACTCTGTTCCAACCAGATTTGGGACAAGATTCTTAGATTTCTCTTGGCTATACTGATTGATGGGCAAACTCCTGAGCACACTAATGCAGAAAGAACAGGCACTTGCCCGGCACAGTTTGAGAAACGGGATGGAGTGCAGTCAGTTATTGCGATGCTATTTTGAGCTGGGGGAGCACCACAACGTCCCCAAATGACTTCAAATGATAATCAAGGTATTGATGATGGTGATAATGTTTGCAGACTAGAACCTATGCATTCTTCTGATTTGAACCAAACATTTTCATAGCCAAACACAAACATTGTGGAAGTTAGTCCACAAAAATGTTTAGTTGCCTGGCACATGCCCTGCCCCTAATTTTCACACCCGGATGGATATACATTGCTTGAAATCTTGTGATTCAGTGACACCGATGATAACTTGCTCCTGAATGTCCAAATTCTCCCTGCTGGAAAAGTCATATTTTATTGGTGTTTTTGAGGGGTTTTACTCTTTTTATGGCTTCTTATATGGTTATTGTTATATATCTGTTTACTTTACTTATTGTGAGCCACCCAGACTAGTGCATTGCACTAATGGGGTGGTATATATATACTGCCCATTAGTGGGTATATACCCATTAGTGTATACTCATATATAGTTATATATAACTCATATAGTTATACCCATATATATATGGGTATAACTATATGAGTGGGGCGGTATATATATATATTTGCTGATAGCAATAGATGCTAAGCATGATCCTTCTATGGCTTCTAGATTGGGACCATAGTTTCATACATACAAACAATTACTGAGTGATGAACACACATATGTGACTTTCCCCCTAGTTGCTGTCTGAAAAGAAGCTAAAATAAATGCCAAATTCAAATCAGTCTTAATTAAAGAACGAGCACTTCCATAAGTAACACTTAACACCTGACATTAAATGCTGACAGCTGGATTCTACCGTAGACACTTTTGGAAAACAGTGGCTTTCTTTGAGATGTTCAGAATACAGGACTTCAGAGTTTATGGTCTAACCTGTGATCCAAAATAGACAGGGGTGGAGAAAGCATGGCTTGACAGATGGTGCTGGAGTGCATCTCCGAGCAGTCTTCACCACAGGTTAACTGGCTAGGGCTGATGGGAGCTGCAGTTCAACAACCATCTGGAGGGGTGCACTTTGCCCTTCCTTGCTCTAATGAAATCCAGATATGGAGGCAAGCAAGCAGAAATCACAAGATTTCACATTTGGAGCACTGTGTTTAGGATCAACTTGAAAGCCCAAGTACTTTTTTGCTTCATGGGTTCATTTGGCTCATGTATGTAAACATATGTTATGTGAACATTTATATTGTTACCTTTTCAGGAACAACACTCTTGCCATCCCATGCATAACCTCTCTTTGTGAAGTAGTTCACTGTTGCAAATTCAATCAGTGCCGAGAAAACAAATGCATAACACACAGCTATGAACCAGTCCATAGCAGTGGCGTAGGCCACCTTTGGAAGAGAATTTCTTGCACTGATGCTCAAGGTGGTCATGGTAAGCACAGTTGTCACCCCTATAAAGCAAAGAGAAAGAACAAATTGATGATTCAGGATCCAAAATGGCTTATAAATGCTGAGTGGTGTATATTTAAGGTGGCTGATTCAAAGTTCTTCGAAGGGCGTGAAAATAGCATTGGATGCCTGCAATCCTAGCCAGTGATCGGCAAGCAGTAATGAACTTTTTAAAATGTTATTCTAGTGATGAACCATGTGCTGGTCAACTATGGTTGTGCTGCTTAATCCACTTGATCTTGTGCATGTTTACTCAAAAAGAAATGCCAGTGTGTTCAATGGTGAGTACTAGATGTAACTTCACATAGAATGGAAGCCTGGGATCTCAGAGTATGTCCCCTGATGCATGACAGTCCTTCTGTGCCAATTTTTTTTCTATCCTCTGATATAGATAACAGGAGGTAAAACTTAAACTTCAGCTAATGGAAAGTGGGGCATAGTTGCTGTTGCTGTGCAGAGTGTGATAGCTCCTCTGAGGTAATAGATCATGTGTCATTAAACTGGCAAACTGGCAATTATTTAATTAATTACTATGGGGGGAGGTAATATTTTGATTTTCTGCCTCAGGCATCAATGTATCTTAAGTGACCAAGTCATATATTACAAATAGCTCAGCATTAGAAACTTTGATGTTAGTGGGAGATGTTAGTAGTAGTCTTGTAGTGCAGTGGTTAAAGTCCAGTACTGCGGTGAAGACTCTGCTCACAATCTGAGTTGGATCCCGGTGGGTTCAGGTAGCTAGCTCAAGCTTGACTCAGCCTTCCATACATCTGAGGTTGGAAAATTGAGTACCCCACTTGCTTGCAGGGGGGCAATGAGTAGCCTACATAATTAAAAATTGTAAACCACCCAGAGAGTGCTTTAAGTGCTATGGGGCAGTATGTAAGCGGCACACTTTGCTTTTTGCTTTAATATGCCAGTAATGTGATGCAGGCAGACCTACATGACAGAGTAATTATATTTGTAAATGAAGTCTGTGCTCACTTCTAGTTGACCAATCATGACACAGAACAAAAGCACCTTCTGCTACAGGCATTCTCATCATTAAGGAATTCCCTCTTCTAAAAGTGGACTATCTATATTAACATGCAATTTGGTCTCCTGGCTGAAACCCAACCATGTTGCTATCGAGGGTGGATGGAAGCTAGTTTGGTTGAGCTGATGTAATAATCATAACATGAAATGGAGGGATCTTTTCACTTCCAAATCTCACCTCACATTCAGCAGCAATATTTCCAAGCTATTTTCTGGAGGCTGAAAAAGGTCAGTTGCTAACAATTAAATAACAAATAGAGCGGGCTGCGGAGGTACCACTGCATTGCCATATTTTGCATTTTGAGCAGCAGTGTTCCTCACACACAGTCTTGTTTTTAACTAGTCACCAAGCTTTTACTGAGAGTAAGAGGTCTGAATCTCTCTTCCATTGCTCACTGTAGCATTAAATCACATACTCACCAGTTACCTTGACAACTGCAGACATCTCATGTATTAAATCTCTGCTACAGTATATTTCCACTGTGTTGAGTGTTAACCAAAACATACGACAATCAGAAGAAATATCTTGCACCGTCCATATTCAGATGCATTATTTATTGTTTCAGAGGGGAAATAATCTGACCATTCAGTTTTCAGCCATTCCTGTGCTTTTCCCTACAATTTGTGAAAGGGGGGGGGGGATAGCTGGAAAGCTACAGTCCTGCCCATAATTAGGCTGTCCAGTTAATCCTGGTGAGTTAAATAAATTTTAAGCACCCTCTAGCCATTCACTGGGTTGCACCAGTTATATGAAATATTAAGAGGTTTTCCTTCTCAGACATACACACATGGAAAAAAAGAAAAGAAAAATAGGTGATTTCTTTAAAAGACCAGCTCAGAAATTAGGTGAATGTACTGGTGAATTTACAACTGAGCAACTGTGCTTAGACAGCACATTATAGGATCTTGTGGATGCACAAGCAATATGTTCAGCTGCAAACTTTGGGCACCTTTCTTCCCATCTAACTTAGTGCAACAGAATGGTACAGGTACTGTACAAGAATCGCTCCATGATTTGGCCAAGAGCAGAACAGGTAGGGAATAGAGAAAGGTGTTTTTACATACATGAGTTAATCTGTAAAAGGAACAGGAATAGGATCTCTGGATTCACAATCCAAGGAGAGTATTTCAGTTCCGTTCCTGAAAGCTAGTATTGTATCACTGTCACTTAAGCCTATCTGTGAGAGCTCAGTGTCGAGTCTCTGCATTAGAACAACAAACAGCCTGATGAACCACGGAAGCTAATGGGATTTGTGTCCCACAGAGTAGGGCCTTAATGTTTGGTGCTTCAGCTTAACTAAGCTATGGATCAAACGGTTCAAGTCTGACACCACAGCTAGTTAAGTTGTATGCCATTTCACTGTGCTTGCAATTTTCCCCGTTCTTCTCTGCTTTTGCTTCCATATGGATGGAACCTTTCAGACACATCAATTCAATATCATGAAAATTATTCAGGGATCTTCACAAGAATGTCACTTAGAAACAGAATCATCCATATTAGTCAAGGGGTGAGGCATGAGTCTGCAATGGGTCAAAGAGCCTGGAATTAAGGCTAACTTGTCGAGTGATCTATTCTGTATCAGCCCTTTTGTTTTCAGAGAGATGGTTAATATGGATTGCTATGAAGCACCTGCCATCCTGCCTTTATCTGTTTCCTAGTGTTTCTGAGTGGAAGTTGTTTTCTGAGTTTGAGTTTATTCTGGAACTCTTAATGAAGTATCAAGGCACAGAAAATACAAATTTGGAAAAAAATATTTTGCCAGTTTCTCAACAGAAAGTCATGGGGACACTAAAAAAAAAAGTGAAGCAAACATAGGGCCTGTTTCAGCTCTTATACTCTCCATGTGATTACAATTGTTTGGAGGGAGGTCTTACCCTGCTGATGTGTCCTTTACTGGACCCATCCTCATATTATGCATGCACTGGGGGCTTGTTGGTAGAGGGTTTTGTGAAACTGGTCCAGCTACTAGCTTATACAGGGTATTGTCAGTATGAATGCAAGGGGTACCAAAATGCTGGTATGTTCCAGTCTTGTCTGCAGCTGCTGCGTTGTGTAACTGAAAGCTTAGGAGCAGTCTAAATGGTTCTCTTAATAAAAGACACTTACCGAACACAGTTCTTGCTGGAACAGATTCTCTGTTGAGCCAAAAGGAGACCTGGGACAGAATCACTGTCATAATGCATGGTAGGTAGGTCTGAATGACAAAATAACCAATCTTTCTCTTCAAATGGAAGTGAGTTGTCATTACAACATATTCTCCTGAAGATGAGAAAAATAGTAACAATGAAATATCAGTGAAGTTCCCTTGCAAATAACAGACACGTAGGATAAAATGCTGCAAATCCTTTTATCAGAAACTGTTCAGGAACCATTTCCCCATAAGATATCATCTCTGTTTTTGCTACTACTAGTAAAGAAAATCAAGAAATATTAAGAACTCCACTTTCAGATTTTTATTTTTTTTAAGCAATAACCTAACATTTAGGAAAAACAGATACGGTGAGGTTGCATGGAAACTGAAAACCCTCACACACACTGTTAAAGACGCGTGCACACACGCGCGCGCACACACACATACACACAAGCCTTAAGTTTTAAGATTTCATCAGCTGAATCCATCTTGCCAAGAGGTGTCGAGTCATATTTTCTCTTATCCCCGTATTCTCTTTGGATGGATTTAGCCAGGAACTCTGGTTATCTTCCTCCCTCCTAGCGTGTGATGTATTCGCATCAAACAAAACAATCTCCTCTTGTGGCTTTCTGTCACAGAATCATTGAATTTTAGAGTTGGAAGGGACTTTGAAGAGAACGGTGGCAAAGTGGTCTGCTCTTTGCTCTTGACGTAGAGTGGCTTGGATTGCACAGATTAGGCCATTCCTTAATTGTTTGTCACCACAGTGAAGGCTGTTCATCTAGCCTATATAGGACTGGATGAACATAGGACATACTCTGTAGTCTATAAATGTAATGCGAATTGTCATGCATCTGCTGTGGTCACAGTACAAGCTGGTAGACTGTGCTCAGTTTGGGAGTCACCGTTATGGAAAGACAGGCATAGAAAGGAATGGGATGGCTGACTTTAAGGAGAGGAGACTTGTCCACATGTCTTTTTGGTCCCTACCTGCTCTATCATTTATAAGCCAGTCATGTGGCTTTTTTCTTTTTTTAAAGGCACCTCATCTTTAAGAATCATCTGTGGCCTTTGATCACAAGTTAATGGTTTCTTGTGACATGGCATTTTCCAGAAATTAAACAAGCATCTCATTTTTAGTGTCATCATTTGAGACTATTAGTTGAAATTTTAATATCTTGAGAATATCACATTCCTCAAGGCTCTAATAATGCAGCATTGCAGTCGGCAGTGACAGAACTGAAACAAAATAGATGTCAGCAGAAAAAAGAAATGGGCAGGTTTGAAATCAAATGAAAACCTCTGCCAGAATAAGAGCTGACATATAAAACTGCTTCTGTCCCTTTACAAAAAAATCACCTCAACCCAGCTGCAGACAGAGCAAAAAAATGGCAGTCTTGGGTGACGGTTCTGTTTATCCCATCCTGGATTATGCCCTGGACAGTCCTCTACATTCAGTCATGTGAAACTGCATAATACCCCACCCCCAACTTCCATTCAAGTCAATTTGTTTTGTTTGACAGCATTTTTTTTCACACAGTTCCCATTGACATAAATGGAAATGGCAGAAGACCAGCAAATCCTGATATATTCCCCTAGTGTTTCCCCCATAGCAGCTTTAAGAATTTAACACAGAGTGTCCTCCTTCCTGCCATTCTTCTATGGTGACATTTCATTTCTGAGGTTAGTCCTACAGCTTGCCCAGATACAACTCAGGATGATCACAAAATACTGTTCTTTCCATTGGGCCAATTAGTTCCTTTCATTTCTTTTTCACTCCCCTTGGATCTTCAAATATATGAAATAACTGAATAAATCACTGATATACTTTGGTTTCTGACCTGTAAAACATTGCTCCCCTCACATATAAGTTTAAAACAGGTGTACATGCATGAGGCACATATATGCACAGTTTATTTCAGTTAGAAATGGGCACAAATCAGAAAAACTGTGATTTGTTTTGATTCGTGATTTGTCAAGGTCAATGAATGATAAATTTATGAATTTACTTTTTTTTTTCCTGATGAATCGATGAATTGATTCATCAAACCCATATAAAATGCCCCCAGCACCTGGAGACACCAAATTCGCAAAACCTTCACCCAAATTGGTGAAGATTGGGTTTCAGACATCCAAGTTATACACCACAGAGTGGGTCACCCCAGGAAAATGCCCTTTAGCAGCTGGCTTGGGGAAACCTAATCTTCACCAAACTTGGAGGGACTGTAGAGGAGAGCCATGAGAAGCTTCTCTGAGATTTTGGTGTCTCTAGGTACCTGTGGGGAACTTTCCTGGGAGACCCCCTTTGCGGGTGTATAACTCAGACATCTCTAGGTGCCTTGGAGGCCATTTTACATCCAAACAAATTGACGAATCAAAAATTACAAAAAATTCATTGATTTCTATTCATTGGGGGTATTGATTGGTACGAATATGACTCAAATTAGCAATTTTGGAATGAATTTGGTGGTTCCTTTTTTAAAATTAATGCCCAACTCTAATATTTATAATACAAACTCAGCAGAGCTCTTCCCTGCCCTATTCCTTGCATCTCCAATGGGGATGATTGCTATAAGTGAGCCTTATACATACAAGACACATGCATTCAATAGTCTGATTAAGGCATTTTTTTTAACCCTGTGTTCTCTGCATATAAAGGGGGGGGGGTTGCGTTAGCCCTGCCTCCTCAAACACTGCTTTCAACACATGACAGTGATCATCTGAAGAGAGAAGGCTGTTTGATCTATGTAAAGTCCTCTTTTCAGCTACACCATGAATAAACTGGGTAGATGGCTCCTGTGGAGGATCTATATGGGTAGAGATAGGAGAATATTATTACCTCCCACTGTTCAGACTGTGTCACAGCATGATGGAGAGGGGGAGGCTACTACACGTATCTCACCATATGTGAAAAGCAGTTTAAAATGCTTGAGTGAGCTGAGTGCATGATGTTGTCCCAGGATTTATCCCAGATTGTGTGTATGTTTGCATGTATGCAGATGAACAAGGAGAGAGAGATGGGGGAGAGAGGGAGGGAGGGGACAGAGGGATGCCATTTTCTTTCTACCAGATATGTTTTCTCTTACTCTTTTACTGGTTCTGTTCTCTTAACAGATTTCGATTTACTTCTGATGAGGGCTTCACCAGCCTTTCACAATGATCCAGTTCTCTGTTTCTTCAAAATTAAGTTCTCTGACATTGTTCCTTCTTTAATATGAGTGCTTTTCCTGTTAACTTTCTGTTTTTACTCTTTTGTTTTGTTCTTTACCATTTTGTGCAAACAACTTGTGCAGAACTTGGCACTAATCATAAATAACAGTGATTAATGGCTTTTAAGCCATTATGTTAATTTTGTTTTGATATCTTTGCAAATTGGAATTCTCTATTTTTTTTTCTGCCTGAGCTGCCTCATTTCTGACAGCACTGACAAAATGCTGCAAATAGTGACTTGAATGTTAACTATGTTCTTTCCATTAAGATTATACTTCTGTTTGGAAAGCAAGTAGGCGGACCATTAAAAGATCCCTCATACATAACTTCTTTGGATGGAAATAGCAGTTCGCTTACAGACTCCTGAAGATGGAGGCAACTGCATAAGGTGTTGTGTCTTAAAGAGTTGCCACTCTCTTACAAGCTTATTGAGTTCATGACTGACAAACAAGCAATATGAACTGGGGAAAATATATTACATTGGCTTGGCCCACAGACTGAACACATAAAATATATTAGCTAGTTTCCCCGATGGGGTGATTTGTTTTGCTTTATTGATTATTCAGTCCAGACAGCAGTATGAGATCTTATTCATGCCTCCCTCACATCATTTCTTCCTGGTTCATTTTCCCAGAGGTGTGCAAAATAAACTTATATGATTGCTTTAATTACCCAGGACTAAATCATATTATTAGTCCCAACTAGCATAGAACCACCAAATGAATAGTCTTTATCAACACTTGTGTAAACCCTGTGGATTAAAGGGGTATACACTGGGTAAGACAAACTATTGGATTTAGATCCTAGTGTTTAAATGGCAGGCTACAGATAGCCAAACAACTTTGCACTGAGTTCTGTTCCTATACCCGAGTGCCATCGGTTGTGTGGGTTTGTTTTCCAAGAAGACTGCAAATACGGAAACAAATACAGCGGCAAATAAGGTGCAGCACATGGAATATGTAGAATCCTCGGTCATCAAAGTGCAAACTGGTTGGTTTTGTACACATGTACACATCATAGACCAAGGATGAACTTTAAAAAAAAACACACATCTATTTGATCCCATTCCTTCATAAGACACAGGGAGTCATATTAATGAACCTCATGGCGCAGCGGTTAAACTGCTGTACTGCAGCCAAAAAAAACTGTGCTCACAAACCGGGGTTCTATCCCAGGTAGCCAGCTGAAGGTTGACTCAGCCTCCCATCCTTCCCAGGTTGGTAAACTGAGTATCCAGCTTGCTAGGGGGCGGGGGCAATGTGTAGCCTGCATAATTAACTTGTAAACCGTCCAGAGAGTGCTTGAAGCACTATCGGGCGGTATATAAGCAGCACACTTTGCCTTTTTTTTTTTTTTTTTTTTTTTTGCTTTAATGAACTGTGCTGTAAGTGAGTCTAAGACATGATCTAGTACCAAATTGTGTGTGCTAGTTGAATCCCTGCTTAGGATGTAAATACTTGCTTGTGTTGCGTGCAAGAGGAAGAAACTGCAACATTTTTCTCCTCATTAGCAATAATGACAAGAAATCTCTGACTCCTAGCAATCCTAATAGAGTTCTCTCATTTATGAGAATTGTGTTAAAACTTCCTCTCTTTTTTTTCAATTGCCGCCCTGAGTAGACTCCTGTCTAGAAGGGCGGGATATAAATCCAATAATAAATAAATAAAAATAAAATAAATTGCCCTTCTCTTTTTTGCACAAAACCATGCTTGTTGTGCCTGTGAGAATTGCCCTAAACGGGTATAGCTGAAGCTTTAGCTTTAAAGCATTGAATGGGCTATTTGCATCTTTCATTAAAAATCAGTCAAAAGAATAAAAACTGTCAGCTGTATCTAGATCTGCAACCATTAGTTTGAGGACTATTGGCATAAAGGGAAAAAATCATTATAGATGAAACTCTCTTCTAGCATCATCTGCATGCAAATAAAAATGTCCTGGATATCTCTGGGGCCATTGTCTGGGGCAGCTTTCAAGCTCCGACATTTACTTCTTTTGATAGTCCACCTGAGCCTAGCCTATTCTAGAAGAATTTATTAATGATTTTAATTTATGCATTTATAGCCCACCTTTTTCTGGAAGTGAGACTCAAAACAGCTTCAAAGTGGCCCTCTTCTACGCAATCTCAATGGGAATTAAAAGGACATTTTGCATACTCAGAGTGAGAGCAAGGTCCTCCATGGCCCATTGTGCTGCCATTACAAAGCTATATCTGATTTGCTAAGTATGATCATTATTTCCTAAAGAAGAAACTGAATATCAAATTAGGTGTGGCTAATTATGCTTAAACATTAAACTGGCCCAATCATCTATATGGAAAGAGGAGAGGAGATCCTCTTTGGGCTTGAGAGGAGTGGACCCTTTCCACATCTGCAAAGTTCTACCCCACAAGCCATCTCCCATCTCCCAAACATGTAAAGCACACAAGGCAGTCAAGAAGAGCAAAAGTAAATAAACATGACAATTAAAAACAAAAACATGGCAGCTAAAAGACAAAAGCAACATAGTGAAGAACAGCACATGAAAATGATAATGCCTCCAAGAACAAAGATGCTTTCAGCTAGCATTGCTTAGCTGGGGGCCAAGGGAGCTTTCTCCCATGAAAGAGAGCTCCACACCATGGGCACCAAAATAGAAGGCACTTTCACATGTTCCCACTAAATCAGTGGTTCCTAAATTTGAGGCTCCGGGTGTTCTCAGACTACAAGTCCCAAAAGCCCTAGGTAGCACAGTCAGTGGTCAAGGTTTCCGGGAATTGTGGTCCAAGAACATCTGGGGCCCAAACTGGGGAACCACTGATTGAGTGGGAATGTGTGAAAGTGCCTTCTATTTTGGTTCAAGAACTTCTGTACTAATTACATCACACATGAAAATAAAACACGCAAAGAAATCTCAGGATTCACAAGGAACAATGAAGAACAGAGGTCCTGGTTCCCACTTAGCACAACTGAAAATACTGGATCAGGTTATTAGGACTCTGTGCTTAGGGGATTCAGAGTATCTTATCTAACATTGTCTGTATGAGATTCCCCATGTATCATTGTCATCGGGGACACAGTGTTTAGCGTTCCAGCCATTGTCTACGGTTACTGCTGCTTGCAGGTTTTGTTGGCTTCATTGTAATAATATTTTAACATAATTTCAGTATTATTCTTTGCCTCAGCAACAAAGACTTTCAGTGATGTTGCCCATACTGTTGGAACTCCTATTGTAAAGAAGCTAGTAGATAATTTTAGGAAATGGGAAAAGATCATGTTCTTCTGATGAGTATATGGAGATTTATCTGCTGTCCAGATGTGTTCTGGAATTTCAGTAGATGTTTTGAGGGCATTAGAAAGTATAGAATATTGTTATAGTATTCACTCACTTTGTGAGGGCTGTTTTACTAATTTTTTAAAAAATTCCGTTTGATTGATTTTATCTTTTGTGAGTTGATCTGACCTTTTGAAGCTGAGATGTATTCATTCTGAAACTGAAATAAATTCGTGTCATTCATTCAAAAAGATTGTAGTCATCACCTACCTGTACTGGACTGCACAATTCCAGAATCTACAGTTTGTCCCATGAGATCATATTGATTCAGTCGAGAGCCGTCTTCAGCTACTACGACAGATAATGCAGGCTCCTTTGTCCATTCATATACTACTTCCGATTTTGTATAAGCATCTAATTAGAGGAAAAGAAGTCATTTCTAAAGGTGATTTTAAAAATAAAGCAATGACCATTCCAGTTTTGATCACATCACTACCTTTCCAGACCTTCGTTCCAGTGAGACTATCATTTCTTCCAACCACTGATTTCATTTTTCAGCAACAAGAATGCAGTGACAGAATAAAATGACAGAACGGCATATGTCGATGTAAATATCCCTTTTTCCCCCAGTAATACTTTCGCTTTTAATGCACCTCTCTGAGGCACATTTTAAAAGAACTTTCCAATTTTAGGGCAACATCTCTGTACCCCATAAAATCATTTTTTTAAATATTAACAGTTTTTACTAGTCCTTTCTTCAGGGGGAGAGGACTCCAAAGAATGGCTCTTCTCCTCCAAGAAACAGTGGAGACTTGAACTCCCAACACCTGGTTCCACATTCAGGTGGTCCAGGATAGCTCAGTGGACTGGGTACCTGCCTGCAAAGCCAGAAGCTGAGAGTCTGATTCTCCACAGTGCCTCCCAGGAAAGGAGCCAACCTCTGTAGCTTTGGGCAAGCTGCACAGTCCTAGCAAAAAGGAACAGTAAATCACTTCTAAGTACTCTATACCTAAAAGGGCCTGAAAAGGGTTGCCATAAATCAGAGAAATTGTCATTAACAGGATAACTTGTATCCTGTTAATTATTTAAATAATTGTGCTGATAGCCCAATATACTAATATTGTCACAGGTAGAGGATTCACCAGCAGTGAAAAAATGTCAGCATTATAACCAGGACATCTCCCTGGATGCCTTCATTTTCTAATGGCAGATTATTGGAGCTGTACTCATTTCTGAACAGTTTTCCAAAGAGAATTGAATATGTATGTGTAGAATAAAGTACAAACAAAGGCTCATGTTCAAGCAAACAGCTGACAGAAGGCCTACTGCATCTTAGAACTACAGCAACTCTCCATCATGCCCCAGATGAGAAACCAGTTTGTTGGGAGGGGAACTGATGGAAAGAGTTTCTCTGTCTCTCCCATTCCACAGGTTCTGCCTGTTCACACCTTTCATGAATATTTTCAACACATTCATGCAAAGTTATGAGAGGCACTGGTAAGGAGTTGTGTTGATCAATGGGGTTTTTTGCAACATCAATATAGGAACCCTTTGTGAAACAAATGCTAATATCTGGTGATCACTACATAGATGTACTGAACTGACTTCTCTAATTACATTCACTCAGCTCTTTTTTGGTATACTGGGGCTTTAAAACTCATTCTTAATCCCTGTTTTCATTTATGAACTAGAAAATGGGAAGCATTCCAGTGAAGGTCTATCCAAAATACATAAGAGGCACAGAAGCACATCCTTCAGTTTCAACAGCACTTGTCTGGAAAGATCTCCCAAAATTCTGCATCTATTTTCAGTTTCCGAAATAAATAAAACAAATCCAAAGTCCTCTCAATTAGGTCTTTCAAAACACCCTCTTCATTCCTGAAAAATTGTCTGAAAATTTGTAAACAACAGAAATGAATGGCGAATTCAGAAACAAAACCAAAACTGGAAGTCATTTCACACATTCTGTGTACGTATTACTGAAGCTGCTTTTTCCTTGATCAAATGGAACTGCAGTCAACCAGAAATGGGAAATCTCTGTATGCTGGGCTATCACATTGTTTGTTCTCCACATGTCTGGAGTGGAGCCATTCCCCTCTTCGATAAATGCCTGTGCCAGATATTGGATTAGATTTATTCATGTAGAAAATCTTCATTTTAAAAAAAAAATCTACTGAGATTGGACAATGTGTGGACTCATATACTCCTCGGGTCTTAACCATCTTAGCCTGTAGGAAGGAGAAGGGGGAAATGATTGTTAAAGTCAACTTACAGCTTCCAAATTTCAACGGACAAGCATGTGCATCCATGGGAAAGTCTTCTAAATGCATTGGACATTCTGCCCTCACTGTGAGTCTGGCAGCGAGCAAGGGAGGGGGCGGATTATGAACAAGAGAGCAGAGTTAGAGCAAAAAGTGGCTGTAACAACAAATATAATAAAAAGCAGGCATTCTATTATAATTTGGGTAATGTACTATATCAAATTATCATTTGCACAAGCTTGCTGAAAAATACTCCTTCTCACTAAGCTTAAAAGCCCATTTTTCAATTTCTAACTCCCTCTTCTAAGATTACTTTGCAAGTATCTTTATCAACAGCAGGGATATTCTGCATTAAGCCTTTTCTCCTGATTTTCGTAATTTTAAATTTGTTCTGTAACAATTGCACTGAGGCGTTTAGGTTCTGGACTAGACTGACAGAATGAAAATAAGGCGATAAACCAATTAACAAAACTCAGGAGGCAGTGATTTTCATATTTTCATTTATTTTGCCTGTACAGGCTTGCCTGAACCCACACAGTCCAGACCACACTTCAACAGGACTGCTCAAAGGCAAAAAAGTTGCAATGTGTAATTACAGACATCAGCAACAGAGGCTGAATACATGGGCATTTAGCCCGCTGTTTGGTCCACTGTAAGGATGAACTGATTTGCTCCTAAAGATGGAGATCAGACAACACCTTTGGGAGAGTACACCAGCCCGCCCACCCCCAGAGCAGTCCTCTCCACAGTTTTCTGGCCTCTGTCAGCGGCTTCTACTTTTTTGATGCAGATAAAATCACTCTGTCTTGGTCCCTTTCCAGTGTGTATGATCATTGGGAACAAAACAAATGCCTCTTTTAAAAAAATCTGGCAATATAGTGAAGTGGCTTAACAGAACCACTTTGGATATTACCTAATTAAACACTTCCTCTGCTCCTTGGTGGAGGGGCAGCTAATATGTAATATGTAACAGCTAATATGTGGCAGGCTCTCAATCAGATCTTTTATAATACACTTCTCATAAGGATCACTTGTAATACGCATACCTCCATAGACCTAGGCTTTTAAAAAGTGGAGCAAATAGGGTCGTTGGAAGTCCATATGGCATTTGGATGTGAGGATTGCACTAAGTGGCATGCTGGACCACCTAATGACCCTATTTAGTCCACTCCAGCCCACTGCAGCCCAGCCGTATAGACAAGACCAAAGTTAGATTTCTCCTAGAAATATTGTGTGGCTCCCCCTTCCTTTTGACCCAATTTTCATTAACTTTCCATTTACGTCATTACCAAGTTACTCTGGGCACTTGTGACCATTGCATTCAGTTTAGAAAATGACTGAATAAGCACAGATTGAGAAAATTGATTTTTCTTGTTGAGAATCCTATTGCTGTTCATGCTAAGGATTGTGTAAATTGCTGTGGCTAATTGCAACCCCTTCATGGATTGCTGCCTTGTTGTTGCGAAGGGGCTTGAGTAATTCAGAGAAGCTATGCGCTATGCCGTGCAGGGACACCCAAGACAGACAGGTCATAGTGGAGAGTTCTGACTAAACGCAATCCACCTGGAGCAGGAACTGGCAAGCCACTCCAGTATCTTTGCCAAGAAAACTCCATGGACAGAAACAAAACGCTAAAAGATATAACGCTGGAAGATGAGCCCCTCAGGTCGGAAGGCATCCAACATGCTACTGAGGAAGAGCGGAGGACTAGTACATGTAGCTCCAGAGCTAATGAAGTGGTTGGGCCAAAGCCCGAAAGGACGCTCAGCTGTGGACACGCCTGGAAGTGAAAGGAAAGTCCGATGCTGCAAAGAAGAATACTGCATAGGAACCTGGAATGTAAAATCTATGAACCTTGGTAAACTGGATGTGGTCAAACAGGAGATGGTAAGAATAAACATTGACATCCTGGGCATCAGTGAACGAAAATGGACGGGAATGGGCGAATTCAATTCAGACTATTACCATATCTACTATTGTGGGCAAGAATCCCGTAGAAGAAATGGAGTAGCCCTCATAGTCAAAAAAAGAGTGGGAAAAGCTGTACTGGGATACAATCTCAAAAATGATAGAATGATTTCAATATGAATCCAAGGCAGACCTTTCAACATCACAGTCATCCAAGTTTATGCACCAACCACCGATGCTGAAGAGGCTGAAATTGACCAGTTCTATGAAGACTTACAACACCTTCTAGAACTGACAACAAAGAAAGATGTTCTTGTCATTATAGGGGACTGGAATGCTAAAGTAGGGAGTCAAGAGATAAAAGGAACAACAGGTAAGTTTGGCCTTGGAGTTCAAAACGAAGCAGGGCAAAGGCTGACAAAGTTTTGTCAAGAGAACAAGCTGGTCATCACAAACACTCTTTTCCAATAACACAAGAGGCGACTCTACACATGGACCTCACCAGATGGGCAAGACCGAAATCAGATGGATTATGTTCTCTGCAGCCAAAGATGGAGAAGCTCTATACAGTCAGCAGAAACAAGACCTGGAGCTGATTGTGGCTCTGATCATCAGCTTCTTATAGCAAAACTCAAGCTTAAACTGAAGAAAGTAGGAAAAACCACTGGGCTAGTCAGGTAGAATCTAAACCAAATCCCTTATGAATACACAGTGGAAGTGAAGAACAGATTTAAGGAACTAGATTTGGTGGACAGAGTGCCTGAAGAACTATGGATGGAGGCTCGTAACATTGTACAGGAGGCAGCAAGAAAAACCATCCCAAAGAAAAGGAAATGCAAGAAAGCAAAGTGGCTGTCCAACGAGGCCTTACAAATAGCAGAGAAGAGAAGGGAAACCAAATGCAAGGGAGATAGGGAAAGTTACAAAAAATTGAATGCAGACTTCCAAAGAATAGCAAGGAGAGACAAGAGGGCCTTCTTAAATGAACAGTGCAAAGAAATAGAGGAAAATAATAGAAAGGGAAAAACCAGAGATCTGTTCAAGAAAATTGGAGCCATTAAAGGAACATTTTCTGCAAAGATGGACATGATAAAGGACAAAAATGGTAGGGACCTAACAGAAGCAGAAGACATCAAGAACAGGTGGCAAGAACACACAGAGGAATTATACCAGAAAGATCTGGGTGTCCCGGAAAACCCAGATAGTGTGGTTGCTGACCTTGAGCCAGACATCCTGGAGAGCGAAGTCAAGTGGGCCTTAGAAAGCATGACTAACAACAAGGCCAGTGGAGGTGATGGCATTCCAGTTGAACTATTTAAAATCTTAAAAGATGATGCTGTTAAGGTGCTACATTCAATATGCCAGCAAGTTTGGAAAACTCAGCAGTGGCCAGAGGATTGGAAAAGATCAGTCTACATCCCAATCCCAAAGAAGGGCAGTGCCAAAGAATGCTCCAACTACCGTACAATTGCACTCATTTCACACGCTAGCAAGGTTATGCTCAAAATCCTCCAAGGTAGGCTTCAGCAGTATATGGACCGAGAACTCCCAGAAGTACAAGCTGGATTTCGAAGGGGCAGAGGAACTAGAGACCAAATTGCTAACATGCGCTGGATTATGGAGAAAGCCAGAGAGTTCCAGAAAAACATCTACTTCTGCTGCATTGACTACGCAAAAGCCTTTGACTGTGTGGACTACAACAAACTATGGCAAGTTCTTAAAGAAATGGGAGTGCCTGATCACCTTATCTCTCTCCTGAGAAATCTATATGTGGGACAGGAAGCAACAGTTAGAACTGGATATGGAACAACTGATTGATTCAAAATTGGGAAAAAGGCTATATATTGTCTCCCTGCTTATTTAACTTATATGCAGAATACATCATGTGAAAGGCTGGACTGGAGGAATCCCAAGCTTTTAAGATTAAGATTGCCGGAAGAAATATCAACAACCTCAGATATGCAGACGATACCACTCTGATGGCAGAAAGTGAGGAGGAATTAAAGAACCTCGTAATGAGGGTGAAAGAGGAGAGTGCAAAAAATGGTCTGAAGCTTAACATAAAAAAACCAAGATCATGGCCGCAGGTCCCATCACCTCCTGGCAAATAGAAGGGGAAGATATGGAGGTAGTGACAGATTTTACTTTCCTGGGCTCCATGATCACTGCAGATGGGGACAGCAGCCACGAAATTAAAAGACTCCTGCTTCTTGGGAGGAAAGCGATGACAAACCTAGACAGCATCTTAAAAAGCAGAGACATCACCTTGCCGACAAAGGTCCGCATAGTCAAAGCTATGGTTTTTCCAGTAGAGATGTATGGAAGTGAGAGCTGGACCATAAAGAAGGCTGACCGCCGAAGAATTGATGCTTTTGAATTGTGGTTCTGGAGGAGACTCTTGAGAGTCCCCTGGACTGCAAAGAGAACAAACCTGTCCGTTCTGAAGGAAATCAACCCTGAGTGCTCACTGGAAGGACAGATCCTGAAGCTGAGGCTCCAATACTTTGGCCATCTCATGAGAAGAGAAGACTCCCTGGAAAAGACCCTGATGTTGGGAAAGTGTGAAGGCAAGAGGAGAAGGGGACGACAGAGGACGAGATGGTTGGACAGTGTCACCGAAGCTACCAACATGAATTTGACCCAACTCCGGGAGGCAGTGGAAGACAGGAGGGCCTGGTGTGCTCTGGTCCATGGGGTCACGAAGAGTCGGACACGACTTAATGACTAAACAACAACAATTGCAACTAGTTGACAAGATGCTGGGGCACATCTTGGTTATCAGCCCAGTCCAGTACCTGCTTACACAACCATGATGCAATCCAGCACCTCCTCAATTAGCCGCAATTAGCTATGACAAGTTATAAGAACTTTATATGAACACCAGTAGGATTTCAGCCATTAATTGCATTTCATTTTTTCTCTAAGAGGTTTACAGTAATACTGATCTCATATCCCATTTTATCCTCATTAAGTACCTTGTAAGGCAGATTAGGAGTAGTGACAGGCCCAAGGTCAAGACTGTTTGTTACTTTCAAAAAATCCCTTCAAAATGTACGGGAAATTCTAATCTAGCTCTTCCCTATCCTAATCCACAACACCTCTAGAAGAGACACCCAGTGTTATTTACAGTTGTACTTCAACCTCTCAAAGAGACTGACAACTGTTCTTCCTCTTTTCATGCCAGAGAAGACAGTTTTTTATTGGGGTTGGCTAAGCAGACCAGAAAACCATCCCCATTTATGCTCCCCCAGAAGAGTTATTTATCTGTGTTGCATCTTGTAAAAGGATTATCCCTATTTTCTCTTCTAGCTACTGTGCTAGCTATGGCAAGTGAGCCTAGCCAGGATGCTCCTTTAATGCCATGAGGAGCTTTGCGGCACAGTGGTTAAGCTGCACGTGACCCAGATTCATTCCCTGGTAACTGGCTCAAGGTTCACTCAGCATTCCATCCTTCTGAGATTGGAAACTGAGTACCCAGCTTGCTGTGGTGGGGGCAACATGCAGCCTGCATGATTAAATCATTAATGGTCCAGAGAGTGCTTTAAATGCTATGGGGCAGTATATAAGCAGCACACGATATTCTACATATTTTTGTTTCTGCTACAGCAGGTAAAGCTCATTAATAAGACTGGGCTGCAACAGTCTAATCCCCAAACACATGGAAGTGAACAATGAAACCTTTTATGTGTCCCAGAGACTTCAGGGGGACTAAGAAGGCTAAAGACCAGACAATGAAAATATACCCATTAACAAAAATACAATTTTGCACTGAAAGGCAAAACCAGCTATATTCCTTTGTGACAGGTACCCATCATGCCAATATATAAAATTCTAACATACCTCTTTTAAAAGAGACACATTAAATGCACAAAACATGTTCGTAACTATAATAATCAATGCTTTTCCATCAATGAGAAAGTGCCATGCTGCAATGCTCACCTCATTGTATAGAGCAGCGTCCCATCTTCTGTAATCCGCAAGAGTTTGTTAGGCATAGTCATGTTGTGAGCTACTGATTTCTTTCCATTATGGAAAAATGTATCAGGTGTCCATATTTTACTGGCCATCAAATTATTAAGTCGGAGGACTTGCATGGGCCCTTTGAACTTCAGTCTTTCATCTCTCCAACTTTGCCGGAAAAATACATCTATTGTGTATTCCTAAAATTAGACAAGAGGAGCTTTGAAAACTGTTCATTTGGCAATGGAAGCACTAAAAAGACAGAAGCTGAAAGAACAATGTTATTTGTTGTTTTGTGCCTTCAAGTTGGAACTGAATTATTGCGACCTTAACAAGGCTTAGTGAGATATTTAAAGAACAATTTTGATAGCTTCACACCCCCAGTAAGTTTCCATAGCTGATCAAGGGTTCAAACACAGGCCTCCTGAGTTTTAGTCCACTACTCTATCCGCTATACCAGTGGTCCCCAACCTTGGGCCTCCAGATGTTCTTGGACTTCAACTCCCAGAAATCCTGGCCAGCAGCGGTGGTGGTGAAGGCTTCTGGGAGTTGTAGTCCAAGATTCTGGAGGCCCAAGGTTGGGGACCACTGTGCTACACAACACTGGGTACCCAAAAGAATGTTCAGCTTAAAAGAATCATGAGTATATATTGTTTTTGCCCATTTTACCATTTTGAAAGTAATAAAAGGGGATGAGCAGGGGGGCTAGTTAGTGGGTGTCACAGAAAATGATGATTCCAGTAATCACAAAGAACAGATTTTTAGTGTGACCATTTGGGCTACTCTGTAGAAGACAGTCCTCTATTTGGAGTGCATCCAATCCATGCTGGGTTTAGTGAAAGACTAGCTAGGGACAACTGGCTTCAAGTCTGTGCATGTGTTTGTAATCATATGTAAATTATATGCAAATCAGCTTCCTCTAGTGATATGAAGATCTCTCCATTTCTCTTCTGTTGTATTTTCCAAATCTCAAGTGCATTTTCTTCCTATCATTGTTTCTCATCAGTTTGTGAGACTTTGGGTTTTCTTCTTGCACTGAAATCTGTGCCTATTTTTACACATTTTTCTTAATCTCTGCATTTAGTTATGCACTTTCTCTCATTTACATAACTTCCCCCACTTTCTCAAGCATTATGTCTGTGAAGATTCTCAGTCATCCAGATGAGTTATCTGGAAGTTGAGTAATGGAAACTGGATTTCTTTCTTGTTAGTTGAAACGTTTCACTACTCATCCGAGTAGCTTCTTCAGTCTGAGGACAGTTGGTAGGAGATCCCTGATATATCCTCCATATTGGTTTCACTTCCTCCTGGTCTGAACAGACTCATTGTATGGACAAAAATAAAGTCAATGCAGGACCTTACAGCTGTTTTGATTTTTCAGTGTAATTCAGTGGAAAGGCTGGTGATCTGGATCCCCAAATCACAATTCAGATTCAAAGTCCTAACCAAATCAGAGAGGCTCTGAATTGCTTTGGACCAACTCAGGGTCTGGCTTGAAGCTGAGAAACTGAAATGGTTTCTGAACCAAACTTGGGGGGGGGGGGGATGCAATGCACAGCCCTATCTTGTAACCCCCCCCCCCCAGATACGTGAATTCTTAAGGCAAGACACTTTTCTCCTTGCAACTGCTCCTGGGGTGTGTGTGAATTCTACATACACCAAAATGGCCGAATACAACTAAATTGTCTTCCATCTTTAGTGTCACCTTTTGTCCTGTTATTTGGAGGTACATTTCCTCTTTTATTTTGGCAGTGCCTGAGTGACCACTTTCACAGCAAAGGGGAATTGCACTGGCTGAGAAGTTAATTGCCATGACACGTCTGTGGGAAATCTTGAGGGAAAGAGTGGTAATGCTTTTTAAATTTTATATTTTACTTTGCTTTCCATCACACAGACCTTCAAAGACAAGTCTTTGAAAAGATGAATTGATTCTGGAAGAGCATAAGACATCTATCCTTTTACACATTGGCCTTTCAATAAGAACAGCCAATACAGACAACAACAAAACAAGGAGCTTGTTTCTTCACAAAAGTTCAGTATCAAACCCCTAATCATAAACAGTTGCCATCTTAGTGAGTTCTTTTAGAGGCAGAAATTGCCCTATAGAACGTCCAGGGCTTCTCCCACTCCTCCATCTTAAATGTCTTAAAGTTCTCTTTTCAAACATGCTCCTAGTAAGGTATTTCTCTTTGAGACCAATTTGCTCTGCATTACACAATCACCTCCCTAAACCTCATTCACTCCATAGCAATGCCGCAGCCCAGACACAAACAACCTGACATTCATTTTGCTGCTTTGTGGTGAGTATTCAATAAACGGATGCCAAAACAGTCAATGTGTCTGGAATCCTTCAGATATCGAGGCATATGTTAGTCATGTCACTTAAATCTCATCATTCTTCCAAATTGGTCAGGCAGCTTGCTTATGCTTCCCAAGGGACTTCTCATCCAGGCAGCTTGAAGAGTCAGGCCTGCCTAGCTTCAGTTGTAAAACGAGTATCAAATGCCTGTGTACCATTATGTCAAATGATCTTATGCATTCAGATGGCCTCAAACAAGCAATCTGGGCACAAGCACATAAAACAGACTATTCCCCCCACCCATGATTCACTCAGTCTATAGTTTCATTTAGTAGACTACATGTCTCTTTCCAGCTGGCCAGCAACAATCCAAACATGTCAGTGATGTCACATCTCAGCTCTGTTGTCAGGTGGATCTCGAGTGGGAAAAGGGGGAAACCAAAACCCAAAATCTGGGGGTGAGGTCCCCCCCCCAAGACAAAGATAATCAGCCACTCTCAATTTCCTCTGTTCTTCCTAACTCTCTGTGGACTACCTTCAACGGCAGAGGGACGGACTCGGTGATGTTTGTGTCCTTGAGAAATTTATCACTCTGTAATTCTGAGAACTTGTGTTGGGGTGATGAGATCCTGGGTAGAAAATGAATGCTCTCCTTCCATCTCTAAATATGTTTATAATGAGTATTTCAGGGCATACTCATATTTATGTCTCCCAGGACATCTGACATTAAAAAAACAACAAACTGGACTCGTATTTGCACAGAGTGCTATGTGCACAAACCTCAACAGGCATAAGAGTGAACGGAACAACCAATCGTATATCACAATATCTTACACATAACATGATTCCACCCCACAGGAATTGAGATCCGTATGCATCAGGCCCAGCATGCTGTTAATTGATCAAAACTGACTGCTTTTTAGCTGATTGAAAATGAGGTGTGACAAAGTGAGCAGTACAGACCCTGTGACAGTTTTTCCACATAACATCCATAATGCAATAATTTCTGTGTATGGGTATGTGGGGGGCAAGGGGAGAGAGAGAGAGAGAGAGAGAGAGAGAGAGAGAAGCTTCTTCTTTCTTTGAAGCAAAGCACTAGTGCAAATGTAAGAGGGCAAGGTTTTGATACCCAAAGTACTATACTTTGTGTTCGTGCTCCATGCATTTCAAGATCCCTATTGGAAGCATTCCAGAATTAATTCTGCAACAGTATTTGTAGCGACCGAAAAAGGGGGGAGGGAGAAAGAAAAACAAGGCTTTTTAACTGCCACATCTTATCAGGACATACACCACACACATATAATGCATAATGCAAAATCATATCTACACAAAAAACAAGCCAGAATATGTATACCTGTGGAATAGTTTTCAAAGTTTTACCAGGCTCTTTGGATTCTTATTCTTGTGTATCAATAAATGTCATAAAAGAGCCTGTTATGGACCAGTGATCTGCACTTAGGAGCATTTATTTGGGCTGCCAGCGTTTCTTTGTGGCTTTCCATAAGCTGCTGCAAGAGAGAACTAAATCCTTTAGATGCCTTGCAGGGTTTGAGGTTTCCTTTGGGCCTGGCAGAGTCTGACAAGCTCCTTCTTGGAACAGTGACTATATGGAAGCCATTCACAACTGAGCTGTGGCAGGTGGATGCTTTAGAACCCAGAGCATCACCCTACCAGTGCTCAGTTGTGGATAGCTTTGGCATCTTGTTATAGTCACTCTCCTGAAAAGCGATCTCCCAAGAACTAGGAAAGTTTGAACCAGAGCAGTCAAGCTTTTAAAGGACTTCAGTAGTCACCTCTGACCTTACATTTGGTGGGAATATAGATTCAGTTGGAGTGATGGGGAAGAAATGGAAAGCTGATTGTCCAAATGAGGTATGTGTGATGAGATAGTATGGCATATTTTCTACAGCTCAACAGTATCTGATTTGAGTATAAGCTGAGCAATCAGACATTGTTTATTATCTTCTGTTATTTCTCCCTGCTGATTTACTAGACATCTATGTTTGAGTTCCTTCCCACCTTATCCTTCAAATGACCCATCCATAGGCAGACATGCCCATTGTAGGCAAAAATGTCTTCCCCTTTTCTGCTGTACATGTTGGAAAAACATGAGTGAGCCTAATGTTAAAAACATTTCAGAGGAACTGGATTGTCTAACTGGGGCTGACATTCAAGGTGATACATTAAGCAAGCTTAAATATAGTGAGTGCAGAAGACTTTAAAAATGGTATCAGCATGGAAAGCAGGTTAGGCAACAGTGATGACAAGTTAGTGCCAATTTTCATACCCTTTCTCACGGCTAAGAAAAACTTTAAAACCAAAGGAAGATAAGACATTGCTTACCATATCGTGGTCTGAAACAGGCCCAAAGCTGGTAACAAAGATGTCAGTCTTCACAGCAGTTACACGCTCTGATGAGACAGGGAATGGAAGAATTAGTGTCCTTAGACCCAACCATCAAAAACTCTTCTCAAAACAGAAAAAAAGGGTGCTGGGAATCAATGCTCTGGCTCTTCCTAGAACCCCCCCTCCCCCAGAGAGAAAGGAAGTTTCCAGAAGCATCATTTGGCTTTCTAAGAAAAAAGTGCAGCCCTACTTTTAATGTTAAAAAAAACAACAACACTGATATGAATTTAGAAATGCAGTTATTATTTGTTCTCCCCCCGCCCATGTTTTTCTGAGGAGAAGGCATGTGCAGATCACAAGTGCAAGAAATTTATACCCCAGCCTTCAGGATTTGCCCACCCCTGAATGAATGAACCCAAGCTGATTAGATACTTTAAGATTAGAAGAGGCTTTAATTGAGTGGTGGAGCTCCTATTTTCCCCACAGAAAGTGGCATACTCTTGCATCCCCTGCATCTTCAGGGAGAGCTGGAAGGATCCTTTTTAAAACTCTGGAGAGTTGCTGCAAGTCTATGAAGGCAATAAAGGTGTATGGAACAATAGTTTGACCACTCATATGGCAGCTTCCTATGTCTGAAATGGGTTCATATACACAAAACCATCAGTAAACAACCTATGTCCACATACATGCATGTTCTTCTGAGGAATCCTCTCTGCAGAAATTCCTGAGGTACTCTAAAACTACTCCTGAAAATCCCTCAGATAGAAAATACTATTTAGTAAATACACATGAGGCCCATAAGAGAAGAAATGCTGATGGCATGCACACACTGTCTCCACTGCCCCATATTTCTCTGGAAATTTAAATGTCACGAGTGAATATTTAAATGTCGTATGGAGGGTCCATAGGATAGTTAAAAAGAATCACTCAGTGCACCACTGGGGCACTGGAAAGCCAACAGGTTGGATCTGGACGTCGTCACACTTAGAGTAGCCTCTGTGAAAGCAATAGAACTGAACATTAGTCATTTAATCAAGTCTGATAGATTTAAATAGATACTGTAAGTATGACTAAGTCAACATTTCAACCCAGTGATTCAACATGCTGTGCTCTAAACTGGGGGGGGGGGGGGGATGAGCAAGGAATACCATATTCACATTTTTATATGAAGATTATTCTAGCCACAGTTATATTATCATGCAATGAATGTTGAGTGATGTATTTTTAGATTGCTTTTTGGACTGACAACCCCATGAATGATATTGAAAAGGCATTTGAACAGTGGACTTTCCTAATGAACCATCCAGCAAAATGCATGTGGCCTAATCAAATCTGCTTATGAGAATATTAATTGCCTTAAAGAAAGGAAAGGCTTTTCTCAACATCTAATTGAGTTGGACTATAATCCTAAAGAGGGTCAGAATGAGAATTAACCTCAAAGTACTGCAAGTGTCAGGTTAATTCTCCAAAGAAATATTCATCCTGAAAAATGAGTCCTCATTTCATAGCCTAGTAACTTGCTTGGCAATGGAAGCCTATGGTCTCCTGTGAAAGAGTGCTCAAATTTAAATTCTGCCAGGTAGACTAAGCACCTGGCTATATCTTCCATGCAAATGGATGCAATCAAACTGCAAGAGAAATTTACACACACACTCCTCTGGAAATGATGTGTGGGGAATGATAGAGGGTTTTTAATATTTTCTCTGACTGCTTTCTCTGACAGAATTCTTCAAGGGTTGATTATGTGTCTCTCATAATTTGCAAATTAGCTTACTTTGTTTTATACTTGATCTTCAGACCATATGCCTTTTGTTCCTTCGCAGGTCTGATTTCTCAGACACGAAAGACTGGCTGAATCACATCTCTTAAACACTAACAGGATTTCAGCTTTCATTATTGTATCTAATGAACAGTTTCGCCCTGAATTTAGGTAAAGACTGAGACATAAGCATATCACTATGACTCAAACCAACTCTGGAAGAGGCTGTTGTTCCTACATACAGACTAAGGAAATCACCTCAGAAAACAGATTATTTATTTATTTATTTATTTATTTATTTATTTATTTATTTATTTATTTATTTATTTATTTAAATTTGTCTTGGTAGCACCTACAAGATGTGAAACAGTTTATGAATAAATATTCATATGTTGAAAGATTTAAATGTGTTTTATAACAATAATTTTAAAAACACAACAAACATAAAACACAAAATGCAACAGTATGTTATCAGTGAAAGATGTGGTGGGTTGGCTCACACAGGGAAGGTTGTCAAAAACTACAAATTGTTGGGCCATGTCAAATGTCTGCAGAAAGGGTGTCACTGGGTTAAATGCCCTGCTCTGAACAATGGCAGAGTGGAGCATCAGGTACTACAAGGAAGGCTTCTCATAATGAGCATATGAGAAAGAAACATTCAAGTGTGTTTTATAATATGCACATTTTTGTAAGCACTCCCCGTAATGAGAGCCTTTTTGTATAAAAGTTTCTCTAATATATACATTGATTTATATATAGTTTTGAATTGTCAGCTGCTTCCTGGCATCCATCAAGCAAATAACGACATATTCCTCACACTTACTTCAGTCTGTTCTGAAAGAAGAAGACAGGCTACAGTAGACTTTTTAACCCACCTACCTATTACCGTACTTAAAAGAAAGCAAAACAAAATAAAAACTACATGTTGCAAAGGGGGACTGGAGAAGAGTCTTAACTGAGGTAGTGCTCCCTCTCCCAATCCCCCCACCCAGACCTTCTCTTCTTCCCTCTGCTGTGTGGGCATTGTCACATTGTATGTCAGTGTCTCACTCCCTTCAATCCAGAGAGACCTTTACAGGCTGCGTTACTCGGATGTTTCCTTTTCTTCTGCTCTTAGCGTCGAAAGGTCTTCCTTTCAATAAATTTTTTTAAAATGGAGCAAAAGGAAGAAAATGTCATGGTCACCATGAAGGTGTCCTCACGGTGCACTCAAATCAACTGATCTGCAGGAAAAATAATGCTGGACAAAGTGAGAGCAAAGGGCAGAGATCTGCTGAGAGATCAATGTTATTGATGACTAGGAATTGGTCTAGCTTAACTTTTTGTGCCCCATATTTATCAATGCAATACCTCATTCATAAACCCCCACCTGTATTAGCTGCTGTTCAGTCCCACTGTTATGAGACATACTCTAATAGGGAGTGAGATTCATAGCAGATCTTGAAAATTTGCATTTTGGACAGCATCATCCAAAACCCATCCAGAACGGTTACTGACCATGTCGGTTTGGGGATTCTCTGATCTGTAGTCTAAGAAAGTAACACTGTCTACATGCTAATAAATACAACGTATATCGTTTCCCTATGCACATTTACTGATGTGTAAGAACCATTTTACAGATTTTACTTTCTTGGGCTCCATGATCACTGCAGATGGTGACAGCAGCCACGAAATTAAAAGACGCCTGCTTCTTGGGAGGAAAGCGATGACAAACCTAGACGGCATCCTAAAAAGCAGAGACATCACCTTGCCGACAAAGGTCTGCATCGTCAAAGCCATGGTTTTTCCAGTAGCGATGTATGGAAGTGAGAGCTGGACCATAAAGAAGACTGACCGCTGAAGAATTGATGCTTTTGAATTGTGGTGCTGGAGGAGACTCTTGAGAGTCCCCTGGACTGCAAGGAGAACAAACCTATCCATTTTGAAGGAAATCAACCCTGAGTGCTCACTGGAAGGACAGATCCTGAAGCTGAGGCTCCAATACTTTGGCCATCTCATGAGAAGAGAAGACTCCCTGGAAAAGACCCTGATGTTGGGAAAGTGTGAAGGCAAGAGGAGAAGGGGACGACAGAGGACGAGATGGTTGGACAGTGTCATCGAAGCTACCAACATGACTTTGACCCAACTGCGGGAGGCAGTGGAAGACAGGAGGGCCTGGTGTGCTCTGGTCCATGGGGTCACGAAGAGTCGGACACGACTTAACGACTAAACAACAACAACAAAGAACCATTTAGTTCAGGAGGACCTGTATCAATGTAAGCAGGCTCAAGATCCATATAATAATCCCAAGAGAAAGGACATTACCTTGTCCGTATTGTTTCAAACCTCTTTCCAGAAATTTAACATTCACAACAACCATAGGCTCAGCCTCAACAACAAGCAGAAGTTTCTAAAAATTTCTCTGCTGTCCTTCTTTCTGCCGATTCCTCTTTTTTCTTACTTTTTATTTTAAAATGAAAGCTTAAAATCTGAGCTAAGTGGGCACTGGGGTGGCACTGGAGGCACATATAAAATACAGGGCAAACCAATCCAGTTTTGTAATATTGCATCCCTAGTCATATAACATATCATTTAGCCCACCAATATCTTAAATCCCTTCATTCAGAGAGAGTGACTGACTACCACAGTGACTCTGAATGATCTTAATAATGAAGAATGATTGACGGCTGGTGTCCAATATTTCACAACAGGCACAAACAGGCTAACAGCTTTAAGTCATGCTATAGGTAGAGCTGCCTCTGTGCACCCTATAGTCCTATATTAGAACATTAGACCACCAGTACTTTTATCATAATTTGACTCATTTGACTCATGTTCTGTGGTGTTCTGTTTTTAAAAAATATTGCAAGAATTCCCAGTCTTCACTGCTTATTTAGTGGATTTCTTGTTTTTTAATTCACTTCTGCACACTAAGCGAAGTATCTTTTATTTATTTTATTTATTTATTTATTTAACTTATATGCCGCCCACACTACCCAATGGTCTCTGGGCGGCTTACAACAATTCACAAGTTTGGGATTTAAAAACAAACAAACAAACAAAGCTCACACTTATTTATCACTTTTACAATTAGATGATTCAGCTCTGCTTTGTCGGGTGCTCCAAAAGTAATGAGTCATTCTAAGACAGGGCACAGCTTGACAGATGCTGACTCACAGAATTGGGATATCAATCCACATTGAAAAATAAACTATTTTATTTTACCTTTGCTTTTCATATTGAGGGTTTGCGCCAGATAGGACTGTGTTCCTTTGAACCATAAAATCTGATGACAATGAGTTGGATTCAATTTTTGTCATACTTTGAGTAGACCCATTGAAATCATAACTAACTTAAGCCCCATTTATTTAAACATGTCTCTTCTTAGAATGATTAAGTCTTGAAGCAACCCCGTGTTTCCATGAAAATGACAAAATCTACAACACTGCATCCCTTAGAAGCGAGACAGCCTATCAATGTTTATTTAATAAATTTATGTTATTTTTCTATGGAGCTGATGATAAGCTTTCCTGCTTTATCATCATGATAACCAATAAAGGGGATCAGACTGAGAGACAGTGACTCTCAGTCTGTAAGTAAGGCAGTAAGGAAAAATAATAATATAAAACTGAAAGGTATGCTTAGACTTTCATTAGTGATCTTGTCAGACAATAAACCGGATAAATTTGTGGTTACTGAATCTCTTTTCCATTCCTAGACAAGGACTCTTTCATAAAATTAAAACAAGAAAAGGGTTTGTGAGTGGCGAAAATATAGCCATTAAAAAAACATATCTTAGCTATTGGAAATAGCTCTAGTATTGTCAGTGCTAAGGATCAGATTTAAAATATCTAAAAACAAACATTTGCAGAAAAATGCACTGTTATGATGAAGCAATCATTGTGCAATGATTTGATACTCTTAATCAGGAATTGTTTTATGGGTAGTGAGATGTAACAGTCCATATTTGTACTTTCATACTCTTGCTAGTGCTAACATTTATGTGTTGGAGTGCTTTATTGTATGTTAAATTCTGTGCCAATTATTTTCCTATGATCAAGACCACAGTCTGGTACTGAGGCATGCGGCATGGGTGTACTTATATCAGGATATACTTGGTTGTGCCAGTGTTGATAGAAAGCATGATGCTTGACTTACTGCAATCTTATTACAAACACTCAGTTACTGGAAAGGTGTTTCTTTGTTGATGTCTGTTTTGTTTTGTTTTGTTTTTTGGACAAGAGCTCCCAGAATACAACCAGCCAACATAGCAGCAATGGCCAAGCTGTGAAGAGCATTCTTAGAGGTGTAGTCTGAAAAAGTAATTTTTCTAATCTCTGCAGAAACACAGAGCCAGTTGCCAGGACACTTTTACAAATGTATAGTTCCAGAAAATTCTTAAAAGGTCATAGTCCTCATGGGAAATAATAACAATAATTATGGTTTGGGGCTTACTCCATTTGCAAGTTGGACGTTTACCATGTGGTTTCATCACATTTCCAAAACCTATTTCCCCAGTGTATGGAAACTAAAGTCATAACTTGCCGAACGGTTGGTATTACAGCAACAATGTGCTTTATGTAATTGTTTTGCCCCATCTAACTTCGAAAGTTTGCATAGGTTGCTTGAATGCTATAACTGCAGATCTTAAAAATGTTGTCATTGTTACAGTAATTCATGATTACTGCACTTTATACAATGGTCAGAATTATACTACCTGTTTGTTAGTGGCACAATATTTGTTTTGTTTATTTATTTTATGTTTTGTTTATGTATTTTAATATTTACATTTTTATATCTTGGATTTTGCATGTTCATTGTTTCTATTGTTTTTAAATTTTGTAATGCCGCCCAGAGTAGACTATCTGTCTAGATGGGCGGGGTATAAATCTAATAAAATAAAAATAAATAAAAAAAAAATGTATTTAAAATAGTTTTACCGAAGGTAGTTTACATCATTAAAAACACAATATTAAGAGCTAAAACAGTAAACTGTTGAAATTTTTTTAAATAAATAAACATTTTATTTAAAAAGTTAGGTAAAAGCATTACTAAAACAGATTTAAAAAGCAACAAAAATACAAACCATAATATTTAAAAATCTATCTTAGACAATCAGTCACTCAGAAAGAGCCTGCCTGAATAGAATGCAGGCATAGTTTTCTTTTTCTTAATTTTGTCACACTTAATACTACATTTATTTATTTACATTTTTATCCATCCCAACAAATTGCTAGGCTACTACTCTGGGCAGCTAACAAGGAGAACAAAGTCATAAACAATAATAGCAAGGACAATAAAAACAACAAGAGAAAAATGGTTTCAAGACATAACCGAAGGAACCAGGTAAAGTGCAAAGAAGTTAAAAGAAGGCAGACGGTCATATACATAATCATATGTATATGATTACTTAAATAGTGGCAGACTATAGAAAGGCTTGGGAGAACAACCAGATCTTCAGTTGCCTCCTAAAACCCGGGAGGGATGGGGCTATCGGCACCTCTGGTGAGAGGGAAGTGTAATACCACACCACAGCTAGTCTATATGTATGGATTTTTGAAATATATTTGATCCGCAAACTTCACCGGCAACAGTCACTTTTTCCACTGACAGAGGGATGAAAGAGGGAAATGAATCAGGTTACTAGACCTTCTCCTTCAGGGCCCCAGCATCTTTCCCAGAATCATCCAAATTTAACCAGCAACACAGCAATATTTGTTGGATTGTCTCATCTGTTCGTCCTAATCCGTATCTTTTTTGCCACTTTTATTAAAAGTGGTGAACTGTAGACCAGTCATTCTCAACCATATGGCCCCGTTGAGAATGGCTGGTGTAGACTATACATAAATGCCAAATAATGCCTTATGATTTATTACATTTGGCCTATACTATATTATTCTGGCCATGCTAAACAGATGCCTCAAACAGTAAGTATGACTTGTCATTAATTATCTCATTTCATAAATGGCTGTAGAAGGAACTTCTTCTGGAATATTTTGGATTTGTCCTGCATTTACTTTCTGGGCCATGGAGCTAGTTTACCTTCTAAGTTTGCTTTTGGTTATATGAGTATGGTCATGAGATGTCTTCAAGAGCAAACCCCTTACCTATTGTATTTCAAAAGTTAACTTGACTGGATATATGTGAGAAATGGCCAAAACTCCACCCAGAAGGCTCCAAGGAAGGCATTTTCTAATAGACTGGAGGATGAGTCACCACAAAAGGATAAGGAAACAGGAGATACTTTATGGTCTTTCCTTTCATTTCCTCTTTTCAATTTACTTCTTGAAGTCCAATCACAGAAAATGGAACAAAGAAGGTGGAAGTTTCTGGCTAAGCATCTTCAGACCCCATCTGAGATAGGCTTTGAAGAAATGAACAAACTGATAATGTAAAGTACATATACGGCTTATACTAGCATTGGTAGTAGCATAGGTGTGGGCAGGTATAAGTGGTGCTTCCCCCCCCCCATTTTCACACATTTGTTTGGCAAAATATTGAAATTTGAAAAATATAGCTGTCTTTTAAAAAAAACTCTAGCTCATGCTATTCTGTTGTTTCAGTTGTTCTGTTGTTTCAGTTCTGCTCTCTCAGCTTAACCTACTTCACAGGGCAGTCGTATGATTAGAGTGTGGGGAGGGCATATATATTGCATTGACCTCCTTGGAGGAAAGATGGGATGTAGGTGTAATAAATACATACATAATAAAAAAACCCACTATAGTGAGGTAGCAAGAAAACCTTCTGTGCTGCAGTTGATTCCGTGCATGGGAAGACTTGCCAAACACTTGTTCCATGGTCACATAGAGATGATGTATTAAAGGAGAACCTTAAGGTTAGAGCAGACATCACCATCTCCTTAGGAAGAAGCTAAATGTGCAGCAGCCATACTTCTTAGTTAAACCCCAGGTTAGTGGCATCAAGATAATGCTGATAACTTAGTGAAGAGTAGGGAAACTAGGATATGGGGGGAAAGTAACTCTTTGGGACATGGTAACTTGGAATTTCAACATATCTTGGTTTTCCCTCATTTGGCTGGAATGAGCATGCACCATTTGTTTCACCACTGGCTTAATAAAGTAAATGTGCCACGTAAATATCTACATATGTATTTGTGGCATTAGCAGGTATAATGAGTACCATAGCCTAAGAGGAAAGTCACTCAAAGTCAAAAAACCCACCATGTAAAGGCAGTGGGTGGGTGGGTGGGTGGAGAGCACAATCAAAACACACATTCTTTCAGCTATAGATTGACACTGAAAGAGTTAGTTATAGCGTAGGTACCTGCCCCTATTGTTCTATATAACAAGCAGCTGGTAGATACTATTTTAAAATAACTGACAACTACATTTAATTTAATTTAATTTAATTGCAAAACTTTCCCCTCCAAAAAAAAATAAAAATGAAATGAATCACCCAAATCTACCTTATTATTTTTACAAAAGAGATTTCCAGAAAATGCCACTAATTAACAGAAACTCATATGAAAACACTACAGGACATGACAAACAAGGAGAAGTGGGGGGGGGGGGGGAAGGATAAGAAGTTTTAAAAAGGTCTGGCTGTTCTGTCATAATTACAAGTATGCAATCCTTGTTGCATACCATGAATGATTTTAAATTTGGTCTGAATAAACAGGACTAGGAAAACAATGAAGTACATTAAGTAGCAAGAATACCCCAAATCTGCGCTAGACTGTGCACCAGATCTTTCTGTGGTAAACAAGACCACAAGGTGACACACATTTCTAGCTGTGGCTTGCTTAGATGAGCATGTGCCAACTCTTGACAATACTGTGATATAAAACAACAAAATTTACTAATTGAGACAATATTGCCTATGCTATATCTGAAAGATGGGCATGTATTGCAAAAACATAAACATTCTGGTATGACCTATGAATGTCTCTGGTGGTTTCTGTCAGCACACATTGACATCCTACTTGATGTATCCCATGGTTCTGTTCAACATCCACCCTAGGAAAATGACCTAATAATTTTTAAGTGACACAGAAGGGTTAATCTAGGTAACATGATTTTTGTTATTATGCTAGTCAGAATTTCAAGAATTGTCACTATCTTCTGTTTTATAACGAAACAGACATACAACAGCAGAGTTGGACTTCCCAAAGAGCATTGTTCTCTGATTCTCTTGAAGTAAGTTTTCTAGTTTGTGGTAGATACAATAATACCTATTGGAAATACTTTGTTTTAACCTGCAAATATATGGGGTTTTTTGCTTTTTTTGAAATTGGACAAACATTCCCTCAAAAAACCACCACAAAGCCATAGAAAGAATACAAAAGAGTTGATTGTCTAATAGATAATTCTTGGGCCTGGTAGCTGCTTGGGAATGACCTTCACCAGCTGCTGTATTCTGCCTGAGCAAAAAACATACAGCTTAGAGCCAGCTCAATATGAAAATGGTAAACAAGGAGCGAAAGAACTACACTAAGTACATATTTTCCAGAAGCAACAGGGATGCTCCTCCCCCCAACCCACATTTACATAACTCTGCATTCAAAACTCTAAAGAGCCTTTTCTCAACGCCTTTGTACGTGCACAGGCATAAGCCGGGAAATCCACAAATTAATCCATCTCTTTTCCACTCCATCCTGGAAAAAGACTGAATATTTATATTGCTGTCTTAAGAAGCCACATTGACTGAGAATGGACAAGCATGTTTGCTCATTTTACAAGTGTTGCTGGAAATATTCATAATACATCGAATGGTTTTAAGAAAGCTAAGTGGCAGAGATTCTGAACAATCTGGCAGACTTTGGACTTTTTCCAGATTTGGAGCACCTTCTTCCCTCATCTTCACCCTCAGACACTCCCATATATCTTGAACTTTCAGGACTCTATCTTGTCTGAAATTTGCCTTGCCTAAGGTCTCAGAAATCTTTAACCTCAGCGCGTATGGTAATAACATTGTTGTTTCATACTGGGGTTTGTCTGTTTGTTTTATCCATTTACTTGAGAGTATTTTAGAGCCAGATACGGACGGAGGTATTTCATTTCTACCATTTGAAATGGTTCAATCATCATAATGCAGATGGCTCTATACCATGCCAACATAAATCCTCAGCCTGTCCGCATTGTCAAGTCATTTCAAAATTAAACTTTTTGATGATGTTGTCCTGCTACAAAAGAAGGCAACAAATACGATTCAGCTGCAGCCACTCCTGTTTACAATGTAAGGTGCACCCTAGGCATGTTTATTCAAAAGCAAGCCCTACTGGGCTTAGACTGGGACAACTGTGCCGAGGACTGTGGCCGTAATATTTTGCAGAGTGCAATCAGATGCCAGCAGAGTAATCGCCATTATCCTTTCTCTGATTCTGAGAACAGTAATTAAGAATGCTGTGTGCAGTCTTTTTCCCATGTTAAAAGCATGGTTAAAGGCAAAATGATCCGAGGCTCTAGCTTCACAGTGCAATCCTAATTTAAAGGTGCTCCATCTGTAGAGAGTCTGGAATAGGCAGAAGCCTCTTCTGCCAATAGGAATCCTGTTTTGCTGCCAGAAATGTGCTCATGGCGGCCGAATCCCATTCGGCTGGCTGATCTCAGAGATCTACCAGCAGAAGAATCTGCCAAAAGAAGTGCTATCAATAGAATAACCCTCAGGAGGGGGCAGAGAAGGGCTAGTCAAGAGAAGGGCCAGACTTTCTCCATCCCAGGGACATGGGAGCTGTGGCTGCATCTGCAGCATAAATATTCCTGAATGTTGTTGTTTTTTAAATAAAATCTATTTTCAAAAGGCACCAACTGTCCTTCCTAAAAACAGACACAACTTTAGCACCAATTCAGATATTTTTCTTAACCAAGGTGCAGCCAAGGCTACTTGGTTGTAATATGTTCAATGACATTAACCCTTGCCATTAAGACTGACTGAAACCAGCCATCAAATTAATCAAGGATAAAGATAGTGTTTATGGGGGTGCTGATTTCAGAGTCTGCACAGAATACTGTCTCAGTAAGTGAACCCAACGATGACTTGTTTTGTTACATATTACTTTCAAAATCACATTCAGAATCCTCCCTCAGAGCAATCCTTTATTTTCTTCTCCGGCATCATAAACGATGAACAGTGGAGGTTTGTTAACTTCAGGGCCATTAAATGAAATACTTTATTCAAAATCTGTTAGAGGTAGAATTAATAGATAAAAGGTAATGATAGAAAGGCACTGAGTAGTTAATTAGATCAGATTAGGGACTACAACTTTGTGTATTTTGTGGCAAACCAATGTGGTCTTGATTTTTTTTTTTTTAGAATCTTTTTTGAATCAACACAGAAACAAAATAATACTTATTGAAATTAAATTATTAAAATTAAATGTGACAGACAGCCAATTTTAACATCTTTGCTATTAAGCATACCTTTTTGATAATGAAATGTTATTTCATTTCTTTACGCTGAGCATGTTGGCTTGGCATCTGAACAAAAAAAATCACAGGTATGTAGAAAAGAACCTTTAGAATAGTGTGGGAAATGGTGCTTAAGATGGCATGGACAAGGGGAGGATCACACATAGAGATGGAGCTTCCTTATCTGTCGTTTTATTTCCCCTTCGGCAGTTGCAGTTACTTCAGGAATATGGCACTGTTTGATTCTAAAAGGGCTGCTTGGCTAAATCAAGATTTTTCTTTCCATGAACAGAATGGCTCTTTCCTTTCACAGAGGGAGTTGAGGACCAGTGAGGTTGATTCTCAACAATCCTCCCCTTTCCCATGTCATCTTTAGCACCATTTCCCACACTATTCTAAAGGTTTTCCCAATTCCATTAAGCAGCTTGCCAAGGAACGCAGAGGGCTTCAATGGGAAGGAAGAACCGATAAATGTAGCCTCTTTCAACCTTCCTCTGGCAGGAACACCCCATGAGCAGAGTTCTGTTCATGGGAACTCTGTATCCAAGTTGTCATCTCTAGAGCATTGGGAAATCCTCAGAAATCCGTACAGTGGCAGCATGCTCAGTTCTCTACTCATATACGCATATGCCTTCTTTGTTATGTTATATGCAGGAGCTTTTATGGTATGTTGAGATATTTAAGAAGTGATTTTACCAATGCCCCCACACAGAGAAAAAGACAAAACTTGAGATTCCATGGCTGATCAGTTATTTGAACCCTGGTCTCCTAGTTCATCTCTCTATCCACAACACCCTATTGGCTCTGACATGCCATCTTTGGATCCTAATAACAATTTTATGCCTTTGCAAGGTCATAAGACTTTGACACTTTATTGACAAATATTTAGTTATCAACAAGTATTCAAATGTGATATTTGTACAAATACTCCAATATGATTGTTAAAGTTCCTGTTTATGGAGCTTGTATAAAACAATAAAGCATTAAAATGGTAACGCATTACATTCAGTCAACAACAAGGAAGCTCTAGCTCTACATACACTTACCTGGGAGTAAACAAAGTCCCACTGAATTTAATGTGACTTCCATCTGAATAGACATGGATAGGTTTATGCTATTGTGTAACACCTTTTAGGTGTATTAGACAGCACCCATCAGAATAATTCACCCACTTCCCAGCTACTGAAAGTATGAACACACAGAGAGCTGCTCCTGAACATCAAATGATCCTAAGAAGTATGCTTACTGCACTTTGAAGGATGTCAATCAGAGCAAAAATCAGAGCAGTCACCTAAAATAAAGGAAAGTGTGCTGCTTTTGTACTGCGCCATAGTACTTAAAGCTCTCTTTGGGCGGTTTACAATTTTTAATTACACAGGCTACACGTTGCCCACACACACACCAAGTGAGCTGAGTATTCATTTTATCCACCTCAGAAGGATGGAAGGGTGAGTCAACCTCAAGTCAGCTACCTGAGCCCAGGATCAAACTCAAGTTTTGAGCAGAGTCTTCACTGCACTACTGCAGTTTGACCACTGTACCACGAGGCTCTAAATAAGCCACAAGAGTTCTAGTTCTCTGATATCTCACAGTGATATGTCAATGCGATCCTTCTGGATACCACAGTAAAATTCAGCAGTGTGTTTTTTTAAAAAAGGATATACTTTCTGTCCGATGAATGGCAAAGAATTGAAATGTGTGGTAATGAACAGTGGTGAGTTGCAAGGCAGACATAATTTGGATTCAAACACTAATCATCCCTAGAACAGCTTTGACTGCCAGAAACACATTGAGTCACACTTCCTCTGTTTGCATAGCTCAGAATGCACAGTAGTGTACCAATGGCCAATACCTGATGGAGGCACATCTGCTGACTGCACGTATTGATGGAATCAGGAGGAAGGGCTTTTTCTCCTCCCCTCTCTACTGCAACACACACACACACACATCCCAGAAACCTACTCTCTAAGGCTGTTTCCAAGTGGCACAGAGAGAAAGGTCTGTGTGGTGGTGGTGGGGAGAATTTTTTTTTGTTCTAGTGGTGACCGCAGTGCCAGTACAATGAACAGGCACGCTACAGGGAACCTGCCAGAGCAAGGGGAACTCTGATGCCATTTCCCTTGTTGTCCCATGTTTAGGCAACAGGATATTAGCCACTCTTTTTAAAGTGTGATGAGATTAAATTGTTATGTCATGGCAGATGTTCAGGACTGTGCACAAAAGTCTGTTTTAGCTCCCAGGCAGACCTGTTCTCAATTCATTTGAACTGAATAGGCAGTCTGGAAATCAGCTTGATTCACTTCTGTTAAAAAAGCTGGCAACCCTGATCACAAACATTCCTGTAGAAATATGTCCCAGGGCCCTCCATAGGAGATACTTTCCTGTAAACATGCTTAGGATCACTGTTGTCATCATCAACTTGAGTTCATCAGGAACAAAGCGTAAAGTAAATCTGATTGAACTGGGAAATAAAAGGTCCCTAAAGGTTTGCTGCAACGTCAGAGAGAGAAAATGAGAATATCTGTTGACTTGGGTTTCGATTCAGACAGTTAAGCCTAACCCAATGCATGTTTACTTGGTCTTTAAGGCCCATCATGTTCAATTATGTTCAAAATTACAAGAGACCCATGAAACACCTTTGTTTGGCTTTGGATCATAATATTTAGCCTTATATTAAGACACATTTATAGAGAAGCAAATGAGTTTTTGGCAGAGGTACACTTGTGGGTGGATGAGTGCCCAGTGCTTTGTGGTTTATTCTGTAGTCCTTTTATTGTTTTATAAACCCATTTTATCTGACAAAAAATGGGGATGCTTGCAAATATATATATAGCCATTTGGGATACATTTGTTCTTAAAGTCAGTTCAGAAATTATAATATCACATACCTCCCAATCCCGGTCTCAGGCGATTATCATAACCATCAAGTAAACGGTCCAGAATCCGGGTGAATATTGTTGTGTTGTCCTTAATTTCATCTTGTAAGGAAGTTTGTCCATAGCTGGGGGGGGGGGGGGGAGGAAACCAGTGCTGTTAACATTATAAACCATTAATCCACCAACAAACCTACAGAATCATAATTCTGAAATCTGCTTAATCTTGCTCATACTGATTTATAGATCAAAATCTCTTCCATCAAGGCAGATTATGGCAACATTATAGAAACCTTCCTCCTGCATAGTTTCTTTTTAAAGTATACATATTCATCAAAAAAGCTTAGGCCAAACTGCAAGCCCTAGAAGTAGGCAATATGGGCTATTGCTTACCTCATCATTCGTGTTTACAGTATTTCTGCCTTCCAAACAAAGGGTTTGTAACTGCATAAGTGGTATGTTTCCTTTATTTTTCAGTTCTATAAGTTTGCTATAAAATTTATTGTAACTTAAATAATTCTTTAGAAATAATTCTAAATCTCTTCCCAGAAGTAAGGAGTAACTGCAAACATGTTTGTTGGCATTATGCTCCACTGATTTCAATAAAGTACCTTTAAAATTGCATTTAATGCTTACGTCCATATGCGCACACATCCCTGTGAGTTTTTTAGCATCATAGTGGAATGGTGCAGTTCTGTGTGTTTGTTGGTAATGAAATGCAAGCACAGTCACACTTTCTGGTTAGAATCCTATTAGTGTTCATGTAAGGTTAGCATAACGTGCTGCAGTTAATTGACAAGTTACCCCAGCTCCTCATCAATTAGACACAATTAGCTGTGGCAAGTTACACTATCCTTACAAGATGCTGATAGGGCTCTGGCCTCTAAATATTATTGATTCTTTTTTATCTAGTAAGCCAAAATGAGACATACCTCAATTATTTCCTGGTGATCAGGAAATTACATCCTGTATCAATATGGTTTCCCCATCTTTCTCCCAGATTTCGTGCCTACTAACAAAATCATAAATATGTAAGCAGCTGCACTCAGTGTAGCTGACTGCAGCACTGTGCTGGCACCCTGGCGGTTGGAAAGCAGGGCCATGGTTTTGTGGTTGACAGAGCAAGTCTTAGAATCAGGCTGTTACAATTAGCTTGAAATGTTAAACACAGCCAAAAGGTCAACTGGAAGAAAGTTTGTTAAGAATGGTTGTATACCTCTTGTCTATCAGAATAATAGTCGGTTCTGGTGTGTATATCCCTGGAGCAAACTAATGTCCATGGACGCACCCCAGCCGTGAGCTAACTTTCACCCTCTTTTTCAGATACCTGAAGTTCTCCTCATTAAGAAAGTGGTTCTCCTTCTGTATTTTCAAGTACAAGTCATCCTGTTTTCTCCTAATCATCTATCATGGTTGTCTTACAGCCAAAATCTTGGAGTCCTTCTTCTGCCCTTTAACTGGGAAGGATCCTATTTGCAATGTGGGACACTTGCCAGTGTAAACTCAGCAGGACTTAGCCCTTGAACCCCAAGTCACTTTCCTCTTGATCACTTTGTCACATTCATTATTACTGAATCAGCCTTCCTTGACTATCAGATATGATGTGATTAACACAAATTGTATCTTCAAAAACCCCTTTGAAGTGGACTTCCCCGTGAATGTTAGCAATGGGAATAAATGTCTCATAGGCTACAATTATTCTGAACAATTGCTGCTGTATTTATGAAAATCATAATGTAATATTGAGATAGAATTTAAATCTTCCAGAAATGTGTATGTTGAATATTTGTAGGGCCAATAAGCTTAAATATGGAAACACTCAGTTTTCATAAACTGAGTATTTAAGTGAATAATTTTATAGGTGGAAGAAAAACAGCTATGGCATTTACATGTCCAGAACAAAAGGGTATCCTGAATAAAAACTGGAAAATATCTTTCTTAAATTTGATCATCAGGTACACACATTCAGTTTATCACTAAAATGTATATAAGGACATAGCAGGGTGTATTTAAGCTTAGTGCAGTAATTACAATTAAACGATTCTCTGTGGCATATTAAGCTCATTTGTAGAGATGCAATACATTTCCCATCGTAAGCATCTTTTTGCAAACTGATTTATATTTATTAATTTCCTATAATATTAATTAAATATTAGAGAAGAATTTCCAAAAATGCTACTCATCGGGAATAATATTGCCCCCATATAAATTGTTCATTAAGATACAATGGGGCACTTCATTACTTTCTGGTAACAATGGATCCCTACAATTGCCATCACAGGTCAGCTGCATTTTTCTGTAACATATGAAGGTCATCTGCATTTCAGAAAACAAACTGTTATGCCCTCATTAGCCATGATTTGCTGATACTATGATGCATGAGTTTGCCGTGTCTTTTCAGATGCACAAAAGTCTTTGAAAGATTTTGAACATGAAGCAAAATCCATTTAGAAATGTAGCAACCCAAGGATTGTTGAGCACAAGAAGTGAAAAGAAGAATTATACCAACTTCTGGCTTTCCTATCCAAACTGCTTTAGTATGATACTCCAGCACCTATATCAAGTGTTTTTCCTGTACACGTTCCTTCAATTTCAATACTAACACAATGCTTTGATTACCTGAAGTATTCTTAATAACCAGACTGCGGTTGAATCCATATCTGAGTATTAAGGTGGTTCATTACAGTAGATGCAATCCAGAGAATGTACACCTTAGGATGTCCCAGTGAAACTAATGGGGATTTAAGTGAATAAAGCCTTAAGTAATAATGATTTCAGTGAGCATCCAAGTTAACATGCTTTTGGATGCTTACCCCTCTCTGGATTTTTACCCGGTACCTCTGTAAATGCATTGATATATACGTGCCTATGCATAAAGGAAAAAAAAGATCTAAGTGAAGTATTGATGGTAATATTGAGAATATGTCATTAATGATACCCATTTGTCTATGTGATTTTTAAAGGTATTATATCATTTTTGCTGTTTAAATTCTCTAGTTGAGAGGCTTCCCATTTCTGTATGAATAGGGCTATATATAATATTCACATGAGCACAGCATAAAGCAAAACATTAGAAAATGAGAACAATCATTTTTCTCATGGTTATGGTTTATCTTTATGGCTTATCTTTAACACAATCAACCAAAGTTAAGAAAAGAACACGTTGCATTATCATTATAAACATAACTTTCTGATCACACACTGATGACTCTTCATTCCATGGGCCCCTTCCCCCCATCCTCTGCCACCCCTACTCTGTTAGCAGCCATAAGACAGATTAAAAACATTTTAACTATGAAATGAATGTTTTTCCTTGTGTCGTTTGAACATCTTGAAGGAAAATGTCAGTGACTGTGTTTGTGGTTTCACACTAAACAACTGTGTAATAAAACACTGTGCACTAACTCCATCTACAGGTCATTATAATAGTGACATCTCATATAATTTTTCAGTATCAGACAAATGCATCTTGATTCTCACTTCAAAAGACACAATTCCAGTGAAACGTGTGCATGGCATAAAGAAAATGATGAAAGAGAGGAAGAGACTCGTGGGCCAGTTCTCTTTTCTTGTCTTTGACGGGCATGAGTGTGTCTTTTCGAAATCAATTCTTTTGGGCCTTCATCACAAAGCAAGTGTTGTACACCTCTTTTGTTTATATTCTTCCTTTTTATTTAAAGACCCTCCTTTCAGATGAAATGCTGAAGGTAAATTTGAGGAGCTGGTCCCTCACACAAATTCACATTTCTGTTCTTTCACAAGCTGTGTTGCTGAGTAAAGGAAAGGTGACCAGCATTACCGATACAGAAATACTTGCCATAATTAGTCATTCAAAGTGAAAGCAGATTTCAAAATGGCACGTTCATTCTACAGTCAGAAAGAAGCGTGATTTCTCTAGGTGTGTCTCAGAATTTAAAAATTGTCCCTCTTAGTTCAACGCATTCAGAGAGCATTTCCCTTTCCATTGATATAAGTGCCAACTTCTCTGCTGATAAGAACGGATCTGGATGTTGTCCTCACGTGTGCTGCCTCCCAGTTCAAAATGTTTTGTTCCCAGATGCAGCACCGAGGCACAGTTGCTCACATATTCAAACCTCCTGTATTTTAGTACTCTGTTTTAGTACTCTAGTACTAAATACTCCAGTGCTAAAAAAGAGTCCCATGAGTAAGTTCCCCTTATAATGAGTTAAATGCTTAAATGTAAGGGCCTACTAGAATCAGCAGCTCAGTTCCCCTAATTTCAGTGAAGACAGAAAACAGAAGAAGTGTATCTAAGGACTGGTAAACTGAAACTGCAGTCTTTCTTTCATTTCCTATGCAAAATAAATTCTTGCAAACTTTACCTGCACAAAGGATGGTCTAATGTTTAGATGTATTCAAATCATTCATCTAATCTTTGAATGAGTAAAGTGGTCGTTGGTGAACTCTTTCTGAATAGCAATTCCACTAAAAGATGTTACGCAAACAAACCACAGTTTTCTTTCAATCTACTCGTATTTTGACTTAGCTGGGATTTGAGCAGGATTAACTTCCCCCAAATACAATTAGGAATAGGCCAGCCCATGCGCTGCATCTTTCTTATTCACTTGTACTCAGTAATAACAAAAGCATTCCAAATGAATATTTGTGTATCGGTTTTTGTGGGTTTTGTTAAAAAAAAGAGAAGCTTGTTTCCCACCTTCTTCCAGTTAGTGTGCTCATGAGGAGAACCCAGGCCCAAAGGTGGTCATAGAGGAGATGCGTCGCCTTCATGGTTGACGGCGAAGGCTGGAAATAAAATAAAAAACAGGCATAAACATCCGTTCCTTCAAAAGGACTACTTGAAAATACAACAGGTCCAAAAGAACTTTAGCTATTTTCCATGAGGTCAAACAGTGGTCTCAAAGAAAAAGAAAATGCCCCCCCCCCGGTGTGTCATACACTTGGCAGTTTGCATTATTTTAGCAATTGAGCTCCTCACTTTGTTCCGTGGAGAAATGTTATTCTGCCCAGTCTGTTTTCAAAGACCAGATGCATAAGAGATATGCTCTCATTAAAAGTTCTGCAGCCTCTGAGAAAAGTGTTACTTTCAACAGAATTATTTTGAAATTCCTTTTAAAATAACAGAAGAGACCATGGAGAATATACATATGTTTTGAGCTTTAATGAATGAGATGTTGCCCTGTGATAGTGATGAGGGAAAAGGTATTCCCTGAGGTCTTGGAAATCCATAGGAGGTCCTGATCTGGAGAGAACTTTCTTCTTGAGAGATCTCCATCTTGGCTACCAAGCTATCTCAGCAGCACCATAACATTCCACAGTTAGCGTTTTCTCTGCATAGCATTCAGACTTGCATTTGCTGCTCATGCACACTGATGCCCCCCATAAATTTAAAGGTCATAAATTACAACCAATTAAAATCAATGGCACCTACATCCCCCTCTCCTAAATCCTTCCCTTTTGATGTTAAGGACACCCTTGTCCCCAAAGTCTCCACTCGCTCCTGAATACACATGATGTCCAAGACCTGTTCAATTTCAAGGAAAGTTAAAAAAAAACAAAGCCTGCCCCACATCTTCCCCCCACCCACCCTCCACTCTCAAACTTCAATGATATTTCTAGAAGCCAGCTTTACCATTCAGTTGATCTGCTTAGACCAGGCTCTTGCTGCTTGCCCCTTGCTCTGTGTCTAGTGCTGGAATCCACTTCAGTTGCATTGTTTTACCCAAAATGGTTTTTTTTTCCCTTCCTCCTCCTCCTCCCTAACTCCTGCCACTGCCTAGACAGCTTGAAAGCAATTTAACAGAGAAGGAGCCTTTCAGGCATTAAACACTACCAGGAAAAAAGGCATGACAAGGAGACAGTGTAACAGGGTGGATTTGTTTGGCGTGGCGGAAGCCAAAAGCTCGAGACTCAACTGAGAGCACTGAGCAGAATCTGGAGGGGGGGGGGGGGTTTCAATCTGGGAAGGCAGTGGTCAAGATCCTTAGAGTACCCCAGAGCTTCATGGCAGGAGGGAGGGTTTCATGCTTCCTGGGTAAAAACGAACGTTGCCTTCCCTGGGTTTTCTTTGGAGGGGGAGGGAGAACCACAGAGAGCAAAAGTAAAGCCTCCAGTTGGTATTAACTTCTGCACCGTAGTGTTCATCCACCAAGCAGCCTTGAGACGCTACTCCGTTGCAATGGGTTTCCCACACCCCACCATCCTCTCACCCCACCCTGAAAATCAAGGAAGAGGAAAAGAAATCACCCTCACCCAGTCATTCAAATGGCCTGTGGATGCAGCCTGGCGGGGGGGGGGGGGCGTAGGCGAAGAAGGGGGGCCATCAAGTGGGGAAATGGTCCCCTTCTAATCCAACGCCTCATCCTTCTCTTCCTCTTCCCCTTCCCCCCCCCCCCCCGACATACCCTCCAGTCCACCACCACCACTCTTTTGAATACTTCAAAAATGAAGGAGCAAATGAGCAGGGAAGACCAGACACAGACACACACACACACACACACACACAAACGTAGGTCTTCCATGTTTGGCACATCCGTTTAAAAGCCACAAGCGACAGAAAGAGGCATTTCTGGACAACATTTCTCCCCCCTCCCCGCGCCCCCAGTAAAGCCATGGTGTTTGGGTCGGAGCCCAGATGGAGACATGGAGACTCAGGTTGTTTTGGTTCCTGGTTGGGCTCCCCACCCCCCACCCCCGCCAATACACACACACACACACACACACAGAGGCACACATCTCGCCCAGTCAGTACGACAACTTTGTATTCTTCCTTCTCCCTAAGAAAGTCGCCCTCCTCCTCACCGCCGTCGCCACCATCAACACCCACCGCCTCCCTCTTCCCCTCGCCCCAAAGCCAGGCAAGCCTTCGGAGGACTGCCATGTCTGTCGCCCCCCCCCCCGCCCGCCCCGTCCCCCCTCCCCACTTTATCCATTGCCCATCGATCGCTGCGGATTTTCAGCCTGAGTAGGGGGATGGGGTGGGGTGGGGTCGGGTGGGGTGGGGGGTCGGGTGCGGGAGGGAGGGAGGGAGGGAGGGAAGGGAGGAAGGAAGGAATCGCGGCCAAGCATTCCGCCGAGGTACCTGCTTTGGGGGAAAGAAAGCCACCCTCGATCCCTGCCGACCAGAAATGCTCTTCCCGGAGGGAGGGAAAAAGGAGAAAGAGAGAGAGAGAGAGAGAGAGAGAGAGAGAGAGAGAGAAATGGGCTCCCCGGCAGACCCATCAGGGAGAAAAAGCTCCGGTTACCTAGGGACCTTCCGGCCACGGCGTCCCCGATGCACTGGCCAAGCCTGCCGGAGAGAAGCGCCCGAGAAGCGCGGGCTCCGAGCGGAGCACAGGGCGCCGGGAGCGCGGCGGCGGCAGAGGAGACTCGGGCGGCTCTCGCCTCGCTCATTCACTCGCTCTCAGCCATCATGGACTCTGCCGCCGCCGCCGCCGCCGCCGCCGCTGTTGCTGCTGCTGCTGCTGCTGCTGCTGCTGTTGCTGTTGCTGTTAGTGCCGCTGCTGCCGCCGCCGCCGCCGCCGCCGCTGCTGCCGCTGCTGCTGCTGGTGCTGCTGGTGGTGGTCGTGCCGCCGCCGCTGCCGCCTCGCTCTTCGTTTTCTTTCCTTTTTTTTAAACCCCCAAATTGCCTTTCCCGGGGCTTCAGCTCGCAGCTCTACAACAAAAAGAGCCTCACTCTTTACCAAGACAGTAGTAGTACGTCCCGGGGTAAACCGGATGTGAAATAGGCTGTGACTTCATGCCAGGGAGATTTTATTTTAGAAAGGAAGGTGGTACCAAGCTCTCATCGACAGGGAGAGCGAGCGAGCGAGCGAGAGAGAGCAATCCGCCTTTCTTTCTTTTTTTTTTAAATATGCAGCACAATTTAACTTCTAGCGCACTCGCCTTAATCCCTTTCTCTCCGGCTGCCCGCTCCAATCCTTCCTACAGCATGCACCGTTCTGATGATGATGATCATCATCATCATTATTATGATCAGAAATGGTGGTGGAAAGGCACATAGATAGATGTACATGTGGGGGGTCGAGGAAGGGGCGGGAAGGGGGAGCTACGCTTGAAATCTTCGGACAGATGCTACTGAAACCTAGTGCAAGGGAAACAAAACCAAAACCAAAGAGACAGGCGTGTAGGTAGATAGAGAGGTAGAGACACGCACACACACGCCCCAACCTGCCTCGCCTGTTCTTCAGCCTTTTCATCAAATATTCAGGCGGTTCATAAATATGAATGAAGGGAAAGGAGGATTTTTTTTAAAAAAGGTTTCTCCTCGGTCGTGCATCCAGATATTCTGTATATTTCGAGGGGCTGGCTCCCGAGATCCCGGACAGCCAGAACGCTGTGGTGTTGCTAGGGAAGCTCAGAGAAGGATCGACCTATAGTGCGAGCCATCCCATCCTGTTTTCTGGGCAAACCTTTCAGACACCAATAACGGGGAGGCGACCTTTGTCTAAAGTGTTCTTTACCGGGTGGATGACCAGGGAAGCCGGTTGGAGAAGGGCTGTGGTGGCGGCTGTTGTTATTGTGTCGTGGGTAGACATTTCAATGTGTGTGAGGCAGAGCGAGAGGTGGAGCGAGTTGTCCAAGGTATAGATAGGTGGTCTATGCCCAGGGTGCTTCTGAATGAGCGATCTACCTGACCTGTGCCAAAGGGTGAGGGCAAGTGATTTTTTAAAAAAATACCATTTTAAATAAAAGCCCTTTTCCTGCCAAGCACCCTTTCAATGTCATCGCCTCTTCAAAGATGCATCTGGCACTGCCCAGTAAAATAATAACATCAGGAGGTGGCCAATAAGGCACTGGAACACCCTACTCAACGCTGGACGTTGTCGGGGATTCAGGCGCGCGTTCCCAAAGATGTATCACCTCCTACTCTACACCCCCGCACCCCACCCCCCACTACTCATCTTTCGGTTTTATGAATGGATGTGTCGCTAGAAGCCAAGGTGCAGCGGATTGGCAACGCGGGCTGAAGATGCTGCTTAAGAGTCGTCCCTCTGAGCCTAACGTGAGCTCTCCATGGTGCTGGAAAATCTAAAGTGACAAGAGGGGAACCGTCTTTAAGCCACGCTGATGGTAAACACAGCGAGGAACTCCTAACGCGGCTCAGAGTAGCGCTTTGCATAGGATAGAAATAGACCACAAGACTGGTAAACGGGAATTCCTAAAAAAAAAAAAAAAAAGGGGGGGGTTGATGTTAAATGTTCGGTTGACCTTTGATTTCTTATGGTGATTTACCATGTGCAGGAATATTGATTCTATCAAGCATTTATTTGGACTCCTGGGGCTCCTCAACTAAAAATAATATCAGTGTGGGGGATGGAGTGCATGTGTTTGAAAGCTAAGAAAATGATATTGATTACTCTCAAAAAAAAATTAAACAAAAAGACTTTACTTAAGATACCAAGAGCCCTGGAGAGTGTTGGTTTATTTCAGTTCCCAGTTTCCTCTTGTTTACACTAGCAGTGGGCAAAGTGCAGTTTCTGGGCCACCTGTAGCTCCCAGCAGCATTTTTGTGACTCCCCCCAGGCTATCTTCCAGGCAATGGCAACTGAAAAAAAACAACAACAGAAGATGGCTATTTCTGCCTCTGGAGTAGGTGTTTTTACTCTAGGGTGCTGAAGGGACCATACCAGATTCCCAAACCACCAGCACCCCACATCTTAAACTGAAAAGTGCTGTCCAGGGACTTCTGATTTTATTTCTCAATATTTCATTCATTCATTCATTCATTCATTTTGTATGTATGATGAAACCCATGGGGGGGACGGGACAAAATGTGACTCCTTGGTCCATCAGCATTGCCCATCCCTGATTTATGCCATGTAACATTGTTATTTATTGACTCTCTGACAAAAAAGCAAAAAATATAAGTATTTCCAAAATTCTAAAAGTACTCATATCCTCTGCTGATAAAAAAAGTGTATCTTTCCAGCAGTTTCTTAGGACAGATGAAAAGAGAGAGTGTTGGACTGATATGATGGACTGAGAGATGAGCTCATCTTTGCTTTCAGGATCCGTGAGCTCCAGGTCATGAGGAAATGCATGCTTCTGTGAGGATGATGACCTCCTGAGAAGAACCAGAGTCTTTTCTGGAGCCTGCTGATATATTTTCTAAGCACTGAAGACAGCTGTGTAAGTTTTTTATTTATGTTCAGTGTTTCTTCTTGAAATCTCTTGGGTTCTCCTTGTGCAGCTCAACTTCCAAATATCACAAATATATCATGAACACAACATACTCCTTGTCAAAGACAGCATGAGACCATAGTATGTGGTCATCAAGTGCAGAAGGATCAATGCATCCTATTAAGGTTATTAAAGAAAATCAACAGGAGTGTCTGTTTTTTGTTATTGCACTTCTGTGTCTTTATACAGAATCAGGCTGTATAAAGGCAAATGAGAAGGGCTTAGCAGTTGCTTGTTCTCAACTACTATGAAGTTAAATTCACAGCAGAGGCAGATCTGCTGGTCAAGAAGATCCCAAGCAAAGTCAGAGTCAGTCAATTGTTGCCAGAGCTGAATTGCTGATTTGAAATTATCTCTCTCTATTGGCCTAGCTACTTGATTGCTCTCAAAAAGTGCAGAAAAGAAGGAGACAGGGACCAGCTAGTCTTTTTGTTGATCTCACTGGTACCACTTCTGAAACATGGTCTAATTGGTGATGGATGAAGCATCTTGCACCAGACAAAGGGTGGAGGAACTATATATTTTATCAAGTCCTGAAGATCAGGACCCTCTAGTCCACATTGCAAACCTATACTATTGCTTAGAGGGGGGGAAATTGAGGTTACACTGTAGGCTGGGGTGGGAAACCTGTGGCCCTCCAAATGCTATTTGACTGCAACTCCCATCATCCTTGACCTTTGGCTATGCTGCTAGTGTGATTGGGAGTTGCAGCCTTATGCCATCTGGTGGGACATCCACATTGCAGTCCTGTTTCTCTGTGTCTGTACCTATTGTTCAGATCATATAATATTTGCTAGAGTCAATCAGAAGCAATATTAGAGCAGAACAAACAACATTCTGGTCCATGAGTTGCCTTTCTTTATCACAATAAAGGGTCTGGGAAGCAGACAAATCTGTGCTTTCCTGTGTGGCATAGTCTCTTGTGAAATATTGATTGCAGATTACCCTGTATGTAGGCAGCAGGGAGGAGCACAGAAGACATAATAATCAGTGATGTCGATCCCAGGATGGGTGAAAGCCAGTACTGCTATTCAGATTTAGAGGCCCAGAATATGATCATGCATAAATCACTAAATGTTGCCACTTTTTATTATCCCAATGTAAACCTGTATACCACATTTGACTGTACTGATGTGTAAACTATACTCTGTTAGAACTGTTAGAACAGAAAACATAGAAACAGAGTGGTTCCCAATAAGCAAGCATCTCAGATCTCTCTGTTCACTTTAGATTCAGAACACAACATCTGGAAAACTGGATTAGATTCAGATGAATGAGAAATGAAAATTGGTGAAAGAAACATCAGCAACTTAAGATATGCAGAAAGCATGATATTACTGGCAGAAAACAGCAATAACGTAAAGCAACTGCTGATGAAGGCTGAAGAAAAAATTACAAAATCAGGATTATAGTTGAATATTAAGAAGAAAAAATAATGACTATAGAAGAATTATTTAACTTTAATATTCACAATGAAAACATTGAAATTGAAATTTTCTGTACCTCAGTTCAGTCATCAATCCAGTTGGAAACTGCAGCCAAGAAATCAGAAGAAAACAGATTGGAGAGGCTGCTATGAGGGAACTATTTTTAATTTAAATTAATTTAATTTGGAGCACTTTGTTACACTATGTTTATGTTTTATTGTGTTGTGAACCACCCAGAGTGACCACTGGTCAGATGGACAGTATAAAACCTGAATGAACGAACGAATGAACAAATGAATAAACAAACAAACAAACAAACAAAATATTCAAATATAAGGACGTGTCACTGGATACCAAGGCCAAGATGATCCATATTATGGTACTCCTATTTACTTTATATAGATATGAAAACTGAACAATAACAAAAGCCACCCCCTTCCAATCATTTGAAATGTGGGGTTAGAGAAGAGTTTACAGATACTATGCTATTGTTATTTGCCATCAAGTCAGAACTGACTTATAGCAACCCTAACAGGGCTTTCAAAGAAAGAGTAATATAATGAGAGTTTTTATCAATTTCGCTCCCCCAGCGAGCTTCCATGGCTGAGCAGAGGTTCAAATCCAGGCCTCCTTAGTATAGATCAGCAAAATACAAATAAAAGCCTGAACTCTCACTAGAAGCTAAAATGACTAAAGTAAGGCTGATGTACTTTGGACATCTCATGAAAAGACAAGACTCAAAGGGAAGTCAGTAATGCTGAGGAAAACTGAACACGGTAGGAAAGGAAGAAAACCAGACATGGGATGGATACTTAATAATGACCTTTATATTACAGGCTGTTAACTACAGTATATTTTGGAGGTCATTAATTCATAGGGTCAAGTTAAGTTGGAAATGAGTTAACAGCACATAACCAAAAAACCACAAAAAACCCTCCTCTGTTTGTGCCTCTGACATAGGTATACATAATGTTAGTGTCAAATAACTATAAATAAGAAGCAAACAGCTAGAAATATAATGAGAATAAGCAAAATATATTTAGAAATTTAAAGACAGCAGTCACTTCTCCAGATGTTTATGACTTTTCAAGGAAAAAGATCAGAAAATAAAACTTTAAAGTGAGTTGGGCTGCAATCCTCTATGCATTTACCTGGGAATAACTCAATAGGCTTACTTCTAAGTTGGAATGTGTAGCATTGTATACTGAAGCATTTATAATATGTTACAGTTGTGCGGGTCTTTAGAATAAAAGACCAAACACTGACAGGATAATTCCGTGGGGCAAACAAAGGTGTTAAAAAAACCAAGAATCTTTGTGGGACTTTTCATCAGGCTGGTTGTTACATTAAACAAAAATAGCAAAACGCTCAAGGGCATTGGGTGCATGGTATAAAAACCGACAATGTGGGCCACAGTATCATTTCAGCAGTGTACAAAATGTTATTTCAGAATTAAAATAGAAACTTCTTTCATGACCCATGAGATTGTATTTAATGGATGGGATTATATACAGGGGGAAATAACTTATATTACAGGTTTAAATTGAGTCCCAAGGTACCTTTGCTTGGGTCTTGCGGCCACCAGCTGCAATATAAGTTGCTAAAATAAGTTACATTCATGGCAAAATAATAATAATCTCATGCCATCAAGTTGAGTCTCACTTATTGCCACCCTTTTTAGGGTTTTCTAGGTGGATAATATGCAGAAGTCATTTACCAATCCCTTCTGCTGGGGATACCCCAGAATCATTGTAGTTTGCCAAAGGCCCCACAAGCTGGCTCTTCCTCCAGGAGGCATATTTGGGCATTGAACTCCCACCTCCTGGCTCCACCTTCAGGAGCTCTGACTCAGTGAGCTATGAAGCCAGCAAAATGACATTACCCCCCTCCCAGAGCAGAGTTTGGTGATGTTTCCTGTTAGGTTTGTTCAGCTCAAGGATTCTGAACTGCCACATCTGAGAAGGAGACTACAGTGCCAATGCAGAAGTGTTGGTTATCATTGCCCATGATCACTTCTGCTGTGAAGCCCTTCCAAGCTGAGGCTGGAGAAACAGAGACTTTGTCCCTCCTATGGCTACAGAACACTTTGTGTGCAATTTAATAGCAATTTGTTGTTGTTGTTTAGTCGTTAAGTCATGTCTGACTCTTCATGACCCCATGGACCAGAGCACGCCAGGCCCTCCTGTCTTCCACTGCCTCCCGCAGTTGGGTCAAATTCATGTTGGTAGCTTCGATGACACTGTCCAACCATCTCGTCCTCTGTCGTCCCCTTCTCCTCTTGCCCTCACACTTTACCAACATCAGGGTCTTTTCCAGGGAGTCTTCTCTTCTCATGAGATGGCCAAAGTATTGGAGTATTAATAGCAAGTATTAATAGCAATTACAATGCATGAATCAGATCAGTTTAGCATCCTACAGGGAACTATGAGTTTGGGATTAAATTGTACATAAGAGTTGCTTGTCACGAGACAGGCACATCAGTTATGAAGATGTCAAAATACAACATTTCATACAACGATGTGACAACTCAAACTTTTCTCGTTTGCTACTTGCCACTAATCTCTATGGCAACAAAGGCAGGACTGTTGTAAACAATTAAATATACATTGTATATTGGATGAAATAGTTCCTTTTTTGACATTTAGGGGAAAAAATAAATTCAAAATAGCATTATTTTGGACTACAATCAGCCGATTCTGAGGATTATGAGGATTATGACTTAAAAGTGGCTTGAAGAACCATTTTAATTCTGAAATGGAGTTGAGGTATGCAGTCACCTTCTTGGACATGGAGCTTCAGTATATAAAAATAGCTAGCTGTCACATGACTTAGGCACATTTTCGGTGATTTCTTGGAAATTAAAACACCACAGCATACACAGTGTTACTACAAATACAAGTCTGTAAGTAGGAAACTGCAAGATCAAACCCAAGCATCCTCAGGGAGAATTGAGAAAGAATCCTCCTGAAACCCAGGACAGCTGCTGCCAGTCAGAAGCAACAAGGTTAAGCTAGATAGACCAGTGTCGTCGTCATCATCTTAGAACTGCAGAGCTAGAAGCGACCCTATGGATCATCGAGTCCACCCCGTGTCAAGGAGGCACCATAGGGAACCGAACTCCCAACCTCTGGCTCCGAGACAGAGACCTAAACCACTGAGCTATTCAGCAGTTATAAGTCAATAGCTTCCTGGGTTCCTATGAGGGAGGTTGCTCCTGGCTGCTCCACAGTATACATCTTCCCACAGGGGTAGAAGATACCACCCTTTAGCCCTTCAGTCTTCTGTTGTGAGAGGAAAAAGCAGGAAATTCTTAAAGCACAGTGGTGGCTGGATTACACTGCACTTATTTTAGACTACTTTCTAATTGAATAACACCTCAGTTTGGATTATTTGCTTATGGAAGAAATACAGAGACTGGAATTGTATATGCACTTACTTCGGAGGAGTAAGTCCTACTGAACTCAGTCAACCTTACTTCTGAATAAAACACTAGCTACAAACTGCGCTCACAGCCCTATAAAGACAGTACAGCCTCAAGTATCACAACTTGGATACCATTTTACACAGGAACGCCTCATCATGTAAATTCAGATTTCATTTATTTTATATGTATAATATAGGATACCCCATTTAGTTCTGTGTATTGTTCTGATATGAATGGGGATAGGGGTAATCAAAATAATATTTTCTAATGAGTGCAGTACAGCTTTTGCTCTTTGTGTGTATAAAAAACACATATTTATTTGCGCTAACCTAAACAATATTTTATTGTATTGTGTTTTTCACAGACAGACAACTTCTGCGGACTGTTTCATATCTCACTAGAACCTTTGATTTGCATAACATTTAAAAAGTTTTGTTTGAATAATACTTCAGCATTTTATTATTGTGTGTCTTTAACATCGTATTATCCTATAATCTGCGAAAGAGTCAGCCTCATTCTTTGTTTAAAAACAAAGAGTCCTGAAAAGGAAATGTATTGAACCTACAGTGGGACATAGCTCCATAGTAGAGTATATGTCTTGCATAGAGAAGGTCCTGGGTTCAGCTCCTGTCACCTTCAAGTATTGCTAGGAAGGCTTGTGCAAAGCCTCTGCAGAGCTGATGCCAGTCAATGTTGTAACTGAACTAGATGGATCTATAACCTCTCTCACCAGTGCTGCTTTCCAGGTTTCTTGTGACAATAACATGGAGTAATGAATGTGGTAATAGGTAATGAACATCTTTTCTCCTCCTCTTCAAGTTTAACAATGACAAATTTGCATAATCAATGCATGAACTATACCACTCCATTCTTCCCCTTGGTTGAATAATAAGTCTAATAAATTTCAGTCAAATGGATCTACTTAAATCTAAAATGTAGTGCAAAATGAAAATTGTGATTGCCAGAAATTAAAGAGAGTGGGCCAGGGAAGTCTATTCCCACCCACCCCTACTTGTAAATGCATGTATCGGGATCCAGCCGAGTGAGTCACTGAAACGTAAGCTGTTAGAAGGGCCAGTATAAATGACTGGACATCTTGTGAGATCAACCGCAACATCCCCTTTCAAAATGCCCATGGATGTACCCACTACCTGCATTGCTGGGAATTCCTATAATAGACTGAGAAAGTTGTATCAACTGAGTTGCACCTAAGATTCATTTGGCAGGAGGTGCTGCTCACCACATTTTGCCATTCTCTAAATGACATTTAATGAATGGAGATGTCTTGCTTGGTGAGTTTACATCCGTTATCAGTACTAGGCAACCTGGTGATTCAGGAAGCTCCAGCCAATAAAGCAAATGGGCTTTGGCACTTGCAATCAAATATATCTGGAGACTGATGTTTCTTTTTCCAATTTCGTATTTGTTCTTTAATGGCTGAATGGATGCATAACAAGAACATTTCTTCCTTACTGACTATAGCCATGATTATGTGTTGAGACCATTCCTTTATACCATACGTTTAAGTCCACTTAGCCCAGCAGTGATGAAATGAATGGTCTCAACATATAATCATGGCTATAGTGAGTTAATGAAGAAATGTTTTAGATATATATTCAGCCATGACAAAACAAATATAAAATAGGGGAAAAAAACACCAAACACAATTCATAAATCAAGGTCATCAAGATGATATGCAGTGTTATTTTTCAAATGATTTAAAAGTGATGAATAAAGACAATCTTATCTATCTCTTTAAACAGATAAATCAATACTTTATGGAGAAGAAGCCTTGCTTTTTCAGTAAGAATTTGGCTCAAATATTGTTTCTTTACATTCGAACAAACTGGAATATTTAGTAGTACGTATAGCAGATCTTCAACTTTGTGTAAAACACAGTGTAAAGGTCTTTTTTCAAATTTTCCATCCAGAACTGCCAAGAGCAACAAGTTAAATCAAGCTCTTGAAAATGCATAGCTATTGTTATTGTTGCTATGTGCCATCAAGTCACCTCCGACTCACGGTGCCCCTATGAATGAGTGATCTCCAAAATATCCTGTCCTCAACTGCTCTGCTCAGCTCTTGTAAACTCAAAAGTGTAACTTCATTTAGGGAGCTAGTCAATCTCATATTTGGACTTCCTCTTTTCCTGCTGCCTTCCACCTTTCCTGGCCTTCATTGTCATTTTCAGAGAATCCTGTCTTCTCATGATGTGCCCAAAGTAGGAGAGCCTCAGTTTCAATATTTTTGCCTGGATGGATGGATGACTGAACCAATGAATACAAAATCTCTAACTATTTCAATGTCTTAAAATCATAAAACATTTAAAATACCCAGCTTAATTGTAAAGTAAATTAATACAATGTTATAGGTTTTGGGGGTTAGTTTCGAAGCATAGACATTATCCAACTGTCAAGCCACTTCCAGCAGCCTTTGTTTAATCTGACTTAAATCCCACCATACGCCCCTCAAATGGATTTAAAGTTAGACTATAAAACGAAGGAGGGAGGCAAATATTTTCTGTTTTCATAGAATCATAGAAAAGTGAAGTTGGAAGGGGCCTACAAGGCCATCAAGTCCAACCCCCTCCATATATACAGATCTAAAGGAAGCTTGCCAGCCAATAGTTAAGCATACTTTTGTAAACCAGGAACTGAAGGAGATATTGTAACTAGCTGAAGAGAGAAGTGCTAATAATAGTCCTTGTTTTCCAGTAGGCCCAGACCTGTTCCCTATAATCATGGATATATGAGTTAGTTAAATTTACTCATAATTTTCAATGAGAAGAATAAATAGCAATGCAGATTGTGGGCACTGTGTTCCAGACGAGACAAATAATACACATGGCACCTCTTCTGCTTTTGAAAAGGAGGTTGCTGAAGGTGACTTGAGATTGTTTAACATTTACCTCAGCTAATCCATAGCACTGTGTCGAAGCCAATGGGTCTATTCTGAATCAAGGATGAATCGGTTTAATTTTCTTCCTCTTTCAAACATTTCAAAGCATCAGGTTTCTAAAATCTTCATACATCATATTGCATCTGTAAAGAAATTGGAAACTTTTGGTATATTCTTCCCCCAAATTTCTCATTGGCCATGGAGCTGTAAAAGATGTCATTTTAAGAAAAGAGATGGCAACTCTAATTTAGTGCCAGAAGTATGGTTGAATAAACAGGGATCCAAAGCCAGAGTTTGAAGAGCTGAGCTGTCACAGCCATCTGCCTAGCGGCACAAACCTGTCAATTTCACTTTTCCCCACATCTTAAGTTCTCTCTGTCCTGGTTATGAAGCTATTTGCACATTTTGGCTCAGCTCTACCTTTGAACAAAGCAGCTGAAGAATATGTAATCTGTGTCAACTAGAATAGCTGGATGTTAGCTCACTGTGCCAGTATTGGACTATTACTTCAAAGGCAAGCACTCCGAAGAAACCAGCATTTTGATCAGGGACTTTGGATTTTAATATCCAAACCTGTTGGAATTTGCACTGACCCATTTCAGTCCCATTCACATTTACTTGTGAAACTTAAGGGCCCTTTCTAACCCCATCTTCCCAAACAGTACATGTACAGGGCTCACTGTGTAGTTCCTTCCCAACCAATCACTATATTTCCTTCCTGGTGAAGTCATAGTTGAAGGAGTAATAGCCACACAACTGGCCTTACTCTTCTGCTCTCCATCCTGAGGGCCACTGCCACTCGGAGATAATTGTCATGGAGAAGCAGCTAGTCCTCATATTCTTATAAATACGTGTGAGTGATTGTCACTCACTACACGCTACTCATGATGAAATGGGCCACCACTGAATATGGTATCTGTTTAATGCTCTTAAAAATATTGTAATAATTTATTATTTTAGCTTTTAACTTTGTTTCTTTTAATATTGTAAGCTGCCTTGGATCCTTTAGGAGAAAGGCAGCATGTAAGTACTTTAAATAAATAAATCTGTTAAAAATGGATTCACCAGAGATGGTATGTTGCATTTAGAAGTAATTAGCCATAACTATAAATGTGAGGCCTAAATGTAGTTGGTGTTAGTCTCTTCTTTGTCATTGTTTTCATCTGAATGCTAGAGACCATTAGTCTGTAGTACAAAACAGCCTCCTCCCATCCACCCTCTAATTCCTTCAAAGCCCACAACAATGGAGATATAGCAGCAGCCAGTCCTTGGCCCAAGTGCCATTATTTCTTCAGCATTAGTATCTTCAACCTTTTGTATCTACAAAAATAACAATGAACTTACCATTAAATGGCACAAAAAAAAAAACTTTTCAAGTTGTTCTTTAATTACAGTTGTTATTTGGAAAAGGAATGTATTTATTTTATTTATTTAAGATATTTTTACCTTGCCTTCCTCCTTAAACAGACTCTTAAAAGGAATTTAATTACAAGTACTTAATTTGTAACTAACTACATCCAAGCTCTCCGAATTGCTGAACCTCTGTAATGTGTCGCACCTAACCTTCACATCATTGATTCTCAGCCTAAAGGAAACAAAACAGTGGTGTTATCCTCATCACTATCAGAAGTAATGGATTGCTGATGATCTGCCCCATCTCATGCACAAAATGTAGTTGCAGATAGTTTACATGGAAATACATAGGCATAAGTAGATTTCGGATTGAATTCTTTATCTGAAAAACGATCAGGAAAACATGTGGTGTTCCATATATATATACAGTGGTGCCTCGCTAGACGATTGCCTCGCAGGACGAGGAAATCGCTAGACGATGGCTTTTTGCGATCGCTACTGCGCTTCGCAAAACGATGGTCTCCTATGGGGAATTTTCGCTAGACGACGAGGTTTCCCCATAGGAATGCGCTGATTAGTGGTCAAAAGCTGTCAGTGCATTCCGACGGGGACCCGCGCTCGCTAGACGAGGTTTCCCTATGGGAGATTTTCGCAAGACGACTGAGTTTTCCCTTGGAACGCATTGAAGAGATTTCAATGCATTCCAATGGGAAAACGTGCTTCGCTAGACGATGTTTTCGCAAGACAGTGATCTTCGTGGAACGGATTAACATCATCTAGCGAGGCACCACTGTACATACATACATATATACATACATACATATATACATGCATACATACATATATATACATATACATATATATGTATACACACACACACACACACACACATATACATATACATACACACATATATATATACATATATATACACACACACATACATACATACATATATATATACATACATACATACACATATATATATACACATACATACATATATATATACATACATATATATACATACATATATATACATACATATACATATACATACATACATATATACATATACATATACATATATACATATACATATACACATACACATATACATATACATACATATATATACATATATATATATATATATATATATATATATATATATATATATATATATATATATACACATACATACATATACATACATATATAAAATGTCTTTTTGAAAGACATATGAAAATGTCTTTTTCAATTGCTAATTTGCCCTCTAAATGTCTGAATACAAGAGGTATATAACTATCACAGGCCAGGATGCTGTATCTCCTGCCATGCCTTCAGAGGGCCACACCTGCCCTCCAACTCCTGTGCTCCCCACAGGTCCCCAATTAAAAAATAACCGCCCTTATACAGCTGATAACACCTTCTAGGATGTCCTTATCAGGCTGTTTTCAAACTCTCACAGCTCATTTAGACTTGTAAGGACCTTTCTCAAAAGGGGAAGTGACTGAACAGTAGTCTCTTGTTTTGAGGGAGAAAAACCACAATTCAAACAGCTAAGTGGCAAAAATGGCCACCAATGGCCAATAGTTTCATTGTTGCTGTTGTTAGGGGACTATGAAATGCAGTGGAATCTTTGGGGGAGTACAGTTTGCATATGACTGGTTGCATACAGACATACTGTTTCTCCCTCACCCCTTCTCTCTCACACACACACAAACAAGGGGGCTCACTCCAAAAATGTTGTTGGGTCTCCCTTCTATGAGCATGTAACTTGAGCTTACATAAAAAAGAAAACCTGTGCAAAAGTTTATCCATGTATTTCGACGATTTAAAAATGCAGCTCATCTGCTGGTAATTTTAATTAAGCTTGTCGGTTTTCTAGACAACTCAGTGCTGGACTTGGCCTGGTCAATTTAATTCAATTCACCATGGCTGCAGCCAGAGAAGCATTGGGGTCTTACAGTGGAAATAAAATCTAGTCTTGCCTCTCATCTGCTTTATTAAGAATGGGCTATTTCACAGGTTTGCTGGAAATGACTCTACACAGTTCTCCAGCTCAAATTATTATTAGCAGTAGTAGTAGTAGTAGTAATAACATTGTGAATCACATCTCATAGTTGTTGTATATTTATGTCTCAGCAACAGGGCTTAAGACTGTATTTTAACCTCCAGTGGGGATCTGAGCATGCTGGTTAAAACTGCAGAGTTGTTGCAAACCACCCTGTGTCTGACCTAAAGTATCCAATATGAACTATATTGTTACAGTTATCATAAACCACTCTCTCCAAGTCATAGTCTTATCTAATAGGCAGTATGTGAACAAAGAACTCCAAAGCTGAAATCCAGTAGTAAATCACTACTAGAGTAGGGCAAGTGAACCACTGAAACTTACACATGTGTTGACTCACCAAATCTCCATTGATTCAGTGAGCATGCTCTAGCTGTCACTTACTACTGGATTTCAGGCCATGGATTTTGTATTTGCATCTAAGTGTGTGTGTGTGTGTGTGTGTGAGCATGTTGTGCTCAAAAAATGAATTAGTGAGATTCAGACATTTCTCATTGCCATTACCTTTTGTGGGGGATGGATATCCATTTCCTGTTATGTCAAAATCTAGGATTGATTGCTGTGGGCAGCTGTCACTTTCATCCTTAGGGATGCTTCTCAGGATGAATCAGAAAATGAACCCTCCATAACCTGAAGTGGTTCTTTGTGTACTCTCTTTATCTCTACCTGACACGTCCTCCATCCCTTCTTTGCTCTTCCATTCCCACTCCCACATGCTCATTGGGGTTATTTTTATTCCTTTCAGTCTCTCATTTTCCATGTGTTTCAAGCCTGTATGAGACTGTTATTGAGAAGCTTTTGCATCTTCATTTTTTTTCTCTCCTAAAGACCCCTAGCTTTCTCTCCAACCATCGCTCAGCATTTGAAGGCCATCGATCATGCTCAGTTCAAAATCCTTCTATACTTCTGCACAGCTTTGGTTCTCCCAAGCTCCTCTTTTGCATGGGTGGTGTGATTCCAGTTACATAAGCAATGGCACTCACAGCCTGATCATCGGAAATAAAGGAATAAAAATAGAACATAGGAGCATAAAAAGAGCCATGCAGAATTAGACCAAAAGCCCATCTAGTCCAACATTCCGTTTCAAAGTCATCCAAGTCGGCAGCTATCATCACATGTTTTGACAGTGAATTCCATAGTTTAACTATGCATTGCACAAAAAAATGACTTCAATTTATTGGTCTCAAAGCTCCCACCACTGAACTTCAATGGATATTATTGGGTTCTAGTATTATGAGAGAGGGAAACCTTTTCCTGGAAGTGACCCTATGTCATTTCTTTACCATAAATAATTCAGACACCTTTATCCCCATACATATCTTTTTTTTCTATGCTATCTTCATACAGGACTTGTTCCAGTTCACTTTTCTGCATTAGTCATTCTTTTCTGCATTTTTCTAACTCTACCAAGTTTTTAGGTGTGATGAACAAACCAGTACCGATAATTCAGCCGTGGTCATACTATGGATTTACTATGTATTAAGGCACCAGATTGTTGGCAGTTTTGCTTTCTATTCCTTTTCTGTTACAATAGAGAATTTGCTTTTTTCCCCACAGCTGCACACTGGATGGACATTTTCATTGATTGATCAAATCCCATATGTCCTATATCCTTTTCTTGGGCAGTCACCACCAGCTCAGATTCCGTCAGTGCATGTGTGATTGGGGGACTCTTTGCCACAGTACACATTATTGTATGCTTGCTTAACTGTAATAAGTAGACACATTGTTTGTCACTGGTACTGTGGTAGATATCAGCAGCCAACAGAATTGAATGAAGCAATTGAAACACAGAAATTTACTGGTGTGCAGCAAATCAGACTGAGAATTAAAATAACAATGCCCATTGGTTCCATAGCTGTGGCTCAAGTACTGGAGACGTGAATAAACGCACACACATTTTACATATATATGATTTAAGTTTGATTGATGCACTTATGCATGTTGAATAATGAGCATAATAATGTATCCCTTGGGTAGACTTCAGAAGAGCCAACTAATTAACCTACTATTTTTGTTATTCTATGTTATTGCTCTTTTGCTGCTTTTCTTGGCACTTCTTAGTTAAATATACAAGATCACAAGCAGTTTAGTTAGCTCTTGGAACCTAAAATGTTACAACTGCCTGCAATGAAAGCAAACAATATAAATATGAATAATTCTCTTACAGAAGAGAGAATGTAAAAATACATGCAAAATAAAAGAAGAAAAAGTATTAGAGAAATTGAAAGTCATGAGCTTGAGATGAAACGATTGTACAGACCAATTCTTGTACACAGTGGGATTTCTAAGCTTCTATCTCCAAAAACAGCTTCTGTTTTATGGACAAAAATGGCAAAATAGTACAGAGTAAAATGATAAAATAATAATAATCGTGTGCTGTCAAGTTGATTCTGACTTATGGTGACCCTTTCCATGATTTTCCAGGTAGAGAATACTCAGAAGTGCTTTACCATTCCCTTCTTCCTTTGGCATCCGGGGACTGTGCGGCTTGCACAAGGCCACACAGGCTGGCTATACTCAAAGGAGGCACTGTGGGAAATCAAACTTCCAATCTCTGGCTCAGCAGCCAGATACCTAAACTACTCATGATATAGTGTGTATAAAAGAGAGGGAGGAGAGAGGGACAGAAAGGTCTAGTGTAAGTGCAGAAAAGAAACATCTTAACCGTATCCCACACCACCTCAGGGGCTCTCTGGGATCTCCCATTTGTGAATAAATATAATGAGATGTTCTATGAATAAATACTACTGAATTTGGGAATATTGCCTAACCATGGATTTGCAATATGCCTATTGAATCAAAAGTTGAATACTGATGTAATACTGATGTCATTATTATAAATGGTTGTATTCACACACAGAGAGAAATACGGTCTTATTTTAAGGGGTAGCATTGCACTAAACAGTTGGTGAGCTACTGTCTCCTCATGCAATAAAGAAGGGGTAGAGAACATGGTACCATCCAGATACTGAACTCAAGCTCCCATCATCTCCAATCAATATAGCCAAGGGTCAGTGATGATGGGTAGTCCAACAACATCGAGAGGGCCGTAAGTTCCACACCTGTTCAGTAAAATCCTGAAGTGACCATCACACTCAATCCATACATACCCCAAATACAAGCCCAGTTAAATCACACTCCATTCAGGAGGGGTGAGATTGGTTTGTGAGAGTGATGGTTCATGTCAAACACTTACCACATCTCCTATACACTATATTTATATCCCATTCCATGCCTTGGTCTATTTCTAATCCTGATTGGCCCATACTTACTCAGCTTCAGCACTGCAATTTGCAGTGGAATATATGAAGTGTCTCATATATGAAAATTATTATTCTGAAAGTGATACAAAGCCTCTGCAGGCACTGCTTTTTTCAGATTAGGTTTTCCTATGTATCTTATTTGATATGTATTGCCATGTGCAATGTACAGTCTTCAAGTGATTGACACAAACACAGGCAATGGCCAGTATCTTATTGCTAGTCTCAAATAGACAGCAGACCTATTGAATCAAAAGTTGAATGGTAAGTCGATATTTGGGATATTCAGTGTGGTGTAGTGGATAGAGTGATGGACTAAGACTCAGGAGGCTTGGCTTTGAATCCTGATGAGTCATGAAAACTCACTGGGGAAGTGGAAGTGATAAAACCAATCCTTAAATATCTCACCTTGAAAACGCTGTTAGGGTCACTATATGTCAGTTGTGACTTGATGACACATAACAACAACAATGTCAATATTTACATGAATCACATCAAGTCAATATGTCTATAGTAGTTGGGACTAGCAATAGTCATTTATTGGACCCAAGTCAGCTGAAACCCTGTTCCTTAAGGGAAAATGGGTGATAATGTGGATGTCTGAGGCCCATAAATATTTTCATGACTGGGGCTGCAGAAACACAACATTGAGTGCACATGTCATGTGAAAAGGGATGGTATTTTATCTTCTTTGCAGAAGGGAAGGTGAGAAATTCATTCATGCGCACACTGCCCACAATTGGCATGACACAATAGACCTGTGGGTTTGCTAGGATCTACCAAGACTGGTTGTAACCCTGTTTTACAAAGTACAACTCCCATCATCCTATGCTGGCTGAAGGATACTAGCTGTTATAATCCAAAAAGTCAGTTTTCCAGGTTGTGAGTTCTTTTCTTCTGGGATGAAACCCTTTCCCTGCCTTCCTTGACAAGGTACATCTAAGAAGAAATGCATGGTAATAATAATTATTATTTTTATTTTGTGGTCACAGACCCAATAAAATGCATTTAGAATTTCAAGAATAATTTAAAACAATTTAAAATTAAGTAGATTCAGCTGCAAGAAATTCATGAACAGAAGCATTCTCAAAGTCTTTTCAAATGCACACATTTAACTATTTCAAGCACAAACAAGTTCAACATCAAGGAAAATCAGATGTGACCAGAATTTCCATAGCTTCTCTATAAAATATTGCCCTTCTCCATCTTAATGTGAAGTATATTTGTTTTCTATTTGGATAGATAGGTGCACCAGTCTGACATAATGTGTGTTTAATGAAAGCTGAAGCAGTTAGTTGTGGATCAAGTGCCCAAATGACTATAGAAATCCCACAACACTTCTGCACACTCTGTTCAAGGATGTCATAATTGTTGATGTGACTGGCATTTTAAATGCTCCTAATCCCAGCACATAGACGGTGTTCACATTACGTCATAGGAGCTATCAGATTCCATCTCTTCGCTCAGTCACCTTTTGCATGACGTTATCCCTGTGAAATTCCTTGGGGCAATGGCAAAAAAAATGTTCTTGGGTGGGTTCCCCCACCACTTTGAGAATGTAAAACAGTTCAGGACGTTCACAATAAAATGACAGATCTAGGAGGATGAGAAGGGGAAACAAGTTACATGCAGATAACAGGTGACTTACAAAGCAAGTGTTGGCAAGCTTGGGCAGTCTGGGGCCCCAGTTTTCTGCCCTAGAATCCACAGGGAGTTGCACTAACCATCACCAACAGGGAAAAGATGAAGTCAGCCATGGCCAGAAGTCCACTTCCAGCTTTGTAAAAATGCTTCTGTAAAAAACTGGTATGGTGGCTCTCTCGTATTTAAAATAATTGCTGCCTTTCTCCTTTTCTGAAAAAAAATGCAATGGGCCTGGAACAATAAAAATGGCCTTGTGGGGAGGATGGTATGAGACTCACAGGATACATAATTCTCCCCTCCGACTATTCAGAGTGCATTATCTCTGAAAACCTTACCACAATAATGGGTTGTTTTTATTCTCTCCATACTGTAGGTATGTGAGCTGAAGTTGAGAAATGGTGGCTTCCCTAAGCTCACCTTGTGAATTCATGGCAGATGCAAGATATGAACTGAGGGCCTTTCAACCCAACCACCAGTATCCAATTCAATATCTCTGAGCATTGAACCCCATGGAAACTATCACAGAGACCAAATGATGTGCCAGTAGTGTACCTGGTTGAACACAATTGACACCTTGTCAGATCACCCTGGCGGTTTCCACAGTTGGCACTTGGCATAAGAGTATTATTATTATTATTATTATTATTATTATTATTATTATTATTATTATTATTATTATTATTATTATTATTATTATTATTATTATTATTTATTTATTTATTTATTTATTTATTTATTTATTTATTTATTTCATTTATACCCCACCTATCTGGTCTTGCGAGCACTCTAGGCGGCTTCCAAACAACATAAAACAACAGATAAAATCACAAAATTATTACAAAAACAATTTCCATAACAATTATAAAACAAAAAATAAAGATAAATAGAAAAGATAAAAAGATCAGGTATTGACTGGAGGGAAGGCCTGTATAAACATCCATGTTTTTAATTGATTTTTAAAGATACCCAGCGTAGGGGCGGCACGAATCTCCGGAGGAAGATTATTCCAGAGGCGAGGAGCCACCGCCGAGAAGGCCCAATTTCTTGTTCTTTCCCTACGGGCCTCCCTCGGCATCAAGTTCCTCAGCCTCACCTCCTGACTCGCACGGGTGATCCGGGTAGACCTTGGTGGGAGTAGGCGTTCCGCCAAATATCGAGGTCCTAAACCGTTTAGGGCCTTATAAGTAAGCATTAAAACTTTGAAGTCAATGCGGAACCGAATGGGCAGCCAATGCAATGCGGCCAGAATAGGAGAGATATGCTGGTATTTTCTCACTCCACTAAGGAGTCTGGCCGCCGCATTCTGCACCACCTGAAGTTTCCGCATCAACCTCAAAGGCAGCCCCACGTAGAGCGCGTTAGTGGTCTAATCTTGAGATTACAAGTGCATGCACCAAGGTAGTGAGCGCCCCCATATCAAGGTAGGGACGCAGCCGGGCAATCCGCCAAAGATGGAAAAAGGTGGAGCGGACTACTATTTATTTCAGAGTAAATACTGAACAAGTCTTTGCTGCTCATTGCATGTCAGCTTGGGTCCCAAATCTACGGAAATAGCAGGATACAAAACAAAAAGTGTCACGTATCACAAAAGCAGGTGTGGGCCATTCCTTTATCAGATCACTAAAATATCATAAACAGGTGAGCTTTTACAAGACTGTTCACAAGGCTGGACATTGCAGAGCTTGGAGGGAGGGGTAAATAAATGCTCCCCCAGGTCTGCAACCCCTGGACTGACGAGAAGTGACATTACTTGAAAGTTCAGTATTATATATTGTGATAGTTTAGAGGCCCACTGAGTGTGTTACCCACCTCTGTTCTTTTTATTTTAAGTGTCCACGCTGACTACATAGTTGATTATTTTTTGCCTCACATATGGATCATTTAAAATGATCCAGGTGGCTCTTTCACACTCTGTCGTGGTTGAAGCATGGGAAAATGTGTCCTTTTCACACTATTTGGCACTTATATCTCATGTTCTCCCCATCCTGAGTGTAAAGAAATTGGAAAATTTAGTTCATTATTGCCTAAAAAGAAATTGGCATGGAATTCTCAGCCATCCTGTTTTAGAAAGTGTTACAGGCAATGCCTGGCTGGTATTTTTCATGTAGAAGTCCTGCAGTGAAAGGTATGTATCTCTGCTTTCTTTCCCAAGTTCTTTTATGCTTATTAGGTACCCATTGTTCTTTCCATTTATAATGGAGTTTTACATTCCTTCCCATTTATAACAGATGGGTTGCAAATGAGTGCCATGAATATAGCATGGAAAGGAGAGGAGGGCCATTATGGACAAAATATACCTTCTGACCAATGTGGCTCTTTTATTTGCAGATGACAAGACATTCAAATACTATTCTATGAAGAATTTACAAACATGAGTCAACTCTTCTTCTGCAATGTCACTAGAAAGTTTTCCTGTTCACTGGCCCACCAGCCAGGAAAGCATGGACTGGGACCCTTTCCCTTCTATGGGAAATGTTTACAGTGATGCAATAGGAGGCACCATTGAAACAGGATCAAATTATAGAATGCATTTGTATTTCAGCCACTCAGACTTTGTGACCTCCCAACACCTGGGGGGAAAAAAGAGTTTCCTACCACCACTACTAAGGACATGCAGCATCTTTATTTTCTGCCATAGAACTGCATACATTAACTGTATATAACTTCAACACATGCTTTTCCTTCATGTGCCCATAGCTATAATTTGAATTTCTTTCAAATGAATTGGCAAAAAAAAGAAAAGAAAAAAGAAAATGATAAAGATGAGCTTCAAATCTCAGGCTTAGATCATAAAGCAGCATTTTTTCCATCACTACTAAGAAACCAAATGTTTAATAATATTATGGAGAATTATAGGACCATAAATTTCTCCTCTGAATGGCTGATGCCAATGGCCATATGACTGCATGATTGATGCCACATACATTGAATAAAGACAGTGACATGCTCCAGCCTCTGAAATATTGCAAACAACCCTGTTTTCTTTTGCATGCCAAATCAGATACATAATGAACATTGTCAGGAAGATGAGACCGATACAAATTACAATTCATGGACTAGAGATCCGGCATATGCATGCAGATAAAATGCATTAGCACATGAATTGACAGCATTTTAAACATTAAAGACTATACCATTATTCCAGAGCTTGGAAAGTTATGTTTAAGAAGAATGTCTATAAAGACATACTGAAGCTATCCATAGCTAAGCAGTGGTAAGATGATGCTCTGGGTCATTGTGCATCATCCTACCATTGCTCAATTTTGGGTGGCTTTAGAATACCATGGTTTTGATTCCTCTTAAACTTTCCAAGCACTGAATTATTTCAAAGCTCTGGCAGATGGTAAGGAGATGAAACCTCCTCTTGGACTTCTTTCCCTCATGGGGAAGGAAAAGGAGAAGATCTAGCAAGAGAATGGAAAGCTACTATGGAGAGCCTCATGGCACAGTGGTTAAACTGCTGTACTGCAGCCAAAACTGTGCTCACGACCTGGGGTTCAATCCCAGGTAGCCGGCTCAAGGTTGACTCAGCCTTCTATCCTTCCGAGGTCAGTAAAATGAGTACCCAGCTCGCTGGGGCGGCGGCAATGTGTAGCCTGCATTATTAACTTGTAAAACTGCCCAGAGAGTGCTTGAAGCACTATGGGGCGGTATATAAGCAGCACGCGTTGCTTTGCTTTTTTACTATTACGAAAAAAAATTGGTATCATTTTTAGGGGGAATGTTAAGCAAGGGGCTATTGAGCAAGCAAAGAAGCTGCAGTGACACATTTGACCCAAACACATCACATATATTTGTCATGCAAATATATGCTTCGTGAAAATCAGCTGCTTCTCTACAAACAAGCCCGAACACTGAGCTTAAATTCCCATTTCCCTCAAACTCTCTGCATTTTCTCTTGCAAATTTTCACATTGACTTTTCTCCACATGCTGTCTGCCTGCTAGAATATCCTCTGTATATTTGCTGTCTATATTTGTCACTCAGTGATATTTTATACCTGAATTGGGTATCAGAGATGGCATTTGCAGTGTTTGATCACTGGTGTATATACAGAGGTCTTCCATACTTGACAGTATGGACAGTGAGGAGAGAAAGGAGAAGAACTGCTTAATTTTTATCCTTTCTTTCCTCACAACAGCCCAGGGTGCATGTTGATGTGCTCTGGTATCACAGTGTATCACAATAATTTTTCAAACTGCCATACTCTGAAGAACACTTTTCATACTGATCAGGGCACACAGACCTCTATGTGTACAATAAGAAATGTACATACAGCTTGCCCGAGATATTTTGCTGCTTGACACAGAGCCCTTCCTAGGTGATTGGGATACGTGAAGGTTGACCTTCAGTTACAGCCCACAACATCCTGTGGCACCATCCCCATAATGGTAGTTTTTCCCACTTCTCTCAGGGTGAAAAAAATCTTTATTTGAAGAAGGTGGTAACAGGCGCTGTGGGGGAGGCAGTGGAGACATGACTATTGTTTCTAGCTTAGGGTGATAGAGCCTTGTAAATACTCACTACACCCAAATGGAACTCAAAGAGTGTAGGAGAATCTCTCCACAGGAACTGTAAGATGCTACAGTGGCTGGAGAATTCTTGTAGCTGTAATAAAAAACAGTAACATTTCTAAGGGGCAGTCTGACTGAATGTCAGACACCTTAATAGGTTCATAAAGCATCTTCCTTGCCAAGGAAGGAAGGAAGGAAGGAAGGAAGGAAGGAAGGAAGGAAGGAAGGAAGGAAGGAAGGAAGGAAGGAAGGAAGGAAGGAAGGAAGGAAGGAAGGAAGGAAGGAAGGAAGGAAGGAAGGAAGGAAGGAAGGAAATTCCAAGACTGTTTGTTTGCTCACAATTATGTCTATGTACTGTATTTCACTGAATGCTGAAACACTGCCCAGCCATCAGGGGGCAGATCAAAGAGCCCAAGGGCACCCACAAAGTGGAATGGAACCTTACCTCCAAGATCCTTCATGTTAAATCTGGAACTGTATAAACTGATAAGATTAAAAAGGTGTGATGGAATTATAGCAATGTGGGAAGAGGGAACTGAATGTCTCAGCACTTTATGAGGAAGATGCTGCCAACACCCAAGGAGAAGGCACCTGACAGTTGGATTCCCCAATGACAACCAACTGCTGCACATCCCAGTTGTTGATGCACTGTAGGAAACTCACAGCGAGGTCACTGGCAGTGGCAGTTGCTCTCTGCAACATTTTGCTGTGGTGCAAAATGAGGAACTTAGTTAATAAGCATATTGCCTGGGCTTTACATTATTGAGTTTTCTCCCTTCTACACATACACACTTTCAAAAACTCAGCTATACTACTGGGACTATGCATGTGCATATGTATGTGTGTGCAGATGAACGCTTGCATTCTTGTGGTTAGGTCAGAACTCTGCTTTCAGTCTGTCTGTTTGCCCCCTGCTTTTGGTTTCTTTTTTTCTTGCTGGTACAGAGGGGTCATTGCAAAAGGTTCCAAAGAGCTGTCTCCTGCTCTTTTTCTTCTGTTCTCTGGGCTGGAATTGGGCAGATATCGCTGCCAGAAAGAATTCCAACAGCTCTGTGTAACTCCTCACCATGCCACATAGACATTGTGTTTCCTCATCTATAGAAAGGGAATTTTCCCAAGAAGATTCAGTATGAGTACTGGCATGGGCCAGCATCTGGTCTTAGAGAATCCCTCAAATGGCACAGAGAGAATCAGGTCCTGATCTGGGTGCTCTTATTCAGGATTAGGATGGATCAAAGGGTGAGCACACAGCCCTACTCATAATACAGATTGCATTGGAAAGGGCCCCATGTTTGCCTTGTTGAACACTTAGCTGTCCTGCAAAACACCAGATCAGTGGATGTAAATGTAGTAATATATCAAAACTTCAAGAGCCTTTTTATCAGCAGGCAAATATGATGTAATTTATTGCTGGCTTCTGTGAAAGCTTGTTTATAGACATACAGGTCATAATCCTGTGCAATGTTGTCCGTCATAAATCTAACTCAAGTCAACAAATTCGCTCGTGTTATTAATGGTAGGATTCCCCTCTTAATCTTTATTTTGGAACATAGACTATTCTACTTAAGAGTGAAAAAATCCTCCGTTATGAGCTGATATTCAGAAGATATAATTTTGCTCTGCTACATGTGTGAAGAAAAGAAACATTATTTTTGGAATACAACTCCCAGAATCATCTGGCTTTAAACAAAAAACCTTCAGTCAACTAAATGACCACCCATATTCCAAAGGAACAGCTGTGGGTCAGATTAGACAATTTTAGTTAGCATGCTTGGAGAGAGTCAGTTCAATGGACTTATACCTGGGTAACATCCACTATGTCATATTGTGGCATACCCAGCAACCAGGTTGAGAGGTGGCATCAGCAAGCAAATGGACCAAATGATGTCTGGAGCCATTGCCCTGTGGTGCACCAAGACTATTTAGCTGTAACCCGTAAACTGGATTTATGGGTTACATCCAGGAACTGCTGGATAGCTCAGTGGCTTGGTTGAGAGTTCAATTCCCCACTGTGTCTCTTTGAGAGGGGCTGGACCCGATGATCCATAGCATCCCTTCCAGCTCTGCCGTTCAAAGATTATTATTATAAAGTTGTGGTCATTATTTTACCCACCTTTCAACACACATTCCATGCCGTGTGTCTTTTGTCCAAGGATTCTTGGCAGCACATCCAGAAATACCACCTAGGTGGCAAAACACATAAATGTTTCAGCCATGCCACCCTCTCTCAGCATCATGTCTGAGCAATCAGAATGCAGGCAGATTCTTCACTGGTGTGTAACACCTCATGACTGACCATAAAACAAAGCTAAACTGGAAGCTATGAGAGATCACAAAAGCTCATGGGATTATGATCAGACAGCATTTAACACTTAACACTATCTCTACTTCTTACAATGTGCTTTCTGTAGCTTTTAGTTAGGCCATGTGTTAGTCTTGTACAGCAAAACCAAGGAAGAATTTTGCAGCACCTTAAAGACTACGGAAACTATCATAGCAAGAGAATAGATCACTACATCAGGTCTATAGCTAGAACTTCAGGTCCACAGGCAGGTTTTACCCTGTTCGAAATTGAACTACAGACAATAAGATCAGAAGTAAATTAAATGTGGAAAATACTGACCCTGACAATCAGATTATCAACACTAGCCATTCACCAAACTGTTGTGGATGTCATACTGTACATCTTATAGCTTAGGTTTCCTATGGCATTCCCCAGTAAGTACCATGGACAGAGTCAGTCTTTCCATAATAGCTCCTGTACAATAGTGGCAATAATCTTGGTTAAAGCAAAGGCAAAATATTTACTTTCTGCATCTATATGGAATAAAGATGGGGGAGAATATTGACTGTCACACAAACACTTGGCCAGCCTTATGAAGAGTCTTGTGAGACAAAAGCTCACCTATTTGTGATTGTTTAGTAATCTGAGAAATGAATTTACCACCCCTGTATTTGCATTATGTGAACAACAACAGCAACAACAACCATCATCATCATTATCTTAGAATTGCAGAGCTGGAGGGGACTCTATGGATCATTGAGTCCAGCCCCTGTCAAGGAGGCACAGTGGGGGAATCAAAGTCTCAACCTCTGGCTCTGCAGCCAGATGCCTAAACCACTGAGCTATCCTTCAGTTGTTTATTCATTTATTTGTATCCTGGTGTTTGGGATCCAAACTGACATGCAAAGACCAGTATCTTTTTCAGTATTTACTCTCATGCAGAATGCCAACTGTGGAAGCTGACAAACAAGAGGGAAGGGAAAAATGGAAAATATACCTTTTCATAAGCTTCTGATTTAAGAACCAGTGGTGGCAGTGTTACCTAAAGGTTTGAGTTTTAACACAAAGTTTTAATAAAAAGCTTCCTGAGAGTGAGCTGAAAGTTGCTACAGATATGCACAGTAGCTTAGTGGTCACTCCTATTGTCACAACAGAGAAATAGAGTTGATGAAATACACACTCAAGGTATAAATGAGGTAGAAAAAGGAGGCCCAGATGTCCCTCTCTGAGGAGGAGTCCCTGTATATTAGTATAAAATGACTACCCAGGTGAAAGGTTTTAGGGTATCACCCATTGTGTTTCTTCATCACAATACCAGGCTGAAATATCAATGCTAAACTCATCTGTTTTCCCTTAAAGAAGTTGAGAAACTCTTGATTTATATGCTTAAAAATGCATGAAAGATCATTTTTGTACTGTCCTTTAAAAAACTGGCTTCCTAAATCTATTTAGAAAAGGGAGAGAAACTCAAACCACATTCTGCTACACAATTCACATACCTGGATGAATAAGTCATCCTGGTAGTATTATGGAAAGAAGCCTGATAATGGAAATGTACTTGTTCTGCCACTTTATAATTATACCATTAAAGTAATTCTTGGCCTTAGCTGATGTACTCTACAGTAGGGCTTGACATTACTACATGACACTATGCTTTTCTTTCATTTTTGCTCTCCTGTTGCATTCCAGTCAGAGCTTCCAAGTATAATCTGTTCATCATTCCAGGAATCTGTGTCCACCTGAGACAGAATGCCATTGTGTACTAAAAGACATAAACTCTCATGAGGGGGGCACAGTGCCTTGTTTAACACAGACATCCCATTGAGGGCAATTAATTTTTTTCCAGGTAGTGCCATTACACAATGGGAACCATTGAAGTTCTCTTATCGCAAGTACCAGAGCACTTGTAGCCATGGGATTTGTCAAGGTTGGCCTGGCCATAAGGCATGGCAGGTGGCAGATGCAGTGTGAGGAACAGTAGCAAGGTAATGGAAAAGAGAATTGTGTATGCCCCATGCCCCTACACCCCTAGGTTAGTCTGTTGCCCTTTTAGGAGGGTACTGTCCCATCCCTGGGACTGAAGTTAGATGAATTTTCCAGACTGTTTGGCTTCTGTGCATGGAAGCGGGGGAGGTTTCCCTATGTTCTTCACTTCAGGCTGAAAAAATATATGTGGCCTCTGCTGCATGAGAAGTCCACATGCTTGTCAGAAACTAACATTTGGGGACAGCAGAGTTTCAGACCTCATGTGCTTAGTTCTCATAATGAGCAGACATAGATCTTGTAGCTTCCTTGTTCTAAAATATGATGTTTTCATCAAAGTATCATCTTGGAATGGGGAGATCCAGGTTCAAATCTCACTTTGCCATAAAACTCCCTGGGTGATACTGGGACAGGGACAGTACCTTAGCCAAGCAATCTCTCAGCTGGACTGCAACGTGGTTGTGAGGATTAAGGAGGAAGGAAACCTTGTATTTTGCCTCAGGTTTATTGGAAGAAAGATGGGATATTAATAATATTTTGAAAGAAATGCACAAAGTTCTGGAATTAAAACAAGCTTTCTATTTTTCTTCTTTCTTAAATAAATATCCGACAGCTTGCTCTTAATAGAAGTCTGCTAACATGAATTTTGGTAATTTTACTCATACATATAAGTTTTGTGAAGTTCAGATGCCACCACTAAATATTCATAAAATTATCTTTTGTTTAAAATGGTGGTTGAATCATTTGCTACAGGAAGGAATACATTGGCTCATCTTTCTGATTTTAGTAAAATAACAGGTTTGTCTTGCATCATTTGCATAAACTGATTATTACTGGTTTAACAGTACATCTATCTGAGAGGGCCTCTTTACAATGGTTATCTTAAGAGTCTATAAAACCTTTTCTGTCTTTTGCTATTGGGCTGTGGGGGTGGAAGTGAATATGGATTTTGCTCCAAACAATTGTAATTTTGCCATCAGTTCCTTCCATGGCACACATCCAGGTCTAAATATAAGCAACACAATCCTCTTCATCCTTTCAAATTAGGCAGAGATTGCTCATTATGCTCTCATTCCTGGCAGAATAAAGTAAGAATGTCATATTATGCATGGACCAAGATACCTGCAGGGATATTGGCATATCTTTGGGTCCAAGTCCCAAGTCCGAGTCTTTGGTAACACGTCCCAAGTCCAAGTCTTTCGTACCAAGTCCGGAGTCCCAAGCCCCAAGTCCGAGTCCTTATTAAAAACAAGCTTTTTCGCTCAGAAAAAAGGAAAGGGGTGGGTGGGTTCCAAGTCATGAGCTGAGTCCAAGTCCTTGGGAAAAAACCCAACTCAAATCCAAGTCAAGTCACCGGTATGACTTAAGTCTGACTTGACAGCGAGTCATCTGACTCAGGTCCCCATCCCTGGATACCTGTATATTCAACAGTACATTGGCAGGTGGTTGTATTAGGGGGGGAAAGGAGAGGTCACAAAAGTTACTTCTTTGGACTATAATTCCCAGAATCTCAAGAACAGCATGGCCACGTACTCCATGGATACACTACAGACAAGCAAGGTGTCAGCTGCTTGGGGCTGGGTCCTTACATCTGAGACAACTTTTGTCCTCCATGAACAGAAAGGTTCATTCCATCCTGATAAGTATTTCGATGCAGCAGGGCATCTCACAGGCAAAAAGACTGTCACTGAATCTGCTTTTGGAAGGCATTTGGAAACTTCAGTGACTTTTAGACGCTGCAGTTAGACAGCTGACTGCAGCCGGTTACAAGGAAAATTTAAATTCCTTGTTATGGCAGCTTCATTGATTACCAGTTCATTAAAAAGTGTGTCCAGACTATCTGAAGAACCTCATTTCCATGTATGAGCCTCCCTGGGGAAGGTGTTTTTTCTCAGTCCAAACACCCTCACAGCCACACCTGCTGAGGACGTGAGAGAGGGCCTTCTCAGTGACTGCTGTCAGGCTATGTGATGCAAACTAAAACAGAGTTACTTTCCTTAGATGGAGTTCCTAGTCCTCTCTTCTTCAGAACCTAGGGCAAGCTACAGCACAGTAGATGATTTCATAGCAGTACCCTTCTCCTGTTTGTAAAGCATGGGGCTCAGAGAAATTATCTTTGTTTCAGGAGAATAAGGGTGCTATCAGAAAATGTGAACGTGCCCATGTTTCCAGGACACATTTCTTACTTGAGCCCCATATGACTACTTTGAGTGCTTTCATTCCCTCCCCTTACCTTTGCTGTTTAGTCGTTAAGTCATGTCCGACTCTTCGTGACCCCATGGACCAGAGCACGCCAGGCCCTCCTGTCTTCCACTGCCTCCCGGAGTTGGGTCAAATTCATCTTGGTCGCTTCGATGACACTGTCCAATCATCTCGTCCTCTGTCGTCCCCTTCTCCTCTTGCCCTCACACTTTCCCAACATCAGGGTCTTTTCCAGGGAGTCTTCTCTTCTCATGAGATGGCCAAAGTATTGGAGCCTCAGCTTCAGGATCTGTCCTTCCAGTGAGCACTCAGGGTTATTTCCTTTAGAATGGAATTTCCTTTAGAGTGGACCCCTTACCTTAGGGTGGCCAATTTCCATAGGAACAGGCATACTGGCACACTCTGAAACTACAGAGGAGGCCGAGATGATAGATAAAAGATGGAGAGAAGTGATCTGCCTCAGCAGAATGTAAGGTTCTTGAGACACAGCCCTGTCCTCCTGTGCTCCTGGAAAGTGCCGTGCATACTGAGGAAGCTATACAAATAATGAGACAAAGAGAGACTTTCATGGTGACGAGAGTTTCATGGAGATGCAGTCCACAGGTACTTATGTTAAATAAAACCACATGGCCTTTTAATGAATCATAACACATACAGTAAGAGAGAGGGAGAGAGTTACGTGGGTAAAATAAGCACTGTCAGCTGGTTCTAAGCCAAAACATATTTCGTTCAAGTTTCTGTGCATCCTCCCTCACCCAATGATTCCCCATGTTTTAACAAATCTTAGTTCTCTTTGGCAAAAAGGAGGGGCAAAGGCTGTTTGCAAGGGAAGGGCTGTAAATGCTGGTCCCTTCTTGCCTTCTTGCCCTCCATGTACTAAGAGGCAAATCAAAATGTGCATCCCATTGAAAGCATCCTGGTCACAGGAAAGAGACCTGCAATTGGGTGTGCATGTGAATGCCAATATCGTTCCTCTGCACTGCATTCCAAAGTGAGGCGTACTTGCCTGCACATCTCCCAGCATGAGAGATTGCAGGCCCCGTTGCTTCAGCAACAAGGAAGCAGTCTCTCTTCCTCCTTGCAAACTGTGCTTTTATCCCTTCACCAAGACACCAAAAATTGCCACAAGTCAGGTTGAGGAGAGAAGGAATCATTCTGTGAAGACAAAAACTGCCATGCCCGTTGCCTTTTTTATTTCCCTCACCCCTTCGGTAGCAGATGGATGTGTGTGTATGTGTGTGGCTGTGAACTGGTATGAGAAATGTGTGAAAGAGTAGACGTGAGGCGTTTTTCCAGGAACATTTTGCACCCACTCCCCAACAACAACTTTCAAAGCTACAATCCAACCTTCTAAAAGTTTGGTGAACTTGTAGTGTCGAGAGAGGCAGGCACCAAGAAGCAAAGAAAGAGAGAAACTTCAAGAGCTCTCTCATGTTCTACATATATCTCATGTGCCTTCCTACATCTGTAAATTGAAATATAAAAAATATTGAATAAGTAGTAATTCAGAGAGAATCATATCCTTATCGGATTGTGGTGCCTTCTGAAACAGAATAAAGGTTCCTCAGCAAACACTTTTATGCACCCATTAGAAATGTTGTCATTGGGGGGGGGGGTGAACTCTGCCCATTTTTAATAGAAACATAAGACTGCTCAACCAATCGTCTGTGGTTTCAACCTGCTGAGTAGGAATCTGGAGTGGTTGAGGTATCTGACTGCAGAGCCAGAGGTTCAATTCCCCAATGTGCCTCCTTGACAGGGGCTGGACTCAATGATTCATAGGGTCCCTTCCAACCCTGCAGTTCTAAGATTATTATTCTAAGATTATTACAGAACTGGTATGGCATCCCTGCTTAAAGGCACTGCAGGCCTCACTACACAAGGCACTGATCCCATATCTAGAAGCAGTGCAACCTTATGATGAAAAGACTGTCTGTGTCTCCTAACAGGAGTTTTCCCTAATCCACACCTGACAATTCACTTGCCTTTGTTTTGCAGTTTGTCAACTGGGAAGACAGCACAGCTTAGTTGTAGGTCTGTTATCTCAGGCGTGTCCCAATGAAAGATCTGCTTGCCTGGATGGAGAATGCTGTAAGAATAAGAAAGGCACATTTCCCTGAACATGTGATGAGATATTTGGCCCCACAGTTTGAATCTCTCCTCCATCAAGAATTCACTATTCTTTATTTTATTTTCTAGATTTGTACCCCACCTTTCTTATCCGCTGGTTGTAAGCAAGCTTCAGCTTCCCAATCTGCAAAATGGGAAGCAATGTCTTGCAGAGCAGTTGTGGGGATGACAGTGAAGCACTCTGAACACTTGAGAGTGCTATATAAATATAATAACAATCAAGGGCAGCCCAAAGCCTAAGCAGGGGGCAGGGTACCTCATCCCACCATGCCAGCTCCCCCTCCACTCAAACCACAAGTCACTGGCAATAATAATACCCACCATGGCATGTTCATACATCTGACCCTGGATCAGGGGACAAAACAGCCATTGCTTCTTCCTCCTTTCCTTCTCCTCCCATCTCCTTTCCTTTTCCACTTCTGGTGAGTAGCATCCAACTGTGTTTCACACCGCAGATGAAAGAAGGAATGGAGAAAAAGGTACAGAGAGCAACAGGTAGGAGAGAGATTGAAGCTGCCTGCAATTTCAGCCCCCACTGTTAGAATGCAGAACAGGAGAGAAGGCAACACCTGCCTGTGCAGAAAAAATGGAAAGCATACACACACACACACACACACACACACACACACACGTACACACACACACACACACACACACACACACACACACAGAAATCTTTTGATATTTGTGTTGAGGAGTCTTTGATAATGCTGATTTAAACATACAGTGATATTTAGACCTTACCGGGACAATGTGCATGCTTTTTAATACAGAAGAGCATCCCTTCTTGTTTTGTTTATTAATCACAGTGAAGGTCTTTTCCTTCCCCTTCCAAGGAGCTGTCAGGGTGATACTATAGCATGCTGCAGTGTGTGTGTGTGTGCGTGCCTGTACATGTGTGCCTCTCACATACCAGTAAAAAGCTTTTGCGTCCCAGTCTTCTACATTTAGAGAGCACTCACACTGATGATGCATAGAAACGATGTTCCAGCCACTGCCAGGAGCATATTTAAATTCACTTGGCAGTCTGCGCACATGAGCTTGTGTTTGAAAAAGGTTTACTGCTGAAGGTTAGACTGTGCTTTTTCAACAAATCATAAATCTGATAGCTATTAAAGCTTCTGGACAGTAAAACTGGAGGGACATTTGGTAACAATGGTCCACTGGAAAGAGTAAGCTGTGGTTTGTTTGCTTTTAGTGAAGCAAATTAACTAAATATGGCATGCATAGTTTTGTTAATGTAGCTTGGGCAGACAATAATTTTACTGCAGTCTCTTTCCTCTCTGCTGACTCTGCCAAATGTCTCTCTCCCTCCCCCACCCCACACACATTATCAACTTCTTTCAACTTCTGAGTATGAACAAAATCCTGCAATGTAACCCCTTCAGTTTTCTGAATATCATGGGAGAACATCAAATACCTTGGACACTGAGCGCTTGATGTTTCTAACAGGCACCATGAAAATGGATCTGGTACTAGAAGTAACCTCGTTTTGTTCTGGCCAGATAATTACACTTTCCTTGCATGTGCCCAAAAGATGGCCCAGCCAAGATCTATAGAATTGGGGTGGGGGGGTTGTTGTGTGTGTATGCGTGCATTTTATGTTTTTGGGTATGTGCATACATGTGTTGTGTGTGTGTGCGCACACACACCTGTATTTCATTTGTGTAGGTTTCATTTATGTCTTTCCATGTCCTTTGTTTTCTTTGCAGAAATATGCTGATCAGACTTTAAACAAAAACCCGGTTCCTAATTGAATTAGACTGATCCATTATAAGTGATGCACGTTCATCCAATTCATTTTGCTATTTGATTTTCTTAGGGCTAATGTCTCATGCAGCAGTTTTCAAGCTCTCCGCTTTCCAAGAATATCAATTTCTCAACCACACAACCTTAGCCTGTCTCTGGAGGATTCTGAAGTAGGTTTGTAGATAAATATTCACAGCCCCAAATGAGGCACTGGCCGGGCCTACTCCCATTTCTTCCATTGACCAAAGCATGCTGGTACATGTTTCCCCCAGCTGCATACATTTCAGCTCACATTTTTAAATTGAGGACATTACCTTATGTGTGATTTATTTCTCAGAAATGCCCTGTGTAAGCCCAGTAATTGTGTGCATTTCTCTTCTCACTTGCTCTCAGGAATTGTGAAATTACTATTTTTGTTGAGTCTGTTAAATCCAGTGAAATTCTTTTCTTTTCCATCCCTAAAGAAAGGGAAAAGACAGATTCTTCAATTTTCAAATGACACTCCTCACCAGTTGTTACCGCAGCCTAGCCCTCCGTGTGTGTATTTTCCCTAATAGAAACAAATGGTTGGGCATGGCAGTAGGGGTTAGGTCTATCTGAGATGTTTCAAAGATGCAAATGGGACACTTCAGGAAGACCTGATTCATATTTGGGATGAACACAAGTTTATTTGCCCATCCATATTAACATATGCCTGTCCCTCCCAGGGTTTTCTCCTACCTTTTATCATTATCAAGCAGCCCTCCAGAAATTTCTTCCATGCCACTTCCTTCCCACTGGGAATTCATAAATCAGATGCCTTGTAGTCGTGGTTGTTCAGGCTGAGCGCTGACACAACAGGTTTCTGCAGGAGCTAATTGAATAATTCATTTCTTCAAAAGACCTCTGGTTCATGAATGTAGGATATTATGCTCTGTACCTATGATTCAAAATGGCAGGAAATGGCTCAGTATTGTTGCACAATATCATGCCCACATTGCCAGCCAGAAAAAGGATGCCAAGCTTTTCATAGCAAAGGGCAACCTCAATGTTGACAACACCCATGGCAGTAGTCAAGATGGTCTACAGCAGGCATTCTCAATGAGGCCCTCTGGCCCTCTGAAGGACCTTGGCATATTTTAAGGGAATCACAGACTGGAAACAATTCTTCATCTTATAAGGTTCATTATGCGACTTATACAATCCTGATTTGGCATATATATTTTTCATGTTGTGCTTATGACCGGGGGGGGGGGGGGGACAATTGAGAGTGGCTGGTCTACAGGACACCCTCTTCTGCCCAGTACAAATTCACAAAGTAACACCAAGCAAGGGGAAATCCCAGAATCTCATTCCTTTTTTCACCACTTCCCACCCAAATGCAAGGAATATTTCTTGTCAGTACTATTTCTGACAAGTGTGAATTGTAGTGAGCACAAGAGGTTATCCTGTAGACCATCCCGACTGCTGCCATTGTTATTGTCAACATTCAGGCTGCCCTTTGCTACGTAAAGCTTGGCATCTTTTTTCCTGCTGGCAACGTGGGATCAGTATTTCTGGGGAAAGGGGGGCGCAGTAGGAAGAGTGGAGGAAGACCAAACATGACATAGATTGTCTCAATAAAGGAATCCCTCCCCTCTTTATTATGCAGTCACAGACCTAAATTAAAACAGTACAACAAAAATGATAAAATAATAATTAAAACATACACATATTGAGGAAATGTGTATTTTATGATATCTTACAACAGAAAACTTAGCCACAAACTCCGTGATTATTTGATTTATAAATGCCAAAGTCATGTGAACGGCCTTCAAGGTATTTCCTCTAATCGGACAGAGAAGTCTGTTATGTTATTCTCTGTGGAGACTACATTCAAACAAGACATGGATCAAAGACTCAACTACTTCAACTCCATAGGCACACAGCCGATCTTCATAGGGAATGCTACAATAGCGCCCTTCCCATAAGTCTGAAGGCAGACCATTGAATCTAGCCCTGGAGAAAGCCTGTCCATATCTGGGGACAGGGAGTTTATCCAGATGCCCAGCATGCTTAGGAAACGGAAAATTTAAGCCAAAATGTGTTTGCGAGCGAAATCTGTGGGCATTTGATAGAGAATATTGCAAATCCGTGTCTTTGATTCATTGTCCTAAGATGCTTTTCATAGTATTATGATCCTGTGTATAGTGAAAATCCATAGAAAAGCCTAGTAAATGTAATTTAGCTACAAATCCCTTGAACCAAGAACTAATAAAAACATATTTTCACAAGAAATAAAGGTAACCTAAGGATGGATCTGCATACACAACCTTTTAACCAATACTGAAAGGGGAGAAACCAAACTCTACACTCTACCGATATAAGACCAGCCTCCAACTGAAGTCTTACAGTTGAAGCACACCTAGGCTTTCCAAAAAAATGAGCACAACAGGCTTGAGAGCACACTTTCAACAGCTGGTTAAAACCTTGAATCCATATTGCAGTACCATATTAACAGCTGAGACAGAATTTTGATCTTAACTACCTGTAGTGTAGCAGGGATGAACCGAGCCTCCTTTGTGTAAAAAATAAAAATAAAAATGAAGAATTGCTTTACGTGTATTCTGTGCCACCTACACTGCTGAGTGTCTATGATGATCCAAAAGAGAGTGGAGGAGAAAAGAATGCCCAGGTATTTCTTAACCAGCTCAATATGCTACCCATCAATTATCCACTCCTTTACCTGAGTACTTATAGAAAAAGCCATGATCTTGGTTTTTCTAAAGTTATCTTTACAATAGAAAGTTATATTTACAATAACCCATAAAAACATGTAAAAACATGTAAAAAAAAACCATTTTAGATAGTGACATAAGAACACCGTGGTCTGCATATAGCAACAATGGAACCATATAGACTCAGCAAATTTTGATACGTGACATTCTGATGCTAGGCACCTCTTGATCAGGTCATTAAAGTAAAGATTAAATAATATGGGGGCTAGTACATAGCCCTGGCATAGTACATACCCCCTAATGATAAGAATAGGATTTGTGAGATTACCATCCAAACAACACTTACTTGAACAGTACTATGTTGATAAAGGCATCTAATAAAATAAAGCAGATATAGTTTATCCCATAATTTATCCCTCAGGATTGAGTTAAAAGCCGATTTCAAGTCCATAGAGGCCAGAAACAACCCGTTCCCATAGGAACTCATATACTTCCCAGCTAAATGGCTAAGTATTGAGCAGTGGTCAAGGATTGAGCGGTCCTTTCTAAAACCTGCCTGTTCATTCCCAAAAATATTCTCTTCTTCGATCCAAGTGGCAAGTTTAATATTTAAATAACTGTCATATAATTTGCCCGCTACTGACAATAAAATGAGGAGTCTGTAATTCGAAGGTTCTCCCTGTCTCCTTTTTTAAAGGATTGGTATCACTATAGCCTCTAGCCAGGTCAGGGGAAGCAGTTCAGGTTGTTGATATGTGTAAATAGGTGTATTAAGAGAGGGGCTTGCCAGTCTATATTAGCCCTCAAAATTTTGGATGGAATTATATCTGATCCTGGGACCTTTCCAATTTTCAGATGAGAGACCCATTTTGGCAGATTATTTATGTCCAAAATAACTGAATTTTCCATTAATTGTGCTCTTGATTCTGCAAACATTTAAAACAAATAGTGCTCCCAGATTCCAGCAGGAATGCTGCAGCTAACTGATCCTGAGTGATCATCCAAAGCAGTGGTTACTATGCCTAAAATACTTTAGAATTAGTATTTAAAGCAGAATCTATTGGAACCTCCCATTGTTTTTGTACTGTGTGCTTCTTTTTTGGAGTGGGTGGAGGGCTAACAGTGTTTTATAATGCTTTTTTAATTCAGTAATTATTCAGATAAAACTGCAAGGTTCTCCTTCCTGTATTGATTATATACATCTCACAGATGTTTTTAAGCTACACAACATTCTAAAGGAAGCCACTGCTGTTAGTTTGCAAGATCTGAGCACAACTGTTCATGATCAGACATTTTGGAAGTCAATAATTCGTATAGTTACCATACATCAGAAGTGACCACATAACATCTTGGAAGTTTTTTTCTTAATTACCAAACAATTGTATAGTGACAGTGAAATGGTTGAGTTTACGACAGGATATAGGCACCAAAGCACTGTTAACATCGAGAAAGATCATCTCCAGTCACAAATCAAAAAAACAGTAATTTCACAGCTTAAATGAGTGAGCTTGTGAATATTTGTTCTCTATTCTTTTTTTAATATATTTGAAAAATATTTTTACAGCCAAACACAGATACCATTGCAACCACAAGACCCTGTTTAAAAATTAAAATTGGGTCCTGACTGGCAGGGTCAGATTGCCCCAAAAGTTCAGATTGCCCCAGACCTGGAGCTGATTTCCCCCTTGAATTTATTTATTTATTTATTTATTTATTTATTTATTTATTTATTTATTTATTAGATTTGTATCCCGCCCATCTAGACTACGTCTACTCTGGGCGGCTTACAGCAAAACATGAAAAACAACATCTAAACAATTAAAACGACAATTTAAATCAATAATATTAATAGCATTCAAGATGGAAAAGCAAAATGGGAGTTAGGATAGAAAAGAAAATCAAGTAATGACCGGAGGGAAGGCTTTTGTCAGAAGCCTGGACTCAAAACTCCTGAGAGAATGTTGAATGAAAGCACTCAGGCCTGGGACGAACCCAACTGCTCTGTGTTTTTGTAATGAAGAAATACTTTGAATGTGTCTTATAAAATTGTATGCTATTTCCCTGGAGATCCAGGGCAAAATGTCCCTCTTTCTGGAAAACTGTCACTCCATTACTTTTTTTAAAGCAAACCCATTTTTTACTCCTTCTATAATAGCTGTGACTCTTGTCCATTGCCCATACAATAAATTGTATCGTCTGCCTGGCAAACATCCTCCATGCATCCTCAGTTTATAACTCAGTTACTGTTTTTCCTGTTTGAAAGGTCTCTTTTGAGGATCAATATTTCAGCCGCTACAACCTGGACCCTTTCCAAATAAAAAAAAGTGGGTGGGGCCAACCATTTTCTTTCACGATAAAGCAAGGTTGGTATTTTCAATTTACACAAACTATTTTAAATCTGGGGAAGTTTAAGGTCACCTATTTCGGAATGAAGGGAATAGTTTTTACTTTTTAAAAATCAAAGCTCAAAAACCTTTCACCCAAGGTTCCCCGAATTCGTTACATAGCAAGAGCATACTGCCTGCTCTACATGTGCCAGATTTGGTGCTGATATGAGGTTCAGTTTCAAAGTTGAAATTTTTTGTTTGGGTTGTCCTCATTTTTAGAATTGCCTTGTAGAATGTTGATTTGCCCTGCTGGACAATAGCATAATTGCACTATCATGCAGCTAGGATATACAGTAATGCTTGCCAGACACTCATTCATTTGCTGTTAAAAAATAAATAGGATTAATTGATGTGACATATTTTCTGAACTCTCCAGTGTCCAGAAAAGCTTTCAAATAAAGATTTTAAAACAAAACTAACTACTGTGCCAATAGACTATTATATATCTGTCTGCAAAATAAATGTGAAGATAACTGGGCTTACTTTTCATTTCTCTAAGTGTTTAATCTGTAGTACGTGAAGAATACTCACAAAAATTCTCATTCCTGGAAATTTTCCAGATCTCACCATGCCAACAGTCCTTGCCAAGAGTTCCACTTGTATTAGCAAAATAAATTTTCTTTTTTTTCTCTTTCTTTCTTTCTTTCTTTCTTTCTTTCTTTCTTTCTTTCTTTCTTTCTTTCTTTCTTTCTTTCTTTCTTTCTCTCTCTCTCTTTCTTTTTCTTTCTTTCTTTCTTTCATTCTTTCTCTCTCTCTCTTTCCCTCTCTCTCTCTTTCTTTCTTTCTTTCTTTCTCTCTCTCTTTCTTTCTCTCTCTCTCTTTCTCTCTTTCTTTCTTTCTTTCTCTTTCTTTCTCTCTCTCTTTCTCTCTTTCTTTCTCTCTCTCTCTCTTTCTATCTCTCTCTCTCTTTCTTTATCTCTTTATCTCTCTTTCTCTCTCTTTCTTTCTTTCTCTCTCTCTCTTTCTCTCTCTCTCTCTCTCTCTCTCTCTCTCTTTCTTTCTTTCTTTCCTTTCTTTCTTTGTGGGCCAATATTCCTTTTCATTATTTACACATATGCAGAACTCCAACTGCAGAGGCTGGTGTGGCAATTTTCCAAGTGTCAGTTTTGTGTGGCCAGGCATTCAGCCAGCCCCTCCTTAGATTGTTAGTTTCCACAATTAAAGTTCCACAGGTATAAATACCTAAGAAAATAATAAGCATTTCATTTGGTTTTTCACCTCTTATTCTGCATCAGAAATTCTGCATCACTCTATGCCCTTTCCAGTGACTACTGTGCAGAAAAGGTGTCTTTCTGTGCAGAATCATAAGCTTGGCATTTTTTCCAAACAAAGGTGATCCCAACACGTCTGAGAAATCTTGCATGGTTTTCTGTAGGATTTCTCCAGAAAAAAAACACACAAACCCTTGCACAGAGAAATCTCATTGCAAAGAAAAGAGAGTGATTCTTCTTTTTCTCAGTTCCCTGCCAAGAGCAAGGGGTTATAAGAGTCACATCCCTACTCAGAAGCATAAACTCATATTAATAAGCATAAACTCATATTAATTAATTAGTGCCATCAAGTCCATGTCAAGCTGTGGTAACTCTTCTCAGTTCATAAGCACTCAGTTTATCAGCCCCTCCTTTTGCTGGTGCTCTGGGACAGTGTGGCATGCCTAAAATTGCACAGGTAGCAGGACATGTAACTCCACCAGCCAGACCTGCTCCAGATGATCTCAGTTGGTCCCTCTACTGGCAGAGCAAGGAGCTGAGCTGTTCCAGTTCTATAAACTCACATAGGTATTTCTCTCTGACATGTAAAACCCCACCTCCTCTCTTACAACTTTTTACACCTAGAAGAGTATTAATGGCGATAAAAATTAACCATCTACATTGTACAACTGTCCGAACTCTGGAACAAATTGGTAGTTCCCTGATGGAATACAGACTTTGCTCCAGCAGAGGAGTTGTCTGCAAATTAACAGATTTTCTGCTTAATGTTAAAAAGATATCTTGGTTCCTTCAACTCCAAATGAGTATCTCGGTAAGTTCATGTGAACACTGTTTCCCTGTTATGCTGCTGAGCCATCCCAACTTACAGAATAAGCAAGTAAAGACATCCTCTCCTTACTTTTTTGTTGAAAGAGGGGAAACGTCCTGTCCTAGAAGCCTTCTTTGTGTTATACCCTTCATGTGATGAGGGGGAGAGAGTGTGTGGCACCTCACACTCCATCATGTCTCCAACTGGCCTCCATATATCGGGAAGGCAAATGTTTACACCAGGAGACTTGTAGTGGCTTTCTGCGTGATCTAGAGCTCTAATTGTTCCTAACTGTCCAGGGTCTCAGCCATGCAGGAAGACCCAAGCACAGAAGACTTACCTCTCCCATGTGTCAAAGTGGATGAAGCAGGCAACAAGGGCACAAAAGGACATTGAAGCCAATGCACTCAACTTTACTCTCATCATCATGTGATGAAAATCTGCTTTGAGAGAGGATAAGAGATTCCTGAATAGGATAAGGGCATTCATAATATTCTGGAAATACAGCAGAGCTGCTTCCTTTTATGGAGTTAGAAAGAATGGTATGGAGTTTGGTGGGAAAGTATTGTTCTGATTACAACCGAATTCTTAAGCTATTGTGGATTTCATTGGTCAGAGGCATATCTCACAGCATATAAAAGGAATAAAACAATTTCATTTGAAGCTGAATAGTATAAAATATTACATATTCCCCACTCCTCAAGGGTGTTCTAGATTAGAAAATTCAATAATGTATTAATAAAACAACAAGCAAGATGTACAAATGATGGTTAGAGTTAGTTAAGCACAGAAAATAAACGATTATTAATGCAGAGCTGAGATGCAGGAGGAGCATGATAATATCAAATAAAAAAGGCTATATTTCTCTCTAACTCATCTGATATTTCATCTAATATATAAGTCAATGCAAATTGGCCCAGAGTTGTCCTCATTTGAATTTTTTCCTCCATCTCTGCAGCTTCTACCTTTTTTTTGTTTTTGTTTTTTGTGTGTGTGTGTGTTTTTGCAGCAATGCAGTGTGATCACTTGTGCCAGGGCAAACACTTCTGTGGAGGGATTTGTAGCTATTCTATTTCAAGCCTTTCCACCCAGTTACAACAGCAGTGAGGCAGGGCAGTAGGACCACTGAGGTCAGAAATTGGCTGCTGTTGAAACCTCCCCTCCCCAAACCTGATGCCTGGATCTGCTTGTTTTCCTCTTTCCTTCCTGTTCTGTTTCCTTCTCTCTCTTTTTAAGGGCTGGTGCCATTGCACTATGAGACAAAAGGGAAAAAAGAGGGAGGAGTCAGCAAAGAGTGATGAGATATTGCTAATTAGCATTTTTATACATCGTGTTAAGGTAACTCTGCTGTAGCCATGCCTTCCGCAAACCTGGATGGCCACAGCAGAGCTACCTTAGCAAGCTACAATTTCCTTCCCTCTGTCTGCCAACCCCTGTGGATCAGCTAAAGTGAATTAACTCAGAGAAACCTGGTTTATCAGGTGGAAGTTTACAACGGTTCCATTCAGGGGTTTTTCCATTGTGTGTAATTACACCCTCAGCTTCCAATTTCATAACACTTGAGCCACAGTAAAAATCAGTAGATCGCAATTTTGCATACACATATGCTGTTTTTTGTAGGGGCGGCAGCAGAGCACCCAGTATCACACCTGCCCCAGACTCAGGGCTGGAATTGGAGCAGAGCACTTGGGGATTTGCCCTAGGGCACCAAAACTTGGACGGCATTGATATTTAGAGATGAATGCACTGGTGAATCTTAGGAAAATAAACAACAACACCTCCCCACCCTGACCACTATCCTTTTAAAAAAAACATTTTCTTTTGGAGGGGGAAGATAAAAATTATCCTCCTCCTTTCTCTTTGGGGAGTTGTGTCCATGCCTCAGGGCAGGGTGGATCAGAGACAAATGCAGCTTTTTCCAGGTGCCCAAATTGCTAGTTACAGCTGTGCCCAACTGCGCTATAGTTTCTGTGTGACCCTGCAAAATTAACATTGGGGAGCAGATGAGTTGCCAAAGGCACTCCTTGTCCAAAGCTTTGTTTATCCTGCTTCAGAGTCAGGGTTTAATCTGATAGGGAGTCACTAGGACTGATGCTTCTTTTCTGTGTGGTACCACCTAAATCTAATACACATTATGTGCAACTTTTAAAATATTTTCTTTCCTGGCAGACTATTTTTTATCTGTATTGCACTTGCCTTAATAAAACATTTAATTCAGAATGCATTTTGCATTCTAAGCCAGAGACACATTTATGAGGAAATGCTACTCAGTTTCATAATACAACCATCCATTATGAGAGCTGAGCACTTTTTAATTCCAAGCCAGGTAATCACAGACTTCAGCAACACCCCTGACTCTAGAGGCCAAAAGCTAATATACCATTAGACATGTTTAAGGTCTTTGAAACGTGGTCAGTTTTGTTGGATTGCAGCCAGAAAGCCAGGACATGTCAGGGACTAGGGAGAAGGGCTTTCAGGAAGGGTGCATTCAGAAGGTATGGGGCCTCGAGGATCTTCCTCTCCACCCCAAAATAAATCATGCCTGATACACCACTCTAAACCACCATTGTATGGAGAAGCATCCTATAGGCCTTATCCTTCTCTAAACAATCACTCACATGTCCCAATACCACCTGAGGGCCAGTAGCCTCACTAGACTTTCCCCACATACAAAGGCTAGCTTGTGTTCTACCTTCAGCAGAAGAATATAGTCCTACCTTCATCTTCAAGCCCACAGTACACTATCACGATGGCCACTTCACCGCTTCTTCCCATACTTCCTACCTTGTGGAGAGTGTAAAGAAACTATTATCTTCTCCTCACCTACTGCAATAGGGTCATACACTTTAACCTGAAGATAAGAAGCTAGGGAACCTCCCTCCCAAATGCTTACCACAATCTAGATTGCACTATGGGAGGGAGGAAGCTTTTGTAATTATTATTCCTTAATAAAGGAGTGAGGAAACCATATATAGAGTAAGAGTGCTTCCTGCCTTAGGAGATGCGTGGTAGGTTTAGCTTGCTGTCTGTGGGTCCTTGAGCACCAGCTCCTTGTTCAGTACACAGCTCTCTATGGAATACTAGAACACAATTTTAATAGCAACATTTAATCACTATATATTGCTAGTCTCACATTCATCTGCTCTCATAGGTTTATTACTCTGTGATTCAAGTTTCGTCGAATACTAATATTTGGGGGGGGGGACTGTGTTGGAATGGTCTGCAAAGCATTTGAGGGTAGCATATGTTTAGTTCCACTGGCTGGCATATTTAAATTTAAGGTGATTAACATCTGCAAAATAGACTGCATTAATTCTATGAGATATAACCTTCTCGATATATTGGGGATGCACCTAGGATTGCAGAAGTTTTATTTAAACACACACAAATACACAGACACACAACAAAGGCCAAAAAACAAAGGCCAGAATGAGCACATTTAGTGTTATAAGAAAGCAAATACTAATTTATCCGTGGGTTGCATTGACATGCACTTAACACAGGTTGAAGAGATCAAATGCTTGAACAAAAAGTCCCTGAAGAAGTGGAAGAAAATTGCATTTCAAGGCAGATTTTGCTCATCATTCTTCTGTCTTGGTTCACTTTAGTGAATTGGCTTGCTTCTAATGCCTCCATGTTTTACAGGTATTAATACCAATAAATGCTTGTGCTTGATTTTCAGATGTTGAAAGCTATGTGCTTTGGCATACTGCTTTAAACAAAAGCTTTTTCATCAAATTATAATTACAACTCTCTCAGTTTACAGTCAAACAGGAAATTGAAAACCCCACATAACTAATAGAGTCCTTCATATTATAAAGGTAAAACTTTTAAATTTAAAAAAGCCATGATAGAAAAACATAGAAATACAAATTTTTCTGCATTACGCATGTGCAAAACTGGATCTAATTGTAGGTATTTGTGTGACTCCAGGGTGAATACAGGGCAAAGTAAGTAGCTGCTCTTTGCCCATCCCAGGTGGAACAACACTACAATGGATTTTTTGTATCTCACTCAGCAATTGTAGGTTTAAAAAGACGGTCAGCGATTTGAACCAAGAAAAGGAGAAATCAAAAGGAATACAGTAGACTGAGCAGCTTGTACCAAAAGAAAAGGTGAATGATAGCTGAACTCCCCAGTAAAACTCTAGATCTTTCCTGGACACTTTAACGATTGAGGCATTAGCGTAAGACTCAGGTCACCACATGGTGGGTGGGTGGATGGGTGACTGCTCATGCAGACATTCTGCCAGTCATTTTGCAGCACTGTAGGTGGTGGATTCTGTAGAGACGTGGTGGCGCTGTGGATTAAACCGCAGAAGCCTCTGTGCTGCAAGGTCAGAAGACCAGCCGTCGTAAGATCGAATCCACGCGACGGAGTGAGCTCCCGTCGCTTGTCCCAGCTCCTGCCAACCTAGAAGTTCGAAAGCATGCAAATGCAAGTAGATAAATAGGTACCACCTCGGTGGGAAGGTAACGGCGTTCTGTGTCTAGTTGCGCTGGCCACGTGACCACGGAAACTGTCTATGGACAAAACGCTGGCTCTACGGCTTGGAAACGGGGATGAGCACTGCGACCTAGAGTCGGACACGACTAGACTAAATGTCAAGGGGAACCTTTACCTTTACCTATCTATCTTAGGTGGTGGATTCAGTCACAGGCAGATTCTTCACCTTACATTTAAGACAAATGAAAGAAAAGGGTGGAAATGCCCTTTGTTGCCCCTCCTGTCACCTCCCACTTCCAGGAGGAAGTTTTCTGTTTTAAAAGAAGTTATAAGTGATGCAGTACATCTGCACTATCCTAATAGAATTTTAAAAAATCACTTTCTCTGTGCCTTCACGGGGGCACAGAGGAAGTGTTTAGTTTGCCAATATCCTGAAATTACTTTCTTCTTAAGTCTCTTCACAATGCAGCAAATTGACAGTGGAAGGAAGTCAAGTGACCAGGGTGTGTATGCTGTTTGGTCATGCGGATGACAGCAAATGGCATACCAGACGTTGACCCAACCTCTAGTGGCCATATTTAGTCCCATTCAGCCCTCTCCAATTGCCAAGCATAGGCAAGGCCTAAGTTATTAAAAAAGAAGGTAGGGAAGAAAAATCTGAGAGTGCAAAACCCAAGCAAGATGCTACACTGACAGATAATCCCAAAAAGAAATGTAGAAACCACCTACTACAGTCTGGTGACCACACTGATTGCCTCTCCTTAGTGCCTCAAGGATGCGAATGTGCAGGAAAGGTGAGGGGTAAAAGTGTCCATCTCCTCCTTTGGCACCCACTCATCATCTTCCTTATAAGGTATCAATACTTTCTATTTCCTTTTTCCCACTTTTAATTACATTGTGCCTTTTTTATGGTAACATTTTAAACCTTCTGAATGCTGGATTTTACAGGAGCTTTTTGCTCCACCCTGTAGTTCCCACAGAGACACAAACAATCCGTATTCAGTTACTGTTTTTGGCATTCAGCCAAATATGGTGCACAGCCCAAATTTTGTTCATGCTGGTAAAAAAAAAAGGAATATTTCCTGTACCTGGCTTGAATTGCCAGCCTTTGTTCCTTCTCTTGTGTGAAGTACTGCGTGCTGGTAAATTGTTGCCTTTCAATATGTTCTAGATTTTCTTCCCATATTTCTTCAGGCTAGTTTCTTCCGGCTTTGGAAAAAAATTGAAATGTTAGCCTACATGATATCAACAGGCAAATTACTATGAACAGCCTGCCTAATACTGCAATCCAAAAGAAAGAGGCCAACATCATTTTTGGAATAACTAGGCTATTTTGGAATAGCTAGCATCGTTTTTTGAAAAAGTTAGCTAAGCCACAATTTTATTTAATTTGCACATATTTGTTGAACCAAAAACATGGGGTGAGGGTGATTTCATCTGCATGTAAATGATTTTAACCCCTAGACATATACCAGGACATTCTGTTTTTCCTTAGTCCTGATAAATCCCAAGTCTCCATCTGCACATTGTTTTGGACTGCCTTTACTTTTTTCCCAGGGATCTCTCCTGCTGCCATTGCAGATACTGTAGCTGTTTGTTTCTTAATGGAATAAGATCCCTCCTAGAGGCAACAGAGCAGCCACAGCTACCCATCTGAATTCCTTCACAAATTGAAATTGTACCAAGGCACCTGTCCCCATGAACGAAGAAGCGCTCCTCGGTGGCTAAATACTCCCTGAAAGCATTGGACCACTGTGGGATCACTGAAAGGTGGGAAAGGCTTTCATTTCCCCTCTTTCCCCCCCCCCCGCCGCCACCCCATGGATCCTGACACTGTTGAGATGCTGCCTCAAAGTTACTAGGGAGCAGAAGTGCCCTATAATCAATACTTTCATCTAACCATCTCCCCATAAAAGGGGAAAACTATTCAAGAGGGAGGGGAGAGCATATCAGATGCCACGATATAAGTGCTTTTCCAGAAAAGTTATACCTTAGCTTGGGTATCTATCCTTACCACTAAAAAAAAATGCCACAAAAAAAGCCACTTGGAAAGAGCCTCCTCACCAGAGGAGGAAAAAAAGGTTTTGAACATACCTTCAGATGAAACCTGGAGCATAATCTTGCTTTGTACCAACCTGCTCGTACTTTGCAGGCTCTTGCACTTACTCATAGATCTGGCAGACATAATACCCAGCTCTTATCAGGTGGGGCATCTGACCATAAGCCCTTCTGCTGACTCGTGTTCTTGGGACCTTGGACTCTTCATTTCAGTGAAGGAATGTCAATAACATTACAGCAGACTTCTCATTCCTTTCTCCCTGAAAATCATAAGAATAGTGTGCTATCACATAATTATTTGTTGGTTCTTGACCTATATATGGAGATTTTGAAACTAAGTACAGGCAATCAAAGCAACATCAAAAAAATAAAAGAATCAAAGAATCAAAGCCAGTCTGGCCTCTTTTTCCTTGTACACCTCTATAAAAATATGTAAAAAAATACTTGAATGTGGAGTGAGAGACGGGAAACCCCATTCTCAAGAGAATAGAAAGCATATTAACTCAGAATCCCAGTGGATGAAAAGATGGTGGGAGGACTGGCAATATCCTGAAAGCAGATTTATTCTGTTGCATTTTCCCAGGAGTCTATGAGAGCCAAAGGACTGCTTAAAGAGACATATATTTCACTCATTGGAATGAGTGGTAAATAGAGCCATTGGCAGAAATTCAGAATAGATGATACAGAGAGCACATTGTCGGAGGTGGGGATCCCTTAAATAATGAAAGATGGCTAACTGTAATGGAATGAACTTTTCTCCCCTCCCACAGCTTTCAAATTACTGTGTTTGCACTTGTGATTGCTCAGGCATAATGCATCATTGGAACACAAAGTGACAAAATGCAAGGGAAAATCCCAGAAGCTGACTCCTTTTTTTCATCAGTGAATTACTTCTCACCCAAATGCCAAGCAATTGTCAGGGCTGTTTTTCAACAAATGTGGATGGTAGAGAGCACAAGAGGCTACCCTGTAGACCATCTTGACTGCTGCCATTGGCATCATCAACATTCAGGCTGCCCTTTGCTGTGCAAAACCTGGCATCTTTTTTCCTGCTGGCAATGTGAGCATCATATTGTGCAGCGATATTGGGCCATTTCCTGGTATTTTGAATCATGGATACAAAGCACAATATCCCATATTCATAAACCTGAGGGTTTTTTAAGAATTGAATGTCCTGGCTTTTAAAGTGGAAGTTTGAATATACATAAACTACACACAAATTCTAACAGAAATTTCATTCATCTAGAATTACCCCCTGCTAGAGGATCGCAGAAGATGAGCACAAGATCTGTACTATGGTTGCTGGGAGAGGACAGAGGCAAGAACAGCTCAGATGTGGCTGCAGTCCCTCTGTGACAAAATATTTTGAAGGACTTTTTGAGCTAAATGAAATGGTGAAGTGAAGGTGTGAGTAGGTACAACACATGCAATGGAAACACTTACACACCCTTTAAATTCTCAGGTTGCCATGCCACTCCATAGAATGCAGACTAGAAAGTTATGTTTCAATTTCCAAACCCTTTACTTGCGTAGGCAACCTGAGGAAGAAAAGTTATATTGGTCCAAAAGCATTATGAACATGTTGCACACATGTTTTCCAAAATGTGTCCTCTCGCCTTTCAAAATTAAAAAAGGGAGGCTCTGATTATGCAATGATTGCCACTAGAGCTCCATTTGGCATGCCTCGCTAAATTCATGGATGGTACAACTGAAATGCAATGCAATGCAATGCAATACAATAAGAGGAAATGAAATGACATTACTTTTGGGTTCATTTTATATCCCGTTTCTCCTCCAAGTCACTGAAGGCAACACCCATGGTACTCACAACAACCCTGTGAGGTAGGTTAGGTGGGGAGATCTCTCAGTTACAACTGTAGGGGCAAGATGATCAAGTATTCTTCATAGGAGAGATCTCCAGTTTATAACTCTGAGACCAAGTCAGCTAGTGGTTGAAGGACCAAGAAGAGAAATGCTATGCCCAAGGCCAATTGGTGAATCGGTGGCAGAGGGATGATGCCACCTCTGCTGAAAAAAGCATTCCTTTCTCCCTTGCCCCATGTTGCATGTTTCAAAATACAGATGCAGACTCTGGTCCCGTTTAGCATGCCTTACTCAATCCATAGATAGTACCAACTGAGATAAAATAAAATAAAATAAAATAAATTTTTAAAAAATAAGCCTGAAATGAAATGACATTTAGTTTTCAGTTCATTTCATATTCCACTTTTTCTGAAAGTTGCTGAAGGCAGAACCCACAGTCCTCACAATAACCCTGTGAGGTAGGCTAGGTGGGGAGCACTCCCATTTACAGATTTTGAGGTAAAGTCATCTAGCTCTCCTCCAAGAACTGAAAAGACAAATGCCAGCCATTAAATCAGTGGCAAAGGTGTGTGATGCCAGGTCTGTTGAAAAGAGCGTTCTTTTCTCCCCTTTCCCGAGGTTGCAGACCTCACAGGACAGATCTCGCTTAAGCCCTCAACCTAGGCACCCTTCCGCCCCTGCCCCAAGTCACCCCATGGGACACGGCTCCAACCATTAGGTGACAGGGCAGTTTGTTCAAGAGGCTCTTGGACATCACCAACTGGCAGGGCTGTGAAAACGTCACTTGAAACTGGATATGGGCTCCTTTTCTTCCCATACTCTTTCAGTGGTTACCGAGATCTCTGGCGTGAAACTGTGTTTCATATAATAAAACACAGTAAAACATAGTAAAATGCTTGACTGCAGTGCATTGTAACAAGCTTGGGCAAAATGATCTTCCCTCTCTCCCTGCAGTCATGTGAAAAGTCCTTCATTAATTAGGAGACTTAGATCACAACATGATCCTGCTCATCAAAAATTCTTCGGAAGAGCAAAGCGTCTAATCATGTGTTGTTAATACCAGCATAATGTTGAGTTTTAAAAACTGTTTAAATGTGCAGTGCTTTTTTATCATTAGATGTTCTAAATCTGTACCTAGCATCATCTACAATAAGCCATCTCTGAATATTTTTGCATAGCAACTGTTGCTAAGAAAGATCTGCACGCCTAAACCAAAATTCAGAAGAACTCAGATCCCATCAGCATTTCAAGCAGCTGGAGATGACTAAATATACATAGTCAAATGACTGGCTTCCTTCATTATTGTTATTTTTAGATGTCTCAAAGAAGGGATGGAGGGGAGATTCATTACATACTTTTCTGTATTACAGAAGGAAAGGTCGTGAGATGGCTAGTTTCAGCTACCATCACATTCAGCCTGTAAGATACCAGCTTTGATTAGTTTTTACTCATTCCAAACATATTTTGCAGCTCATAATTGTATTTTCAAGCTCATAACCTCCATTTTAGAGATGCCTGGACCCCCTCCATTTGAATATGGGTGTGTGCAGGCACGAGCGTGCAGGTGCCCATGTTTTGCACATTTAAAGCTCTTCTGTGCTTTCCAGTTGAAGCCTCCACAATGTGATTTACATAATGAAGAGTTCAAAGAAAAGAAATATAATAAATACAGTTAATTAAGACATTACAAAATTAAAATAGCCACAGCCAAGCATAAACAGTGAGACCGCCTTCGGTTCAAAGCAGATTGAAACAACCAGTTGGAAAACAACCAGGAAGAGAGCCACACGTGTGTCCTAGAGGAGCGCCTTCCATTAGGATCAAAAGAAAGCCTCGCCTAGCTTCCTTTTCAAGGAAAATTCTTAGATTGAGGGGAAGCCCCCAAATTTAAGCTGAATATTGAGTTAGATTTTATTTATTTATTTATTACAGTACCTTCTCCTGCCATTTTCAGTTTTCATCTTGTATGGCTGAATTTTCTCCTACCACATAGAGTAGCCCACAGATCAGGTTTCAGATTGTATGATGACTTCCAGGAGGTAAGAAGGGTCAATGCAGATCTCCATGTTCATAGCTCTTGACTGTTCATTGTCCTTGCTCATCCTCCAACATTAGTGAGTTTGGAGCTTGGTAATGGGGGAATACAGACTTGCAAAAATGTGCCTATTTCATAGTCCTAAGCATGTGTGACCAGCAAATCCCAAATGTTGTGGTACTACAATGACCAGAAATCCCGGCCCACACAGCTAGTGGTGAAAGCTTCTGGGAGTTTTAGTCCAAGAACATCTGGGGACACAAGGTTAGAAGCCACTTATCTAGATCTAGCTGAATAATGTGGCAAACAGAGACAAGATACTGAGATGGCAGATCTTTGGAGAACTTCAAATGCTTCAGATTGATCAATGTAGCCGAAGCCTCAAAGACTACTCACACAGAACAACAAGTCCTATCTGGCATTATTCTTCATAGATAGCAGCCAACTTCATCAGGTGCTCTGGAATTTTCTATACTTAAAGGTACAGCATTTCTGCCTCCTACCTTGCCACACACTATCCTCCCTCCAATCCTACACTGGAAGTAGGTATATCCCCAGCAGGACCGCCCTAGCATTAGGCAAAATGACTCAGTCACCTCCAGTTGCAAGTTTGGGTTTTCAAGATAGGGCAGGGAACTGTGCTCTAATTTGATTTTATTTTTACTGCCTAGGAGGGACACCTATAGGATTTTTTTGGCCTTGGGTGCCTCAATAACTTGACCCGATGTGGCTGCTATGTGTTTGGACTTTGTGATGGGCTCCATTCACTGCCCTGCCTCAGACAGCAAAATGTCTTGGGCCAAATCTACATACCAATGTCGCATGTGTGTAAGAGAGTGGAACAGTTATGAGAGATGTGTGTGGAATGTTGTCTCTGCACCTGAAGTGGTTCTAAGAACACGGTATTGTTATTTATGATCAAGTCACACTGAATTCAATAAGGTTTACTCCCAAGATATTGTCAGTAGTGTAAAGAAGGGTGGATATATTGGCATTCTTGTAATTCATCTGCAGAGACGGAATAATTTAAGAATGTGTGCATTGTTTCTCTGTTTCCTGAACATGAAATAACACCCAGAAAATCCATCAGACTTCCTCTAAAAGTTAACAATTTTACAGCAAAATAAGAATATTCTTTTTTAAAAGGTTCATGGCTCTAGGTGTGCTTAAACTAGTTCAAGGCAGAGTGCCAAACTTTAATGACCATTATGAACCAAAACAGACATTTTGTCCCACTGTGCTGAAGGGATGATAATTTTGCTCACATACAGAGCCAGATCATTTAATTCATAAAACTCTTGGGCTGTGTCTAGAATATAACACATAATTTAGCCAACTCTTCCTAGATAAGCTATCAAACAGCCTGCCTTTGGCTATTTGCCCTTCCAGCAACATTATTCTGTTGTACATCTCCACACAATGGTGGAGTGTGGTGCTTCTGTGTGAGGAACAGCATCCGCTTTACAGAAATAATAAAAACAGAAAAGCTGTTTATATGCTATGAAGGAGCTGTTTCCAACCTCACATCAGGGGACTGGAAACTGAGCTACTCTCAAAATAAAGCAGGGGTGGCGGGGCTGGGGGCGGAACGGTCCAAGTGAACAGGATGAAATAAAAGCACATAATGCCTAACAATATCCACTTATAGGGCAATAGGAAATGACTTTAGCCATCAATTAGTGTTCTAAATGGGGTCCACAAAAGAAAAGTGGCTCCTTTTGTTAAACAACTGTTCATACTTGGTGTGTTCCCTCAGTAAATGAAATAATCAGTATAGTTGGTTTTTATTTTTTCTAAACAGGCAGAAAGCTCACAGGTTGGATCTAATTATACAGGGTTATAGCTAGGGTGAAACAACTGGGGCTCTGCCCCAGGGTACCAAAATCTGATTCTACTGATGAGAGTTAGGAAAATAAACAGCAACAGTCCCCTCCCCCAGTCCTGTTCCCTTTACTTTACTTTTCTGAAAGCATAAAACATCTCGTTCTTCTGGTGGGCCACCACATTCTTCTGCTTTTTTCATGAGGGCTCCTGCTCTAGTAGATGGGAGACAGTGCTGCACATAATCATTCTTTAAAGGAGATCCACAGAAATCAATGGGTCTGAATCTAGTGATGTAAAAAAGAGGGGGGAAGTGTGCAATTACATTAACACAACTGCAATACAGGTGAACTCCTGATGCTGCCTTGTAGTGCATCCCAGTCAGACAAGGAATCCATCAATTCAATAGATTCCATCCCCTACCCTGGCAGGAGATATCTAAGGCTTCCAACAGAGGCCGTTCTCCTCGGGGGGGGCCCCCCACAACCCTGCTACTGGTTAGCATCTCCAAGGGATGAACCCTGCACCATTTCTCTGCAAAGCATGTTTGAGCGCCAAGCAACTGAGGTCAGACAGCTAAGATTAACGCTAACTAACTACTTCTGCAGGCCTGGCCTGAAATTAATTAATTAATTAATTAATTAATTTATACCTCACCTTTCTCCTTGAAAAGGACCCAAGGTGGCTTACAACAATGTAAGACAATATTTAAACTTGAAAACAATGATTTTAAAATGGCGGTTAACATAATTAAAAATTGATATTTAAAAATTATGAACAACGAATAAGGAGGCATATTACATCAATTAACAGGCAATATTAAGGCGAAGATCAGTAAGCATACAAAAATTTTGAAAATGTCACTCTGAGAGGAAAACACGAGTACTAAACAATCCAGTCAAAGCAGTAATGCATAACAATCTATCTCAAAATCACACAAGAACAATGAATAAAGAGGCATATTACATCAATTAACGAGCAATATTAAGGCAAAGATCAATAAGTACAGTATACAAAATTTTTTAAAAAATGTCACTCTGAGAGGAAAACACAAGTAGTACTAACAATCCAGTCAAAGCAGTAATTAACAATCCATCTAAAAGTCACACACAGGTTTGCCTGAAGACTTGCCTGAAGAGAAAGGTCTTCGTCTGCTTGCAGAAGGACAGCAAAGGTGGGGCCAGTCTGGCCTCCTGTGGGAGGGAATTCCAGAGTCTGGGAGCCGCAACAGAGAAGGCCCTCTCCCATGTTCCCATCAGATGCACCTGTGAAGGTGGCAGGACCAAGAGAAAGGCCTCTCCTGATGATCTTAACACCCAAGTCAGCTCATAATGGGAGATAAGGTCTTTGAAATAACTTGGACCAAGGCCATTTAGGACTTTATAGGTTAAAACCAGCACTTTAAATTGTACCTGGTAACTGATCGGCAGCCAGTGGAGCTGCTGTAACAGGGGGGTTATGTGATCCCTGAAACCAGCCCCAGTCAGCAATCTGGCTGCTGCATTTTGGACTCACTGAAATTGCCTAACACTTTTCAAAGGCAGCCCCACATAGAGTGCATTACAGTAATCCAGCCAGGAAGTAACTAGGGCATGTATCACAGTGGCCAGATCAGATCTCTCAAGAAATAGACGTAGATGGCTCACTAGTTTTAATTGTGCAAATGCACTTCTGGTCACTGCTGAGACCTGGGCATCCAGGTTCAGGGATGAATCTAGGAGCACCCCCAAGCTGCGCACCTGTTTTTTTTTTAATGGGAGTGTCATCCCATCCAGTACAGGCTCCATCCCTATTCCTTGATCTGCCTTTTGACTGACCAGGAGCACCTCTGTCTTGTCTGGATTAAGTTTCAGTTTATTCACCCTCATCCAGTCCATTACTGAAATGTCATGTTTCTCTGGTTCCCCTTTCTATAATATGGGTTGCTGGGGATTCTAAAGGCTGCACCACCTCAGGTAAGCCTGCCCATTGCCTCAGGAGACCTGGTGGACACCACCCACCACCCACCTACTCAAATCATGTTTGTTTTTAAATCTGAAAGTGGAATGTTATGAAGCTTTCACTGTCAACAGTGTAAGATGTTCATTTTTTCATCCCATACTGTCTAGAGTCAGACAGGTTTTCCCTATTTTTTCAGTGCTTCAAGATAAGAAATACCTGTTCCTTTAAAGAACAGCATGAAAAATACAAAAATATGTGTTGTAGGCAATTATGTCTACATCGTACCACTTCAGACTTCTGTTGTTGTTCAGTCGTTAAGTTGTGTCCAACTATTCGTGACCCCATGGACCAGGGCACGCCAGGCCCTCCTGTCTTCCACTGCCTCCCGGAGTTGGGTCAAATTCATGTTGGTAGCTTTGATGACACTGTCCAACCATCTCGTCCTCTGTCATCCCCTTCTCCTCTTGCCTTCACACTTTAAAGATTTTTAAAAGTTCAACTGGAATGCCATCACCTCCACTGGCCTTGTTGTTAGCCATGCTTTCTAAGGCCCACTTGACTTCACTCTCCAGGATGTCTGGCTCAAGGTCAACAACCACACTATCTGGGTTGTCCGGGATATCCAAATCTTTCTGGTATAATTCCTCTGTGTATTCTTGCCACCTCTTCTTGATGTCTTCTGCTTCTGTGAGGTCCCTACCATTTTTGTCCTTTATCATGTCCATCTTTGCACAAAATGTTCCTTTAATATCTTCAATTTTCTTGAACAGATCTCTGGCTTTTCCCCTTTCTATTATTTTCCTCTATTTCTTTGCATTGTTCATTTAAGAAGGCCCTCTTGTCTCCCCTTGCTATTCTTTGGAAGTCTGCATTCCATTTTCTGTAACTTTCCCTATCTCCCTTGCATTTGGTTTCCCTTCTCTTCTCTGCTATTTGTAAGGCCTCGTTGGACAGCCACTTTGCTTTCTTGCATTTCCTTTTCTTTGGGATGGTTTTTGTTGCTGTCTCCTGTACAATGTTATGAGCCTCCATCCATAGTTCTTCAGGCACTCTGTCCACCAAATCTAGTTCCTTAAATCTGTTCTTCACTTCCACTGTGTACTCATAAGGGATTTGGTTTAGATTATACCTGACTAGCCCAGTGCTTTTTCCTACTTTCTTCAGTTTAAGCTTGAGTTTTGCTATAAGAAGCTGATGAAAAGAGCCACAATCAGCTCCAGGTCTTGTTTTTGCTGACTGTATAGAGCTTCTCCATCTTTGGCTGCAGAGAACAGAATCCATCTGATTTCGGTATTGCCCATCTGGTGATGTCCAGGTGTAGAGTCGCCCCTTGTGTTGTTGGAAAAGAGTGTTTGTGATGACCAGCTTGTTCTCTTGACAAAACTCTATTACCCTTTGCCCTGCTTCGTTTTGAACTCCAAGGCCAAACTTACCTGTTGTTCCTTTTATCCTTGACTCCCTACTTTAGCATTCCAACCCCCTATAATGAGAAGAACATCTTTCTTTGTTGTCAGTTCTAGAAGGTGTTGTACGTCTTCATAGAACTGGTCAATTTCAGCCTCTTCAGCATCGGTGGTTGGTGCATTAACTTGGATTACTGTGATGTTGAAAGGTCTGCCTGGGATTCGTATTGAAATCATTCTATCATTTTTGACATTGTATCCCAGTACAGCTTTTCCCACTCTTTTGTTGACTATGAGGGCTACTCCATTTCTTCTACGGGATTCTTGCCCACAATAGTAGATATGGTAATCGTCTGAATTGAATTCGCCCATTCCCGTCCATTTTAGTTCACTGACGCCCAGGATGTCAATGTTTATTCTTGCCATCTCCTGTTTGACCACATCCAGCTTACCAAGGTTCATAGATCTTACATTCCAGGTTCCTATGCAGTATTTTTCTTTGCAGCATCGGACTTTCCTTTCACTTCGAGGCGCGTCCGCAGCTGAGCGTTCTTTCGGCTTTGGCCCAACCACTTCATTAGCTCTGGAGCTACTTGTACTAGTCCTCCGCTCTTCCTCAGTAGCATGTTGGATGCCTTCCGACCTGAGGGGCTCATCTTCCAGCGTCATATCTTTTAGCCTTTTGTTTGTGTCCATGGAGTTTTCTTGGCAAAGATACTGGAGTGGCTTGCCAGTTCCTGCTCCAGGTGGATCGCGTTTAGTCAGAACTCTCCACTATGACCTGTCAGTCTTGGGTGTCCCTGCACGGCATAGCCCATAGCTTCTGTGAATTACTCAAGCCCCTTCGCCACGACAAGGCAGCAATCCGTGAAGGGGTAGAGCTCTGAGATATTGTCATTTTTACGTAGTCTAAAAAGTCATTTTTGTTTTCAAATAACCAGTGCTTGGGAGGCTCTGGGGTGTGTGTTAAAAACAAAGCAGTGTTTTGTGTAATTTGAAGCAAAGCTCTCTCCAAAAGTAATTTGCTAATTTTGAAAAAGAAAATTGTAGTAATTTGATAACATTGCTTTTTCACTGCTTTTTAATCCCTTAAAAAACAGCTATAAGGAAAGAAAGAAAATGGCTGAACATTTGTCACACAAAAAAGTGTTTTAACAGAGATAGGAAAACTAGTGGAGAACTTTTGAAGTCATATGTTAATCATTATTAAGATAAAACACCTAATTCTTTATTTAATTTTTTACTTTGAAACAGAGACATGCAAAACAATTAAATTAATTTAAAACTGGGGTTTAAGTTTGCATTGAATTACTATGCCAAAAAAGCTAACCAAAATGAAAGCAAAAGATCCTCTCCAGGACATTACTCATTTTAGTCTTTGCAGATTAATTCCAGGTATAAATAGGCATTTATGTATTTGTTACTTAACTGGGATTTGGAAGGGTGTTTATTAATGAGTATTCATTTATTATTTACATGTACATCCCACATTTTCCCAGGTGAACTCAAGCAGAATACACAGCTCTCCTCCTCACCTATCTTACTCCAACAACTCTATGAAGAAGGTGAGAGAGTGGAACGGCCTCAAAGTCACCCCGTAAATTCCATGAGCATGCGGAAACTCGAATCTGGATTTCCCAAGTCCAGTTCAGCACTGTAGCCATTACACCAAACTGGCTAACATCCCAGGACTGAAGGAAGGGGGCTACTTTGGTAAACTCAATATCCTCCTCAGCAAGCAGCCCAGCTGGCATCAGATTTGCTCCTTCCCCAGTAGCCTTGTCTGTCTCTCTTCAATCTTCACAGGGCACCATATTCCAAGAGTCCTCCCATGACTTAAGAAAAGAGCACCACCAGCATGTTAATATGAACTGAGTTGCTGGAGAGATATTTTTAAAAGTATAAATTTAAGCTCCCAACTTTGGTTTTTAAAAAGTAAATCTCTCCTCTCTGTGGTAGCAATTTTCCAATTTAAATGGTAACTTAATTGATTTTAATATGTCAGTTGCCATCACTGCATTTTAGCCTCCAAAAGCAATAAGAAAAAGTAACAAGTAAACATTATTCATTATTACACATTAAAGTAACAACATTACCAGTAATTAAATAATCTGCAAAAGGAGCTAATTGATATGTTATAGTTAAAGCTGTTGCTACTTGCAATGCTTCACTTCCACACTCAAGACATGTATAACTTTTTTTAAACATTAGCTAAATATCCAAACACATTTATTCAAACTTCGTATTGTCTAGTAAGTTTGGAAGATGGCAAATGGGGACAGCACAATATTCAGGTCAACCACAATATCCTAAAATTAATTTATATAATCCTTAGAGTGTTTAAATTAAAATGTAAATAAATGAATTTTTAAAAACAACACATTATGCCAGAGGCAGTCCTAAGAGAACTATAAGCAGTGCAGCTTTGTACGACACAGTTTAGCATATTCTTATTCATGTGCAGCAACATAGCATTTCTCTGTGTTTTATTTTTCTCTGTGCAATGTATGGCAACTCTAGTTTTTGATTAAATTTGCAATGAAAATAATGGCTCTTGGGACTGATCAGAGGGAATGCACATTTCTTTTAATGCAGCTAGTTCAGGCAAATGACAGAAGCCTGGTCTAACACTAAATGGCATTTCCAATGTTCTTGCATGAATGCTGTTGATGGTGATTGCCCATTTTTGAATTTGTAATGCTTCATTTTGTAATGTCGGCTGCAATTACAACCAGATTATTATTTGTTCAATAATGTCTATGAGTGCTAATGTCTGCACATTTTCAATTAGAAAGTGGGTTAGAAGCAGAGATGAACCATACATTTTCCTCTTTACCCATTGCCATCATCATCTTTCCAGGTGGAGGAGCAGATGTTTCTCCCAGTTGGTCTCAGAACTCTGCTCCAGCCAACTGGCAGTGAAGACCCGTGACCCACCCACCCCCCACTTCTAAGACCACAGATGGCACTTTGACTAAGATGGTGATCAAACCGCAACAAACTGGGCACTGAGATTAGATTAGTATAGGAAGAGCTTCTTAATATATTAATTTCACTTACTGGCATCTTGAACACATTCTCTAAAAATCTTTGAAATGTTTTGTAGCAATTCACTGACATATGACAAATGCCAGAAAATCACAATCATTCTTTCTGAATAAACAGGAGTTAGAAGACATAAACCTAATCCAGGCTAACCATCGATGCATGCACATTTCTGCACATGGGTGTACCTTCAGAATATGCTCTCCTAGCACAGACAAGTGAAACATGGGAACCAAATTGAATAAACCAATTTTCACTCTTCCTTATGGCCTCCGGAAAATATCTATTAAACATGTACCTGATAGCATAACCTTGGATAACCAACACATCAACTGAAACAACTCTGTGCTTTATGTTCTGCTTGCCATTTTGCTGGCATGCCGTAAAGATAGACATTCTGGGAAAATAACAGTTATTCAGTAACAAAGAGGGAAATAATAGTTATTCTGGAACAAAAAGGGGAAAGAATTATTTTAAATTAATAGGCTACCAAATCACATGGAAGAAGAACAATTAAGGAGATAGTTTGTTGCAGTGATACAAATCTTGTTATCACTTAATGTAAAAAAAAATTGTGTCAGCATTAAGTGGGATGTTGATTATGATGATTTCCCCTACCTATGTGTCTTTGGTTAACAATCCACAAGACAATGTGCATTATCAAAAAGGATGACAAAAGGATGTTTTTCTCCACGGAGACAAACACAAGAAATGTACTTTCTGTATTCTTTAAATCTGGAATAACTGCAGAGAGCCACATGCAATAGAAGGAGTTAATAGAAGTAACATTGGTAACCTTGGAACTCAGAAAGATGCTCTCTCCCTCTCTCTTTTTCAATAGACATTGGACAAAACAGGCTGGGCTATGTGCAAAACATGGGTCCCTAGAGGCAAGCTCACTAAAGCACATGAGGGGAAAAACAAGCGAGCTGAGAGCTTTGAAGCATCTTGCTTTTCAGCCCTTTCATGAAAGGAACCAGGGGCCTTCTAAACCAACTCATGTGCCAATGATTTGGCTAAAATTGATCAGAAGGTTTATTCTTTTGCACATAGGAAAGGGGGAAAGAACTAACGTTAGAATTTTCAGTAATTAAAGAATTGCACCTGCAGTCTCTCAACCCCATGGGATCCTAACCATTAAAGGGATTATCTGGGATCTGTAGGGGCTTCGTGACAGAAGGGGATATATATATATATATGCCATCAGCTAGGACCATTAAATATATGTGTGTGTGTTTATATGTATGTTTAATGGTCTTAGCTGATGGCATCATCAGCCTTATACCATGGAATTTATACAAACAGCCCTTCAGACAAACTGAAGAATCTTTTTAAAAGTGGTGCAACATATCAGCAATAGCTTACCAGAGTATTAAAAGAAATTTCACTTCCCCTGCCCCTCCACTGAGGAACAGAGTAAGTGTTCAATTTGCCGATATCCTGAAGTGGCTCACTTTTAATTGGAAGGAGCTTGACAGTACAAAAGGCTCACTGTTAGTACATTCCCAGTGATCAGACATGCTGGAAACACACCAAAACAGAGCTATCCTTCCTGCACACAAAAAAGTTGAAGCCCTGACAGGTGTTTAGAAAGGTGCGGCTAGAACTGATCTGGGGATGGTTTGGTTTGCTCCAGTAATTATGTTGACTGGGGGGGGGGGGGAAGCAAACTAGCCGGTACCCAAAGCAGACCAAACACTGGGACAAATGCCCATCTGATCAAGCTCTTGGTTAGCCAAATGTTTGCCCCAATTCTAAACAGGAATATAATTCAGTTTATCCCAAGCCTACTTGGAAGACTAATAACTCCCCAGGTTTGATAATCAGGAGCATAATGGGACATATCATTAATGTCTGAAATTCACATGAACTTCTACACCTCCTCTCACAACCAACCTGCCTATAATTTTCCTCTACTTTCGCTATGGTTTGCCAGTCTGCGGCTTTCTTGGCAACAGCTAGGAGCAGCAGCAGGAGGAGGAGGAACTCGTGGGGCAAAATTAATGGACATCTCTCTTCCAAAGAACATCTGGAGCACTGTGGTACCCAATCGCTCTAGAAGAACTGTTTCCCAAGATCCCAGACACACTGCTGTAACCATGGTCCCAGGTATACAAAGGAAAGAGGACTTCCTCCTCTTTCTCTCTGATATGCTACCACTTGAGCAGTTTCATCCAGGTAAAAAAGTGAAAAGGACATACAAGACAAGAAGGTGTAAGGACGGTTGGAAGAAACTGGGCTCCTTTCAGATTCAGCACAAAATCCAAGCCACAGAAATCATCTTTGTGTGCTCTCATTTTGGAAACAAGTATTATGACCTCTGGAGAGTCCATAATCTGGGGCATCAATTGCTGAAACTTGCTTCATTATAACAACCTTATTTAAAGAAACAGAAAAGACGAAGTGTCACCTGGGGGAGGGCAGAATTAGAACAGCTGAAGAGTGCCATCAGAAGTAAAATGGAGGAGACACAAAAACTTATGAAATGATCCTGTTGGAGGAACAAAATTTGGAAGGAAGGTTAAGAGAAGGGGATTAAGCAAAACTTCCTGGTTAGCTTGAGGGCCCTGAGAGGGCCCAAAAATATCCCATCGTGACTGTAGAGTACACTTGAGCCATCAGCACCTGTCATTAGTATTAATTATACGGCTTAATTATACCATTAGCGTATAGCTCTTTATAGAACAGAATTAAGCAATATGAAACATTTAAGAATAAATTTAAGACATTCTGTTAAGGGAAACCATTTCACAGTGGTGAAACAGCATAACTTTTGGCAGCAAATTGCTGCAAGTTAAGTCAGTGTAGTCATTACTTGCTTTGGACCAAGTCACACAATTCAGTGCACAACAGGTAATGTCTATGCCGACTTCTTAGTTTGTGGCAATTTGCTGCCTGAATGTATGCAATTTGCTTTATGCCCACTTGTGTAACTAATAGGATATTGGCAAATGTAACCCTAAGCAGCAATACTTTCAGATTTAAAATGTCAAAGACATTTGTCTCAACCATCATCGTAGCTGTGGTCAGTTAGAATGTGATAGCAGTTAGATTATACGTGTTCCATGTAGACAGCATTTCTACATGCAAAAGAACATTGGAGTGGTGTATACACTAAAAAAAAGTGACGAGAACACATTTTACAGCTTCTCCAATATTGTCAGTCCTCTTTGCTGAAACACTGTGTTCATAAATCCCCAGGTATTGCCAAAACCTAACCCTGATTCTTATGACCAGCAAACTGTGTCCTAATTCCTCCCCAAATTTCTTAATTCACACATTGACTTCCTCCCAGTTGCCACATGCTGCTTCTCACCTATCACTCTTCCAAGCAGCCCCTGCCCATTGCTGTCTTCTGCATTCAACACAACTTCCATTCCAGCCTATTCCCCCACTTTCCCATTCAATGTTGGATCCGCTGTTGAGCTTAACTTCAGCAGCACGGGTCCCCTTTTCCTCCTTCCCAGAATAACGCGAGATACTTGGAGTCTCTCAAGAGCCTCCCTGGAGGGGAGGGGGTAAACGAGTGAGCTACTTAATTGGTGTTCCTCCCTCACTCCATCCTCTCTTGCTGGCAACCCACCCGCGCGCCCTATTTTCTAGTGTGAGTTTACCTGGTCGCCTTCAGGGGCCGGATAGGAATTTTTGACCCGTATCCTGATTGGCTTTTGGATGCGGGGATTTTTTGCCTATCCCACACTGGAGCAAGTGCGATGGCAATTTGAGAGGTGGAAATATTTGGTTGCACAGGCAGGTAGTGCGGATAGAACAGGTTTCGGTGAGTTCCATCACAATCACAGGTAATGTATAGCTCATCTGACCTCCCAGCGCTGCAGATCGTGCGATTACAGTGCTTGGGGGGAAAGATGTGCTGGGGCCACACCCGGACCAACAGTCAACAAGCAGAAGGTGGCTCGAGGTCTGGGGGTGGTCAAATTTGGGCCGGCCAGGTTCTCGCTGTCTTCACGACCGTGAGAACTTGGGGCTAGGGACTTGCCCATTTGTTTTGTAAGGGGTCTGTTGAGACCTCTGTGCTTAAACCTGAATTCCGCACTACGGCAGGACCCCCCTTTTACAGAGGGCAAGAATGATTATTTAATAAAGTGTGGCCCATGTTTATCCCATAATACTTGTCTCGCGTCATTATTTCAGGGTAAGGGGACAATATCCTTTCTACTTCCTATGGTGAAATTAGGCATTGTGTTTAATAGCAGCAGTTGTATTCTTAGCTCATGAGGATACACAAAACAGTGCACAGCCATTTGAAAATCCTAAAAAAATAGACATGAGAGAGAGAGAGAGAGTTATGTTAAAAGTCAAAATTCTTTAAAAGCAGATCAAATGCTCTTAAACCAGCTGTAAAACCACTTTTATACATGAATGGCCACACAAAATAATAAAGTCTTTCCTGCCTGACAGAAACTCTTAAGGTGTGGAGCAAGCCTGACTTTTCTTGGGAAGGAGTTCCACAATTATGGTGCTCCTATAAAGAAAGCTCTGTCTCATGTATTCACCAACCTAGCCTCCCATGGTGGTTCATGCCATGATGCCTCCTCTAAATAGCTCAAATTCCAGGTAGGCACATATTGGGAGGAGACAGTATCTCAGATATCCTGGCCTCAAGTCATTAAATTAATAATTTTGTGCTGTCCGGTCAATTCCAACTTATGGCAACCCTTTCCAGGGTGTTGTGTTTTTTTTAAGTAAAGAGACTACTCAAACGTGGTTTACGACTCCCTTCTACCAAGGATGCCCTGGGATTATGCAGCTTGCCCCAGGCTGCACAGGCTGACTCTTATATATCGCTTGGAAACAAACTGGAAGCCAGCTCAAGACAGGTGATAGATTAATAGAAATCCTGGCCAGCTAATGACGAAGGCTTCTGGGAGTTTTAGTCAAAGAACATCTATGGAGCCAAGGTTGGGAACTACTACTCTAAAGGGTACACCAGATAGCATTCTGACTCCTACGTTTTGCTTTATCTGTAATTTGTCGGAAACTTCCAAACACTTTTCAAGAGCAGCATGATGTAGTGCACAGGACAGTAGTATAATCTAGTGTGAATCATTGTGGCCGAATCTACGTAGGAAAAGGTGCAGCTTGTGCACCAGCCCAAACTGCACAAAGGCATTCTTGCACACAGCAGCCACATGGTTTACCAGTAGCAATACTGCTTCCAGAAGTATCCCCAAAGTTGCGAGCTTAGTCATTCACAGGGAAAGAAACCCCGTCCAGAGGAGGTTGTTATTACAATCCCAGACTGGCTTTTTTGCTGAAGAAAAGATGCTCCCTCAATAAATTTGTTAGTTGGATGACATGATTTTCCTTGACAATGCATTCCACATTTAGCATGCATTGTTTTGGGATTCCTCAGTGGAAAATAAACATGAGATTAATTTGCAAGTCTGATTCTTGAAGCAGCTAGCTCTAAGAAAATCCTGTTGTGGGACAGAAAACACTTTCATTACAGAAAATGCTTTCATTAAAAACGCTTTCACTAAACTTTACTGTAATCCTAGTTAAAGTCATAATCACCCATAATCATCCTATGACCTTCTATTACTCATGGTCTGCCAAGTGTGATGGTGATCTCTACCTTATGTAGGTTTTATATGTATAAGATGAAGTGACAGAAGATATATCTGTCAGTGGTACTAGCCATGATAGCTAACTAGAATGACTAACGGTGCAATTCTGTTCATGTCTGCTCAGGAGTATTTATTCATTATTTCTTTGTGTCAGTGAGGGCACAAGATGTAAGGCTAAACTCATCTTTGTCCCCAGATGTATTCATTAGGTTTCATTCCAATTCCATTTCAACTTGCAAAACTCAAAAACACTTCAGCCTATCTGCTGATGCAGACACTGTCACAGCTGGCTTACCTGCACATTTGTGCACTTATTTGTTTATAGTACCTTACATTATTTTAATGAGGTTGCTAAGTGAAAATTTGTCAGGAGAAATATGTTTATGTATGAGTCTTTTAACAAACACAGCTGGCAATTTTTTTATTTGACAAAATGAGTAAAGACCCAGAGCTACCGATAAGAGAACTTGCATGACAATCAAGGTGGGACTTTTCCCACCTAGCTGAGCTCTTTGCTTATGGTATTCAAGGAAAAGTTTTACATGATGCTCAAAGGGGCAACCAAGTCAAAACCTAGAATGCTTTAAAATGGCAATCCAGAGGTTTAGAAAATAGTACCATAAAGCTTATTGGGAAGCAGCCTCATATACTCAGGGCTGGCCTGATTCTTTTGCTGCCTGACGTTATGCAGCTAATAGTACCTCATATCCACCACAGTAAATATACAAACCAGTAGAGTTATTTTGATACATGAGACACAAAATTCCACAAGCACCTCTTTTTTTCTCTCTCCAAGGAAGCATACTATGGATAACAAATTAAGTAACAAACCATTAGCAGCCATTTTGTGACACTCCAGATATGCTACCGGGGCATTGCCTCACATTGCTTAATGAGAGGTTTCCTGCTGTTGTTACATGCTGTCAGTCCTATAAATGAGTGATCTCCAAAATTTCCTGTCCTCAACAGCCCTGCTTGGCTCTTGTAAATGCAAGACTGTGTTTCCTTTAGGGAGTCAATCCATCTAATATTGGGTCTTCCTCCTTTCCTGCTGCCTTCCACATTCCCTGGCATTAATATCCTTTCCAGCAAATCTTACCTTCTCATGATGTGACCAAAGTAGGACAGCCTCAGTTTTGCCATTTTTGTTTCTAGAGACAGTTCACGCTTGATTTGGTCGAGGACCAAATCATTTGTCTTTCCGGCAATCCAGTGTACCTGCAAAGCTCTTCTCCAGCTCATACTAGGAAAAGATACACTTTCCAGGTTTTCATTGTTTAAAAAAATCACCTCAAATAGGATGTAACACAGACAGAAACAGAACAGATACAGGGAACTAGATGCAATGGACTAGATGAGGGCCAATAGACTGAAGCTGAATCTCAAAAATACAATGTCTCCCTGGACTGGTAGTTCCCAAGACTGGGAATTGGATATGCAACCAGTCCTAGAAGGGGCTGCACTCCTGGTCTACTCCTAGATGCATCTTGTCACAGCAGTCCCACATGTCCTTGATAGCTCTGAGTGCCTATACCTAGCCTCAGTTGGCACACCAGCTGTGAATCATCATTGAAGGAATGCTTGCTAAATTCCTTGTTGTTGCCGATTTATGCTGACTCACCCTGATGAGACAACAAAATGAGGGATTTTTGAAGTTGTGCAACATACCTCACTTTCAGCCAAGAATGAGACTAAAAAGCTCTCCTTTAATCCATCAAGGTCACTATATAATTGCATAACATGTCTCTAATGTCCTTTGCCTTTATGAATCAAATCACACATACACAGATCAAGCGTGGAAGGATGGGTTGATTGTTAAGAAAGATGCACCCAACCCATCTAGAACTTCAGGGTCTCAAATACAGCAGCAATTATTCTTGTTTGGGGCAATATGTGCAATATTTCACAAATGTCCAATGAACTCAAGCCTATCATCTTCCAAGGTAGCCTGGTTTCTTCCAAATCATTTCATTCCAACTCACAGACTGTATTTAGCCAGGGAGAATTTTGAGGAAATGAACAATGGGTCAGATACAGTGCTGATGGTGCTAGAGAGAGGTCAGCTCCCTCTCTGGTGATAGTATGAAGGAAGTCATGTTTATAGATTTCCATGCCCTCTGCATCCCTACCCCCAGAAACATGCCATTTACTGTCTTTGAAAGATCCTCAGTTTCTCAGAACAGAGTCTTCTGGGGCATTGGAAGCTACAGGAGAAGGAAGAATCATATTCCCTTTTCTTCTGATGGAATTTCCCTGCTGGATTAGCAGTCTTCAATAGATGGAAGGAGCCCTTCCACGGGAAGCTTATGCTGGATTCAACTAATTTAGTTGTGTCAGCCTGCCATGGCACTTTTCTGCAAAGAAACTACATTTGCCATTGTTTTCATTGTATAAGCAATCCTGAAAATTTTAAGAACCTGGCCCCAATGGTGGAATTGTTTTCATTCTGTAGAAGTTGCTCTCTGTTGAATAGGAAGGTACTTAGGTAGCACTGAAGATATGTCCAATGAAAAGGATTTCTACAGACAGAAGCTCACAGTGAAATAAATCAGTTAGTTGATTAAAGAAACTGACGAGACTACCTCTCTGGACACTGAAAATGATGTCCTTATTGCAACAGAAACCATTAAAAACATGAATTCTTCAAGAAAAGAACCTGTGTGGTTTAATCAAGAGTGCAAGACTAGGACTCATGAAACCCAGATTCAAATCTTCACTCCTCCATGGAAACTAATTATGAGGAGAGATGGCAATGGTAAGCCTCTTTTTAAATATGCCAGATGCTTTGAAAAACCCTGTTAGGGTTGCCATAAATTGGAAGTAATTTGATGGCATGTGGTTTAAATGGCAAATGCATGAAAGTTTGATCGATTGTCAGCAAATTCACTGAAATAATGATATGAAAGATGTCCTAGTAAAAGGAAAGATCGAAGGGATTCCATGATTTCAGGAATCAAAACACTCAGAGAAGCACTGTAATCTAAATCTAACAGTTACAATATCAAGCACTCTAGGACAATGGGAGGCATTTTGGTGAAATGTTTAAGAGGTTTATTGACAATTGCAATGACATAACTGAAATGTGTGACATTTTCTTTGTGGGTGGGATCTTGCAAAAAATCTTGTGATGCAAAACCATGAACAGAGCGGTTGCATGGATTAAGTGTTCAGGCACTTTTGCAGTTTTGAAATTTTGTTTAAATTATGTGAATGATGTGATTGTTGGCAGTCAACTGAGCATTTTCTTTAAAGAAGCAAAATCCATTAGGTTTTGTTCTTACATTTATGTATTTTATTCCTTACATTTTGAGACCATTCAGTAACCAAAGTTCTCTGAGTGGTGTACAGATAAATTAGAAACATAAAGTAGTGTTAAAGACAACAACAACAACACAAGGTTGTTTTTACACCAGTGCAAACCAGGCATCAGCCAGTGTCGTTATACTACCATTATTTCACCAAGTGTATGGACTTTTCTGTTGACCTAACAGTTTGTAACAGCTCTAATGAGTTTTAAATCCACGCATTAAGAATACTTAATGGTATGCAGTGACGCAACAGATTAACAAATGCTGTGTGAAGCATCAGCTCCTAAATTATCTTAATTATTTTCGCTGTAATATTTTAAAGTACATGGGAAGAAAGTATTGCAGAAGAAATCACATGAAAGTACCCTAGTTTGTTTTGCTTTTTGAACATCACACATCATATTTAAGGAATATAATTATAAGCTGCTAAAATTTGGATTTTTCTCTCTCTCACTTACTTGTTGATATGAGAGTTCTGTTGTGCCTAGACCCAACACAGTGACTTACTTGTGAACTCTGAGGTCATCTGTATTTTTAAGTCTAAACCCGACTTTTAACACTGGCCTTATTTCATAGAATCATAGAATAACTGAGTTAGAAGGGCCCTATAAGGCAAATGAGTCCAACCCCCTGCTCAGTGCAGGAACCCAAATCAAAGCAGATCTGACAGATGGTTGTCCAATATTCTCTTGAATGCCTCCAGCATTGGAGTACTCACCCCCTCCCGAGGTAATTGATTCCATTATCATACTGCTCTGACAATTAAGAAGTTTTTTATATCTATTCAGTCTAAATCTGGCTTCCTGTAACTTGAGCCTATTATTATGTATCCTGTACTCTAAGAACAGATCCTGCCTCTCCTCTGTTTGACTACCTTTCAAGTATTTGAAAAGTGCTATCATATCTCCTCTCAGTCTTTTCTCAAGACTAAACATGCTCAGTCCTTTCAGAGGAAACTCAAAGGGCTTGGTTTTCAGCCCCCTGATTATCCTTGTTGCCTTCCTCTGAACTTGTTCCAGTTTTTATGCATCCTTCTTAAAGTGGACACAGTGTATGTTGTTGCCAATCCATATAAACAGAACTGGACACAGTACTCTAGATGAGGCCTAACCAGTGCGTAATAGAGGGGGACAAGTACCTCATGGGATTTGGAGACTATACTTCTGTTAATTCAGCTTAAAATAACATTGGCCTTTTTTGCCGCTACATCGCACTGTTGGCTCCAAGATTCCAAGAACTTTCTAGCTCACAGTCTTACTAAGCCAAATGCCTCCCATTTTGTAACTGTGCATTTGGCTTTTTTCACCTAGGTGTAGAACTTTGCACTTATCCCTGATAAATTTCATTCAGTTGTTTTAAGCCCAGGGCTCAAGCTTATCAAGATCTGTTTGAATTTTGTTCCTGTCATCCAAGGCATTAGCTATTCCACCCAATTTTGTGTCATCCACAGATTTGATAATCTGCACTCCCTCAACCAAGTCATTAACAAAAACGTTGAAGAGCACTGGCCCAGGACTGAGCCTTGTGGTATCCTACTTATTATCTCCTCCCAGGTTGAGAAGGAGCCATTGATAAGCACTCTGAATACAATTCTGTAACCAAATGTGTACCCACCTTACAGTTGTTCTATCCAGCCCAAACAGTTAGCTTGCTAATCAGAATATTATTGTCAAAGGCTTTGCTGAAGTCAAGATATATTACTTCTACAGCATTCGCACCATCTACCAGGGAGGTTACTGGATTATTATTTTTTAAAGTGATGATTAGTCTGGCAGGATTTGTTCCTGACAAATCCATGTTGGCTTCTAGTTATTACTGCATTGTTTTCAAGGTGCCTGCAGAGTGATTGTTTTATAATCTGCTCCAGAATTTTCCCTGGGATTGATGTCAGGCTGACTGGTCTGTATTCCCTGGTACCTCCTTGTTGTCCTTCTTGAAGACTGGGCCAATGTTAGCCCTCCTCCAGTTATCCGACACTTTACCCATCCACCATGATTTCAAGAAAACAATAGACAATGATTCTGAAATCTCTTCAGCCAGTTCCTCCAACATCCTTGCATGTGGTTCATTCAGCCCTGGAGATTTGAGCTAATTTAAAGTAATATGGTATTCCTTGAGTATTTGTTTATCAGGCTGCAATCTTATTCCCTCCCTTTGTACTTCACATTTGCCTGGAGGGTCATAGACTGTCTTTTGGGAGAAAGAAGGAGGAATTGAAGCTGAAGTAGGAATTGAGCAGTTCTGCCTTTTCTTTATCATCTGTTACCATTTTCCCATCTCCACTGAGTAGCTGAGCCACTTTTTCTTTTCTCTTTCTTTTGCTACATATGTACCTGAAGAATGCTTTTTGTTGTTTTTAGTATCCCTTGCTTACCTCAGCTCATTTTCAGCTTTTGCCTTCCTAATACCATCCCTGCAATTCTTTGCTACTTGTCTGTACTCTTCCTTTATGAGCTGGCCTTCCTTCTACTTCCCATACGTGTATTTTTGTTTTGTTTTGTTTTCAGGTCCTCTCTGAGCTTTTTGTGAAGTCACATTTGTTGTATTTCCCCTCTACTACGTCACTGCCATCCATACCGAAGATGTTTTTTTCAGAGGTGGTGGTTTGGAGGTTAGCTCCAAGGATGAAGTGAGAAAGAGAAAGGTCATGCACTTTTGGTTTCCACCCTTGCACTGGCATTTGCTTACTTTTTCTATTTTATTTGCATGAATGGACAATTTTCCTTTGTATTTCTGTATATATATCATAGTGCTCAAAAGGATACTTAAAAAAAACAAGTTGAGATGTTGAAGCCATCCACAACTGAGTAGTGGTAGGTTGATTTTCTGGGTCCCAGGGCATTATTCTATCACTGCTCAAATAGGGGAGGCTTTTACATGTCATTATGTTTATTTTTGGTTCATTTTTTTAAAGGAACCTTAGGAATTGCTTTTTAAAAACAGCATTCTGATTACTGACACCTTGTTCTGCACTAAATTTTATTTATTTTTTCCTTCTGGGGAAAATTCTACTTTAATACATTTTTTTTTCTTCAGTAAGAATTTATTGACATATGGCTTCTAGCATTAACAGCTTCGCCCCATTCTGATAAAAAAAAAATTCTGCTGATTGTCTTATTTTATGAAGTGCTTTGCTGAGACAGGAGCCATATAGGATTGAACTTCAGGGTATCTGGCCCATCGTGAGCATGAAACCCATATGTAAACACACCAAACTGTCTCATGGTAAGGATTCTTGTTCTCTGCCTTTTTAAAAGCCTCTTATTATCCAATGCATGAATTCTTACTTTCCTGATCTCCTTTTGATGTCTTTCTGTTCATGTACAATCTAACTTTCTCTTTCTTTCGTAATTTTTTTTCCCTCTCAGGCTCACAGAGATTTTTTGAGCCTAAATTTCTTCTAGCCATTTGTTAAAATATGTTCCAATATCCTTCTCACTCTACTCTCATTATGCATCTTTTTTCTAAAGTTAACTTCTACAGATTGTCTGAAATCTTATTGCTTAGCATAATAAGCCACAACTAGACTAGGCCCACTGAATCTGTGGAACTTCAAAGGAGTTGACTCACTAAATCCCTAATGATTCAATGGGCCTAAGCAACAGAATTTCAGCCATCACAAACCTTTTAAGGCAAGGTGAAGAACAACGGGCCCATATGTTGTTAGATTACAACTCCCATAATCCCCAAGCACTGGTCATGCTAGTAGAGATGGTTGGAGTCTGGATCAAACAAGAGTGAAAGGTAAGACAGCTAAACTGTAGGATTTGATCCTGGCTGAACATGCTGACTTGGCTTGCTTTACAGAGACCTGGTTGGATGAAGCTGGGGGAGTTAATCTTTCTCAGTTTTGTCTACCTGGGTTCTATCTGCAGCAGCAGACCAGCCCTGGGGCAGAGGGGAGTTGCAATAGTCTTCTGAAACGCAATCACCTTTACCAAGATTTGAATGCATATACATGAGACAGATATTCTGTACCCAAGACAGAATGGGAATTCTGTTGGTGCATCACCCACCTCATTGCACAACGGTCTCCCTGCCTGAGCTAGCTGAGCTTCTCTCAGATGTGGCGTTGCAGTCACCTCGGCTTCTTGTGCTGGGTGACTTCTAAATTTAAGTGTAGACTAGTTTCTCAGGCAGATGATCCTGTCGAGCTCTTGGTGGATCTCTGGAGTGTGGAGGTGGCCAAGGCTATTGACACAATTGCTCCTAAGCATCCCTCCCACAAAATACAGCCAAACTAGCTTCTTGGTTTACTGAGGAACTGGGGATGATGAAACCAGTGGGATGGAGGGTAGCACGAGGATGGCAGTAAACTCAGACAGGATCCGATCAAACACAGGCTAGAGCTCATTGGAAAGCCTACGACATAGCAGTGGTTGCAGTGAAGAAGTTATTCCTCTCTGCCACCATTGCATTTGCACAGAGCCATCCAGCAGAGCTCTTTTAGCTGGTTAAGGGCCCATTACACAGATGGCCAGGAGAAGGATGCTGGCCACTCAAGATTTTGCATGGCAACTTGCAGAGAAAATTGCTTGGATCTGCTCTGACTTGGATGCTGTAATTGACACAAGTCGGCTGATGTGATTTTGCCCCCTGCTTGTCCCATTATAATGGATATGTTTAAGCTGGCACAGTTTGACAATGTGGACGTCGGTGAGGAGAAAGCCACTACTTGTGTGCTGGACCCTTGCCCTTCCTGGCTTATAAAAACAGCCAGAGGGGGACTAGCTGGGTGGGTTAAAGGAGTGGCGAATGCCTCCTTGCAACAAGGTAAAATACCAGAATATTCTAAGGAGGCAGTATTAAGACCTTTGTTTAAAAAGCCCTCCTTGAATCCCACTGTATTGGATAATTATCAGCCAGTTTCCAGTATTCCATTTTTGGGCAAGATCTTAGAAGATGTTGTGACATCTCAGCTCCAGATGTTCCTGGATGAAGCAGATTATCTTGATCCATTTCAATTTGGCTTCAGGCGTGATTATGGATCAGGGACAGCTTTGGTCACTTTGGTAGATGATCTGTACCGGGAACTAGAAAAGTGAGAGTGTGTCCCTGTTGGTTCTGCTCCATATCTCAGATGCTTTCAGTACCATCAACTATGGTATCCTTTTGAGATATCTTTCTTGGATGGTCGTGGAGGTACTGTTTCATAGTGGTTCCAATCCTTCCAGGATAGCTGGACTCAGAAGGTGGTTTGTGTGGAATTCTGCCCTGACCATTGGTCTGCAGTGTCCCTCAGGGCTCAGTCCTGTCCCCTATGTTATTGAACATCGAAACCACTGGTAGAGGTTGTCTGGAGTTTTGGGGTTCAGTGCCATCAGTATGCAGATGACACCCAACTCTAACTTTCCTTTCCATCTGATTACAAGGAAGCTGATCTGTGCATAGACCAGTGTCTGTTGTCAGTGATGGACTGGATGAGGACTAACAAACTGAAACTTAATCCAGACAAGACAGAAGTGCTCCTGGTCAATCAAAAGGCAAATCAGGGGATCCTTGTCCATTCAGCCTGTACTAGATGGGGTTACATTCCCCTTGAAAAGTGGGGTGTGCAGCTTGGGTGTACTCCTGGACTCAGCTCTGAGCTTGGATACACAGGTTTCAGCAGTGGCTAGCAGAGCTTTTACATTAAAGCTGGTGTGTTAGCTACATCTGTTCCGTAAAATATCCAATCTGGCAATGGTGACACATGTCTTAGTTACATCCTGTTTGGATTACTGCAACTCTCTCTATATGGGGCTGCCTTTGAAGAGTGTTCGGAAACTCCAGCTGGTTCAAAATGCTGCAGCCAGACTGTTAACTGGCACTGGTTATAGGCAGCATGTGACTCCCTTATTCACTGGCTGTCAGTCTGTTTCCAGGCCCAGTTCAAAATCCTGGTTATTACTTATAAAGCCCTATACGGCTTGGCCTCAGGGTATCTCAAGGATTGTATCACCCCATATGACCTTTCTCAACTTTTAAGATCTTCTGAGGAGGCTCTTCTTTCAGCTCCTTTCAGGCTTTTAAGAAGTAAGTGTATTAATTTACAGATTTTTAAAATTCTTTTAAGTAGTCTTTAAACTTGCTTTTAATCTTGATATATGTTCAATTGTTCTTAATATGATATTTATGTAGTCTTTTCAAACTTGTGGATTGTTTTAGAGCTTTAGCTGTTGTGAGCCACCTTGGGTCCTGGGAAGAAAGGCAACATATAAATTAAACAAACAAACTAACAAACATCTGGATGGCATACATTCCTCATGCCTTATTCTCAGGAAACCCTCACTGAAACTTTCCAAAGGATTGCCAATCCATAGAAGCAGCTTATTGGGACCGGGGTGGATGGGTGGTAGGGAGATTGAACAGAAGCAAAAAGGAAAAAGAAAGAAAGAAACACCTCTCAAAGATCAGCCTCAGTAAGATTTCACAGTCTTAAAAATATGCCAACAGGAATGTGTATATACAAAGCAAATGTGATAATTTATACTCAGTTTCTATATGTAGGGAACTGTTTGTGTTTGGTGTACACCAATGAAGGAAATCTAATTGGGTGTTTCTAGGGCGCTCCCAGAGTGACACAGAAGCAAGGTTACACTGCTGGACCTGCCCTCCTCCAATGCCTGGATGTTGAGTGTGGCTGTGGAGCTCTTAGGCTTAAGCACCTGCTCTTATGTAGGGTCAGGATTGCAATCACATATTTCAATGGTGGCATGGGGATGCTATGATTTCTTAGAATGCACAGAAACTAGTTTAACAGAAGCATCCGGACTGAAACGAAGGGGCAACCTGCCTGTGAAAAATTGCCTTAAATATTTAAAAAGTAATTCTGGCTTCATTATTTTTAGAGGTAAGGTGCAAAACAGATATATATGGTTGTCTAGAATTCCAGAGAATGTCTCTTGAATACAAGTATTCATAAGTGGCCTACTGCTGACCTACAGTCTTTGCCAAGAAATCTCCCACTGCTGCCCTTCAGCTGCTATCGCAGGGAACACAGCAGACTCAAAACAGCCATCGTTCAGTGGGATGCTGTTGTCCTTTGCTTGATCTCTGACTTCTATAGACTCGCCATAAAGGATTACAACCAGGATAAAATGGCACCCAGGTAACAAGCAGCCGTTCCCTGGAGTACACTAAATAGGCAGCCAAAGTCACTTTCTTCATGCTCGTCTTTCTCTTCAGATGAGGAAATTCTGGGGTGAAGTCAGTGCAAATCGAGCGCATGGCGTGAAAGATTGTTGGAGCTGTATACTGAATTCTTAAATTAGGCCGTCTGTGGCATTCACACATATTCAACTTGTAGGTACTTCCGAGCTTGAGAAGGTATTCATTACGAAAGTGGCAAAGGCACAGAGAGAAAATGGAACAAAATAAAGCCATAGAGTGAGTAACTCATCAGTTTAAAAATAAATGAAAGGGTGTAAGAACATGAGGCTTCTACTAGAACTGTTGCAACAGAATTAAAAATTTTAACTTTATTTTAGCTTCTTTTTTTATTGGTGTCGTAGGAATCCTATTAACCAGCTAGTTTAAATTTTTTTGGAAAATCTTAAATACTCTATAGAGAATAGTTCTGATATATAAGACTATTTTCTGATACAAGAGCTTTCATTCTGGGAACAAAATTGAAGGAAATTAATAAGATTAAACATGGGTAGTTTTCTGCACAATCGGCGTGCTTTGGTCTCCCATTACTGCTCCCTCAGACAGTTTTTGCCTCTTTTGCTTTATTCCCATAATGTAGGCTTTTTTATTGTGTTTATTATAACTGCATATATTTCATTTTATGGGCTAAAGCCAAAGTCCCAACTAGAGATTTTGAAATGAATGGAATGTGTGACTTGTGACAAACAAGTCACATTCATTTCAGTGGATCAGCTCTAGCTGGGAGTAACTTTGGATTTAGCTGCATACTCCCTCTTTCCCTAATGGCCTCTATAGGGTCATTTTACATTGGGTGAAAAAGAATATGAATTCCTAATGTCTTTGCAAGAATATAGTAATTTCAAATATATATAGACTGAGGAGGTCTGGGAATTAAAAATGAGCACAAGTGCTGTCAAAATAATACCAGCACTATAATGCAGGTTTTTTTTTAACACACACTGGATTTAGACAAACTGGTTTCCCACCACAAGCAGAAAAATGTAAATTCCATTTTAGATGCTTTAAAACAGTCAGCCAGCCATCATGCAACCACCTGTCATGTAATCAGGAATCCCTCATATGGTCAGAATTCACTGAAGAATAAATCCAGGGCTGCCCCGTACATGTAAGTGTATGTTGCACAGATTTACAGATTGGTTTGTCCTCTGAATGGAGTGAGTGAGGATGAGAAATATGACCCTGCATTACTCTTGCTTTATAATGGGGTAGGTTAATAGGAGAAGTCAGTTTTTACTGGTAAAAGCATACATTGAGGAAAGTTTGCCTTTCCATAGTTGCATATTCTACAGCCTGGCAGTACAATGAAATGAGAATATACTTTTGAGAAAGCTCTGGAGTGGTTCTTTCAGTGACTCTGAGCATGAGCACATTTGAAGATGAAGACACTGTGTTATCTCATAAAAGCTGGTCAGAATCTGAAGTCCATCAGAGCATTCCTCAACTATGAGTATAGTTGAGACGTAGCTTCAGGAGATCCCTCTAAGTCAACATGGGAACTATGAGTCCCATGGTTATCCAAGAGTCAGAAGATGTCCATGCTTACCAAGAAGGGCCAAGTGAAAATACCAATATTATGAGAGTCAGGAATACAAGGATCTTATGGAAATATTCACAGACAGTTCACCATAAGGACCTAGAAACATCATTCAGAAATACTCAGGGCCAAAGAAGGATGTGAACTAAAAAGCAGCACTAGAAATATTTGAACTGCTCTTCACAGAAGGCAATATTTACCACATAATTTGTGAAACAAAGTCAAAACTTGGTTACAAAATGCAGTTTGGTTACAGTGTGATAACAACAAATTTTCTTCTTGTTCATCTCCTACTGGAGGTCAAATGCCCTCACAGCTATCCTGATTTTGCATGTAGAACTTCTAAACCATGGCATTGTGTTGCATCCAGACCAGTCTTCTAACTCATTTGACCAATAAATTCTTGCTGTACTTCTTTCCCCTTTTATTTTACCTTCAGTGATCAGCTGTAGCAGTCATGCCTCAATGATGTTCTCTGATGACAATCTTTGCTCAAAGCGAACCTCATCTCTTTAGCAAGTCAGAAGCACTGCCCCTTCTCCCTTGAGTCCCCCTTATGCACCTGTGGTCATCAAGGTTAGTCATGAGTAGTCCTCATCATCAAGAGAGACCTTGCTGACTCTAATGGTCACAGAGTTCATGTCATGGTTTGGGCAAATATCTGAGGGTCAAGGACTCATGACAACACAGGGACCAGTGCACCAAGGAGCCATAGGTCAATGGAGACCAGGCAAGCCTGGACCATCATTTGGAGTGCTCCCGTGGGCTCCTCTGACTGATTTGCTGTCTTTCTTAGTATCCTTGTATTTGTAGAGGGTACCCCCATGAGGTTAGTATTTAAAGTCAGAGGGAGGGGCCAGAGTAAGGGTTGCTAGTATATAATTATTGGAACTGCCCATGTGTTTATGACTTTGATTATATTTCCACTATTTAATTCTGATTTTAAGATTTCCCCAGTTTTTTTATGTATTCCCTTTCTGTCAGTTCTTTAACTTTTGTGTGCAGGGTGTCATTTGCTTCGAATGTTCCAAGGTATTTATAATTTTCATCATTTGGTAGTGATTTCATAATATTGCCATTTTTAAAATCCATTCCATCTAGCTTTCAGATGTTGCCATATTGTATAGACAGAGCTGCACATTTTTCAATTCCAAATTTCATTTGAATATCTTCACTGAATATTCGCACTGTGTACAGCAGTGATTCTATCTCCGTGGAACATTTTGCATATAGTTTTAGGTCATCCATGTATAACAGAAGATTGATTTTTCCTTCTTGTTCTGAAATATGGTAGCCCAATCCAGTTCTGTTTAAAATTATTGACATGGAGATTAGTGAGATGTTAGACAGTAGTCATGACAAAGAATACCTTTGAAATATTTCTCTTTTGATGCTAACTTCACCAATTTCTTCACCATAGGCCACTAAGACAATTATAGTCTATTCAGGCCATGTTAAGATTTGTTTTTCATATTTTTGCATTCTTCAGTATCATTTTATCAATAAGCAGCTGGTCTTTCGTGCCTCTTGACTTTTTAAAGTTCCCTTTCTGTTCAGTTCGGTATAGGAAGTTTTCAATTAAATAATTATATATTGATTTTGCAAGTACACCTGTGAGGTGCTTGAACATTGTTGGAAGGCATGTAATTGGCTGATAATTGCTGGGTTCATTGCCCCTTTTATTATCAGAAATCTTCAGTTGTAGAATTTCTATAATTTGATGGAGACTTGTTAAATGCTTTAACCAAAATCTGTGTGACTCATCTGGACCAGATGCACTCCAGATTTTCACAGCTTTTACTTGCCTCTTATTCATTTCAGTTGTTATTACATCATCATCATCATCATCATCATCATCATCATCATTATTATTATTATTATTATTATTATACTATAATTATTAATAGTAGTAGTAGTAGTAGTAGTAGCATCAGCATCATCAGCATCACCTGCACAGCCACACTCCATGGAGAAGCTCAGGAGGCATATGGTTCATTACAGCAGCCTCCAGAGTGCACATGACCACAGAGGTGCAATGGCAGGCCCACTTGATCCACCACATATGGTTTGAACGCTCTTTGAATCATTTTTCCACAATAGATGAAATGTAGTGGGAGATAATTTTTTCTGGCAGAAGGCTGTCTAGTAATGAAAGGCCTAACACATTTTGGCAACATCTGACTGGGAAATGCATACATTTCATATTTCTCCCCCTAATAAATCTGCCTTTACGTTCCGGTTTCACTTTCAACAATCTTCATTTTACATCAGCTTAATTCTCTTAAACTGTAAGATTTACAGCCCAATTTCTTTTAAGAGTACAAGTTTAAGTAACTTAGAAAATAAATAATAATCTATCATTATGCCAGTGGCGTTGTCTGGCTCAGTTGCTAAGTCAGAGGATTTCAGAGAGCAGCCTGCTAGAAAGGAGAGGGCAGATAAAGGTAAAGGAAGACTCAAAGGTAAAAAAAGGACTTCAGTGAAAATGATATTTAAAATTTTAATTGCAAAGTTCTTAGGAAGCTAGGAGGGGCATAATCTTTCAAAAATAATTTAAAGGTTTAAATCAGAAAGCTGAAAATCACAAGTAGAAACGTATTTACAGGTATGTCCTGGAAAGTGATTTCATAGTTCAAGGGACAAAAGGTTATAAAAGCAAAATGAGTTTTAAAAGCAGTTTGGGATTTTGTTAACACCTGTAGCAGAAGGTAAAGTAATACAGTTGAGCTCCTCTCAACACTGCGGCCATCACTCTCTCCTCCTCCTCCTTTCTGCCTACCTCTTCAGTTTTGTTGCTGCTCACCCTCCTTGTTGCTATTATTCTGCATCCTCCTTCACCTTCTTTTCATCACTGCTTCAGCCTGCCCTATGTTTCACTCTAGGAGGAAGTTGACTTCTGCAGGGTAGAGCACACTGTGGTTGGCAGAAAGAAGGAGTTCCCCCAATGTGGAAGGTTGTGCAATTTGGTTGTTGTAGGTTTTTTGGGCTGTTTGGCCGTGTTCCGAAGGTTTTTCTTCCTAACATATCGCCAGTTTCTGTGGCTGGTGAAACGTTAGGAAGAAAAACCTTCGGAACACGGCCAAACAGCCCAAAAAACCTACAACAACCATCAGATCCTGGCCATGAAAGCCCAGAGAATACATTGTGCAATTTATTGTTCAGTTCTTTTGCTTAAGGAAGCCAGCCACCTCACTGTGCCTCCTGGGAGGGCCAGCTCTATTTTTATAACTAACTAACTAACTAAATAAATAAATATTAGCATTATTCATGGAATGGAAAAGAAATGGCAGCATTTACAGAAGAAGACATAACAGGAATTTATAGAACAGAGATGCCATTTGACTGGAGTGGGCTCCACAAATGAGGAGAGAAGGATGAAGCCATTTTAGGAGTAGATTGAGAAACCATCAACAGGAACTACGATGTACTTCAGTTTGGTTACATTATCTTGTTGACAGTGGCAGTGATGGTGGTGACAGCAGTGGTTGTTATGCGTCATCAAGTCAACTCATGATGACCCTATGAATGAGTAATTTCCAGAATGTCCTGTCTGCCACAGTCCTGCTCAGCTCTTGTAAACTCAAGCATGTGGCTTCCTTTACAGAGTCAATACATCTTGTCTTTGGTCTTCTTTTGCTGCTGCCTTCAACCTTTCCCAGTATTGAGTTTTCCAGAGAATCTTGCCTTCTCATGATGTTCCTCAGTTTCATCATTTTTGCTTGCAGAAGCAAAAATGCTTCAGGCTTGATTTTTTTTTTCCTAGGACCCATTTGTTTGCCTTTCTGGCACGAGGGAATATCTGAATGTCCTCTACAGGGCTCCTGATCTACAGACTCACTATGAGAGACTTATAGATTGTTGTCTTTTACACATCTGACAAGGAATTTGATTGTGGCCTCAGAAGATATTTTGCCTTGTTTATATTCAGTTAATTCTTCATTTCTGGATACCCTTTAGTATTTTGACTTGAAAATTCAAAAATGAATCCTTTTCTTCTTTGAAAGATTTATTTAGCAAGCACTTAAGTAAATAAGAGCAAAAAATGTAAAATATACTTGGAATATATATAAAAACTACATGAGTATATATTGGAAAAATCAGTCCTCTAATATAAAATTCTCTAGTTCATATATGTAAGTAGCATTTCTTCTATAACAAATGCTGGTTCTAATAAAGTATGAACTTCTGTTTAAATAGTATAAAACTTAAGTTTAGTAATTCAAAAGGACAGAAGAAAAAACTATTTCCCTTTAAGGCTATTTCTGAGCAAAAAGCTATCAATTAGATAAATCTCTGTTTATATGCTTTTGATGTTTTTGGTTTAGTCAAAACATTGTGACGTAAAACTTAGCATTCCTGTAGACTCCCTGGAAAAGACCCTGATGTTGGGAAAGTGTGAAGGCAAGAGGAGAAGGGGACGACAGAGGACGAGATGGTTGGACAGTGTCACCGAAGCTACCAACATGAATTTGACCAAACTCCGGGAGGCAGTGGAAGACAGGAGGGCCTGGCGTGCTCTGGTCCATGGGATCACAAAGAGTCGGACACAACTTAACGACTAAACAACAACATCAATTAGATAAAACTCTTATCCAGCCATTTTAAAAATCTCTATTGCAGTACATATTACTACTAAAAACAATTTGAGCATAGCATAAGCATAATAAATAATTCACATTGCATTAAGATAATTTTCACCCAATTTCTAGCAGAGATCTCTCCCTGCTTGTAAAAACAGGTTTCTGTATCCCTTGGGAGATGTTCCGTAAACAGGATATAAATCTCTGTTTATATGCTTTTGATGTTTTTGGTTTAGTCAAAACATTGTGACGTAAAACTTTAGCATTCCCGTATACAAGCAGTGTCCTTGGGTAGCTATCTGCTAGGGTACTGATCAGCTAGGCCAGCAGAGCTGTACGTGGCCCCCACCTTTGAAGTAACTTCCTTAACACCATATTTGGGCAGTCCAATGCATTTTGAATGTCAATTTCATGATTTTTACATTTTTATATTTCTTGCCATGTATTCTTTCCAAAACCTATAATTGACAGTGACACATCCTGGAAAATAATTAGCTAACACAAAGTAGCCAACTGACACATAATTTTGATGTAGGGGGGAGAGAGAGTTGAATATTATCAATGTGGCAAAAGGGAAAAGGACAAGCACTGACAAAGAAAGGGCAGAAATAGCTAAAGCACATAACAGGTATTGAGTAGTGGAAGATTTTAGAATAACCGTGTTATTTTTCAGCAGATTTGGATAATTGAAACTATCTGAGTCATATTTTGTTCCATATTACATTCAAGCCTCCAAGAAGACATGCTGATAAAACTGAAAGACAGTTCACTTTGCAAGACAAACTATACAGGTAATGCATGAATGGACAGACATAAATGGCTTTTTTCAGCATCCAAATGGTACCTAGAGCCAGCATATGCCCAAAGAGATGCAGAAAACAGAAAGAGAAAAGCAGTGAAGAATGAGATGTATAAAGAGAGAAAAGTCAACAGATGAAACACCTTCTAACATGACAGCCAATGACTAATACCAGGCCGGATCATTAGACAGACAGACAGACAGACAGACAGACAGACAGATAGATAGATAGATAGATAGATAGATAGATAGATAGATAGATAGATAGATAGATAGATAGATAGATAGATAGATAGATAGATAGATAGATAGATAGATCGATCGATCGATCGATCGATCGATCGATTTCTTTTTATCTTGAATACACGTGCCACTCTTTTAAGATGTAACCTATATTTTAGATACTGGAATAAATAGGTCACCAGCCATTGTTTGTCCCATCTGTGCCAAAAGGCAATCACCAGACAAGCAAAAAGGTTTCTATGCTAAATATCACAGAACATTTCTTTTAAGTTCCAGATTTTTAAATGTTTTTTTAAATTTAATCCTAGTTTTTAAGCTTAATATAAATTTAATTGTTTTTAATATGATACTTATACAGTATTTTAAAACTTTGTTTTATAGTTTTATCTCTTGTGAGCTACCTTGAGTCCCCTATGGGGAAAAAAAGATGGCATTAAATAAATAAATAAATAAATTTATTTCTTCCCTTTGTGTTTCCTTGCATATAAATCCATCCATATGGTTTTTTTTAAAAAAAAAGCCTTTTGGCCTTATGCAACGCGCAGACGCAGGACAGCTGAACCTGAAATATAGTATTCTGGTACCTGCAGTACCAGAGGGACAAGTAATCAGAAGGTGGGGCCCAACAAGTTGTGGACAGGACTCACAAAGATATTGCAGGGACGATGGAAGGCATAGACTTAGTTTTTATATTTTTTAAAATAATCATACTTTTCATCAAAAATGCTCAAGGAAGCATGCATGATTCTCCTCATACACATGTTACCCCCCAGAACAATAATGTGAGGTGGTTAATCTGAGGGAGGGTGACTGGTGAAAGGCCACTCACTGCCTTAATGCTTAACTGTGTACATTTCACCTGGGGCTTCCATTGGCCTAGTCCAGTGGCTCCCACCAGAAAGAGTTGGAATTGGAGTCCAAGAACACTGGGATTGCCCAAGGCTGGAAAACACTGCCCTCATTCAATATACCAGGCACTGCACAACAGTGGATTGCCACACAGACTTTAACATCACTGCAGAGAAATCTAATACCTTCCATCAACCACAGACAAAAACCTTAAAAAAAGGAAAGAAAAATCCCTTCAGAAGGGTCACTGTCTTTGCAAATTTCAACCAGTTCTACTAAGATATAGAAGTTATTCCCAGTTCCTCATTAAACAAAAACAAAAACCCATAAATATTCAATTTAAAGTATGTAGCACAAAAGCTCCCTGAATCTGTTTGTCTGACATGTGGTAGGTCAAATCCTCTGCAGGTTTCATTTCTTCTTCTTCTTCTTCTTCTTCTTCTTCTTCACCTTCTTCTTCTTTGTATAGCCATTTCTTGCTTTTGAGTTACAATGGATGGGAGGAATGGAGAATTTCATTTCCAAATCGAGGTTCAGATTCACATCCAAATTGGACAATTTCCTGTTTCTTTAACAAATAAAAAAACGTTGTTGCTACTAACTGCACTAATAATGTGAAATTTACCACCAACGTTAAAACTGGTAAGTGAAAGTTTCCTGCAATTTGTCTCATTATCCCAATCTAGATTAAAAATCACACTAAGGTGCCTGAGTAGAATTACTCCACTAGTATGCTTTGTTTCCATAGCAACCTGGGAGAGAGATAAGAGAAACAACTGACGACAAAATTCCAGAACCTGGGAAGTGAAAAGTTTGGGAACAGAGGGGATAACAACCACTTGTGTTCAAAGCCCTGGAAGATCAAGTACAGTAAGAACAGAATGTAGGTCTTTTCATTCAGCAGCAAAGAGGGCACTGCTTTCCCACATTCTGTGCTAACTTGATTTGGTGTTAATGCCCAAATCAAGTCTCGTACCAGTTATAAAACCTAGTGAGAAGTGCAAATTATAGAAATGTCCAGTCAGTTACTTTACATATGTTACTAGTTTTGTTAGCCTATTTCCTGAGAAATTTTTGCAACAATCAGGCCAACAATCACGGAGTGTTTAGGTATGTTTGTATAACTAGGTCGCCAGGTCAGCAATATCCCACTGTCCAAGAGTTTAGGGTTAAACTCTCATATCAAGAGATTAGCCCCTTGTGATGTTATGGGGTTGGGCCATTTATCAACAATTGCAAAATTGTACACATTTAATTAACAGACAACATAAATACTTTCTAATGAATATGAAGGCTAAGAAGCTGCATGCAGGCTAATGGAGAAGTCAAGGGTATTTCTGTGCATGTCTGAAGTAGGATGATCATTGCTACCTCAGTGAAAAGGAAGACTCAGATAACAAGGATTGCCAAGAAGAAAGATACAGCTCAACAACTGCAGAAGATTATGACCTGACCAGGCAGCCGCTGTCCTTGCTCCATCTGCTACCCAGCAAAGTTTTAGGGGATCTTGTTTGCTGAAGCAAAATCGGAATAAATTGGTGCGTTCCACAACACTAAAGAACTCATTTATATGGTGTAGCCTCACTTTATCTCCACCACCACTGCCATCACAAATGAGGGGCTCAAGGGAATTCCCAGGAAGCTCGGGAAAACTTCTTTTTTGGATTAAATCTCACTAAATCAGCCTGCCAGTATGACTACTGGCTTTTCTAAGCTTTGGAAATGCTTCAGAAAACGCCTGTGTTATCTATACCTGTAACAAGCCCAAGATCAGAGACTGCTGGCATTTCTCTTCTTTCCCTCCCTCTAAAAAGAAATAATTAAGACTTTGGAACCAACTCAAGAAAACTAGATCCATTTTCCAAGAGAATGGCCCAAACTGTTCAAAACTGCTTTAAAATGAGCAGTGAGTGACAAGGCTGAAGATGAGAGGTTAAGTTAACCAGTGAATAGATCAAACCTCAGCACTGCGAGAAGGCTGCGTTCTTGAAAGCAAAACCAAAATCAGTGACAGATGATTGAATCCTGTGGCCTAAATTTAGCACAGACAGGCATGCAAAAGCACATTCAGATTGACTGCTTTAAGCAGGCCTAAATTTGCACCAACTTTAGGATTAGGTCTTTGCATCCATTTGTACACAAAAATCAGTTCAGGAGCCTCTGAAGTCTACGTTCAAATGAGGAAACACTAGGGACCCACGTGACCTCACTTTTTCCCGTTGCATTTTCTCATCAATTCAGCAGTAGTATTGGACTCCTACCACTTTCTTTACTGTGTCTGTAATAACCATCACACCACAGTTGATAACCTTTACTAAAGAAAATCAAATTGCTTTGAGGGGTCTTTAGAAGGTCTTGAAACCTATCATTGGTTGGAGCACCTAAATGCCCTTGCACCGTTTCTGTTGCTGTAACCCATTAATCGCAAAATCTCATATAGATAACTATTGAGTTTGGTTAGAAATATAATAATATTTATCCCCCCTCATGATCCCTGTCATGGAAAAGTAAGGTATTAACAATGTATTGTTTGTGCAACCAGCTGAAGGACCCAGCAGGAGATGACTGCCCTCTTTTTTCACAGACCACCATGAGCGGGTTGCCGTAGGATAAGATTGTATAATCCTGAATGGACTTCACTACTTTTGGCTCTCGAAGAAATGCTGTGTTTTTAAAGGTCCGCCTACAGTTGAAAAGGAAAAGAATGCTATAGATAGAAAAGAAGCACAAGACACCGTCAGCTGGACCTAAATGTTTGTGCTTTCTACACCACTTTTCTTCTTATAAGAAAGCTTTTCTTCACATTATGCATGGTTAGGCAGTGGCATTCACTCTCACAATGTTGGAATGGCTGCCCATTTGGATGGCTTTAAAAAAAAATTGGATAAATTCAGGGAGGTAACAGCCATTAATGACTTCTAGTCAGAATGGCTATATGGGTTGCTTCCAGCATAGAAGGCAGAGAGCCTGTAGATTCCAGTTCCAGGGAAACATGAGACAGAGGGTGTGGTGGAACTCATATCTTCCAGATGGGCTTCCTCTAGCTGCTCTGTGAGCAGAACGCTGCACTAAAGAAGCCTTGGTGTACGACAACAAGGGTCATTTCACGTTCCATTTTAACATGGGGACCATTTAAAATGGTGTCAAACCCCCCCCCCCCCACTCCATGTAGTCTGAAGTGGTTGAATTCACTCTATATCTTATAATTTTACTTTACTGTGCGGATTCCATTTCAGACTCAGCAGGATATTTTTAGTAGTTTCGTTGTAGTTAATTGATTGATCTGTATGTGTGTGTGTGTTGATAAATGCGAGGAGGACGAAGGAGAGATCTGGCTAGAAGTGCCAGAGCAGCTCTAACTGGAGCCACCTAAGGAAGTGCTGCAAGCTTTGACACTATAGCTCAGAGGCGGTAACAGCACCCATCAGTAGGACCTTCCTCGATGGCAAGCATTCCCACCCAGCTGTGAGAGTGGGGGAAGCAGAGACAATTGAATCAACCATTGGAAGATGAGTTGCAGGCCATCCAGCACATGGCTTGCTTCTCCCATAACACAGGGTGGAGACAAGGGTCTTTTGAGGCCTCCAGAAACTTGTATGAGGTCCAGTAACTGTACCCCATCTTTGGACTTGAGAACTGCCCAAAATCAGACTGACTGGAGTGGATTAAAGGGAGACTTGAACATTTAAAGTATTTTGTAGCTATCTTCATAGTCTGGTTATTAAGGCTGAGTTGCAGAAGAAGCTTTGACTCCAACCCTGGTGTCAAGACCCATTGGTCCTTTTGACAACCTCCTCCTCCTCATGGTGGAATTGGGAGCACAAAGAATGAGTAACTGGATGAAAAAGGAAGATGTCACTTTGACACATCTATAATTCCTGAAGGATATTTCCCAGTCAAGAATAATCACCTAACAGCTTAAAATAAAGCAGGAAGCCTTATGCTTCCTGCCTCACCAGTATGAAATATTCTTGAGTCTGAATGTCTGTGTCTATTTTTGCTACAAGTATCCTTCCTTCCTTCCTTCCTTCCTTCCTTCCTTCCTTCCTTCCTTCCTTCCTTCCTTCCTTCCTTGCAACAACAACCATTCATTTCTCAGCAATATTGTTTGGAATGATAGCAAAAAACCCTGAATACCCAAACAAATGGAATTAAAGTGTCAACCATTCTTCAACCCACCCCTTGGATGTTCAAGAATTTTTGACATTGATTTGCAAGCACAAACCTGCACCCTTGTACTAACCAAAGCTGGTCTGGTTAAAATATAGCACCTTTTTTTTGCCACACTTTGCCTCTTAGCAAAACTGAACAGATCTGTGTGCTTGCAAAGTAGTCTATTTTTTCCCAACCATTTTCACAGTTTAGAACAAATTGGCACAGTTCTCTTTAAATTAGAAAAAACAAAACCACTCTGCCTCTTTTTCAATTTATGCCTGTGCCAGGTAGCTATGGCAGAAAGCTGTTCATTTGAACACAGCAGCAGTAAGGGAAGAGCTGCTTGACCTTCAATGTGAATCCCTTCCAAATCACTTTTTCCAGCTGCTTTTCTTCAAATGACATCCCATCTCTCTCTCTTTCTTTCCCTCTCCCCTTTCTCATCCCCTTGAAGACAAGATGTGCTGTTGGGGCAACTTTGAGCAAACAGGAAGAATTAAAGCATCTCTCACCTTGTAAACCTGGACTAGAAACAAACCCACCAAAATCAGATGGGGTTTGTGTGGAAACATATTTTTTTGTCAAGGTGTGATGCATAAGGCCCAATGCAAACAAAGCATGGCCTCTACAAACCTAAACATTCACATTTAGCAAGGCCACCAAGAATTTGTTTCATTTTGTTTTGTTTTTTGGACAAAATGTATGATGTCTGCTGTACATCAGTCTGATGAAGAATTGCTTTTCATGCTGATTGCATTTAAATGTTGTGTTAGAAAATGTGTTGTGTGAACGTGTGAGGTATTTATACCACTCTTTCTCTCTTTACTATTTTTTTTTTAATCATGATATTCAGCAGTCAAAGATGGTAGCTGAGAGCTCATCACAGTGATCTGCTGATTGAAGCTTTCAAGACGATTTGGTCAGAAATTTAGGAAATTTAGAAAAAGTGGTTGTTTGAATTCACTTTTCTCTCTCTTAAAGATGCCAAAATAGACAAGATCCACACCATGCTCTTCTGTGATAACAAGTATCATGTCATTTGGTAAGCTTCATTCTTGAGATGCCACTTCACTGTCATTTTTGAAGTTATAGAAGATTACAGATTTAGAGTATGATCCAAACTCAAAGCTAGCAGTACATTTGGAATGGGCAGAAGCCTCTTGTGCTGCTGCCATTGCCGGCAGAACTCCCTTGTACTGACTGATCTCCGATCTGTTGGTGCAACTGCTGTGCTGGCTAAGATCAACCAGCAAATGATCCAAAATGAAGGCAAAGAAGGGAAGGAATGGAGGGGGGACTGCATGACACCAGATCTAAACCCCTCTTAGCCCAGACTCACAGCCATTCTGCCAGCACAAAGTTAGGCTAGAATCCAGTAGTCTTGATTTCCAAAATCCCTAGGCTAGGGGAGATTTAGTTTCAACACAGTGTTGGTTGCCTTCTTGTTGGCTCAGCCAGCTCTCAACCATCTTGCCTGGTTAGGATTGCATCCTTACTTTTTTGGCCTTATTTAGTATACATATTGATCTATATTTCCCCCCTCAACTTTGCTCTATTGCATATTGGCTGGTTGTGTTGAATTGGTGCCTGGATGTGGTCTTGGACTATTTGAAGACTGAGACCCAGTTCAGCTGAGACAGAGGTATTGTTGAGGTGAGAGTGGTGTTCAGAGGATTTAAGAAGCGTCTCATTCCTCCTATATGGTCAGATCTGCAAGCTGGGAATGCCAGCATTGTGATTAGAATATCCAAACTAGTCCTCAATGTGCAGCAATGTTTGTCATCTTGTACATCTTCCGCAACCTCACTAGGATGAACATAACTGCAAGATGAGTGTAGCTGCAAAGGGTAGGATGATTCAGTCTTTTTACATCAGTTTCAATTCCCTGCCTACTTTGCAGCAGTCAAAGCATTCCTTAAGGATATTAATGGCTTTGGGATCAGGTTGTTTAAATCAGGGGTCCCCAACCCCCGGTCCGCAGCCCAGTGCCAGTCCGTGGCCTGGGCCGGACTGGGCCGCAGAGACAGATCTCCCCCCACCCCCCCGCACGCACTCCCCCCCCACAGCCCCTTTGCACATGCGTGCGAGTGTGCGTGCGCCCACGCAAGTGCCTCCCACCCCTTTGTTAATGTGCGTGAGTGCCCCCTGCCTTTGCGCATGTACATGCACACGCGCAAGCACCCCCAAGCACCCCCACCCCTTCGCGCAAGTGCACACACGCATGCGTGAGCACCCCTGCCCCTTCGCGCATGTGCGCAAGTACAGGGGGTGCCCCGCATTCCCCGTACACGGGCCCCGTCCTCCCCCAACCGGTCCACGGTGACAAAAAGGTTGGGGACCACTGGTTTAAATGACTGTCACCTTCCAGCTATGCCTACCCAAGTCAAGAACTCTAATTTTAATCCTTGTAGTCAAAATCCCTGGAAAATCCAGTGCCAGGACTATCACAGAGTAGTTCTTTCCATGGCTCCCCTTCACTTAATTGGTTGTGCAACCAGTTGCACAAACCAAATTCTCAACCAGTGCAAGACCAGAGGCACAATCTAGAGCCTATCAAGAGCAATGTTTATGCAACTGCCCACACACAATCACCCAAGAATTCCAACCTGTAGGTCTTCATAATTTTTTTTTGTCAGAAATGCTGTATTGTTTTGGTTACTGCATTTCAATTTTTTTTCTTGTGGGACACCTAGAAAATAAGCATTATTTAGAAGCCTGTATATCACATACTGGATATGAACTGACAGTAACTTCTACTTTACAAGCCAGTAGAAATGACTGGAAATGTGCTCAAGAGGTCGAACACCAGGGGAAGTCCTGAACAGATTGTGCTCACTGATGTTAATAATGTGGATAGTTGTCTAAATAAGACCAAAACAAAAAAAAACCCTGCCAAACATGCACTCTGACAAACAAAATGTAACCATGTTCTTTGAGTTTCTTTGATTTGAACTGTACAGTCTAATTAGTATTATTCCAACCATCTGTACATTGTTAGTGCAATATATTGGACTCTAATATTTTGAATTATATACAAACGGTTGGAATGCAGGGATACTGACTGCTTGATAGGGGATGGTGTCTGTTGTTCCTGCCCTTCATTTCCACACCTTTCACACTCCTTTGTGATGCAGCACATTCCTACAAAGGCTCTGGGTTGCCTGCCTGTGATCACAGGCCTTGCATTTTGCAGGCTTTCCAGTTATGCATACAAAACTCTCTATGCAAAAGCATAGATTCCATTCACAAAGGATGGGCCAATATGTGACAAATGTCAGCAAAGACAGAAGATGCAGTTCACCCTCTGTGCACTTAGTATTCCTGCATTCTAACCATTTGGAAAAGGTCAGAGGTTCTATTAATGAGAGCTGGACAGAACTGACTATTTCTCCTTCATTTTGAATATTGTCATCAGTCCTTTCAGTCCCATTCCAGATTTTAAAAATATAATTGCATTTTTTTCTTTTTCTAAATATTGCTTGAACAACTGCTTCACAAAATAATCTTCTTTAATGCATTTGATGCTAACATTCACATTTTAAAAATGTTTTTTGTTTTGTTTTGTTTTTAAGCCAGGCACTATATCAACCACATCTCGAGAAGTGGGAAAGCCAAAGGATCATTATTTTCCAAGGGAGATATTAGTCTGGGAAGTGCAAATCAGATTGGTTTCTGTAATATGGTGGACCAAATGAAATCCTAGAATACCCTCACTTTTAACTCACACCATGACTTGAATTACCTTCAGTGATATTAATGCTTGACACAAAATACAAGTCATTGGATTTATTATGAAACATAAGGTGACATTATTACAAAGCAGTTGTAAAGCCACAATATATTTCTACAAAGCATTTAAGAACCAAAATAATTATTATTTTGCAACTATGAAAACAAATACCACATTCAAATCTTCTTCCTTCTACCTACACAAGAAGATCCAAGAAGTCATCTGTGCAGAAAGCAGAGCATCAGGGAAAGGGTCCAAACCCAGTTATCTCAAGGTTAACATTGGAGTGACTTATTAAGTGATATTTTGGATGTAGGCCATCACTGACAGCAAAACTGTACAGTTGTAATACAGATTTTATACATAAAAGTGGAGAGTTCTGGCTTTGATCTTTTTAAAAGATACATTCAAAAACAAGCCTTGCCATTTTTCACAGCAGTCCCATCTTTCCATATTTTTCTACTTCATCGTTATATTATTATGCCAAAATGCAGAAATAATGGATGGATCAAATACATTCAACTGCATAACCAGGTTCCCCTCCACCCAAAAGTAGTATTTCCATACTCATAATATATCATATCAAGCTATATATATCACTCTATTAAAACTATGGTTGCGTATTTACAACTGTGTGCATATATATATATATAGTATAATATACATTCTTTATTATAAGGAAGAAAATAATTGCACATAATAACAAATTATTAGGTAGGATTCTATATTTCAAAGTGCCTTTTTACTAACAGTGTAAAATTAAAATGTAAAAGGCTATTCCTTTTCTTCATGCTTCCCCAATAAATGAACAACAGTTCAGCATGTACATCTCTTCACAAGGCGATGTAGGAATTATTTTAGTAAAACTCAACATGTTTCTCTGTGGAGGGAAATACGACAGGCCCCACTCCCTTTGCAGTTATTTTGTGAAAGAATGAAAACCACCTGCAGTTCTTCTTCTGCTTTCCAGCACATACTAAAGCAATAGTAGAACTGGATCATCACCATCATAATTTTAGAACTGCAGAGTGGACCCCATGAATCAAGTCCAGCCCCTGTCAAGGAGGCACAGTGGGGAATCAAACTCCCAACCTCTGGCTTTGCAGCCAGATGCCTAAACCACTGAGCTATAGAGCTCATAAGTTACTTTTTTAGGCTTAAACTCTCAAAAAACCCTGTCAGTATAGATAGTGGCCATGCTGGCCAGATGGTTCTGGAAGTTCTCATCCAAAAAGTAACTTTTCCAAACTCTGTTATGCAATCTTCACTCACAATGTGTTTTGAATGGAATATACAGTGTGTTGTGGGTTTTATCATATTACGGACTTTCAATCCAGTTTTTCCTAGAAGGAAAAAGTGCTGAGGATCAATTTGATTAGCAAAGTTCCCTTTGATTACAGTTATGCCAAGACATTCTCAAGATCATAACATCTAAAAAACGTGTAGCAAAAATACATGCTATAAAATTGTTCCACAATATGAAATACCTCCAGAACAAGATGAAAGAACTGTTCAACTTGATGGCAATACTTTGTACTGAAATATTATGTAAAAAGAGATGCAAAATATATATGCAAGCAAACAGAATGCCAAGGCCAACAGTTGACATTTCAACTTCTTTCAAGCAATTCAAATATTTCAGTGCTAGTCTTTTTCGTTTAAAGGATGGAATGCACAGCATCCCTTAAAAAAAAGAAAACAAGAAAGGTGGTGTGGTTCACGTGCGATGCTCAACTGTAGTGCAACATTATGAGAACAAGCCTAGCCTCCACCCTTGGGGTCTGACACTCCCCGCACGCACACGCACACACACAGAGAGCTCTCCTCCTTTCCCCATGAGGGGAAATTTGGAAGCTTACATTTACATTCTTTTAACCATGGTTTGTTATATCACAGGAGCATGAGGGGAAGTCATTAAATACAATTTTTATTTGCTGGAAACAAGCCAGCTCAGACCATGGGCTATGAAAATTGATTATTAAACAGGTATGATAGTTAAAATAAACTGCAGTTTAGCACCTGGAAGATCAAGTGACTGCTGTGGCCCAGGGTTCCTTTACACAGTCTTGGTTGGTGCACTGAGGTCCACTCCTTCCTGGAGAAGGCAGATTTGGCCATAATCATCTCTGCCTTAATTATGCCCCAGTTAGATTGCTGCAGTGTCCTCTGTGTGGAGCTGCTCCTAAAGAATGTTTTGAAACTGCATTTAATACGAAATGCAGTAGCCAGACTCCTCTGGCCTTTGCTTTGTTGATCAAATTGTATTTGTCTTGCATCAACTCCATTGAATTCTGATTTGCTTCTGAGTGCAATTCAACCTGCTGGTTCTTAAAGTATTAAATAGCTGCTGCCTAGGGCATCCCAGGATCTGTAGTGCAATAAAGTCACTTTTCATCTCTGATTTGAAGGACCACCTGTGCATAGTTAACTACAATAAACCTCAACTGCAGCCATCTGAAGTTATGTTTCCCACTCTCCACCTGCAGGTAGATTCCAAAACAGGAAGAGAGCCCAAAAGGTGACAAGGGTGGACAGGGAAACAATTTCCTGGAGGGAATGAGCTGATGAGGAAGCAACTCTCTTCCAGATCCCTCTCTGTAACTATACCCTGCTGTCAGGTTCGAACCATGACTTAGTCTAGATAATGTGTAATTACCTCAGATTTCACATCAACTAGAACTTCACTGTAGAACAATAATGCAATCAATGCCACTGTAGAATAAAAACATTCATAATAGTATTACAGTATCCAAAGCTATGAACAGCTTTATGTCCAGTGTTTACCAACATAATGCTCATCACCTTATACCCCACAGCCTGAAATCTGCAACAACTATCACTCCTAATTACTCTATTTAGGCTAAAATCCTACACATACCTACCTGAGAATAAGCTCTACTGAACAGAGTGGCACACACTGTTGAATACATGTGTATAGGGTTGTTCCCAGTGAATCACGAGTGTGGATTAGATCTTCAGTTCTGCACAGAAAGGGGTGGAAATGACACTCTTCCCCACCTTGATCAGGAGATGAAGAATGCTATTTTGTATGAGTCTGTATGAGTCTAAATAGCTCAATAAAGACTTTATTTAGAGAGCACACATTCCTGAAATATTTAAGTAACAGCTCTAGCATAAGATGGTTTTGTTTCACTTAGGTTGGTAGGACTAAACTATAATCCCAGGTACAGTTACCTGGGAATAAGACCAAATAAATTCTGCAAACATATACCTGTTCACATAATGTGTACATTTGTGTTCATATAATCTGAACACAGAGAGCGGTATCTCTGCCGTAAAAGTGCACTATCTGAATTTGTACTTGGCAGCACTATGTTTGGAACAGTCACGTCATAATAAAACTGAATTAATTAATCCCGGACATTGCCCCTGAGTTGTTTAGCAAACTAGCTACAACATGAAGCACATTAACAGAAGAACTTGTTCTACCAATCACCCTCCGTAGGGTAGGAGCATTATGTGGATTGTGTCTTTCATGTGCTACACAGGTCTTGTCTGCTGGTGGTATCTTAAAAATGCAGAAGCAGTCTACATTCACAGTGACCAGAGTTCTACAATCTTCCTTTGGCCAAAGTCATTAAGTCTGGCAAATCGTTTTAGTTCTGTGTCACGCTACAGTCTGTACTCATCAGTTGGCTTGATGATCACTTCGAAGATGCATTGCAGTAGGTTCAAAAAACTGAAAGGAAAAATTCAAAGGAAAATTCAGTCAAGTACTCCCTAAAGGGCAATCAATCAGCCACACAGTTACTATTGATTTTCATTTGTCTCAGAAAGCTCAAATCAGAAGCATATTGTATAGAAGAATCATAGCTGACTTGACTCAATATAGCCGCATAGTAACTGTGCATGGCAGTGACATTGTGGGTTTAAAAACTCTCACACACACCTTTCCCAGCTTGATAAGGGCTTACATTCCTCATGCTAGTAATGGTTTAGCTCACACTGTTAAAAACAATATAGCAAAAAAATGTGGTTTAACTTATTTACTTTTTTTCAAATCAAAGCAATAACCATAGTGACCAAAACCAAATTATTTCTGAGAACTAAAGAAAACCCGCCGAATCAGAGGAACTTAACATAACTACTAATTTACAAAGTTTCCACAGACTATGTAGAGCTGTACTTGGGACAAACAACTGGATACAAGTCCATATATTCCTTACACATTACAAATGTGAAATATTAAGAAAACACGATAATATGTTCCATGTAGTTGGATCAGAAGAAGAGTAAAGTAATATATTCTGCTTTACAGTTAGCATTACTATTACAGCACAGTGCAAATGTACATTGTCCCCTTACCCCAAACTTAGTCCACAGAGGCAGATGTCTCAAGTCCAAAGCCTGAAAGCAACTGGCTACTTGTCTTTAATTTCCTTTCCCATTAACAAAGGTATGGCAGCATTGCATTTCAACTGTGAAGTAACGAGGTATAACTTCCCTCCTTTTGCAGTGTAGCTTTTTGACTACTTCTATAGTCTCTGGGGTAGGACTTCACAAAATGGGGAATGAAGAGTATGTTGTGGTTCAAGTGCTGGTTTTTACTGTGCCTCGTGCTCTATTGTGGGTGTTAAGAAGGGAAGAATAAAGTGGTTGCGAAGAGAGCATCCTTATTCCCCCATAGGCTCATACTATTCAGAATTTTCAAAAAGTAACTCAAAGTATCTATTCTAGTAATTGTCAAGAAACAAGGAAGTAAAATGTCAATTTTTGAATGTGGCTATAATGGAACTACTTTTTGGAAAGTGTGTCAATGATTGTAGCTGTTTACTTCTTAAAGCCAGTGGGCTCATTATTACTATTTGGAGAATCGCATGGAACACTGTGACTCTTAAGCCTTCTTCTTGCAGACAGCTTTTCAGCAGTGATGCACCTTTAGGGGAAAAAGCTCCCCACAGGTTAGTGACAAACCTTTCACAAGCCTCAGCAGCAGTGTAAGGTCTGGAAAAATTCCCCACATGTTATGAGTGTTAGTGAATGAATGCAAGGCCTGGTGGGAATTATGGCAACCACAGCAACTAAGGGATGCAATTTGTTGCCTACCTAGCAAAAATTATTTTTTCTCCACTGATTCTGAGTTATATTATCTAATAATCGGGTTTTACAGAGGGTTTTTGTGCATTTACTAAGATCCCCCTTGTAACTATTTCTACAATCAGCTAGTGAAGAAACAGTTTTGCCCTCCCACCCACTCTGTCATCACAATGCTCTGCCCTGAACCTGAGGGAGTCAACTGGTAAAGTGGCCTAACATTTGCACTGATAAGGACTTCAGGCTTATGTGGGGGAAAGAGTTAGGCAAATGAAATAAATCAAGGCATTTTCTCATATTTTCCTGATTCCAAATTCGCTTATTTGTGATTGTATGCTGTAAATTTGATTTTGACTTTGATTTATGTATCACCATTATGTTCAGGCAGGCAGGCTGGCTACAGTCCACCAAACAACATGCTAAATAAAATTTGTTAGTTTTTAAAGATCTCAAAAGAATCACTGTTAATTTTGCTGCCACAAACTGACAAAGCTACACCTTGGAAAAATCAATTAAAATTAAGCACTCTCATGTTCTTCTGACTTCAGTGGGAGCAATATACATGGTCCCATCTCTCCCGCTGAAATCAAATAAGCACAACACTGGCTGGCTTGCAAACATGAATCTGATTATTCTGTTATTTCTTTCTTTCTTTCTTTCTTTCTGGTTTTGATTCCTGTGTAATTCTTGACACAATGTGGTAACCACAAGCAGCCCCAAACTAACAATTTAAATCACTTACCTTCCAAACTAAATTCTATTTTAAAACGCTTTCAATGTGTAAACTGCTATCTGATTGCTTACTACAGGTATTATGTCCAATCGTCTGAAACTAAGTTGCTCACTACAGATGAGAATCTGTCAGAATCAGAGCCAAAGCAGATGCTGTTTTAAAGACAGGACAAACAGTCATGATTTTTTCCAATTTTAAACTAAGCTAAATGCAATGATCCTACTCTTGATAGCAACCGTAACATGTATGGCAAATCCAGATCAGTCCTACCATCTCTACATTTTATATTGAAAAATAATAACTTGTTGCTCTATATGTATACCTCTGTTCTTCAATCAAGGTTTAAAGAATGGTGGACCTAAATGCTGACTAGTATCCTAGTGGGGGAAGGGTAAAAGATGCACACATACATTCTCATGCCAAAGCCTTGATACATTTACTATACTTTAAAATGGGAAATGGCAGGCTGGTGTTAATATTTTCCAGATTAGGTCTTTATGATGACATCATGTCTCATTCATTGAATGTTATGGCTGGTGTGTGTGTGTGCGAGGGGTTAGAAAACATAATCTCTCATTCAGAATCCTCCCATGTTTGTCCACTATTTCTATCATCTCTTTTTTCTAGCACAGGAAATCCATTACAGAGAGCAAGATGGAACAGCTGCCTAGTGCCTTTTAGCTGGGAGCAGCAGCAGCCCTGTGTGTGGAAGAACCTATCTGCCTACACCCAATGCTCCACAACGGATGAGCCTCAGAGTTCTCTTCCCCTCCTCTCCTCTGCGCAATACCACAAACTTGTTCCCGAGGGGTTCCTGAACTATCTTTTAAGCAGCTAAAGGCAGGATTCACTTTCTCCTTAATCCACTGGTGGAAAGTTTTCACCAAGAAGTACCCAGTAAAATAGTGTATTTTGAGAGACGTAACAAAAGACTTTCTAGCAAATTATCTCAGAGCCAAGAATTTGGCTGTTAATTTCAAATCAATATATGAATTTTAGCCTCTCTTTATTTTAGCTTATTCCTATTCCTGCCTCATTTGATTTCCTGCCCCCACTCTGGTCTTTGTTCATTTTCTCCCAAGTTTCACTCCCCATTTAATATTACACTGTTCCTCCTCCTCCTTTCACTAGGTCATATGTCAAGTTTTTCCTGTGTTCCCTCTTTTCTTGGGATTTTTTAAAAACTTTGGTGCACTTTTTATAGCGTCTACCCTATCTTCTATCCTTCCTTCAAGAAGGTTTCCCTGTCCTTTTTCTGGTCCTGTTTCCACTCACTCCTCATTCTGCACAACTCCCCACTTTTTTTTATGATGATGCTTTGCTCCCCAACCATACAGTGCAAAGTTTATTCTCAGCAAAGCTAGCCCTATGCTTTCCCTGAGAAACTCAGCTGTTATTTGTTATTGACTCACAGCATATCCTTGAAATTTAACAACATCATAACAGTTCAGCCAAAGACTGGGCAACTATTTGTATTACTTCTAAAATCAATGTTCTCTCGTCCTTAATTTTGTATTCACAGAGGCAATGTCTTTTAACAGAAATGATGTGGGAGAGGGGAATTTTTTCGCCATCCTTCTCTGTATCTGGCTGTGCCTGTCTGTGCTAATTTGCCAAGTAGTCGACGTCACTGTGATTATCAGAAAAGTGTGTTTGGAATAGATAAATTATGAAACATGGCACTGGTCCAATGTCATGCACGTAGGACAGTGAAGCCATATAGTGATACATTCCATCTAAATTAATTACAAACTGATCTTATGTAGAAGAGGGTGTCCGCCCTCTTATAACAATGATTTTAATACTGTATCTCAGTTCTACTATTTATAAATATTGCCATGCATGGCTCTGCAATTAAACATCTGTCAGCTTTTCAATATTAATTCCACATTTCTCCAGGGCACAAAATGTGATGGTCACAGCCTGACAGCCCCAAGGTCCTGTGCTCCAAATGCTACCATGAGTGATATCACCACAAATAGCATGTTTTGAACTAGCCACAGTGTCCACATAAATTATACCAGAGATAACAAGCAGGATTCTTAAATAATGCAATAATCCAAGCAATCTTCCAGTGCAATTCTGCTGCTGATCCTGAGACTCCCAGGTAGCACGATACTGTTAGAAGGTGCTCTGTTTTCACCATATTCCTGTCTTATGGCAAACACAGTGGTGGCTCAAGGAAGGATTTAATTGTATAAAAAAATGGCAGTTCTGTCAGTGTCCAGAGGTATTAACATATTTAGGTAAAGGTAAAGGTTCCCCTTGACATTTAGTCCAGTCATGTCCGACTCTAGGGGGCGGTGCTCATCCCCATTTCCAAGCCGTAGAGCCAGTTTCCGTGGTCACGTGGCCAGCGCGACTAGACACGGAATGCCGTTACCTTCCCACCGTGGTGGTACCTATTTATCTACTCGCATTTACATGCTTTCGAACTGCTAGGTTGGCAGGAGCTGGGACAAGCGATGGGAGCTCACTCCGTCGCGTGGATTCGATCTTACGACTGCTGGTCTTCCGACCTTGCAGCACAGAGGCTTCTGCGGTTTAACCCGCAGCGCCACCACGTCCCACATTAACATATTTAGGTATTTTAATTCCAAGGGATATTTCTCAGATGATTAAATTGAACTTCAATAAATTGATCACTGATATTTCTAATGACCTAGAAAGATGGGCATTACTTAAATTTAGTATCTGGGACAAGGTTAACACATTAAATGCATAATATATATGATACGTGCTATTCCATTCTATATTCCTCAAATTTACTTTAAAATAAATTATAGAATATTTCAAAAGTTTATTTGGAATAATTCTCCACCTCGTATATTGGTTAAAAAAATGCAGTTGCCAATATCAGAAGGTGGCTTTAATCTCCCAGATATCAGTGCGAATCATAAAGCATATCTTTTAGCTCAGGTAAACTGCTGGCAAACCTCTATTACTATGAATACTCCATCTTGGGTGATTCTAGAAATGGCTTATTTAACACCCCTATATGGATGGTTCGTTCTGGGTTCTAAATTCTACATTCTACATTCTAAATATAACCTATCTGCAACTACACAATGGCAATATCTTCAACTCCAACACCTTTTGGTGTCTGTTTTTGGCCCATCTGCAATGAGTGCCTCAGAATCTCCCAGACTGTTAGAGGCAATTATTGGATCTAATGAGAAACCTAAACCAATAACTACAGTGTATAAATACTTAATAGACATTTATAAAATAGATATTCAAGAACTTAAAGAAATATGGAAAAGGGAATTAGAGAGTAAAATACAAGCTAAGTATTGGAAAACTTTACTAGATTCTATAAAAGATGTTTCCCTGGAGTTGAAATAGAGATTAATCCAACAAAAAATAGTATTTAGAATATATTGGACCCCACAATGGCTATTTAGGACGAAATTGATAAATTCTGATAGATGTTGGAGATGCAATAGTAGAAACACATCCTTAATACATATGGTTTGGACATGTCCGGTAATACACCTATTTTGGGTAGAAGTTTTTACTTGTATTAATGTAGTTTTGGGGAAATCCCTGATATTTCATGATATTCACATTCTTTTAAATTATATTCCCACTGTATGGGGTCTAACAAAGGGTCAACGAAATTGGATTCTGAGAGCACTCGTGGTGGCAAAAAGACTTATATTAAAAGCCTGGAAAGATTACCATCCTCCACCCTTCACACAATGGTTGGAAGACCTGAGACAATTAGCCTCTTTTGAATGAATATCATACAGAAAGCAACTCAGTGTGGATATCTATGTAGATACATGGAAGCCCTTCATTGACTCATTGTAAATGCATAAGACAGTTTATTGTGAACGTATATAATACCATACTATTTTGTATTGTATTGACCTTTTGTCTGTCTGTTTAGTTCTCTTGGTTCTGTTTTTCTCATTTTAAACTTTTTTTCTTTTTAGTGTAATTTAAGTTTATATTGTTATGTTAAACATGCAAAAAACCAAAAAGAAAAAAGGATTTAATAGTAATAACTTCACTGGCCTAAATCCAACATTGCACTACCATTAATACACTGCAATGGAATTTTCTTGTCTTCTCCCTCTCCCATTCCTTGAAAAACCTTGGAAACAGCTTCTATAGGCTTTCCCAAAGCTATGGGGCAGGTTTTGGAAGTGCATGGCAACTACAGTGGAGAAGGGAGATCTGACTCTCCCAATTCCACCATCAAGAACAGTTCTGTCAGCGAATATGTCCTGTTGGATCCTGGCCAATGAAAAGGGATTTTCAGATTTAGAATGCTTACCCCATTCAGCCAAGCACGTAAGAGCAAAACCGCAATGTCTGATTTTCTGCTCCATGTGAAATGGGTTAATGTGCAGCTAAGAACTGGTAGAATTACAGGGTAATGGATTAAAATATATATCTGAATGACTGATATTATTTCCATTTTTAAAAAGTGTGCTGCTTAATAGGTATAATGTATGAAGTGCCAAAACGATGTCCTAGGCCAGTGGTCCCCAACGTTTTCTGAACCGTGGACCGGTTGGGGGGTGGGGACCGTGCGTGGGGGGCAGGGCACCCCCCCCGTGCTCGCAGGTGGGTGGGGCACACTCGCAGAGGGGCAGGGCACCCGTGCGTGCGGGTGGGGTGTGTGGGGGGAGTGGGAGGGATGGGAGATCTGTCTCCGCAGCCTGGTCCTGCCATGGATAGTCCACATGAGAAGTCAAGACAACAAACTGCCCCATATCCTCTGTCTCCTAGGGAACAGTATCTGTAACAGTATATAACTGACATCTTTCCCTCTTACCATCTTATTAATACTTTGGCCTGGACCCTGAAGAAAGTTCAGTTAAAGTTCACTTTACCTCCACCCTGGAGTCATCTGCATCCATCAAAAAGTAATGCGAGTTTTTTTTTTAACATGAAATAAGCTTCAGCTAGAAGAAGGGGGAAACCAAATTAGGCTTGGATCCCGTGTGGCTCCTAGACTATGAGATGCACTCCCTTGAGCTGTGATTGGTTTTCACTCTGATTGATTTTAAGAAGAGAGTAAAAACACCTTTTTAGGCTTGCATACAATGTTTACCTTGCCCTGCTGTGCTGTTTCTAATCAGTGTCTTTCTCTGATTTTAATGTTTTTTTAATGTATTTGCTTAATTTTAATGTTTTTTTTCCAGTGGGTTTATATGATTTTATTATTTTTAGCTAAATGTGGTTTTATCTGTTTTGATTCTTTTAAAAGTTTGCAAGAGACTTTTGAATGCTATCTTTTAGTAGTAAGATGGGGTATAAATGTGATAAACACATAATAAATAAATGTCACTCCTCCAAGAGCCAACTTGTCAGTTACTTCAGAGTACAGAGCAGATCCATCCACATGCTTTTTCATGTGTGACTCTTTTTATCACAACTGTATACAGTTCATCAAAGTTAACTTTAAGATACCAGTTGTATCATTCATTTCACTAATGCACCCATGAATTAACAAACTTAATTGATGGGTGCATTAGTGGCCAACTGAATACCAGATCAAACAAATGAGAAAGTGCTTCCAGAGGTTTCAATGCTGCATTCACCCTCATTCAGAATTGTATGTGGAGGGCAGTCCTGATTATATAAACTTTTATTTATAACCCTTATGTGCTTTCCCGTCACCACTTATATCTGTTTTCTTACCCCAAAAGATAGCATAGTTGGATAATGTCTTCTAACGGGAAGTACTGCGAGCATCTGGAAACACCCTCAGACTTCACCTGACTAAGAAATATTACTACTCACTTCCATGGTGTCTTTGGAAAGGTAAACCACCCAGTAGACTAGGTTGAATCCTGCAAATGCCACTGGAAAGAGAATCCTGGAGTATTGATCTATTTTACTCGGGCCTCCGAATCCTGGTGGTGGTAGTGGAGGAGGAGACGACGGCGGCGGCTGCAGTGAAGGAAGAGATGCTCTTTGACCTTGAGATGGACTGTTGGACAATATGCTTGTTTCAGGGGACTGATCAATCTGAGAGGTCATGGAGTTCATTCGCTTCTTCAGGTTACAGTTGGAGTCTGAGTGCTGCAAGAAGAAAACAGAGATGTGGCAAAATGTTGAAGGAAATCTGATTGTAAGATTGTATTTACAGCCTTGTTCTGTTTCTTGTTCTTCCACTTTTTATAATTTTCTCCTTACTGCTCTTTTGCAGCATGATCTAAAATGAACATGAAAGAAACAAGCACACAGACACAGAAAGGCACTGTCATCAAATCTATGTATGTGTGCTTCATCCCTCTGATCTCCATTGTTTGTCAGCAGGTTATGTTTGGTGAAATTTCTTTGACATGACATGATATGAGAGAGCACTGTTTATGTAAGAAGGCAAAGCACACATTTATGTGTGTGTTTTAAATTATGATTGGAAAAGAAAGCTAATACGGGGGGAAAGATGTAAACTCACACTTTACATCTCCAGATTAATTTTAGATTAATTTTCCCGAGTGTTCTCCATTTTCTTATAATAAACTATAATTTTCAGAGAGAAATTCTAACCCTGGATATTACAACCATTTAGAAAACTAAACTCTGCAAACTTGACTTCCTGTAGGCCTAATTTTCTCAGGTTCCATCTCTAATTTATGTAGGCTGTTAATGCTGTTTATGATCTCGATGCCACTCTATCTATGGGAGCACAGCCCATGAATCTAACAATAATAATAACCATGTAAGAATCAATGGCTGAAATCCTGTTGCTTTGCTAAGCATGTGGAAGGCAACAGCACAATATTCCACTGCTTCCAAGCTGGCAATTAATTTGAATACGCCATTTGAAGACAAGCAAATGTGGGAGTCAATGGAAGAACAGTGCCTCTCTTCAGGCTTGTGGGCACTGAAAGCAGAGAAGGAGAGCAGATAAAAATGCACTGATTAGCCCTGCCGCATCTGCTTTCCTCCTCCCACTGCTCCATATTGAGAGGGATAGTCTCCAGCGAGGCCGTAAGTGCATGCAATAGATCCTGGTGGCAATACTCCACAAGATCAGAAATTGTGGCCACTGAGGATGTCTGATCCTGTGGAGAACTACAATTGCTGAGGACAATAGTCTCACTACAGATCTTCCCCATTAACAAAGGGAAACTGGAGATAAAAACAGAGCTTGGACAAGTCACTATTTGAATTACAGTTCCCTTAAGATAGCATAACCAAGCAATAAAAAATTATATCTGGTTCTGAATGCTGCAGCATATTCTTGTCTTCACCTGGTCCACCATGCACTGCAATATAAGTGTAGTTGCAATTACCAAACATTACAAAAAAGCTATTACAAGATACCTTATATGGAATCTAAAGTGAAACAGGGATATTTGTCAATTTTTAAACTGACTGAATATGATAGGAGGAAACCCGAAAGGTGCTTGAATCAAATTGGGTTCCTCCAGTATTGTTTAGGCACATCAGTTAAAAAAATTAAAATCACTTGGTGCCAGCAACTCCCACTCTGAGAACAAATCTATTACTTTAACAGTGCCAGGAAGTCCAAAGCAGACTGACATTTTCAGCACCAATGAAAAGCCAGTGGTCTCCTGGGAACACCTACCATGGACTCCTGGATAAATTATTTAATCCCCTCATGAGCAGTCATTTTAGTCTTAGCAGGGCATGGGAAGGATGCTAGTCTACTAGATATTGCTACTTGCACTGCAATCATTTTCAGTAGGGTGGGTATGCAATAGAGAATTTCTTTTCTTTTCTTTTAGGCAGTTCTATTATACTTCAAAATTCATTTTATCAAGTGTCTGTGTGTGTGACTGTGCCATAGATGTCTTGAGTTTCGTGTGTAGGATTTGAATAGACTAAATCACATTAGTGTTAGTAGTATAACCTAAACTATCTTCCACCACAATTAAGACTTTTAAAAAAAAATACCTGCTGGCAGCTTTTATTTTTTCAGTGCTTTGGCATTTCCCGCCTGCCCCTCTGTGCTTGTCTGTTTTAGATGTGTTGGGTGGCAAACATGATGTACAAGGTAGCAAAGCTATTAACTGGGGATATTTTTTCCCCTTCCAGAAACATTGCTGAATGAATCTGAATGAATTGCACAGTTTCCAAAGGAAGGAGGGAGGGAGGGAGGGAGGGAGGGAGGAGGGTAGGAAGGAAGGAAGGAAGGAAGGAAGGAAGGAAGGAAGGAAGGAAGGAAGGAAGGAAGGAAGGAAGGAAGGAAGGAAGGAAGGAAGGAAGGAAGGAAACTGGTAGGTCCAGAAGTAGTTGATGGTACCAACCCAGGGCAGAGCCCTTTATTTTCCGCATTTTCATATTATTCCTCTATTCAGACCCATACAAACACTTTCTGATATTCGGTTATCAATGCGAATGGGTTGTTATGTGTAAAACAAACAAATCTGACTGAATCAAAGCAGATGTTATTTGTGCACCCCTAGTACAGATGTACTGTACATACTAATGAAACATCCACAGAAAAAAACAATCCTGATGTGGTTTTATTGCTTTGATTAAAATTCTTTTTGTATATTGTTTAACAATGTGCTGCACCATACAAAAAGAATCTTGCAGCAGTCGAATGCACAACTGCTTAAAAAATACAGTTTATTTGTTTATTTATTTTGCAATGTACCTATAAACATCAGCAGCAGGGAGGGGAAGAGATGTAAAGGGGATAAAGGAACTGAAACGGCAAATTGTACATTCTTGCATACTGGGATTAATTTCTGAACTTCCCTTACACCAGCACTCTAGAGGACTGGAATAGAAATGAATGCAAACTTGTGAAACAATAAAAGAAAACAACAGTTGAAATCTCATTCTCTTCATTTAAAAATTTTCAAAAGTTTGTTCATTAGTCCCAGAAGGTCTCTGAAACAGTAAGAGCTAAACACATGAAATTCTGCAAGGATACTGGTGATGTCCCAAATTAATTAACTGGGTAGGTTGTATCACAAAATTGGGCTGACTGATCATCAGCTTTAAGTAGCGCCTGATCGTGGGCATTTCATGGACTCTCCGGTTAAAAGTGTCATATAAATAAATGTCAGTGACAAGATCCTTTCCCTCTGCCTATAAACTAAATAGTCTTACAAATATTTTTGGGAATTTCTTTGACACTCCCCACCCCATCTCTGCAACAGTAAAAGCCTGAAACACAAAGCTTTAAAGAGAGACTAATTTCCGAAGTTAAATAATGGAACTGGTTGTATCTTGGAACCAGTTTCCAACAACCTCATTTAAGGCCACTGACAATTAACTTAAAGTAGTACCTGATTATAAGCATTGCTTGGATTTTTTCAGTTAAGCTTATCATATAAATCGCAACTATGAGGTGATTTCCTCTCTGGCTACCAACCAAGTAGTTCACCTGTTGTCCACAAGAATTCTGTGAACCATCTTTCATTCTATCATACAACACTGTGTATCATAATCAATAATTTTTTTAAAAAAAAAGGTTGGTTCATGATGATGCATTAGGATGCAAAAAGACTGAACAAACAAGACAGTACGAGGTGAAAACACTGTAACAACTGAATGAATTTAATTGTGAAATGTCTATACCCAAACTTCTAAACAAGGAGCTCCATTTCCATGTGAGTTGAAGTGAATACTGAGTACATGGAGGAAAAAAGCCCATGTCGGTGAAAAAAAGGTTGATTTTTGATGGAGAGAGCAGAGATACAGCAGTGTGGTGTGGCAGTGGAACTGAGGGGTTAGCTTTGCTAAGTCCCAGTGTGGTGCAGTGGAGAGATAATGAACTAGGACTCAGGAGGCCTGGGACTGAATCCCTCCCTGCTCAGCAATGTCTTTTTCAGGGGAGGAAAATCCTCTCCAAACCCAAACTTTTGGTCCTTGAGCAAGCTGCCTGTGTTGTTGGCTGTTCAACACCAGTAAGTCTTTAAGGAACTTCGATCTTCTTACTCTCTTGCTGGCAGAAATGCCAGTTTTTTCATGAGTCAGAAATTCCCTCCCTCGACACTCCATTGCCTTTTTTTTCCCCAGCCATGTAGGCGATCAGTCTTTCTCCTCACCCACTCACCCATCCTGGTGATCTCTCTCTCCTCCAAAACTAAGTGCTGTCTTTCTTCACCTACATGTGTGCTGCTTCTTGTCCCTCAGCCACTCATCCAGGTGATCTTTGCTAGTCTTTCTCCCCCGAAGTCCAAGTGCTCATTCAGCTTTTCCCTCTGTCCATTCTCTTCCCCCTCCTAACCAGGCAGCATGTCCTTTTCTCTCTCCCTTTCTTTTTATTCAGGAGCTTGCACAGAGACGTGGCAGTCAGGTTTGGCGTGGCAGGAAGGAAGGAAGGAAGGAAGGAAGGAAGGAAGGAAGGAAGGAAGGAAGGAAGGAAGGAAGGAAGGAAGGAAGGAAGGAAGGAAGGAAGGAAGGAAGGGAGCGAGGGAGGGAGGGAGGGAGAAAGGAAGGAAAATTCAAACAATCTTCATATCCTAGCTCCGTTGAGACACACATAAGTATACTGGAGGCAGAGGCTGGAAACAGCTCTTATTTCCCTAGCATAGCAGCCCTTGCTCTAATGTTTAGAGAAAAAAACTTAAAGGGAAAAAAATATTTAGGTACATGACCAAGATATTTATCAATGAGGGAACCATGTGCTCTCTCATCAAATTGTTGTTGCTTTTTTAAGAAAAAGAAGATCGACCTACTTTCCTGCAGACCAAATGAACTCATCTGCTCCCTCCTCTCTCCCCATTCTAAAATGTCCATTTCTTGAATCTTCATTCTGCTGCCACTCACATTAACCCAAATAACTGACAGAGAAAATACTCTGCAGATGGTTTGAAAGGCTATACATATAGACTATGGAGCTCTGCCTATCAGGGAGGCACACAGATGTCTGGTTTTCTATTTTTCCTCTTACACAGCAAGCTGAAGACAGATTTAAAGGGGATATCATCCACAGATGTGCCACAGAAGCAGAAAGAGGGTTATCCATGTCCACTTGCACTAATCATCATAATAATCCTGCTCTATAAACAGACAAGAATCTTTGAGCCATTGCTTTTGCTCACAGTTGTTATCAGATTTTGCTTGGGGTGCCTTACTTCACAAAATGAAGGATGAAAGTGCCATGGCCTATCTTTTATGCTTGAAATATTATATTGTTAGGATCCCTGTCCGTTCAGCCCATGAACAGCTTACACCCCGATCAGATTACATCACAATGTCAAAAAGACAGGCCTGGGATTCACATACAATTCCAGCTTCTCCCACGTTTCTTTCCAGTTCCAGCTATGATTCTTGGGGCATGAGATCATAAGCGGCCATAAGCAGAAAAGGTTTGTCCCAAAGCAGCCAACAGGACCAGAAGGAATATTCAGAGAGTTTAACTATTGGAAGCCCAAAGGAAGTGCATCAGTCATGAAATAAAATTGGCATCGCTATTACGAAGTAGATACTAGTCTATAGTTCTTTATCACAGGGATGGAGAAGATATAGTTCTCCAGATGTTGCCAATTAAAATGTTCATCATCCATCATTATCAGCCATGATGACCATGGGATGTTGGGACCCGCCTTCCATAAACTCCTGGAAAGCCATATATTCCACAATCTACCTCTCCATAATATATCAAATTTAACAGCATTTTTTGTAAATGGCAAATAGTTGTGTTCACCAAGAAAGGTTTGATAGCCACATACACCCTCTAATGCTGGAATTCTATGTATGTTTGTCTACTCAAATGTAAGTCTCAGTACGATCACAGTAAATAATTGGACCATCACTTATGAACTAGCTACATAACTCTTACAACTAGATTCTATAGACTCTGAGGGTGAAATAAATGTCAGTGCCTACTCCAAAAGCTTCCATACATCTACAAAGGCATGGTTTTTTACTCTTTTTTTTTAGACACCTTGGCCAAAATACTGCACATATAATTAATTGCAAATGCAAGTGTTTCTTGAAATTTTCTCACCAATTTTGGTCTGCCAAAGTACATGACTGAGTGTACAATCAAGTGTGCACTGGAGGTGTGTCCAAGAACACAACAGGCAACACATACCATTTAAACTATTTCCCATTTCTACTTCACAAACCTAACAGAATTCTGGCTCTTAGGTTTAAACCAACGAAGTCTCATTGAAGTCAATAAAACTGAGTGTGTTTAAATTTCATTCCTTCTCAATCCATTTTTTAGGAAAGAATGCTGCATAAAGATGAATTATTAACTTAATGATTTTCAGTTTAAAACTTCATCCAGCAAATCAGTAAATGACATTGTTTTTCTTAGTGTTTCTTAGGATATGAAGAATAAAAGCTTTGATATTATATGCTAAAAGATAGAAAGCTAGCTGCCTGTCTATTTTGAATATGCACTATACTTCAAGCTATATTAAATGGCTTGCAGATTAATTATCAGAACCTAATTCCTTCATTTCCTTATTGGAAAGTGCTTCTATAAAGGCCTCCTTGCAATACTTTTAGAAAAAATATAAGTAAAAACCCTATAATTCTATACACTAAACCCCACCTGAATCACCTTTAAGACAGGATAGCAAATTCTGAAGGAGGCCAGTTTTAGAACTGAATAGCATAATATCCTGCTCAGACATGAAGAGGAAATCAAATGATGTTTCTCCCCCACTGCCAAATTTCTTAAAACAACTATCACAGAATATCTTAAACTAAATCCAGAAATATATGAAAGACTAATAATGAGGCATAAAGAACACTCATAATCTAAGCTCAATAAGTTGCTTTTAAAATATGAAACAAGAGTCAGAATAAGTTAAAGACTACATGGTTAAGACAAAATTGGAGAAGTATATTCCAGTGGAAATATGGGGAAACTTGCAAAGTAATAACCAATTTTTCTCATTAAAAAGATAAAATAGAAAATCTGTATGGGGATGATGATGTAACAGTAGTTAAAAGAAAACAAATACAGCTTATCTAACCAATTGTAGGAAATGTTAGAAGTAGGCAATTCTATCATTTGGGGGGGGGGGGGAATGCACTTTGCCAAAATAAAAGTAAAAGTAAAAGAAAAGCAGCATTAAAAAAAGGATTAAAACCACTATGGAGAAAATTTTGGATTATTAAATCTCATTAAAACCCTTGCTTCATCTTCCAGATTTTATGAATGAATTGTTTAGTCAGCAGCATAAAGAATTAATAACATGTATACTAGTGGCAACAAGAATATTCCATTAAAAAGTTGATCGTCCAAATAGTACCTTCTCAGATAGAATAGCTGTAGAAAAGATGAAATTTTGTTGCTAGGCCAAAACCAACATATAACATTAGAATAGGGGGGGGGGGGAAGGGGGGGGAGTCAAATTTGAAGGAAGCTATGTTCTATGATTAAATTTTGCACAAGCAAAGAAATATGTTTAAATGTTTTGTTTTGTTTTCAATAACCTAATGCAGCTAAATTAACATAGATATATAGAAAATTTAAAAATAGTCTGATATTATATTCATTTTGTACAACATGAGTGTGAAAAACCTTATATGTACTCTAATAAACCAAGAGAAGGGATATCTTATTGACTGCTGCAGAAAATGTATATTTTATTGATTCTTTACATATATAATTTATACAAATAGAAAATGATATTTGAAAAAAACCCTAACATTTCACTGAGCTGTAGATAAGGTTGCAAGTGAGAAAGCATAATGTAAATGCTGATGAAAATGAATTGTTTGCTTTTAAGTAAAGGCATTATAATACTCTCCTGCTACTATCTTTAGCTGGTTATGTGCGTGTACTTTTGCCTCTCTTTCTGCTTTGGACAACTAGCAAAGCAGAGGAGTTCCTTCCTTTTATGTAAGGAATGAACTCCCTATACCATCCTACCTCTTGTATACCCAATGCTGTCCTCCTTCTAAATAACAGGCTGGAAGACAGAAATTGAACTTCAAAAAACAGATGTGCCATGAACAGTTTCCAAATACAGTGATTGTTATAATTTATGAAAAGGATTGGAAACGTTTGAAATACAAGGCCACTTTCATTTAAGAGGCAATTACCATAATCAAGGCTTCTGCCTTGTCAGGTAGATCCCGCACCAAACATTTAACAGAAGGTACACATAGAATAGACAGAGGACAAGACAACCTACCATGTCAACACCACTCATCATTGGTGACCAGTGATACTGACTTGAGAAATACTCAAGACTGTCCTTTTATTCTACATGGCTACTACACAGTTTTATGGGCTGGTACCTTGCTGCATAAATGCAGCGTGAAAGAGAAATCACATAAGTGCTCCCCCCACTTTGACATGCTCCCCATCACATTCCCATTCTTGTACTGGTTCAGAAATCAGTTGTGCAACTGGTCATAGACTACGGAAGCTGCCAGAGCAGGAGAGATGCTTACATAGGTCAAAATCTTGTTGCTTAGTGTACTGTAGTAAATTGCACAAGGGGAGATACATTGAATCAATGGGGATCTGGTGAGGTCAACTCCTCCATAAGTTCCATTGATTCCAATGGGCCTACTCTAGCTGTGACTTACTATGCTAAAGTAAGTTGCAGTTAGAGTAGGCCTATTTGAATCAAAGGAACTTAAGAGTGGACATACTCTAGTTCCATTTACTACACGATCTCCCTACTGCTTTGTGTTTAACCAACAAGACTGTAGCCTTTGCCAGTGCAGCAGAAGAAATTCTGGCTATGTCATAATAAAAGCATATTCTTTAGAACAGCTGCTGTTGAATGGAATGGAATGGATACTGAAGCACTTCACATTAAAAAAACGGGTATCTATTGGTGTATAGGTTATGTCCTCCCGTGTTTATATGGGATGGAGCCATATGAGTCTGTACCCTGTAAGGCAGTCACTGGCTCTTTGTTTCTGAAGTATTTATTTATTAGTTGTTCTTGTTTTTTTAAAGTTTCATTTCCTGCCTTTCTTCCTGCTAAGGTGGTACAGCTGGTTCTCCTCCCCTCTACTTCAACATTACAACAACCCTGTGAAGTAGATCAGGCTGAGATAGAGAGACCAACCTGGAGTTATAGTTAGTTCCATGGCTCAGTAGGGAGCTGAACCAGGATCTTCCAGCACTCTATCTAACACACCACATCATATGTAAAAGGAGTACCACAAATGCCTGTGACATACCAACATGCATCCACTAGATTCTGCAGCTCATTCCATCAGTGGAAGTTATGCTGGTGTATGGGATATGGATTAAAGAAACAAAAAGGCAGTTGGGGAGATCAGTGTTGCTATCAATTGTTAATTGTACTCCACTTTTAATTCTAAAAACACTTCTTCCTAACCTTCTGTGACTTGCCCTGAGTGATTCATAAATGCAAACACATTTCCTAAACTTGTATGACCTGAGCGTGAGGCTTAAAATACTGCTTTACTGCATTGCATTCTGCTGCCACTTGCATCTATCTATTTTATTTGCATTATTTATTCAGACTGCACTTTAAAAAAACAATTTATACCAACTATCATATATTTTTGCTGGAATACTTTCAAGGAACATTCATATGAAAATATCTCCAAATTATTGCTCCTTTTTGCTATGGATATTTAACCCTGCTGTCAGCAGAGCTTCCAATAAGACAATAACATTAAAATGAATACTCGTCTAGCTTCCAAGGTGCCATTAAAAACACCTTAGATCTACAAATATATATTTAATGTCATTTGTATGGTCCTAACATCCTTCGAATTATGTGCCCTTGTGGCAACTACAGTGAAGTGAAAAAAAGGAAGAAAGAAATCAATTACAATAACATCAAATTGACAGTCAGGAAGTGGAGTGCTCTTATTTCCTTCGTAATCTATCAGGTTCAGGATATAGGTGTTTGCTGCTCTAATGCTACAGCAGGGAAAATCAAATTGTTGCCTCAGCTCGATATGCATACAAGAAATTAAGCAAGACGATACATCATTCCAAGAGGCTTTAGGTATAATTGCCATAGATTGCCAATAAAGTTTGTATTAGGATTCTTGCAGTGGCTCTTAGAAGACTGATGTATTTGAAACATGATGGAGCTGCTACCTTTTAATCCATTTCAAGAGTTTACGGTAAGAACAGCTGCTTTGCACCATAGAAATGAAGCAGACGGACCAGCAGAGATACACCCAATGGCCTGTCACATTCTGATTATGAAGCCAGCCGTTAATCTGGGGTATAAACATACTACTTCTAGGTTGCCACCAGGATTTTTGGAAAACAGGTGCCCCAGTGAAGTTCCCCCCTGAAGCAAAGTTAGCCCTTACATCTGAGAGAGAAAGAGATTTTCATGGGAACAATGCCATTCGTTCTATAGGTCCTCTTCTTTCATTCTCAGGGGCCAGGATGGACACCTGAGGGATGGGACAGAAAAGGCACTCGGCACTCTTCAGAGGCATTTTTACTACTTCCTGACGGCTAACAGAAATAATTGTTGGCTACCAAGCCATGCATAATTGGGGTCACTGTCTTTCTCAATACCATCTGTGTACTGAAGATACTCTTTCTAGATGAAGCAGCCAGAATTACACCTAGGACTCTAAATATAGCAGGGCTTTTTGATTTCCCAATAGTTACGAGAGTGCAGTAAATGTGTCTCGCTGTGCAGCTGAACTCTACTGAGAGCCAGCTGCCTAGGCAATTAGATTTCTCACACATAAATTTTGTGAGCCGCCACTACAGTGCAAGTTATGTGTCAGAGAATCCTATGAGAGAAGCCATCCTTCTCCATCAGGCCATCAGTGACTCAGAAACCATGAGATACTATGAAATTCTCCTCAGTTTTAAAACAAATTATGTCCTTTTCTTTTCTTGTCCATGCTTATTCCAGCACTCCAATGTCCAATCTAAAGGTATTAAAAGACAGCTTGCATTCATTTGTTCTGCTATCTGCTTCTACATTTGGGAAGGAAACATGTGCTCTGGGGTCTTTTGGTGCTATTAATGTCAGTAACACTAGCAGCAGGAGAATGTGGCTGAGGCACACAGAGTCTTGGCAGGTAAAAAGCTTTCCTACGCTCTTTCTACATGACTGCAGTCTCAGGAAAGCAATGTATCAACAATTTGCACAGACACTATCCAAACACATACATCACTGGGTTTGGCTTGGTTTCTTTCTGTTGCTCGCTTAATGATATTTTCATTTCAGTGTATGGAATTTTACTTTATTAATTCTGATGTAAATCTACAATGCACCCAGCCATTTAAATATTGCACATACTAGCCTAAATCCAACAGGGAGTCCCTATCATAGTACACCCATTGAATCAATGGTACTTATATGAAAGTGTTGACTTGCCGAGTCCCTATTGATTCAATAGATATACTCTAGTTAGAACTAACAGATTTATGCAACGGGCAATATCACTGTAAAATAACAAAGACAATGTGACAGTATTTATTTATTTTATTTATTTATTTATTTTATTTATATACCGCCCATCTGGCAGCCAGGGCCACTCTGGGCGGTTAGGATTTCTCTGGTGTTGTTCCTTTGTTTTGCGGCTCTTACTGCAAATGGCTGCCTAGGGACAGAAAAGGGACAAACTGTTCATTACTTTGTAACTACGTTTGTATTACTCCAAGGGATGGGGATAAGTGTTTGTGGCTTTGTTTACTTTTGTTTGCCTCAAGTACTGCCTTAACTTGGCTGGATCTGAGTATTTACACACTCTGAGCTGGGTGACTAATGTCAGCCATTTGGTATTCTACCTCAAGCACAAAAATGTCTTGAGGAGGCCCTGGTTTTGAATTTGAGGAAAGCCATGCTGAAGATGTGAAGGTACATGGTGGCCCTAAACTCATACCTTAACAAGGAGGTACAAATCTAAACATGGCTTAGATAAGCAGACTTTAAGTTCCTTGATTTAGAACATGATGTGTCCAAGCAGTCGTTATTAGAAAGGTACACTGACACTCACCATCAGCTTATTCATCAGCCTGATCTGCTGTACTGAAGTACTTGGATTTGAGATTAATTGGTCTCCTTGATTTGGGGACTAAGTCGACTTAACTGTAAGTATTAAGGCTTAACTGAGTTAAGAACTGGACTAATGTAGTGATAAAATCATTGACCCCTGTCAACAATAGCATTCTGCCTCTTATTAATATACCCGTACTGCAGTCGAGTCCGGGAAGACTCTCAGCTTAATACAGACATATGCCTGCTTTTATTTTTGCCCTTAGACACCAAAGTTAACAGGCATAAGAAGCTTAGGAAGGATCAGTCTCCCCAAATAATTAACTTCCATCTTTCAATGAGAGTTCCTGACACTGGATAAACAGCTGCAGCAAAGAGGTTGAAGAAGAACACCAACTAGGTTTTGGTGGTGGGGGAGACAGAAATACATTTATGGATTCCAAGTGCATGAGCTCTTGTTGGAGCTCTGTAGGATCCAGCAGAAGAATCAAACTGCTGACATGAGGGAACAACCCTTTGTTACATAGCAGTCACCACACACTGTGCAGTATTTTGCTGTATGGGGTGGGGAGGAGACTATGCTTGAGAAGAGATGGGATAGAGATGGAGAGAAGATCCCCATTATGCAACATCCTGTGCGTCCATAAGATCAGCAGAACTGTGCCCTCTGTACCTAAAATTAAGTAGGATGGGACAAGACAGTTTGCTGCTTGAGGTAAAAGACAAAGTCTCATTCCATGAGCAAAAGCTGAGTAAACCAGCAACTGAATCTACTGGAGCCTATGTGGCAAAGATACAAGAGTTTAAATGTCATTGCTCCGGAGCTCTTCAATTTACAGTTTGGTGACATACTTAATGTCCTCTGCTACAGAGCTCTAATGTAGCTCCAGGAGAGAAACAATCAAACTATACATTCCAGGATTCTATGGGATGCAGCCATGCCAGTTAAAGTGGCAGAACAGTCACTAGGACAGGGCAAGTGGGGTTTAGACCCAGCAGCAACAAGATTTCCAGGGAGCAAAAATCTGCTACCTGAATGACACAAACAGGCCCACTGGCATCTGCTGATGGAAGGGTACAACTCTGCCAGTCTCAAGAGCACAAATTTGTCCTGCAGGCAGGCAGAAACACAGGGCTCAGGGCAAAACCAGTGAGGCCATTATGTGCTCAGACCATGTGTTCTTCTCCATTGATCTGTCCTCTCCTTGCATATACCTATCTCACATGATCCAGACCCTCAATCCCTTTTCAGGAGAAATACGGGATAGAAATAAAGTAAGCTAATTTATTAATCACTAGGACTGTGAAACCCTGAGCACCAAAATGGATAGTTGCAGGTGTCAAGTGGTGACAGCTGTGCAGTGTGAGATACAAACCTACTTTGACATTGTTGATGGGACAGAAATCTCCACCGTACCTGAAGGAGGCAGGCAAGCACACTAATAGGACTTAGTTGCTGGTCCCTCTGAACTAAAGTTTCACTTCTGAGACTAAACACGTTAGACAAAATCCTGTTCCAGAACTCCGTACCCCATAAAACCAAGATTGGGCACTGGACATATTTACTTTAAACTAATTAAAAGCTTTCAAATCCCCATTTTAGGTTCCAATGCTCCCTAGGGCCGCCTTTTGTATTGCCAGAGTCTTTGGAAGCCTCCGAAGGGGAGGGCTTTAACATTAAAATTCACTGCCAGGTAGACACTGTTTGCATCAGGACCATGGGCAGTGATCTGACAGCAATTTTTTTTACTTTTAATGGCTCCCCACCACCCACGAAAGGGTCCCAAAGGCTTCTCCAGAGCAAAAGGAAGCATTTAGGGGCATCAAAGCTAAAATGGAGAATTGGAAGCTTTCAATTAGTATAAATTTAATATTTCTGGAACCCGATCCAGGTTACGCCATGCGCAGAGTTACACAACAGGATACAACCCACTACATTAAATGCATACCATGAAGTTAGAAATCACTTTCATTTTTACACTCAGATAAGCACATCCAGCTCAGTCTAACAGATTAATTGGTACTGAATCTTCCTGTTTTTGTGATCTTATTTTGCTATAACAACATACACCTAATATACAATATGAAGCCAAGATATGAAATGCTATTTCATTCCTATCTGCCAAGCCCTTCTCAAATGTCATGACATTTTTCAGAAGCTGTATAACATTTTCTGAACGTTAACAAGTATATTGTGTGTGCTTATTCTTAGATATTCCTACAAGGCCTTACAATGGGAAGTGTGAAGAATAAAGCACGGTGCAGCCTTCCAGGCACATCACCAGAGCCAGTATTAACCAGCAGCAGAAGACGGAGCTTGCTTCAACTCTTTGAGACATTTTCACTGGATATTGAACTTGAAATACTTTTCAAGGGGTTAGTACTTTTTTAACCATTGCAGTCAGAAGGCAGCCTCTGTGAACATGCTAATTCACATTTCTGCGTACGTAGCTAGTTTTTTTTTTTTAAAGAGGCATATTGCCTAGTAAAAAGTCAGCTCTTCCTAATCTGTGATCATGTTCAAGCACAGCCTTAGCAATGGGTGTATAACTCTGCAAAGTCCACATCTTCAGAGTTCCTCCATTTCTCATCTCCATGTACAAACCATGCCCAGTTTCATCAGGTTTCAATTTGATTTAACAAGACAGTCAGTGCCATCACTTTTGCTTTTCATTTTTCTCACATGGGCTCATATGTGTGTGCAGTTTCAAAACTTTACACGTTGCTTGAATGCATTCCCACCATTGTCTCAAATTTTTTTAAGCAGTGTTGCTGTGCATACTTGAAATGTGTGCATTTTTCTATGCATATTTTGCCAATGTGCACTATTTGGAGGAGGGAGCAGCTGTCTATTGGCACTTAGAAGTCCTAGAAGTGCAGAGCAAGTGAAATCTGACAGTTCTGAATCTTCACAAAATGTGTGTCTGCTGTTTTCATTCTATCTCATTGATCCTAACCTGAATTTTTTTAAAAATGGCATCAAAAGTAAAGGCCCGGAGAAGTAATCAGAAACAACGGATCTTTTCCTAGACTGTACTTCTTCAAAGGGCTTGGGATAAGAAGGTAAATGCCTGAATCCTTCCCTATGGGAGGAGAAAATCCTGGCACTTGAGAACAATAGCATGAGAAGGAAAAAAGCTTCTAAAAATTTAGCTCAATGTTTGCCCTGCCAGGCTATTTTTCCTTTAACTGTATAGAGATTTTTGTGCAAATTTTAAAGGGGATTTTGATGCAGTCCTACACTTCGGATACAAGCCATTATTACTGCTTGATTCCACTACTCATAACAATCAGTTCAGATCTTAGTCCAATGGGGTGCAATGGCCCAAGTTATGAATCTGTCTGCAAGAAATACAGACAAGATGATTTGGTTATATGGTTTGCAGTCAGGGTTGGCCCTTGGTTATATCATATGAAAAGGATAACTTAAAGGGTAAGGGCAAGTCTGGGTCAACAGCTGGGATTGACATTTTTAGAAATAGAGGACCAGGTTTTGTTTCTTTTTCCCAGCTGTCTAAAGTGAAACCTGGAGTCTACATAACCTGTAGACCTCTTTAGATCCTAGAGTTATGTTCATTAAAAGGAAACCTTGTGGGTTGAGGAGGGAGAAACACCTCCCTCAATCTTTTGTGCCCCTCGGTGTAGTTCATGGATCTTAAGATTCCCACTGTACATTCAAGGCAGGCTTTGAAGCTTCAACTCTATGGGACATGTTTTCTCCCTCCCTCTGCTCTGTCTAACATCCATCCAGAATACAACTCCCAGAGAACTCATATGATTGCTCACTATTTTGTGACATTTTGATTGCTCCTAATAAAAGTATTGGTCGATTGTAGGAATTTTCGAACTTTTTCTTATAAACCAATACTAAACCCCTTGCTTTTTGTTTTCCCAACATATATTTAACAGGCAGACACATAGTTGATATGCCCCACTCAATCACAGCATAGTGATGCAGCATAAGAGAATACTCTGGGTTGAGTCCTACCACTTCTCAGTTACGGACAGCTTTAGCATGCCATTAAATTAACTCTTCTTGAAAATACATTTCCAATCACTGTAACTCTATGCAAGGCTACACCAACTGAGAAAGCAAAACGGCACTCCACCCAATATAGAAAATCCCAGTCAAGGTGCATTCTACTCAAGAGCAGTCAAATTAGTCCAACTGCACAGGCAACTCCCCCTAGGCTAAAGATATAAGAAAAACTCAATTTTTTCTTGTCCCTGGTGAAAACGGGTGTCTCAAAAGAGCCACCCTGTTGAAAAAAACAGTCAACTGCTGAGGGATTTTTTTGCTCCTACACAAGAGAAGATATGCTTTTTTCATCAACAGCAACATTAGCAAAAACAAAAAACCTACAAGGGCTTTTCACCAAAAAATCTTATTATGTGTAAAAAGAATCTTATGTTTACACGGCAAAAAGCATATTTTTCACAAAAGTTTTTTTTAAAGGATCATTTTATTCTGTACTTTACTTGTGTTTTCAATCTTGCTCTTATTGTGAGTTTTAATATATTTGTTTAATTTTTTAAAATATTGTAATAATCTATAATTTGGTCTTTAACTTTGTTTCTTTTAATACTGTAAGCTACCTTGGATCCTTTAGGGGAAAGGCAGCATATAAATATTTTAAATAAATAAATAAAGTCAGGATTTTTACAGAAAATATAAGGTTTTGGTGGAAAACACACAGTGTTTGCAGAATGACACTTCCACAAATTTTGTTTTAAAAAACAGTGCCAGATCATCTCATTTCTTGTTTAGAGGGAACAAAATAAGCAAAGATTTACACTCCCATACTAAGCAATAAATAAATACATTAAAGGTAAAGGTAAAGGTTCCCCTTGACATTTAGTCCAGTCGTGTCCGACTCTAGGGCGCAGTGCTCATCCCCGTTTCCAAGCCATAGAGCCAGCGTTTGTCCGAAGACAGTTTCCGTGGTCACGTGGCCAGCGTGACTAGACACGGAACGCCGTTACCTTCCCACCGAGGTGGTACCTATTTATCTACTTGCATTTGCATGCTTTCGAACTGCTAGGTTGGCAGGAGCTGGGACAAGCGACGGGAGCTCACTCCGTCGCGTGGATTCGATCTTACGACTGCTGGTCTTCTGACCTTGCAGCACAGAGGCTTCTGCGGTTTAACCTGCAGTGCCATCACATCCCTTTAAAATAAATACATTACTAATACATAAAATCACTAACTATTTCCTTTACTTTCCTAACAGTCAAAATCATCTGTCTCGTGCAGCCATAAAACTTATGTCCATACAGGGGAGATGGCAACCCTGAGTGGAAACCTCAAGAACAGAAGGCACCATGTAAGATCTCCTCCTCCTTCGCCCCAGCAGGCAGATATGACTAAACAACAGAATCAGTTTTTGTCAGATCTACACAGCTTGATCATCAGACACATGGCTGACCTCCCACACTTTAGCAACCTATACACTGACTAACATGTGCAAAGGACTAAACAGCATGAACATAAATAATGATGTGGTGAAAACTGTGGGGAGGACAGAATATATATCCTAAGCACTGTTCCACTGAAAGAGGACTGACTCCTCTTGGACAGAATTGTTCTACTTTTATGCTCCCACATAGTAAAACTAAATTAAACACACCAAACACTGTTATTCTGAAAGCTGAAGGGTTTTCTGTGGGAATCCTGTCTGAGGGGGAAGGCTTTGATGTGGAGAATGTCCCATCCTTCACTCAATCTGTTGTTGTCAGGAAGGTGTTTTTTTTTGTTTGTTTGTTTGTTTGGTCACCCAGGAAAGTAAGGAAGATGAAACACTGTACTGAGGGCACAACAATCAAACAATATCAATATTATGTCTGCAAAAAAGATGAGAGTAGTCCTAGACACAGATGGCTAAAGTATGTGGAGGAGACTGTGCACATTGAAGATACCTTCCTCCTCATTCAGAGGACACCAAAGTTCTGCCCCTTCATCTCTGTTTTGAACATGGGAAAGCCACAGTCTGAAGTGGGAGAGGCTGTTCTCTGCATAGGTAGCCTTTCCACATGAGCCAGAATCCCAATTCTCTCCCCCAATCCCTGCTTTGGCTCACAAAGAAAGGCTACATGGATGGAGCACCACTATCCCTTTGCAGACTGTCACTTTTGCACACTGAAAGCAATGATGGAAGGAATCATGTATGGCTCAATATGCTTTTAGATTGTGTGAACATGCAGAGCCATATAGCTAGAAAAGGGTGCATTTTCACAAACCTACTAGAGTTCAAAGACATCGAAACAGATGGTGAATGCAGAAGAACGTTTTAAAGGTTTGATGTTTGTTTAGTCGCTAAGTCGTGTCCGACTCTTTGTGACCCCATGGACCAGAGCACGCCAGGCCCTCCTGTCTTCCACTGCCTCCCGGAGTTGGGTCAAATTCATGTTGGTAGCTTTGATGACACTGTCCAACCATCTCGTCCTCTGTCGTCCCCTTCTCCTCTTGCCTTCACACTTTCCCAACATCTGGGTCTTTTCCAGGGAGTCTTCTCTTCTCATGAGATGGCCAAAGTATTGGAGCCTCAGCTTCAGGATCTGTCCTTCCAGTGAGCACTCAGGGTTGATTTCCTTCAAAATGGATAGGTTTGTTCTCTTTGCAGTCCAGGGGACTCTCAAGAGCCTCCTCCAGCACCACGATTCAAAAGCATCAATTCTTCGGCGGTCAGCTCTCACTTCCATACATCGCTACTGGAAAAACCATAGCTTTGATTATGCGGACATTTGTCGGCAAGGTGATGTCTCTGCTTTTTAAGACGCTATCTAGGTTTGTCATCACTTTCCTCCCAAGAAGCAGGAGTCTTTTAATTTCGTGGCTGCTGTCACCATCTGCAGTGATCATGGAGCCCAGGAAAGTAAAATCTGTCACTGCCTCCATATCTTCCCCTTCTATTGGCCAGGAGGTGATGTGACCAGTGGCCATGATCTTGGTTTTTTTGATGTTGAGCTTCAGACCATTTTTTGCGCTCTCCTCTTTCACCCTCATTACGAGGTTCTTTAATTCCTCCACACTTTCTGCCATCAGAGTGGTATCATCTGCATATCTGAGGTTGTTGATATTTCTTCCGGCAATCTTAATTCCGTCTTGGGATTCCTCCAGTCCAGCCTTTCGCATGATGTATTCTGCATATAAGTTAAATAAGCAGGGGAGACAATATACAGCCTTGTTGTACTCCTTTCCCAATTTTGAACCAATCAGTTGTTCCATATCCAGTTCTAACTGTTGCTTCCTGTCCCAGATATAGATTTCTCAGGAGATAAATAAGGTGATCAGGCACTCCCATTTCTTTAAGAACTTGCCATAGTTTGTTGTGGTCCACACAGTCAAAGGCTTTTGCGTAGTCAATGAAGCAGAAGTAGATGTTTTTCTGGAACTCTGGCTTTCTCCAAATCCCATCTGATTTCCAAATACGCTTCACAGCGTAATACTCGCCTGTATGCAGCTTTCCTAGATCTAAAAGGGGCCTTTGATTCCATAGACAGAGATGTCTTATGGCTAAAGCTCTCCAGGCTGGGCATTGGTAGGAGGCTCCTCTTTTTAATCCAAAAACTCCATGCGGGCTCTACCTGTCGCATAAAAATGTCGATGCAGGGGGCCCTTTCTAATCAGATTTTTTCCAACAGAGGAGTGAAGGCTGCATTTTGGCGCCAACTCTGTTTAATTTATTTATTAATGACCTTGCCCCACTCCTACTTAACATCAATGGCCATAGCCCCAAACTGGGCCCTATACAGATTCCAATTTTATTATATGCAGATGACATGGTTCTCCTTTCCCGCACAAGGGTCGGCCTAAAGCGGCTAGTGAGTGGTTGCTATGACTACCTGACACGCAATAAACTCCAATTAAATTTTGAGAAATCTAAAATTATAGCCTTTGGCAAAGCATGGAAACCCTTCTCTTGGTCTTTCAATGGCAACCATATCCAGCAGGTCAGAGAGTTTAAGTACTTGGGCGTTTTTTTCCATCATAGACACACCTGGTCAACTCATCAGCGGACAGCGACTAAGTCAGCAAAGCTTTCAGCACAGGCTATCCTACGCTTTCATCGTACTTGGGGACACTCTTACATCCCTGCTGCGCTGCAGATTTTTAATGCCAAATCAGCAGCACAGCTTCTTTATGGTGTCCCCATCTGGATGTCTGCGTTACACAGTTCTGTGGAAAGGGTCCAATCAACATTTCTGTATAAAATCTTTGGCCTGCCCCATTGTGTGCCTTATGCTACCCTATGCCTTGAAGGCGGTCAACACAGGATTGAGACTCAGGCTTGGCTCAGATTCTTTAAGTATTGGATTAGAATCTGTTTCTTTTCAGCCCAGGACATCTTATTTCAAGCGCTGCTGGCAGACAGTCTGTTTCCAAAAGGTTTGGCCCTATTTCTTAAGAAAATCAAGACCCTGGGGTTGTCACCAGATCTGCTGGGCTCAATACCCCCGTCCAGGGTGTTCCATACAATCAAAAAAAGAGTTCTGGATATAGAGGGGCAAACTCTGCATAGTGCTGCCCAAACAGTCTGTTCCCCACTTCATTTTCAGCTGCCCCTCTCCCATGGCACTAGACCGAACTATCTCTATCATTTAGAACAGCCACAAGATCGATGGGCATTTACCCTTGCCAGGTGCAATATAGTACCATCGAGCTTAGCGCAGGGCAGGTATATGGGTTTACCTATAGAACTGAGAGTATGCCCGTGTGGTCAGGGAGAGGTTGAATCCCTGCAGCATATGCTATTCTACTGTATTTTGTATAAGGACATTCACCTGTCTTATTTGAGTACCTTCCTCTCCTCCCATTCTGGATGGGACGATCTGAAAAAAATTCAACATCTCCTAAGTGGCACTATTAAGGAACTGACCCTGACAACTGCTAGATACGTCTATTCCATCATGCAGAGATGACGTAGTGTGCTCTCGCAGAATGCCGAGCCCTAATATGCATTTGGCTCTTCCCTGCCACCTGTTAACCTTGAACATTTTAGCTGTATTTTGTGTGTTTTAATTTGTACAGTATGCCATTAAAGGTTTCTGTCTGTCATAATCCAGCGCATGTTAGCAATTTGGTCTCTAGTTCCTCTGCTCCTTCGAAATCCAGCTTGTACTTCTGGCAGTTCTCGGTCCACATACTGCTGAAGCCTGCCTTGGAGGATTTTGAGCATAACCTTGCCAGCATGTGAAATGAGTGCAATTGTACGGTAGTTGGAGCATTCTTTGGCACTGCCCTTCTTTGGGATTGGGATGTAGACTGATCTTTTCCAATCCTCTGGCCACTGCTGAGTTTTCCAAACTTGCTGGCATATTGAGTGTAGCACCTTAACAGCATCATCTTTTAAGATTTTAAATAGTTCAACTGGAATGCCATCACCTCCACTGGCCTTGTTGTTAGCCATGCTTTCTAAGGCCCACTTGACTTCACTCTCCAGGATGTCTGGCTCAAGGTCAGCAACCACACTATCTGGGTTGTCCGGGACACCCAGATCTTTCTGGTATAATTCCTCTGTGTATTCTTGCCACCTCTTCTTGATGTCTTCTGCTTCTGTTAGGTCCCTACCATTTTTGTTCTTTATCATGTCCATCTTTGCACAAAATGTTCATCATCTCCAATTTTCCTGAACAGATCTCTGGTTTTTCCTTTTCTATTATTTTCCTCTATTTCTTTGCATTGTTCATTTAAGAAGGCCCTCTTATCTCTCCTTGCTATTCTTGACAAAACTCTATTAGCCTTTGCCCTGCTTCGTTTTGAACTCCAAGGCCAAACTTACCTGTTGTTCCTTTTATCTCTTGACTCCCTACTTTAGCATTCCAGTTCCCTATAATGACAAGAACATCTTTCTTTGGTGTCAGTTCTAGAAGGTGTTGTACGTCTTCATAGAATTGGTCAATTTCAGCCTCTTCAGCATCGGTGGTTGGTGCATCAACTTGGATTACTGTGATGTTGAAAGGTCTGCCTTGGATTTGTATTGAAATCATTTTATCATTTTTGAGATTGTATCCCAGTACAGCTTTTCCCACTCTTTTGTTGACTATCAGGGCTACTCCATTTCTTCTACGGGATTCTTGCCCACAATAGTAGATATGGTAATCATCTGAATTGAATTCGCCCATTCCCGTCCATTTTAGTTCACTGACGCCCAGGATGTCAATGTTTATTCTTGCCATCTCCTGTTTGACCACATCCAGCTTACCATGGTTCATAGATCTTACATTCCAGGTTCCTATGCAGTATTTTTCTTTTCAGCATCGGACTTTCCTGTCACTTCCAGGTGCGTCCGCAGCTGAGCGTCCTTTCGGCTTTGGCCCAACCACTTCATTAGCTCTGGAACTACTTGTACTAGTCCTCCGCTCTTCCTCAGTAGCATGTTGGATGCCTTCCGACCTGAGGGGCTCATCTTCCAGCGTCATATCTTTTAGCCTTTTGTTTGTGTCCATGGAGTTTTCTTGGCAAAGATACTGGAGTGGCTTGCCAGTTCCTGCTCCAGGTGGATCGCGTTTAGTCAGAACTCTCCACTATGACCTGTCCGTCTTGGGTGTCCCTGCACGGCATAGCCCATAGCTTCTCTGAATTACTCAAGCCCCTTCGCCACGACAAGGCAACAATCCATGAAGGGGATTAAAGGTACAAAAAGGTAAATAACTTGCATTCAGTGATTCTCGTCTTGTGCAACAATTAGTATTAAACAAGATTACACACTTTTACTTGGCTGTGAATTAAATAACCTGGAAGTTCTCACTCCTGCCCTAATGACCACAAAAGTAGAAGGGAAGGATCCTCTTAACATCCATACACAGATATTGACAGGCTGCCAAAACCATGCACCACTGCATCTCTATTAACTACAGATTTGGAGACCAAGATTGGAAACCTCTGGTCTTCTAGACCAGGGGTCTCCAACCCCCAGTCCGTGGCCCAGTGCTGGTCCATGGCTTTGGCACGACCGGGCCGCGGAGACAGATCTCCCGCCCCCCGCCTGCACTCCCCCCACACCCGCGCACCCGTGCGCAAGCCCTGCCCACCCGCGCATGCGCAGGTGAGCCACCCCCATCCACACATGCACGTGAGCGCACCACGCCCACCCGCGCATGTGTGAGCGAGTGTCCCACCCACCTGCAAGCACGCCCCACCCACTCACAAGCACTGGGGGGGGTGCCCCGCCCCCCCAGGCACAGACCACACACACACAACCGGTCCGCAGTTCAGAAAAGGTTGGGGACCACTGTTCTAGATGGCTGGTACTATAACTCCAGCAATTTATTACCGCTGGCCATGCTAGTTCGAGCTGAGGAGAGCAGTAGGTCAAATTATCTGGAAGGGCACATATTACCCAGCCCTTTTAGACTTCTGTTCAGTTAACCTAAATCCCTTCTAAAGGGTCTAAGCTTGTGCCCACCACCGCATTTTGAACCAGTGAACTCCATTAAATAAATTTATACTTTGTGAAGAAAAGCCTTGTATTGTGTGCTGTGAATCAGCTAGCAATCAGTTTCATTGAGTAATAAGTTCATTGAGTAATGAGTTCATAAGTTCCATTTTTTGAGAGGAGAGAAATGTCAAGAACTTGGTAACAGACTATGAGATGATGGTGGAAATGCTGGGAGAGGAAAAGTACGTAGAAAACACCTCACAGGAGCCCTGATAGTCTGTTGGAACAAAGAAGAACAAAGAGTCTTGGGGCACTATAAGACCCAGCAGATTTCAACTGATGCCAACTTTCATGCCCTGCATCCCGATTCATCAGATGCATTCACAAATTTATGTTACATGCCATCAAGTCGGAACCAACTTACAGCGACCCTAATAGGGCTTTCAACGTAAATTAGATATTTAAGGAGTGATTTGACCAGTTACATCTCCTTATGTGTTTCCATGGCTGAGCAGGGATTCGAACCCAGGCCTCCTGAGTCCATCACTCTGTTCACTGCGCCACACCGGGTATCCCACATTCACAAAAACGTATGCCATTCAGACATATAGGCCAGGATGTCTCTCCAAAGTAGTGAACGGGATCTGAGTTATGTGTACAAGTGCTGCTTTTCCATGAAGAAAACATGCCCTTCACTTGTGCAATGTCAGTGCCTACACAGATGGCTTGATCCCACATAACAATGCTGCCGTGACCTTCCACTCAGGAAACTTAATAAGATAATACTAGCCATAGCCTTTAAAGCAACGCAAGGCTGTGTTGTTTTTAACAAAAAAAAATTTTTTTTAAGCATTCATTTTAGAGAAAAAGTTGCCTAAAAATGCATACAAATGTGTGAGGAAAATGGAAAAGAATAAGTATCACAGCCAGAGACAGAACTGGATGGGACAAGAACACTAGGGGGATTTAGAGAAATACAGTCAGAAAGAGCTTAACAGATTTTCACATCCCTAGAAGAGAATGGGTCATGTCACAGAGGAATCCTTGGCAATACCGCAACTGCTAAGTCATTCTACAATCCTGTTTCTAGTTTGTGATTTCAAGCAATGCCACTTGTGTAGCTTTTTTTTTTTATTCCTCTGAAAGAAAACACTTAGTTAGGCCCACTGAGATTCCAGTTTCATGTCTTTTTTGCTGGGCTTCCTCCAGCACAGCCAAGCTTACACAGAGACGCCATGTTTATGTAAAATCTAATTTCTCTTTTCCCCCCCAGTGACCCACTTACAGAATACCAGTTACAAACCTATCCAAGAATATCTGGCTGGTACATATTGCCTTAAAATGGGATCCTGCACAGCTTGCATGACAGCACCCACAGAGAGCACTGCTCAAAAAGATGCCTCTGAAACAGGCTAAGGCAGCTCAGGGTATTTCCTTCCACGAAAAGCTAAGAGGTTGGAAAGTAATATTCTAATAACACGGAAAGAGAATAAGATCCTCACTGACAACAGTTTTTTAAAAAATTAAAGAAATCCCTGCACGTTCATTGGGACAACAAATTATACAGCTCCTGAATGGAAGATGCACTTTGGTTATGCAATCTCTTCCAGACTAAAAGATCACTTGAATATTGTTCAATTGTTTGGCACTCACTCCTTTGCCTGTCTCTTCCTATAGGGCGCTTATTATCAGAAATGTGAGCAATTACCGAGACTACTTCGTCCTCTGCCGGTACGGTGGCTGCGGAGAGGGCGGCTGCTAGTGCAGCTGCCCTGGCTGCCTTCCTCATTGCTCTCTGAGTCTGAAGATTGGTAAAGTAGTTGACAGCTGCAAACTCGATAAGTGCAGAGAAGACAAAGGCAAAGCACACAGCGATGAACCAATCCATGGCCGTAGCATAAGACACCTTGGGCAAAGAGTGGCGGGCGCTGATGCTCAGCGTGGTCATGGTCAGGACGGTAGTGATGCCTAGAGAAAAGGAGGATGGAAGGGGACACATTAAGCTGCTTCTGAAGGTATCGCCCCTTTTCAGACTTGCAAGCTCAAAGGACTAGTTTTAAAATATCCTCGATCATTTTTACAGTCATTTTGGGTGATATTACTGATTGTATCCTACCTTGAGATCTGCTGATAACCAGGCAGGTCAGAAATATTTTACTAAATAAATAAATGAATAAGAATACCCATGTTGGCCTCTTTTTGCACAAGTACCATGTGTTCTTTCAGTCAATTCATCGATTTACAGCCACAGCTGCCTATTTAATGGGAAGGAAGCCCAATTACTTTCAATACATACTTCTACAGAAGCATATTTAAGAGCACATTCTGAATATTTTGCTGAGGAAAATCTCACAATCCAATTGACTTCTACTTCCTGAACTGCAGGAAGTAAACTGTAGCACTCTGATGAGGACATGCTAAAGCATTTTTACCAGGGAATGAACACTTTTTGTTGACTGCTCAGCAACTGACAAAGCCCATTCAGCCTTACTTAGAACTAGGGGTGATGAGTCTCTCTTTTTTTTCCCCGGTCTTCAGTCTAATTGACCCCCAACCTCTCAATGTTCTCTTTTTGAAAGTTGGAATACATAGAAATGTATAGAAATATATTTTTCTATACAATTTTGCCCAACATACACTTTTTGCAGCCAATTATAATGCATTTCAAATATAATTTTCGTAGCATATACATTTTGTGTCCACATTGACTTAATATATACATGTTCATGAAAATGTTTTGCTTGGAGAAAAACATGACAATATTTGAAGAACTGTAGATTTTCACAGGTAATTTTGGTTCCTATTACAATTCAATAGTAAAAAGGTAGGTAAATTTCTATTTCAATGCAAACTGAATCAGGGTGGATTTGATTTAAATCCAACTGATTTAAATCACAAATTAATTTTTTTTAAATCAGTTTTTTTTGACAATTTAAATCAAAACTATTTTTTTAAAATTTAAATCATGATTTAAATAAATTTAATTTTTAAAAAATCATTGATTGTTATCCACCCTGAACTGAACAAATCTCTCTCACCTCTCTGCCTAGAAGCAACTCTGATTGATTTAATAGGGTTTATGCCCTATAAGGCACTACAATCCTGCTAACATGGAAAACCTAGACACATGCTCTGTCTTGAAAAACAACACTATTCTCTGGCACAACACAACAGCAGATTCAACATACTCCATGAATGGACAAATGGACAAACTGGGGGTCATGAGTTAAAACAAAAACAAAAACACATGAATACCGGCCACAGTTCTTGCTGGAACCGATTCTTTGTTGATCCAAAATGCGACCTGAGATAGGATTACAGTCATAATGCATGGGATGTATGTCTGAATGAGATAGTAGCCTATTTTCCTTTGTAGATGGAAATAGAGCACCTGAAGTGAATATTCACCTAAAAGAAACACACAAACAATGAACAGTGATGGACAAAGGGAATGATACAGTGTGGTTTTGGATGGAGACTGTGACTCCTGCATACCAAAAACTGTTCTAGCTGGAACAGACTCCTTATTAATCCAGAAAGACACCTGAGAAAGGATGACAGTCATGATGCAAGGAGTATATATCTGTATCATGAAGTAGCCCATCTTCCTTTGTAAGTGGAAATAAACAGTCATTATTACGTATTCACCTGTTAGGAAACAAGTATATCAGCATTACCATCGTCCCTGTTTTCTTTGGAACATTGCAAATAAACAGACAGGCAGAGCTGTATATATTAAAAATTGGAAAAAGCTTGATTTTGTAACCTGGATGGAACAGTACAAAGTGGGTGCATTTGCATATTCTGCCTTCTTCTCGTTTTCCCCTCACCTCTTTATTTCACATTACTCAATCTGCTTTTTTTAAGCCATTAGGGGGTTGCGCTAGGCAATGTAAGACACCCCGATCCTGCTAACATGGAAATTCTCTTCAACTACACTTCTTTTTTCTCACATTTCAGGAGGCACTCCCACAGTTTCACACAGTTTCAAGCATAAACACAGCCATATGGACTAAAATCTTTTCTTAAAAGGGGAGGAGGTGAATAGCTTGGGAAGCTGAAATTCTATGCCCAACTGTCATCCTACATTTTCTCCTCTGTCCCTGACCTAGTAAATACGTGATTTTATTAATTCAGTTTTATAAGCAGCCTTACAGTATCTACAAACTTTAAAGACAAAGGCTGAGCTGATAGGATCCATAATGCATCAGCCCTCTTGACTGTGCTTTTTTGCTCAGCCAGCAGGACAACAGTAAAGGGGGTGGGCCTAAAATTCAGAGGAATGAGCCCAGCAACATTTTCCTCTCATTTTCCACTCTGAAAGTGGCTATGACATGGACAGAAGCTGTAGAAATATAAAATCGGTTTTGGAGACAACATAAGTGAAACATTTTCATCAGATTTAAGGCTCGCCATGTTGGCAAAATATGGTCAGAAGCTTAACAGAGCTGGTTCCTTCAATGCTCACTTTCTAACACTGGCTTTATGAGTGAAGCCATGAGCTTACCTGTGTTGGATTTTATTGTTTCACTAGAGACTGTTTGCCCTATCAAATCATACTGGAGAAGACTAGAAGATTCTTGTGGGATTTCTACTGAATACAACGGTCCTTTTTTCCAGGTGTAAATAATCTCACTTTTAGGATAGGCATCTGAGACAAGGAGAGAGATAGAGAGGAGGAAAAAAAAGAGAAGCATTTATCATGTGTTTATTGCACTAAATGCTCATTGCAAATATCTGCTTTGTTAGATGCAGCTGGAACACACAGAGTGTATGATCTCTGCTCTGCATGCTTTTCTTTTCACATACTGTTCCTCTGCTTTACGGATCAATGATGTCCACTGGATCAGTTTCCTCTAGTTCAGAACAGTCTCAGAATATGTATTCACCAGAACACAGACAGAGCTCTAGCTCCTGTCCTCTGAAGATGCCGGCCACAGAGACTGGCGAAATGTTAGGAAGAAAAACCTCCAGAACACGGCCAAACAGCCCGAAAAACCTACAACAACCAGTTTCAGAATACTTCAGATTCTAGAGCTTCCAGTTCAGACTGGAGTGTCTGAATATTCACTCCAGCGAGCTCCACTGAACTTGATGGAAGTGTTCTTTGAGTAAACATGGATAAGACTGCATGTTCAATTTTATTATATATTCTGTCATCAGCTTAACACAGTTACTGTTCTGCAAGTTTCAAAATAGATGAAATTTTAGGATTAATTATACTACCATTCCAGCATCATGCCACCACCTTTTTTTAAAAAAGCAAACCTTCATTTGTAGCTATTCCAAAAGGCTTGATTGTAACAGAAAAAAAGTTATTGGTTATGCCATGGTGAAGCCACAATATTATGTACTATTTTTTTTCTTCCAAGTTGCTGATCTGATTGTGGCTGGACGGGAGGAGGTCTGGCATCCTTCACACAAGCCTTCTCCTGGGTTTTTAAGCCTCATTTTAATAACTCTCCATCATGCCACACCAGTAAGTTAGAAGTTTCATGTCCCTTCAGTGGAGCTGGGAACAACAGAAGGCAATTCCAACAGATCTGACTAGGTTAGATGTTGTGTCTTCCCACTATATGACTATGGAAACATGTAGATCTTGGAAATTTTACTTTTTTGGACAACTTCAAAAAAATTTTTTTCCAAAAAACACCAGGCTACATGACCTCCAGCTGTACAGCCTGGGGATTATGGGAGCCTTACAAGTAAAAAAAAATTCCGAAGCTTTACAGATGTGCAACCTAGATTTCAATTCAATCAGGATGCTTTATTTTTCATGGCACTTGGCCAAGGATCCCTGAAGCAAGAGTCAAGAGTGAAACTTGTTTTCACATCCTCACACAAATTCTGTGAGACAGCTATTTTAAGTTTCAGACCTAAAACATGACGTCTTGCTTCCCAAACCGGCAATTCCAGGATTCAATACAAGCCTTTTTAGGTAACTTGAGGGCAAGGTAACTGGGCAAACATCTGTCTCAGCATTACTTTGTCTTTTGGCAGCAAACTTTCTGATAAATATTTGAAAAGGAAGAATAGCATGCCCACTTCCTCTTTCTGCACTGATTTGGCTGGACAACCCCTTCTCTCAGAGAAAGTATACCAATTCAACAAGAAACACAACACAAAACAAAAAAGCGGTCTACAGGGGCTACCTCTGGAAAGTGTCTGGAAACTTCAGCAAGTCCAAAACACGGCAGCCAGATTGTTGACCGGGGCTGGTCAAAGGGATCACATAACCCCCTGTTACAGCAACTCTACTGGCTGCCAAACCCTTTCTGGGGACAATTCAAAGTGCTGGTTTTAATCTATAAAGTCCTAAATGGCTTGGGCCCAAGCTATCTCAAGGACCACATATCCCATTATGTGCCTGCTTGGGTGTTAAGATCATCCTGAGAGGCCTTTCTGTAAGTTCCACCACCTTCAGAGTTATATTTGGTGGGGACATATGAGAGAGGGCCTTCTCTATCGCCGCTCCCAGACTCTGGAACTCCTCCCACAGGAGGCCCGACTTGCCCCATCTCTGCTGTCCTTCCACAAGCAGGTGAAGACAAGGCAAGCTTTCCCTCAGTGACTGACTGACTGAATGGATTTTTTTAAATGGGCCATTGTGCCTTACAGCTTTTAACGTTTATTTGGTGTTGCTTTTGTTTACCATTTTTAGTGTGGTATTTGTTTGACCCTTTTTAGTATTTGTATGCTTATTGCTTTTAGCTTTAAATATTGTTTTTTTAATGATGTAATTCGTCTTGGATCCTTTTTAAGGGGAAAGGCAGGGTAAAATATTTTTAAATAAATAAATACTGTAAGAAATACAGAAAAGAAAAAAAAGATGTGGAATCTTAAAGACTAACTGCTATATTTTAATGCAAGCTTACATGGAACATGTCCACTTCATCAGACATATGTAAGTGTCAGAACAGAGACTACATGTAAAACATTCATGTAAGGCTGTAAAATAAAGGGACAGAGGTTTTTTGGCTGCATTTTACACATAGTAATTATTTATGCCCCATGTTTGGTATTCAGTCCTTTTGAAGCTTAGTTCTGTAAACAGAAACAATGATTAAAGGAAACAACAGTTTTCAAAAGAAATGAATACCATACAGGTGTCCTAAAACATCACTAGGCATGAAATGCAGCCAAACACCACTGTCCCTTTATCTTACAACCTTACATGAATGTTTTATATGTAGTCTCGGTATTCTCTTATGTCTTACTAACACAGCTACAACTTCAAAAACTACAACTATTATTCAAACAAGTACTGTTACTAAAGATTACAGGACTGTACCAAAGTGATTTTGGCAATAAATATTTGGACACCATGCAAATGTGCAGGACTGGCTGTAACTTTGGATGGAGCAACCATTTAACATTTACATAGGAATAAGAATGTCATGAAAGCATGACCTTACACATATTTTATTCTTTCCAATTAAAATCAGCATTCAGCACAAGACTAACAGAGTAAATTTCAGGATAGGCAGAATGAGGCTACTGTATTAGGTTAACAGTAATATGGCTTTCCACCAATAATTCTCAGACTTATCTTCACAAAGAATTTGCAACATCATGGTCTGTCTGACTGGGCACTAATCCAACTGCCTTTCCTAGATTCCTTTATAGAGGAACAACAGGAGTGTATTTGCCCTAGTCACAACTAATGGCTTAGAACTAACTACCTAAACCAATACCATAATCAGTTTCACATTTCCAGACTGCTAAACTTTTTTATTTCCATGAGTTGAGAATTCCTTAGGAAACCAACTGCACTAATTAAATAATGTTATGCCTAGAGCCATTTGAGCAACATAGGATACCTATAGAAAGAGATAATCTCCCCTATGAGTTACAAACGTATTTTGTTGTTGATGGCTATTTGGATGTTTTGACCTTTGACAAAATGATGCTTTTGATATAGGCAAATAAATAGTCCCAGTAACGAAGTTGTAAGAACAAATTACAAATCAATGTGCATGCTTTTCTCATACGGCAAAGAGAAACAAATTCAATATATTAAGAAGACAATTGTCAGCCATAAGTAGACATTCAAAATCTAACCTGTAAAGAACAACAACAACAAAAACAAAAACAAATGTGGTGATTCTCAACATTTGTTTCTCCAGATGTTTTGGTGTTCAACATCCTGATTCTGACTACTGCCCATACTCTCTAGGGATTCTTGAACTCAAGAACATCTGGAGAAACAAATACTGGGAACCACTGCCAGTGTGGATTTGATTTAAATCAAACTGATTTAAATTTTAAAAATCTTTTTTTTTGACAATTTAAATTAAAAAATTGATTTTTTAAATTTGATTTTAAATCTTTAAAAAAATCATTGATTCTATCCACCCTGACCACTGCCATTCTATGACACAGAAAAGAACTCTCTATAAAAAATTATACTATTAAATAAACAGCAAAGTATCAGTTATTGTCATAAATAGCTTAATTTGTTTATAAATACAGGTACTTTTCAAGTCTCAATAACACAATCTTTTAAATAAAGGTTTCACATAGACTTCAAAGATAATCTACAATCACTGTACAGATAAATAATGGCATTGCCATTCACCAAAACTAATTTTACAAATTTCTGGTATCAACAAGACAGAGCTATACTAGAGGACTGTGGCTGATACTATTAATACATTTTGCCATTGACAAGCCACATGTGATCCGCTACTATGCTTTCCTGTATTATGTAAAACTTATTTTATCACAGGTTTGCATAAACCAATACTGCATGAATTAACTTAGCTAGATTTCTGTATGAAAAAAAGAAAAAAAGAGATACTGTCTATCTTCCTAATAAAGCTGGCTGCCTGTCAAAACCAAATCTCAAACAGGAAAAAAGAAATTATCAGTACAGTATGTGGTGAGTTATTCAACAAACTCTCAAACAGTCCAACAATACATTTCTGAACTTGTGAATCTAATGTTAAATTGACTTGTGAAGTGACATTCTTAAAAACTCAAAACTTTCTACAATCATAAACATGTCTGTTCTTTTCACTTTCACCAGTTATTTCCATAGATAGTCACTGCTCATTCCTGTAGTATACTGGCACTACTTCAAACGACACACTGGCTGCAATCCAGTAGCAAGAGACAACTAGATAGGCCTATTGAATTAGTGGGGATTTGCTGGATCCTCTATAAGTTCCATTGATTCAAATGGGTCTACTCTAACTGCAACTTACTATGCTAATATACACTGCAGTTAAGAGTAGGCCCATTTGAATCAATGGAACTTACAGAGGACTTGACTCATCAAATCCCCACTGATTCAAGGGGTCTACACTTGTGCGATTTACTACACTAAACAACAGGATTTTGGCTAATGAAACTTATGGAGCTGACCCATCCAATCCCCAGTGATTCAATGGGCCTATTCTAGTTGTGACTTACTACTGCATTTCAGGCATTATATCTTGAGACCCCATGCTTTCTGGTTAAGGCTTTGCTTCTATAGAAAGTCACAAACTATTTTGCAGACTTACAGCTCCCAAACTTCAGTGGACAAGCATGACCATCCATAGGAAAGTTCACCAGACGCATTGGACAATCAGCATTAATAGTAAGTCTAAAAAAGAAGAAGAGTGAAATTGAGCAGAGCCAAATTTTTGCTAAAGGGGTTAAAATATGTAAGGGGGAAAGCCAGAATGCATGCTTACCTCATTGTATACAGAATAGTACCATTCTGCATTATCCTGAAAAGTCTGTTAGGAGTTGTCATGTTATGAGCAATTGACTTTTTTCCATTCCTGAAAAAGGTGTCTGGTGTCCATATTTTACTGACCATTAAATTGTTCAATCTCAGAATTTCGGTGGGTCCACCAAATTTCAATCGCTCATCAATCCACGTTTGCCGAAAGAAAACATCCATAGTATATTCCTACAGAAAAACACATCAGTTGAAGACTGGGGTGCAAGTCCTTGTGGGGAATATTTTCCTTTTTCCTGGTGTTTCATGGGCCACATTCCCTCAAAGGTAATCAGCTGGGGCAGAGCTTGGAATGTTATTCTTTACAATAGCTCCCAGAATCACCTACCCAGCATGGCTATCACACTAGCTGGAAGATGTGAGCTGTAGGTCCCCCCCACACCTCCTCAAAAACAATAATTTTTCCATGCTCTGCCCAGTTGTCAGATGTGGTCCAAACCCAGCAGTGGATAGAACTATCCTTTTTATTTCTTTCAGCTACCGTTTTTTCTCTGCTATGTACTTCTCCCTTCACTCCTTTTCTTCCTCACCCATCATACAAGGAGGAGGCGCTCATTCTTACCAGAGATCTAATAGTTGTAGAGGACTTGTGGAACTAGTCAGAGAACAGCCCGAAATTAGGCCAAGGGCCACAAATGGTCATAGGGCTTCAGGCTGTCCACTCTGGGTTTAAAGGATCAATATATGGTTTCTTGTGGAAAAGCTAATAAGCACGTTAACCTCACTTGATTATTGCTTAACCACTTTAACCTTATTATCCTTAAGTAGTTACTAAAAAGAAGCCAGACTATTAGGTTTATATATTTTTTTCTATTCTTCTCAATGAACAAGTGGGTTAAGTGTGAGGACTAAAATGCAGACCTTATCTGCACTCATAAAACAAACTGTTAATGCCCAGTGTTAGTGTCTTAGAATGGATGTGAGGTTAACGTAAAGGTAGCTTTTTGGCAGAGGTTTATATTTAATGAGGTTGTGGTCGGGTAAAACCTTTCCTGGTGTGAGAGTCAAGGGAGTGGGTGGGAAGAGATGGAGTGCATTCTTATTGAATCATTTCAAAATGATGCATGAGAAGATGAAGCAACTTCAGAGGACAGACTAAAGAAAAAAGGGTAGCCCAAGACATTTTGCTGCCAGAAGCAGAGACATAACAACCCCTGCCTCTAAATCCCTTCTACTTTAAAAAAAAATCTTGCTGACTCATCCAGACACCAATTCCTTTCTCCATCTAAATTGCCTTCCCCACAGTACTCCTTACAGTAGGTCTCTTGACCTCAAAGAGGGAGGACTTGGTGAGAGGCACCTGTGGGAGCAGGAGTGGGATGATATCTCTCCCCCTTTTTTTTTTATTGATGCACATCACCAAGAATTATAAGAACAATACAGCAACATCATCACTGTAAGCTTCTAGCTCAGCACTGCCTAAGCATGTCATAGCACCATAGCGCCTACCTAAACCCATGGCTACCCAATCCTTGTTTGCTCCCATTCATGTCCAACGTGGCTTACCCAGAACATGTTCTCAGTGAACATCATTATATCCACAAGGCTGTGTGTGTTTCTTCAGGCACAATGAGTCCATATAGGTAGTCTAGGCAACATTATATGGATTATTTCTGGACTTCCCATCTTCCCTATTTCAGTGTGGCCACATTTCACTTTCATGTGTGAAGATGGAAGAAACTGGAGGCAGACAAAATAAAGCACTCCAGACTTTATTAGACTGCAACTCCCATCAGTCTTAGTCGGCACAGCGTATGATGAGGGGGTTGTAGTGCAATTGTATCTGGACAATCGCAAAAGCCAATCTGTATCTTAAACTATAGTTTAAAGCAACAAACGGTACAGAAGATGTGGTTTATTGAAACATGTTACCTAAACTACTGGTAAGAATAACCATTTAGGTTTGGATGTAAAGATAAATTGTGATGAACCGAAAACAAAAGTGAAAGTTTCCAGCCCTTTCATCAAAGCTATCACAGAGGTGGGGGAAGGGGGGAGCCCAAAGTTGAGACTGCTCAATTTTGGGCTCCACATTAAACCACAGTTTACTGCTATGTCCAAATGAAATACCATGGGTCCCGTCTGATAGGCTAGGTAAAGATTCTAGGTAAATACACTGGCTACAAAAAGCTTCATTTCCCTCTATCTTTTAATCCATGCTTCCCCCCCCCCCCCCCGGCCTTTCTGATGTTTATAGCATTACACTAAAAAGAAAAGAGAAGGAACAGATGCCATTTATATTTGTGAGATTACACTCCATCTTTCAAATCCTTTCTGAGCGCATTACCGTGCATTTTGCAAGAATTTTTCAAAATCCTTTGTAGGTAAAATGGCTTCTGTGGACAAAGAAACCAGACACCCAAACTCCTTTTCTCACCAGCCCCCATGCTCAATCTTTATCCCCCGCATCTACTCTGAAGTAAGACGTGCTGATTGCAGTGAAGCTTGCTTTCAATAAAACAACAACAATAATAATAAAGTAAACAACTGTAGCCTAATTCTCATTGCTTTTGGTAAGAAGTACAAGCACAACTGTTGATAACTGTAGGGACAAGACAAAACAAACTTCTAATTAGAAATTGAGTCTGGCTTCCCGAATGAAATGTGTCCTAACCACAGGGAGAAGGGTGAGCATGTTTGTGCTCCCTGGGCAAAACACATACACACTGATGACTCAACCTCAGGGTCCATAAAGAAGTGCCCGTTGCCATCTGCTCTGGCCCTGAGCAGAGGGAACACTCTGCCTCCTTTGACGTGCATTTGGCCAAGTTTACTTCCCCAGCTCTGAGCTCTGCTGTGTAATTCTCTGCACTGTAGAGCACACGCCTGCTTTGCCTGCAATCTTCTTAAAGCGCTGATGCCCTCTTAACCAACAAACCCGCCTTCCTGCCCAGGAAGATGAAAAAAGGCCCCACACTTTTTGCATTGCATTGGAAATACTCCATTCAGAAACACGCTTGAAACTCCTCTTCCTTCCCAACAAACTGTGCACCCTGGAAAGGAGAGGAGCATCCCAGCCTAGCCTTGCCTGGCCATTTCCGTTTGGGCAAAAACAGCTTCTCCGGCTGCAGCCCAACAGCGAACTACATCGCCGGGCCCCTGCAAGGGAGAGATTGTCAAGAAGATTAAAGCCAGTAATCTGCTCTAATGACAGTCCACTCAGATGCCACCGTAATGAATCCTAGAAAAGAGGGGCAGGGTAGGCTCCCTTGCAACTGAGGCGCTGAGAAGGAGTGGGGTGGGGAGAGAAGGGGAACGATCCCCCCCCCCCGGGACTCTTCCGGGGCGCGCGTGCCTGGGCCTTACCATTTCCACGTCTGACACGGGGCCAAAACTGGTCACATAGATGTCTGTCTTGACTTCCGTCACGGTGCCTGAGAGACGTGGCGAAGGAGGGGGGGGGGGATCGGCGTGCCGATTGCGCACCAGCATGGGAAGCGAAAGGAAGAAAAAATCAATATAGGTCGTTATTCCCGCCCGCCCCCGCCCCGTCGAGGAGAAGCGTCGCCCGCCGAGCGGCCGAACAACTTGCTCGCACCTGGTTTGCAAGCGGGTTTTGCGTCTGCTCGATTACTCCAGTGCCGGGAGACGAGCAGGTCAGGAGGAGGGAAGCGCCCTTGCAAGCCCTTCTTCTTAGGACGGCCCGCCGGTGGAGTAGATCGAAACCAGTGACATCTGTCTCCTGGGCACCCTTCCACCCGCCCCGACTGAGCACGAGGGCTTAGAGCCCCAACCAAACACTTCACTGATTGCGACCCTGTACCCTTTCACTTGGGAGCAACTGCCCATGAATAGACCAACATGACAGTGCATATGGTACCTGGCATTTCCGCCTTTCCACCCCAAGCCAGGAAAAAAACAACAACCCCACTCTGTCCTATTAGACCCGGCCAGAAACTTATGTGAAAAGCGGAGGTGGGTTTTTTTTTGGGGGGGGGGGGCTTTCAGAGATCAACAAGGGAGGTCAAATTCTGCCCTGACTTTCCAAGGGATCGGGGGCGAGCAGGCGTAAAGGCAAGTTAAGCACCTGGCACGCCTTTGCCGCCAAAGCCCGGCCGGAGCCGGTTGTCGTAGCCGTCCAGGAGCTTGTCGAGGATTCGGGAGATGTTCTCCGAGTAGAGGTCGCTCTCGTTGGGGGTGGCCTCGTCCGCCAACAGCGCCTTCTCCAGGCTGCCAAGACAAGCAAAGAGAGCCCCTCGCCGTCACCTTTCTCTCCCTCTCCCTCCCTCTCTCCCGCCACAAGGCTCCTTCTCCCGTCGAGCGCCACACGACCGGCCCTTTTCGGGTCCCGCGCCCGGCCCGCCTCAGCCGGAAAAGAGCGCGGGCAAGCGGTGCCCTCCACCCACAGAACCGTGACCGCGTTGAAGGTCTTACTTACCACAGCATGAGGCATATCCACGAGAGCCCCCAAGCCATGCCGGCCGCCCCAGCCTGCGGCGCGCCCACCGGGTCAACTGGAGCAAACCTCCCAAGAGCCCATCTTGTTTCTTTCCTGAGAGAGTTGGTCCTCCCCCCTCAGCTCTCGGGCTACTGCGAGGAGCCGACCTGCATGCCGGAGGCTCTGAGGGGAAGGAGGGAGGGCCGATGGGCAGATGGCCTTGGGACGGCCGCCCGCCCTCTCCCTGGGCAGCCCTCACCAGCACCACCACCTGCCTGGGCCTCCTCTTCCCCTTGGCCGCGTGTGTGTGTGTGTGAGTGTGCAAATGGTCGTCGCTGTTTCCCCCCTCGTCCAGCCTCCTCTGAGTGCTTCAGTTGGGGAATTACAGTTTGAAGGGACGGTGGTGGCTCGGTCGGACAGCAGTGACAATAATCGAATAAGGCATTAGGGGAGATTAAAAGGAAGAAATCCACTGCTAGTTTTGGCATGGAATTAGCAGGGACCCGTTAGGAAATCTGGGAAAGCGCTGGCATCTTGCTGATAGAGATTATGTTAGAAATGGCCTCTGCTTTATTATTATTATTATTATTTTTATGGTTCACAGAGAGGTTATTATGCAGCCTGTGCATCGTTTGAACCTCCTTTCTCTGTTCTGGCAAGTCTCTTGGTCCAGTTTGCAGTTTGGATCCTGGACCTTGAGAGCAGGCCTCTACATCCTAGACTACATTTATGAACAGTTTCTTTTAGGAACTAATACAATAAAGGTTTGTGCTTAAACCCATGTACATAGATTTTGGCGTGTGTGTTTTTTACCCTAATCTTTGCTTTTTTGACCTCCATTTCAGCTTTAGTTTTATTGTCATGTACAACTGCCAGTTCTGCTTTGTGTGGCTTGCTGTATAAAAAAACTAAAATAATAATAAAATAATAATGATAATCACAGCCATCAAAGTTGACGGTTCTGCTTTGTGCAGCTTGCTGTTCATTGTGTAATGATCATTATCATCACTACTAGCTGGAAAGAGAACCTGGTGAAACCAATGCAGTTTTCCAGCTGATTGGAGCAAATCAATTTGAAACCTAGAACAATTTAACCAGGCCCTTTCAAAGGTAGCAATATTTTTGGAAAGTATCAATTCATTTTGTTGACAAATAAGGGCAGGATTCAACTATTGCTACAATCTTATGAACACTCACTTTGAAGTAAACTGTTTGAATGAAAGAAGTTGTTGTTTTTGAATAAGCATACTTAGCCTGTAAGGCAAGGGTGTGGAATATGTGGCTCCCCAGATATTGTTGGACTGTAATTCCCATCATCCCCACCAGGTTGATGGCAGTTGAAGTCTAACAACATTTGGATGCCCACACTGTAATTCTCTCTACTGTAAGGCTTTAGTTATGATTTTCCTTATCCTTGGTTTAATTTTTATTATAATATATTTCATAAAATTCAGATTTTAGGATGATATACAGTAAATAATGGATTTAACACAGCAGGCGCAGGTAAGAGGGGAGTTTTTTATCTAGTTAAGTTGGTTCAGCAGTTGAAATCTTGTCTAGAAAACCCTGAGGTAGCTAGCCATGGTGATTCACTCTAGGATAGATTATTGCAATCATCTGTATACAGGGGTTTGCTCTTGAAAACAGTTTGGAAAGTGCAATGGTATGGGAAATGGCAGCTAGAGCATTTGTGGGAGATAGCCACTTAGCTGATGTTCAGTTCATATTCCACTTATGCTGAATCAGTTATACTGGCCAGAATCTTGTTGGTGCAGCTACACACACATAAGGCTGATGATACCATCAGCTGTGGCCTTTTATCTTTAATTACCACTGGAAAGGCTCCCTCTGCTATCCTGAGGTCCCTAAAACCTTCCTCAAGTCAAAAGGGATCCCTAGAGAGCCTTAGAACCTGAATTTGGAGCGAGAGGAAACTTTTAATTAAAAATGAAATACCATGGCTCATGTTGCCATCAGTGTTATATTCACAGAGGAGTGCCAACAAGATTCCAGTCAGTGTCTATATTGGTTACCTTTCCAAGCTGAATTCATGCTCCTGATTTTCACCTTCAGATTCCAAGTGAACAACCATCTACACCTATATGGTCCCCATGTATTAAGAACAGCAGCACAGTTCAGGTACTAGGAAGAGAACTTTCTCAGCAATGGTTCCATTCCTTTGGAACTACTTCAGGCAGAAAGTTATGTATGTATTTATTTGCTTGTTTGTTTTATTTAATATTTATACCCCCACTTAGTGACAAAGCACTACTCCGAGCAGTGAACAAAATAAAACATATGCATGCCTAATCACTGCTGATTTAGAAGCAATTAATAATAATAACCATGCATTGTCAAATCAACTCTTGATTTATAGCAACCCTTTTCAGGGTTTTCCAGGTAGAAAATACTCAAAAATGGTTTACCATTCCTTTCCTCTGGGAGCACCATGGGATGCAGCTTGCCGAAGGCCACACAGGTTGGCTCTACTTGCAGGAGGCACAGTGGGGAATTGAACTGAGCTATCCAGTCAACTTTAAAAGCAATTACCTTCTCAAAATATATTTATTCCAGTCTGCATTTGCTCAAACTGTGCTATGTTGGGGGGGGGGGGTGGGCAGGGGAGGAGGTGCTACTGCAGGAGTGTGAATTAAATGTTAAAATTGTAATTCTATTTTCATGTATTTTAAAATCTTGTGATGCCTTCGGAATACAATAAAATGTTTGAAATAAATAATAAAATATAATCATGTAATAAGCAGCAGCAAATGAATCCACAGACAAAATACAAAAGCATTAAATATACTGTAAATGCTCAGGTCACTATAATACCTTTGCCTTCCACCTAAATGTTTCTGCTCTCTACAGGTGATGCTAGGTTCCCCTGCTTTGTAGTTCCATAGTGTTCTATCAAACAGAATAAAATGAAAGTTTGTCTAATCCAGCTATGGAAATCTTAACCATTAAAAATAAGACCACCTAGGTTTACTTGGACATTCTTTCTAGTAAATATGTTCAGTATGTCAGCTAACTTGTTCCATGGGGTCTCATAATGACTACCAATGAATTTCAAGTTAACACATTCAAGAACAAATGGTGTTGCTCAGCAGCACACAGATAAGGGTACATGACAGCTGTGCTTGAGCTCAGTTGAATGCTGCCATGCCATTCATTGTGAAAGCACATGTTGAGTACACTGTGGAAGGACTGTGGCACATTTATGGATTCTAAGTGACCCATTTAAAATATGTTGGAGATCAGAGCATTGTGCTGGTGGTACTCTGGTCCCACAGCAGGAGAGAAAGATGAAAGACAGTATTATCTTTCACCAGACCAGTTTTTGCCATCCTAAATTACAGCAGGAGGAAATAGCTATCAGGTCCTGCCTTTTAAGAAAATATATATCTTTTCTGTTCCTCTCATTCTCGGACGACAATGTGCAGCATCACACTGATGTACTAGCAAGGATATAAAAATCAAGCAGAGGATGATCTCCCTTTGCCTCACACACATTCACAGCTAATGAGCAAGTTGCCTCATTTTTAGTTTGTCTTTTCCCTGTCTATGTAATATACACAGTTCACTTTTTTGGAGAACAATTTCCAGAACCCTGCAAAGGGTATTTTTTTGGGGGGGGGGGGAGCATAGGAGAAAGCGAGAGCGAATGAGAATGGGGGAAGGGTCCAAACAATTGCAGTATGTTTATTATTGGCTGAAATCTAGCAGCAGAATGTACATTGCACAATGCAAATGACATCATCAGATTAAGTGATTTTTTTGGAAATGAGAAATTCTGACCCCCACCCCCTGAAGACTCCAGGCTTCCTTGTGATCTCATCATGGAAAAGCAGTTGGGGGCGGGGCTGCAGGACAAGAGAAAGTCTTTAATTTCTAAAAATCAAAAGTTTTCATGGTGACTGGTGATTTTCAGACATTAAGACCACCCCTGGTAACCTCCAGTGGCTTCCCCATAACAAAATAGGGGGAGTGTCAGAATTTTTTAATTTCTGAAAAATTACTGTGACTGATGATAGCTGCCTTGGGTCCTTTTAAGGAGAAAGGCGAGATAAAAATATTTTAAATAAATAAATTAAAGAAATGACATCAGCTTTATTCAGCTAAGGGTCTGCTGTTAGATTTCAGCCAATATCTGTCAATTAATTACCATATTCTCACATGTGAACCAGTCCATGCACTTGAATCCTCTGCTAAGTCTCTTCTCAGAGTGCCATCACTGACAGAGGTGAATCAGGTGGCAAAGCGAAAGAGTGGTTTTTCAGCTGTGGTGCTGAGACCATAGCCTGGGAAACTTCTTTCTTATATTAGAACTTCAATAACTGCCTCAAACAGCAACGGTTATGGGGAGTGCCATTCCTTTTTGCCTGTGGGCTAAGGGGAGTCTAGGAGTTGTCACCCAAAACAATCATTTTTCCAAACTCTTAAGGCAGCCATTCTCAACCTTTCACCATGGCCATAAACACAATATGAAAGAAATATAAGCCAATTGGGATTCTTTAAGTTGCATAACGAACCTTACAAGGTGGTTTGTGAAGAATTGTTTCCAGTCTGGGGCCCTCTTCAAATGTTCCAGGGCCATATGACATAATAATGGGCTCAAGCTAGAGGAAGCCAGATTTAGGCTATCAGGAAAAACTTAACTGTTAGAACAGTATGACAATGGAACCAATCTGGAGGTGGTGAGCACTCCAACACTGGAGGCATTCAAGAAACAATTGGACAAATCTGTCAGATCTGCTTTGATTTGGATTCCTAAATTGAGCAGGAGTTTCTACTTGATGGCCCCTTCCAACTTCCTATTCTATGACTTTATGATTGATATCCTTCTAGGACAGAGATGGTGAAGGTTTGGCATTCCAGGTGTTTTGAACTACGGCTCCTCGAATCCACAGCCTTTTTTGCCAAGGATAAAGGATCATGGGAGTTGTACTCCAAAACATCTGGAGAGCCAAATGTTCATGATCCCTGCTCTAGGAGAAGGACACGGGAGAGGTCAAGACTGGCATAGTCACACTGTGCCTAGTTAATTTAAAGGGGCTTTCGCTATAAAATCACCACCACTATCAGCAACATCTGATACTTTCAGTTGGTGATACCCTTCCCATGCTTCTTTACGCTGTGTGCAGACCTGTACCAAGCTGAGAGTCACCTATTACCCACTACCACATGTAGTGGCCTGTCAGGGGCTGAATTATTCTCCACTTTTGCTGCCTAGTTCAGACTGAAAACAGTAGGATTGTTATGGTCCTTAACAACTAATTGGATTAAGTGCCGCAAGCATAAACCTGATGATGGTGACTTAGGTGACCTTTTCTAGGTTTTTCTAGGTATAGATTACTGAGAAGTGGTGTACCATTCATTCCTTTCTCCTGGTGGTACTCTGGGTCTGTGCCGCTTACCCAAAATCACATAGGCTAGCTCTTCTCCAGGAAGGTACAGTGGGGAATTGAACTCCCAGTCCCTGGCTGCGCCTGTTTACATCTTTTTGCTAAAAAATTGCTTTCAGGTTCTGTGGGCGAAAGCATTGGTACAAGTTGTCCAGAGACAATTATCTCATAAGATCTGTCAGACAATTGTTGGTAGCCCCTAATATGCTGGCTAGGGATAGTGTTGTCCAACCAGGGTAAATAAAAAAAAATCAATGTTTTTTTAAAAATCAAATTGATTTAAATCATCATTTATATTTAAAAAACTATTTTTTTATTTAAATGGACAGAAAATACTTTTTTAATTATTTAACTAAAATGCACCCTGAGTACAACACATTTTGGGGGGCACCAGCTTGGGAAAAGTCTAAGCGATGGGCAGAAATCTTTGTCAGAGAAAGATGGGGACAAGTCAGAGAAAAGAATACTTCTCATTATGTAAATAGTTTCCCCAGAAGTTTGACACTGAAGTGCCTGATGGAGTGTTCAGCTGTGAACCATTGTTCACATCTCTGCTTGGACTATGTATTTCTGAATAAATGTAAATGTTGTCATATGCTGTGAGCCTCCAGTGACCTGGTTCCAAAGAAACCAAAACCAAAGAAAATGCTACACTTCTGGAGTTTCTCAAGGCTCCTGTACAGTTGCATAACAATATAATACAAACAGTGTTTGGAAAAGTTACTTCTTGGACTAAAACTCCCACAATCCCCCAGCCAGCATGGCCAAATGGTCATGCGGGGTGGAGGTTCTGTCAGTGTAGTCCAAAAGTTCTGAGTATAACTTTGCTAAAACATTAAACACAAGGGGATAGCAGTCTGCAGTTGCAATCAGTGGAAAGATATTAGATTAAAAAAGTAAAACCGAAAAACTGAAATTTCACATGGCACACAAACCCCACCCAATGTTGTATCAATTATAGGTGGGAAACTGCTAAGTGCAGTTTCAGATAAATAATTGAGGGTGATTTCATTGCAACTTACATTTTATTGTGAAAATAGTAACAATAACATATATGCTGCAAATCATATTACTTTCTTAACTGATCAGTTGTTGGCTTAATTATAAGATCTTGTGGGGTTTGGCTTCCACACACACCCCATCCCTTGTCACCTTGCTCAACATCTAGAGTCTTTTGTCTGAGAGTAAACTTTTAACTGCAAGTCACTCAGTGACATTGATGTTTTGTCTGCCATTCTTTTACATAATACTGCTGTTACTCACCCTGAGCCATGGAGTATAGCAAACCATAAAAATCAAAATAAGCAGATTTTTCAGCAGTTGTGTATACAGAGGAAGTCTGGGAGGAAAACAGGTTCAAGAGTCTTCTTTCAGCAGAGTTGTTTTAGCTCTTCTAAAGCTAATTACACAGGTAGAACACATAGTGTTCAGGTCCATGGTAAATGAAACAATTGGATCTGTGTGTATGTTACTTTATAGCAGGAGTCAAAGCAATCTTTCTCTATGACTTCCAAGATAAGGCCTTTGAATCTCTTTTATCCTCCAGTCCATTGGCAAATATACTGATAGCACTATTGATGGATGACAGTCCATACATCTTTGTGCCCCATGAGGGATTAATTTAAAACTAGAAAGATGATTCTGGGCAACATTAGGATTCTTGGGATTTTTCTTCCCATACTCTCAGGCATTTTTGTGTGAAAGAAATCAATGGTATATTTCCGGGACGGGGAATTTTTTTTTTTTTTTTTTTTTTTTTTTGGTCCCTCCTGGACCTTAGAGGGCCAACACACTTATCTCTCCCCTCCCACAAATACCCCTGGGAAATATTTTCCTCCCAAGGACAATTTGAGTCTCTAGGGAATGCCATGTGAACATAATCGTATCCCCCAGGCCTGTTTTATACTTTAAAAGGCCTTCTTTTAGAAACAGGATGTGACTAGTCAAGAGTAAAATTATGTTTAAATGGCAAATTACCACCCTTCACAAGGCCTCGGGGGAGTGATTTATAATGTGATTTATAAGAAAGTAGGAGGGAGGATAGAGGGATTTGTGGGAGGGCATAAAGTAAAGTATAGTATTTAAGATTTATTGTGAGATTTGCTTATGTACCAGCTCAGAATTTGTATTAAGACCTTCGTAAATGTTTTCAACAGTAGTATATGGTTATTCATTGTTTTGAGCAGATACAAGCTCTGAAATAACTAGTAATGGATTACCACAGCAAGTTATGAGCTCTTTGTTGGAGTTTTAAAAAAAATTGGATGATCATCTGTCAGGAATACTTTAACTGTGGATTCCTCATTAGGAGAGGGTTAGACTATATGACTCTTGGGTTCAATTTCAACTCCTGAATTATGTGATTTCAGTTACAGTTAATTGCATTACATTGCAATTATAATGTACAATTATAACTCTCCCATCCATGCCCCTGCAAAATATTTTTGTCCCCAAGTGGCCAGTCACTAAACTTCCAGTGGGTTAGCTTTGCATTTTATTTTATTTTATTTTACTTGCAGTATAGCTCTACTTGTTGTTACTTTTATCATAGTGAGGATACAGCTTCACTAAATGGTGGGGGAGGAATTTTATGTGGTTCAAACTCTGACTCATGCTGTGACTCATTCTGTCTTGCAGTACTGAGGCAATGAAAAGTGGATGGGAGGAGAGTGTGTTTTGTGTGATAGACCAGCAAATTATGGGACTGAAACTTTTTTAAAAAGTAACTAAAAGTTTTATCTATCTAGTGAACTGCTGCTAATTAATGAGTTTCCAGTCACATTCCTGGTCACATTTCTCCTGGTGAACAACCAGGAATGCAATCAGCACTTTGTTAATTAGCAACATTTTCTACTGTGACTAATGCGCTTTCACTTAAGCACATGTAAATCCCCAGTAAGATTCTGGCCAATATTAAATATTTCTTTTATCCTGATGGTTTTAGGCTGAAAGTCTCGTTTCACATTTCTCTACTCTACATGTATAAAGAAGAATAACAGAGCCTTTCCTGACCAAATGTGAGAAAACTAGCATGAAATGCATCTCCCCCAGCCCCCTGGATATGGGTCAATGCCCTTACAATAGTGTTTGTTAGGAGAGACCCAGCCATAAGTCTTTTTGCATTTTCCATTGTCTTTATTATCAGCATCATTTTAACATCTTTTAGTATAATTTGAACTCGCAATACTATTATTTTAGCTTCTGCTTTGTATGTTGTGTAGGCATATTTTAGGCTTTACACTACTGTTCATTTTCCTGTATCATTAAGCCATATAATTGTGACTAGGAACACTGGAACTCTCAGTGAGTCAGGACAGCATATGTGAGATGTGTAAATGTAATTCAGACTTTAAAGTCTGCTGCTAACCCTCAATACATTGAAATTTACACAACATCAGAAAATATTCCAGAAAATACCTAAGAACTCACACAATGGAGGGTTTTTCTTTCCCTATTCCACACTAATCACCAGGAATCATAGATTATGGGACAACTACTAAAGGAAAAATAGAAGGAATAGAACATTATTTCTATTAAGAGTATTTCTATTAAGAAATAGTTAATGTAGGTGTCCTGTTAACAATTTCGGACCCTATTGTTTACTCAGCCCAGTTAAAAAATAATGTTTCTAATGGTTACCTTGTCCATTATAGTGGTAAAATCATTTGACCCTTAAACAACTGGGAATGAGGATATGGTAGGCTACTCTTCCCAGAAACTGAGGACAATAAAGGGTTGCCCTGCTAAATCATGGCTCTCTTGTCCAACGCACAAGTGGATGAGAAGGAATGTGCATTCCATTTGGCATGGCCACAACTTTATTGACCTTCACATCTGTGGGGATGTGCTAGTTACCAAGCTCTGCCAAACTACATCCCTTTGTATGAGCTCTTGCATATTTGAGCATCTTAGAGTCACAGCTAGGAAATAAATAAGGGACAGGGACAGGGGAGAGTTGCAGCTGGAGCCATGCTGCTTTTTCTGCCTACCCAAGGGGTTTAAGGTTTGGCTTTATTGAACAGCAGTTGCTCATGACACATAGTCTGCTGCTACATGAGGTGGGCCCCCTCCAACCTTTTCTTTAAAAATAGTTTGTCATATGGCATGGATTCTGCTGTTCAAAAGGGAAAGGAAGATTCCAAAATCCCACTGGGTATAGCCCAGCCCTTGGGCATGCAGGTAACTCTTTCCATTTTAGCTGACAGATGTTTTTTCCAAGTAAGTTTCAAGAGCAAATCTTTCTGATGGACAGGATTTTATGGTTCAGCCCAGGCAACTGGAATCTGTTTACTGCTCAAGGTCAATCAAAATGTTACTAAAAGCAACTGTTGGACGTTTGCTGAAGCCGTTTGACATCTCTCATTCTCCAGGATCCAAGATACATTCACTGAATGAAGCTCTAATCTTATAAGGTACATAGCAAAGGTGCATAGGTCCAGCATTACAATCAAGTAATGGACCATGCTGTATGGCTGGAATTATATCTCTCACTCACTCACCCCCAAAATTATCTGACTCACTTCTTTTTGTCCCAGGTCTCACAACTATTTTCAGTAGAGCCCTATTCAGGCATTACTAAACCTGCTTCGTCTAGCAAACAAAGAGGAGAGCGCTTAGCTTTTTGTCACCACCATTGGTTTCTCCATGTGGAAAGTGACAAATCTGGAGAGCTGTTTTCGTGGAGGTTCTCCACACAAGCAGGAACCCCAGTTTTGTAAAACCAAAATGCTCCCAGTTTCAAACCGCAATTTTCCCACCTGAGTAGAATTCCATAGTGCAATCCTCTTACATCCCTTGAAGCTTATCCCCTGATAAAGATGTTTAGGGTTGCACTACAGTAATCTTTTCTAAGCTGTAAACAGGTGGCTTTTATAGTCTTTTTTTCTGTCTTATTGTTTAATAGCAAAGTAGCATGATGAAGAATTCACAGGGTTTTGTTTTATAACATCTAAATATACAACTTGTTTGCACTTAAAATTTAGAATGGGATTTTACTGTCCCATTGCTAATTCTCAGCATTTGGTTCTGATTTTTAAGTTTCATAGAACTAGTATGGGTTGCAAAAATCCTCTCGAGTAGTCAGTTAAGAATTTGTAGTTTATTTAATTAAGTACATTTATTTTTCTCAGAAAGAGGATGTGTTAACTGCATGATTTTAGCTTATATTTCTTTCCTGCATACATCAATAAAATTGAAGCCAGGCAGTATTTGATTTCAGAAATTAAAAGTAATGGCTTCATGAATTATGAATATATTTACACATAACAGGAGGTTAGGCTGAAATATATTATGCATTTGAATTTTATGAAGTGAGAAACTTAGATAATCAGTATGATAATTTGTTTTAATGAAAAGAGGTTTGAGCATTCAAAAAGTGAGTTTTACATTGAGTAAAACTGATCTATGAAGCTGAGCTGTGGTCTGGAAAGAGAAAAGATGCTTTGTGCTCTATGCTTTGTCGGATAATATCCACATTGCTAATAATTTACACTTGGCCCTGCTTACAATGCTTTACCTCACCTATTCTGCCATTGGCCCCACCTCCTTAGCCACAGCCCCACTGCTGGAAGGTGGTATTTCCAAACTACAATGCAACAGTTGGCACAATGAAGTTCCCCACTCTTGATCCAAGTCCTTCTCCTCAGTCTCTCTCCCAAGTAGGAACAGGTTGAAAATAACAATGTGGTGGGTCCCGGCAAAGAATGAGAGAGAAGACTAAAAATCCCCTTCAGAAATGGTGGGCACTTCATTGAGGAGGAAGGTTTTTAATCGGTCAAGTGGCCAGATGACCTGATTAAATATTCTGCCTCTAATTATAATGTACATTGATTGGAGCCAGTTCAACATACCAACAGGCTTTCTGGACTGTGTAATAATCCCAGCAAAATAATGTTGCATGAAGTGGCAAAAGGCACATGACAAAAAGGCACATACTACAATCCATTGCACGGCAACAATTAAAGAAATAATCTCCAACAAACATCCTGAAATGTTTTGAATTGCTTTAATCCAAAAAAGGACCATATTCTTTCCTAATTTATCAAATGTAGTTATTTAAATATTTACTTTTTGCTTCTGAGACTGGAAGTAATAGAATGTTTCAGAGCAAATCAAAGAATGTGATAAACATCTTAAACATGTTAGGCAAGCACCCCTTTGAAAGAAGATCTATTGCACTCTGGTTCATAAAAAAATGAAAGTTTATAATGTTGGAATTATTTGCTGTTTGCATCAAATTGTATATTATCACTTATATTTTATTTCAAAATGACACTTTCAGTAGAAAGCATCTGTGCTGTTACAGTATAAACTCCTAGTTAATCATTTAGTGAAGGGAAAAGCACATTTTTCAAAGGAGAATATTTAGTTCATTCTAATTAATTGCAAAATATAGAAATTGTTGCAGTTGTTGCTTTATTGATATTTATAGATTTCAGTGGGAAGATGTAGCTGGTAAGAGCTGTAAAAAGTGAGGACAGACAGAAGCAAACAATTGTTGTCTTCAGCAACAACAAAAGAATTATCTGCTCCTATCTGGTAGATCTGGGGAGGGGGATATGTGGGAATTTGAAGAGGTCCTTTTTTTTCTTTTTCTTTTTGGAGGGCTGTCTACCCCAAGTCCAGAGCTCTAATAGTACAGGCTAAGAAAAGGGGAGAACAAGACCTTAAACGTATTCACAATCAGCAGCTGGACAGCAAACCAACATTTATGTCATCTGATCACACCTTCCACACTGTGGCGAGCTGTACGAAATTCTAGTTAAATTATAGTGATTACTTCAAAAGTTGTATCTCTCCATATGAATTAGCATGTCCTCTTTTTTTCTTGGTGATGCCCTTCTTTTGTGCAGTGCAGAAATGGCTGCTGTGGCCAATCCCTTCTTAATTTCCATGAAAGAAAATTGTTGGGTGCAGTGTATCCCCAAGGAACTGCTTCTAACCCAATTCAAATGACTCAGTAATAGTATACAAAGGAAGAGCTGTGCTCCTGCAGCCTGTGCCATACAGATGTACATACCCTTCTAAAGTACCTGGAATGTGCTTCACTTGTTGCTGCCTCTGAGAATGAGTTCAGAATGGAGTAACTCAGTTCACTTTTACAGGCTATACAGGTCACTTGTACAGGTCACTCTTGCACTCATTTCACAGACTCCCAGTTAGTGTTAAGAGTATCATTTAAAGTGTTGGTGCTAGCTTTTAAAATCACAAATTATTTGGATCTGATTAAGTAATGGAACCCAGCCCCTATAATCCTCCCTGTATGACCAATTTAGGAGTATTTTTCCTGTCAAGATTTATATTACCGTGACCAAAATAAGCTGTAGTCCACATCCAGCAATCCACACTTCCAAGAATTTCCAGTGAGACCTGTGGGCTCCCAGAATTATATGGCCAGCACCACCACCACCACAAATCAGGTGGCTGGATTGGACCCTGGAGGCTTTTTTATTATATTTCCCAAGCACTGGGCCAGAGCCAAAGGTGCTTCTTAAGAAGACCTATTTGAATTTAAATAATTACAATAATTATCAACCAACTGCACACATCTCCTTTTTGGGCAAGGTACATGGGAAAGTGGTGATTGTAGAATTCCATGGTCTCTGGGAAGAAACTTATATTCTAGACCCAATACAATAAATGTTCAGGCCCAGTTCAGCACAGAAGCCACCTGGGTAAACAATGTATGCCAGGAGCAAGACTAGGGAAGTATGATTCTGCTAATACTTGTGGAGCTCATAGTGGCTTGATGCCATTCACCAGAATAGCCTCCTGGACTTGCAATAAGTACTGGGGATTCAGGAACAGGGCGGTTCCCCTCCCAATCCTGAACAAGCTCCTAAAGTTTTAACTGCTGTGATAAAGATTACACCAATTAATTCTTGGCCAAGAGAAGAGCACGCATCTGGGGTTGGGGGGAAATTGTTGGACATTTTGCTTCTTTTACAATAAGTTGAAAGAAATTCTGGCAAAAAAGAAGGGGAAGAAATATACCCAGCCTTGATGCAATAGTATTTCTTGCCTTTTTTTCATAGCATTCATTTGTCTTGTCTCTTTAGATTTATGGCGGTGACAGAAAATCCAGTTTGTAGGCATTCCTGTGGAAAAAATAATTCCACAAAATTCAGCCTATCCGTTTTATACACTATTAACATGTCTATGAAGGCTTTGTCCCTTAGCTTCTAGATACAGAGGCTTTCCATTAAACCTCCTTTCACTCTATTAGTAAACCAGAAAGCTGACTAAGCAAGTTCTCCTATTTGTATGCTTCTTTCTTAAAGCATAGGGAAGCAATCCAAGCATTCTTTTCATGTTTCATTCATTGGACAAAGCCTTGTTCAACATGAAAATGCTAACCAGCCTCAGATTTTTGAGTTGCATTTTTGTACCTACTGAAAAATGCAGAAGCCTTGCCTTATATACCAAAGGTAATCTATTCTAGCAGGAATTTAGTGAGCTGTTCCACCCCCTATAAGTCTCCCTGAAGTCAGCTGGGCTGAATTTGTAGACTTTTCAAGGTTGCTAATATTACTTATGCAAAGCACTTCTCATCACTTTTGTCTCCCTGCTAATAACATGCAGCACTAATCCCCTTTCTGACAGTAATGTGAAGTCATTCTCCGCCTAAAGCATGACATATTCATAAAAATAGTTTGCTGCAGCAACAGCAAATACACATTTCTAACAATAACATTCATAGGGGTGGGGTGGGAGGACAAGAGAGGATAAACGTTGTTTGGCTGTTTTGCCTGGAAAATGGTGTTGCATCTTAGGCAAATTGCATCATTGCTGTATGTAATTCTTTACAACATGAGCGAAAAAAGAAAGTTCTCTACTCTACAATGCAGTCACAGCCTAATACCTGACAGATGCAAATCTGATTATGAATTACTGGACTCTTCAGGAAAAGACTAGGACTTCAGCAAGGAAAAGTGGAGACTGAACTGAGTTGGATATTATCCAGACCTTCTGAGGTGTGTGAGGGGTTTCTTCCCAAAGTTGAAAGATCTCGGTAAACTTTCTTCAGCTCCCTGAATAATTTGGAAGGATGTTTTCTACCATACTCCAGTCATTCTATTTGTTGAAACAGAACAGTGGTCAACCGATGAATGGAGAATCCAGTTGCGTTCAATTTCTTGCATTACACCCTCTGAATTCCAGAATGCCGACTAGAAGAGCAAGGGTGGTCAAGTTGGAACTCACTCAGATTTTGGAACTGAATTCTCAGGGAGTATGGTGTTGCTTAGCTGGCAACCTTTCATTCTCATGGAATGAAAGAACACATACAATTTAGACATACTCAGAAACACCCCTGCCTTTCCCACTGGGCAAAATCCTATTGGTGTAATTCCGCTGATGTAAAGCGGATTTCAGCAATGCAAATAATTATTTGAAACAATTTGAAAGCTTCCTATTCTTTCCCCCCTTTTATCTTCTGAGTCTCCCTAGGGCTTCTTTTTGCCCAAGGGAAGCCCTTCAGAGCCTTGGGAGGTGGAGGGAGGGGGATACTTTAATAATTAAAAATCACTGCTGGCTTGCTGCTGCTGAGATCAGGACCACCGTCAGCGATCAGGTGGTGATTTTTAACCCCAAAAGTCTCCCTCCCCCCACCCATCCCAAGGCTCAGAAAGGCTTCTCCAGGGCAAAAGGTAGTCCCAGGGAGTCTTGAAATGTGAAAGTGGCCAGGGTGTGTGTGCCTAGGAAGCTTTCAGTTCATTTTAATTAATTATTTCCAGTGCCTGGATCCAGTTTATGCCAATACACCTTTAACTATGCTCTCCCTTTCTTTGTCAACAGGATTTTCTCCAATGTCTTGAATGTTTTATAACTGCTTCTACAGGAGTTCACATATTGCCTTGTAAATTAATTTGATCAGAGAAAACAACATCCCATAAGCCATTCTTGGTAGAAAGGGCAGTACAAACAATACTTTGGAGGGAGTTCTTGAATCAGGACCATATTAACAAAGTGACTGCAGGCAGCATAAGCTTGCTCTGTGCCAAATTTGGAGAAAGTAGAGAAGTACTTTCAATGATTTTTTTTGGAAGAATTTAATTTCTTAGATTTTATAATGGAAGTTTAAGTATACATACACTACAGGCAAATTCTAAGGTGCATCTTCCCTCACATAGATGTACCCAGTGCAAGATGCTCCCTGAAGATGATCACATGGTCTGTACTATGGTTGCTGGGAGAGGGCAGAACCAAGAACAGCTGGGATGTGACTGCGGTCCCTCTGTGTCAAAATCCTTTGAACGGCTATTTTGGATATAATGAGTCTCTTTGTTGTCCATCACACAAACACCAATTTTGCAATTGTCACTGAAGGACAGGCCCTTGCGGTATCACAATGGTCAGCTACCTGTGACATCGCAAGGGCCTGACCCTAGGTCTCAGACTTTTGATATACTATTTCAGGGAATGGGATGTTTTTCATCTGGCAGCCCTACCCTGTAGAAAAACATACCCTTTCCAGTCCTTCTAGGCCTTTTCCCCTTTGGCCCCACCATTACTCCCAAATGCTGACAAAGCTATCACAGAAGGTACTACAAGTGAAAATTAGAACAATAAATTTGTGTTTTCCACTCCTCTTGCTATAGAAGGTGTAACAAGATGAAAAAGCTAGTAGATGCATTGTAAAGGGGTTGTGCTTCCTGGCGGGAACCAGGTAGTACTTGAGACCACTCTCTTTATTACCAGAGGCTGCATGAAAGTTACTGATAGTTTCCCTTACCCAGTGGGATGTGGGATTACCCACTAGGACTTTGGAGACCTGGTTCCAATCCCTGCTCGGCTATGGAAACTTCTGGGAAAGAAGTAGAACTGGTAAAACCACTCATTAAATATGTCACTATTAAGGTCACTGTAAGTTGGTTCTAACTTTTTGGCACATAACACAGGTTTCTTGACTAACTTCACACTTTTGTCAATCTCTACTTTATTTATTTTTTAAAAAATCCAGATTTCCGTCTCTTTCAACCTGCCTCTGAAGTTCCTTTGAATATGTCTTGTTTCTGTCTTCCATTTTCATCTGGATTTTCAGTCAGTCCATGGTCAATGTGTTCTAGTACTATGCCTTTCCCAGTTTCATAGACTAGGCTACTTAAGGCCCAGCAGTTGCTTCCTAGCTGCTAACAACCACAAACTCAAGCCTGCAGCTCTTGTTAATCTTTGGGCCAGCAATTTGGAGATTGCATTTTCCCATTAGCTTTGATATAAGGTGATATATTCAGGCTTCAACCCCAAAGCATGTACAGCTCCAAGGGCAGTGGTAACAAGAAGACAGTGGTAAACCCTTTCCCCTTGTCCTTCTCACCTGGAATACCCTCAGACCTTCACACGTTTGCCACAAGGGACTGTACAGGCAGTTGTGCAGCTGTTTCTGTGACTTTTGAGTTGCTTATGCAGAGACCTTAGTGTTGAGCACATGAAGATCAGCAGAACTTCTGGATATAGTGCGGAAGTTAGGGGAACGGTTTACATTTTCCTCTACATCACTATCATCCTTTTGAGTCCTACACACTTTGAAGCTATATATCTGAATTTACAGTGTCATTCTACATCTTAAAACCTGCTTCTGTTTGGACATTGGCAGTTTACTAGGTGAATGAGTTGGTTTCAACTGGCACTTAGTTCGGGATTACAGTGATTTATTCCCCCCCCACACACACACACACACATATGGTTGCATATAATTACCTCCCTTGCCCTACTGAATTTCCCTGTAGTGGGTTTTATTACTGCAGCTGTTATGCACATTATGAATTCCTTTTCACTATTGCTTTTGGTATTTATATACAGCGCACTCTAGTTTTAGGAGTTTTTTAGACACTTAGATGCAAAGTGGTTAAATTTGTCGCTGTTGTGGCTTGTCTCCTCATTAAGCTGAGCACTTTTCATATTTCCCATTTATTACAGCACTTGCACTGCTGTTATGTTTTGTGTCCACAGTTTTGTCCTTTCAGAGGTTGCAATGGACGTTAAAATGACCTGTCAATATAGCCAATGTACACGATGCTTAAGGAATGATGGAATTCAACACCTCATTTATTTCTCTTCTCTTTTCTCCATTCAAATATTCAAATAGTTTCATTTTCACAGCTCCTGCTCGGTTTTCACAGCTTCCTCTTTGTCATGGCAGGGTCGACAAAAAGCAGGTATAGGCATGCCCCCAAAGGCATTTACGCCCCCCACTGCCTAATAAACAACAACAACAAGTTTTTGTAACCTTTAATGGGTTTTTGTTAATCTTTTTCAACATTGTAATAATTTGTTTATTTCATTTTCATTGGAGACTGTTTGGTACTTCCTATTACATATCTCTATGCTTAAGGACAGGTTTGGAATCACAGAATCCAATCTCTGATGGTTTTGCTTATTGTGCTGCAGTGATGGGACTCGTTGTCAAATCTGACTTAAGTTGCAGCAGCGACATGACTTGGACTCGTCTTTTTTTTTTTTTAAAGACTCTGACTCAACTCACAACTTGGACCTATTTTTCTGAGTCATATTTTTGAGCCCCTTGCCCACGCACCTTCCCTCTCCCTCCCTCCTTCCCGGTGATGAATAAACAATACCTGTGGGGAAAGACACAGAGGGATGCACTCCCACAGTCACCCTCCTTGCTCCGGAGCCCCTCCTAGCTCTTGAGCAAGGGCCCCACACCCGGACGCATGAACACTGCTGCAGCTCAGGAGGCCTCTATGGCAGCTGCAGAGGGACACACAAGACCAAGATGGCATCTGCTATTGCTGGTGCCACCACCAGCTGCGGTTCCTGACCAGCCAGGGCAGGAAGCAGCAGTGGGGCCGGCAGGGAGGTCTACTCGGCCAGTAAGATGAGGTGGAGGGCATCACTGCTGCTGGGATGGGCAGGGAGAAAGGGGGGTGAGAGTGAGGGGGGATCTTACTGGGATTTCTGGGTACTGCAACTCCCAGAATCCCCCAGGCAGGAACTTGGACTTGAGGCTTGGGACTCGGACTCAAGCACTTGCCAACATCCCTGGTGTGCTGTAACTAGGTAATGGAGGCAGTTGTGTTTGCCTTCCTAAGTAATTCCAAGTAAAGCTAGTCCTGAGCAGCATGATACTGGTAATTATTATTTATTTATTTAGAATATTTCTATCCTTTACCCCCCAAAAATGACCCAAGGTGGTTTACAGTAATTAAAAAAAAAGAATATTAAAAGCTAAAAACAATAAATTATTACAATATTTAAAAAGAATTAAACAAAATCACATGAAAAGCAACAATAATACAACAGTTTCATTTTTTAAAAACTCTTTTTAGCCAGTCACTTAGGGAGATACTACCTGAGGAGTGTAGGGGCAGCAAAGAATGGCCTCCCGTGGGAAATAATTCCAGAGTTTAACTCTTTCAGTTTTTTCTTTTAACTCCTTTTGGCCAGCCTCCTCATTTTGTAAAAGCTCCAATCAGTTCCTACAGCATACAATAACCTTATATAGGCAATAATGCTGGAAAAGGCTGAGCACAGTACAAAAAGAGAAAGACCAAATGTAAGAGAGTTTAACTCCATGAAGGAAGCCACACCTTTACGTTTACAAGAGCTAAGCAGGGCTGTTGAGGAGAAGACATTTTGGAAATCATTTATTCATAGAGTTGCTGTAAGTTGGAGGTGACCTGATGGTACATAACAAACTGAAGAGGTCACAACTTCTGTTTGTCTTGCAATATGTCCCCCAAGCCCTAAATAACTGAGAGCCTAGAAGGGACATGCATTCAAAGCTGTACAAGTCAAGAGTCAGATCCAGGGTGCTATCCAGCAGCAAGAAAGGGTAATGTCTGATCACAGCAGAAAGAGTTGCTTTGCCAGTGGGGATCTCCCTTAAAATGACTCTTCTTTCTGTCCAGGAATATATGTTGGTCTGTTTCAGCAAAAACATGAAAGCAAGTCTTGCTAGATGTAACTTTTTATGGAGGGTAGATCACTCTGATAGATCCATAATGTAGTGTTCTCCAAACTTTTCAGCAGGACGGCCACATCATACAGTATATCACAGAAGTTAGTACACTCCCTCTCATTTCATAAATATTTTAGTATATCTTTTCATGTGACAACACTGAAGAAATGACACTTGGCTACAGTGTAAAGCAGTGAGTATACAGCTTGTATAACAGTGTAAATGTGCTGTCCCCTCAAAATAACGCAACACACAGCCATTAATGTCTAAACCGCTGGCAACAAAAGCGAGTACACCCCTAAGTGACAATGTCCAAATTGGGCCCAAAGTGTCAATATTTTGTGTGGCCACCATTATTTTCCAGCACTGCCTTAACCCTCTTGGGCATAGAGTTCACCAGAGCTTCACAGGTTGCAACTGGAGTCCTCTTCCACTCCTCCATGACGACATCACAGAGCTGGTGGATGTTAGAGACCTTGCGCACCTCCACCTTCCGTTTCAGGATGCCCCACAGATGCTCAATAGGGTTTAGGTCTGGAGACATGCTTGGCGAGTCCATCCCCTTTACCCTCAGCTTCTTTAGCAAGGCAGTGGTCGTTTTGGAGGTGTGTTTGGGGGTAGTGATCATGTTGGAATACTGCCCTGCGGCCCAGTCTCTGAATGGAGGGGATCATGCTCTGCTTCAGTATGTCACAGTACATGTTGGCATTCATGGTTCCCTCAATGAACTGTAGCTCCCCAGTGCCGGCAGCACTCATGCAGCCCCAGACCATGACACTCCAACCACCATGCTTGACTGGAAGCACGACACACTTGTCTTTGTACTCCTCACCTGGTTGCTGCCACACACGCTTGACACCATCTGAACCAAATAAGTTTATCTTGGTCTCATCGGACCACAGGACATGGTTCCAGAAATCCATGTCCTTAGTCCGCTTGTCTGCAGCAAACCGTATGCGGGCTTTCTGGTGCGTCATCTTTAGAAGAGGCTTCCTTCTGGGACGACAGCCCTGGAGACCAATTTGATGCAGTGTGCGGCGTATGGTCTGAGCACTGACAGGCTGACACCCCCCCCCCCATCCCTTCAACCTCTGTAGCAATGCTGGCAGCACTCAGATGTCTATTTCCCAAAGCCAACCTCTGGATATGACGCTGAGCACAGGCACTCAACTTCTTTGGTCGACCATGGCGAGGCCTGTTCTGAGTCGAACCTGTCCTGTTAAACCGCTGTATGGTCTTGGCCACCGTGCTGCAGCTCAGTTTCAGGGTTTTGGCAATCTTCTTATAGCCTAGGCCATCTTTATGTAGAGCAACAATTTGTTTTTTCAGATCCTCAGATAGTTCATTACTGTCACGATTCCACGTGGCCCCTGATTGTTTCACCAAACTAGGAGCTCACGCTACGTGCCCCTCAGCTGCCACCAGTTTATTTCATCAACAATACCAATTATTAATAATAGATGTCCAGACCATATGTCATTTTAAAAGAACCAAATAGAAATTGTTTATTGATAACGGTGTTGACAGAACAAGCAATGTTGTTAACTCTTAAACAAACATTCTTCTTTATCCACCCTCAACCACCATTCTCCCGCCCAAACTCCACAACTCTCTCAACTCTCTAGCACTCTAATTCTCCATCTCAAAACCCTATCTAAACCTTATCTATGTCTATCTATCTCCTCCTCCTGAGTCTCTTATACCTCATGACTCCGCCCCGCCAGCACTCCCATTGGTCTATGCAAATAGCATATGAATATTCATGACCTGGGCAAATGCCACAATTATCATGAGGTGCCATGTGGAACTTCCAGTGACCAGTCTGAGAGAGTGAGAGCAATAACACCTGCTCCCCCTTCACACCTGAGACTTGTGACACTAACGGGTCTCATGACACCAGGGAGGGAAAACGGTTACTTGGGCCCAATTTGGACATTGTCACTTAGGGGTGTACTCACTTTTGTTGCCAGCGGTTTAGACATTAATGGCTGTGTGTTGTATTATTTTGAGGGGACAGCACATTTACACTGTTATACAAGCTGTATACTCACTGCCTTACATTGTAGCCAAGTGTCATTTCTTCAGTGTTGTCACATGAAAAGATATACTAAAATATTTATGAAATGTGAGGGAGTGTACTCACTTCTGTGATATACTGTATATGCTCCACATTTTTGAGGACCGAAGGAAGACGCACGCATGCGCGTACACCCGCATGCACACACGCATGCACACACGTGTTATCTGATTTCGAAAACAACAGTCAAGGGATGTTGTTATTGTTGTTGTCATCCTTTCATCTCTTCTGTTAAGTCTTCAGTACACCGTTTCCACCTTCTTTTTATTTTCTCCTGGTCAGATACTGTGCTTCCCAGTTGGTCTTTCAGCATTCCTAACCTGATTTTCCTTTTAATTTCTTGGATCTTCTGGAAGAGATCCCTTGTTTCTCTTCTTTTGTTGTTCTGTTCTGTTTCTTTGCACTTGCCATTATAATAGTTCTCTTTGTCTCTATGTGACAGTCTCTAAAAAGCTGTATTCAGAAATCTGACCCTACTTCTTTACTTCTGGCCTTGCTTTTACTTCTGCTTCTTCCCTATCCTGTCATCCATCTTGGGTTTTCTTTTCTTTTTACTACAGGAATTGTCTTTTTGCATTCTTCCCTAATCATATCTCTGGTTTCAGTCAACAGTTCTTCCAGTTCACAGTCAATTGAGTTTAGTAATACAAATCTGTTATTTATGAGGACTTTAAATCCATCAAGAATGTTGTTTAAATTATATCTTAGCACTAGAATTATTTTAGTGCTCTTCTTCAGTTTTATTCTAATGTTGGATATTAACAGTCCATGATCAGTACCACAGTCTGCTGCTGGTCTTGTTTTGGAAAAGATAATATAGCTTCTCCATCACCTGTTTCCAATTGCATAGTGTGCTTGATTTCTATATTGGCCATATGGTGATGTCCACGTGTATAGTTGTCTGTTCAGTTGCTTGAAGCATGTATTTGTGATGAAAAGGTTATTGTCTTCGCAGAATTCTATGAGTCATTCTCCTGCTTTGTTTCTGATCCATAGGTTGAATTTCCCAACCACATTTGTTTCTGCTTTGTTTCTTACTTTTGCTTTCCAGTTATTTATGATTATAAGCATGTCTTGTTTTGGTGAGTTATCAATTTCATCTCGGATGCTTGCGTAAAAGCTTTCAATTTCATCTTCTTCAGCATATATAGTTGGAACATAGACTTGAATAATGGTTATGTTGATAGGTTTTCCCAGAAGCTTGATGGATATTATTTGGTCAGACTTTGCATTATAGCCCCTAACTGCCTGCACTATATCTTGCCTCAGTTTTAGAGCCACTCCATGTCTTCTGAGATTGTCATTTCTAGAGTAAACCACTTTGTAATTGTTGGACTGAAAATGTCCCATTCCAGTCCACTTGGGTTCACTGACACCAAGCACTGTAATGTTTAAATGTTCCATTTCTTACTTTATGGTTTTCACTTAAGTGTCATTGCTGTTGTCTGTGAAAGATCCTCTGACAGTGTCACCCTCAGCTACTGCTGCTGCCCGGTAGCTGTTCTCTAGAAGTTTCTCTGCCTCCATCACCCATGGAACTATCCATTCCTTTCCACTGATGCAACCATTACTTCTGAAGTGGATGGATGGATTTTAGTCTGTTGTCTCAGCTGTGGCCATTCCGCCTTGGGTGACCCTGTTGGGAATCCAGATTAATTTCTGACCTCCTGGTGGCATTGCTCTCAGCTTCTCTGATATGCTCAAGTCCCCTCATCACATTAAGGTGTGCCTCCAAGAAGGGAATTGAAGGAATAGCAATGCCAAACTGCAGAAACCATAAGGAAAAAAATAAAGTGTGATTTCCTTCACAGGTAAAGATCAAATATCCTGTATCTGTTTTTTTCTACATGATTTCTGCAGTTTACTGTCATTTTCCCCTGAATGTTATCCTCCTGGTCAGATAACACTGTGTCATTCACAATGCACCCAGTAACTTTTTCTTAACCAAAGAATGACCAAAATATGACAGCCTCCCAATGAGAATACCAGAAGCTCCTATGCATGAGATAATGTCATTTTTAATTGTTCATTTGTTTATATACATGAGCATGGCTGCTTTATATTATTACCTTTTCACCATTTTATCAAAAAAACACAACCCTGTAAAGCAGGCTTGGCTGAATGATACTGACTAGTCCAAAGACACCCATTGAGCTTTGGGATTAAACCAGAGTTTAAACTTGAGTCTCTCTGTTCCATGAATGCCAAGCGTAATTTACTCTTACTGTTGCCTTTCCTTAGTCTGACATGACACACTCCTGTTTTGTCTCTACTGTCAACCTCTCCTTTGAGCAGTTATGAAGTATGCCTATAAACTTGTTCTTTTTTATCAGGAGCCAGGAACAACACCATAAAGCAAATCATATGATGAAAAAGATGGCTCTATTATATTTTTATTTTCTCTTGTTATATTTTATGGTGAACTGTATATCAAAAGAGGGATGGAATTAAGATAAATGCCATAAAATCATGGCAAAGCCATCTGTCTCATCTTGCTACATCTGTAGTCAGAATTAAGTGCAAATTTTAGTCTTCCAGCCATGCCACATCAGCTGTTCTCAACCCAATTTATATAGTCCTATCTTTAAGCCACTTTACTCATTTTGGTGGATATTCTTTAACACAAATATGTTTCTTGAATTTGTTGAGTCCTTCCATGTATCATGAATTGCAACTGAGTTAGACTCAGTGCTCCTATTTTAAATAATTCATCCAACAGCTTTTCATTACAAATCAGCCATCTTTCAGTACTTTCTGCAGCTGTGTTACTAACAAAAAAAGATATGGAATCCTAGAATATTGTTGCTGGATGGTCTTCTTGCCAGCAGTGGGAAAGAACCATTATTGAGCCAAAAGTTCTCATGCCCTACTTGTATCACTTGTTAACTGATGGTAGAAACTGGTACTTGGTACAAACATTACTCATTGACTCTGCATCCTAGGACTGTGGCTGGAGTGTGGAACATCTGACAGCAGAAAATGGAACTTTTGTAGAAGGAGGAAGCTGTCGAAAGGGAAGTTAAAAAGAAGAGTCAAAAGGGTTCAATCTCTCCATAAGACTTGAAACTGCATTAACAGAGGCTCATTTCACTGAAGCTAAATCCTTGGAGATTCAGGACAGACAAAAAAAGCACTATTTCTTCACACCGCACATTGTTAAACGTTGGAACTCACTGCTACAGGATATAGTGATGGCTGCCAACTCACAGAGCTTTCAAAGGGGATTCGATAAATTTATGGAGGTTAGGGCCTTCAGTGGCTACTACCCAGGATAGCTATATACCTCCTCTGCTATTAGAGCCAGTGTGCCTTCATATATCAGATGCTGCTGAACTTAAGATGGCAGATGCATTTGCAGTCATGTTCTGATGGAAAACTTTCACGCACAGTTGATAAACTGCTGGGTAAACCGTATGTTTTTCTACATATGCCTTGTTCTCATCGAGCCCTGTTCTTCTTATATTCTCGTCTTACACCAAAAAGGTTTTTTGTTGCTTGGTACTACTTGTTGGCATTTTTTTTAAAGCAACTCATTAATGTTAACTGTTATTTAATGTGCAACGTTTTAAATTATTTTTCAATAAGTTAAAAAAAAAGTGCACAAAAATGTTTCCAAATGACAGCCAGAAGCAACATTGTAGGAATAACAGATACATTTTACCCACTGCGATGAAAAAAACAATGCTCTCAGTTGATGACATTCAAGCTACATTGGCTAGAATCCTATTACTACTGGGATTAAGTCCTCAGTGTAAATGTCAGTGTCAGATTCCTGCAAATGAAGAAATCATTGAAGCCATTTGCTGTCACATGACTTGCTGCACAATAGGAAATGCCTACATGGACTTCTTAACTTGCAGCAATTTGACACTGAGGCTCAAATCCAGTAGTAATTTTCACCAAGAGTAGGTCCATTGAATCAGTGGGGATTTGGTGAGTCATTTCCTCCACATCTTCCATTGAATCAATGGGTCTCCTCTCATTGTGACTTACTACTAGATTTCAGTCTGAGATTTATAGTAATGGCCTTATGCTGCTGTAAATTTTCAACTGGATGCCAGCCATTATCCTTTTAAAATACACTTCTCCCTTGAATTGCACAGGTTTGAGCAGCACTGTTTTGGATATATATGGATTTTTTTTTTCAATACCCATAAATATTTCAATAAATAAATAAATATCCAGTGCATGAATATTCAATAAATACTCTGCTGCTATTTGTCTCCAGGAAGTGGCCTGAGAAAGGTGGGTCTCGGACTCACTGAGGGCCCTGTTGGTGGTGGTGTGGCTGCCCCCTGTCCAATGGCAATGGTTCAGCCTGCCCCCTCTCCTGTTGTGGTGGCTCCACATGGTGGCCAGGAAGGGTGCTGGGGCACGCTGGGAGGCTGTCGGTCAGGGAAGGGGTGGGTGTGGGTGTGTTTGTGAATCAACTGTTCATGTTTTGTAGTTACATTTTTGGAGGCATAAGAATTATACATGGATTTTTAACTACACGGAGGTCTGGCACCCCTAACCCCAGCATTGTTGAAAGGAGAAGTGTAATGTGCTTATGGTCTAGTCATAGGTAAAGGTGTTACTTACAAACTTTCTCTGTTCTTTTGATAGCTTTGCAGATGGGGGAATCTGAGATACTGCAACTTAATCTCAGTTTGACTGGACTATGAGAAGATTAGCAGCAAAGACATTCCCTCTTCTATCCACCATGAGCCTGCCCTTTTTTGAATTTTGATAACTTTGATTTGCTCCAGCCCAGAAGTACAAATTGTGGTGTCTCTACTGCAGATAAGGCTCAGCCTCCAAGAAATTGCTCTGTGGGTGCCCAAGGAAAAAATCATAAGAATCGACCAAGACTCTTGTCACTCACATACATTTCAACCGAGCTTGTGCAGGAAATCATCTTGGTAGACACTCAGCATCCCTAGTTGACTGCATATTCCCACAACTCTTGAACTCTTCTCTCCAAAATGAGTTGGCACCAGTATGAATGGTCTGGACATTCTCTCTATGAAGCGTAAATAAGAAGATGACTTTGGCAAAGCTATCTATAGCCGTCACTATGGAAGGCTCCATTAAACACACTCCCGAGCTGGTGAAACGTAAAAATGTATTGAAGGAGAACTAAGTCATGATGGAACTGAAATTGGGTCTGAAGTCAAAGAGCTGGAAAGAACTCTCTGGCATGCTCTTGCCCAGTTGATATAGCTGGCAGGGTGCTGGCACAGAGAATCAGTGGGTGTGGGTGGGTGTGTAGAGGGGGATTTATGTACATAGATTCAACCAACAGATGGAAATTGCTCATGCATGCTGTGAGACAGGATTTGAAACACTCTGTGTTATGAAACTAAGCAGCCAGCCACACAGGCAAGCAAATCACACACAGAGACAGGAAAAAAGAAGAGAAACTACCAAACACAGGATTCTATTATGGGTAAGATACATCTTAACAACAGAATGTACTTAGATCTAGCTAGAGCTTTGAAATGTTAATTTTTGGACTACAAGTGCCAGATTTCCCCAGCCAGCATTAATTCTGGAAGTTGTAATCCAAAAAAAGAGTAACCTTTCAAAGATATGGTCCCATCTGCGTTTTTGAAAAGGAGCACACCTATATTTCTTGGGCATTCTTTCTTTGGCTTAGACCCTGACTTTCTCCCAGATTGTGATTCAGGATGGGTCACAATAGGATTGAAACCAGGTACGAATACAAACAGTTTTCAGAGATGTCATGTTCATTGTACTGTTTCACTGTAACTGCAATTAAAAGAAAAAGAAGACGTTTATGGCTCCTGTAAGACTCACAGAAGTTAGAGTGAGCTTTCTTGGATTACAATACACTTCTGTAGATGTATGGAGATAAAAACAGCTCAAAGGAGGCATAGATAAAAGGAGGGCAATGTGAAATTCCAAAACACAATTAAACGGATTATCGTGTTATAACATCTTCGAGTTAAAAAGCACACCAAAATAGGTACAGCACTACTCTGTTGAAAGCCCCTTCCTCAATAGCTAGTTAACTGCTGAAACTCTCACTAAGTAAAGAAAAGTCTTTCCCGCCGGTTGAAGCATCAGCTGGGGGGTGGGGGGAGTCAAGTTGAACGGGAACATATTTTGATAAAATCTGGCTATACTTAAATACCTTGGAGCCAAAAGGCAAATTCAGGACCGTTCAGTGTTTTGTTGTTGTTTAGTCGTTAAGTTGTGTCCGACTCTTCGTGACCCCATGGACCAGAGCACACCAGGCCCTCCTGTCTTCCACCGTTCAGTGTTTACATATGATTTTAAAGGAATAACTATGTTGGATGGTTCAAAAATTTTATGTCATGCAAAAGCAAGCAAGCACAAATTGTGACCTACAAAGCCAAACCAACAGTGATCTGCCTTGCAGCTGAGTAGGTTCTTCACAATCCTCCTCCACCATCAAACAAATTTATTTTCCAGCAGGGCCAAAGGTCAGGACAGAATTTATTGTCATGGGCTTAAACACACCTCGCTTTGTATTCAGCCAAGGTCAAGATGCATAGAAATTGTTAGGCCAGAGTCTATATTGTGAGAACGTACCTCAGATCTGGAGAAAGCCTGCACTCTGGATCTAAATGAACTCTTTGGTTTTGGTTCTGGCATTTCTGAAGGTGAAATTTTCCTTTGAAGCTAACAGAAGAAATACTCATGCAGGCTTTGAACTTTAGAAGTGGGTGGAAAATAAGAGTGTTTTTCAGTTTTCATTTCTGTGAAAATGCCCAGAGTTGGGCAAAGTCACTGGTAATTCTTCTAATCTTGGGGCACATTTTATAAGGGCTTTGGTAGTGGTTCAACGCCACAAGATAATTGAACTATTCTATGATATGTGTTATATTCATACAAAAACATTGGAGTAGATGTGTTTAATCCTTTAAAATAATTTAGTATTTTTATTATTTTTCACTCTTAATACTGTTTGTTTTTAATACTGTAAGCCACCTTGGGTCCTTACAGAAGAAAAGAATGGAATAAATAAAGAAATAAACCATACATGACATGATGCCTTGAAAGTACAGAAAACACGGTTGCTCCATCTTCCACATGCCACCCTTACCAATGTTTGACGATAACTATCATATTGCCTCTCAGTCATCTCCTCTCCAGGCTAAACATACCCATCTCTCTCAACCATTCTTCATAGATCTCGGTTTGCAGACCTTTTACCATCTTGGTTGCCCTTCTCTGGCCACATTCCAGCTTATCAATATCCTTCTTAAACAGGGGTGCCCCGAGCCAGGATTCTAGGTAAGGTCTCACCAAATAGCATACAATGATGCCATATCTTCCCTTGATCCAGACACTATACTTCTGTCAATGCAGCCTAAATGGCATTAGTCCCCCCCCCCCCCCCCCAGTATCATGCTGTTGACTTACATTTTACTTGTGGTCTACTAAGACTTCAAAGTATTTCCACCAAGAAATAAAATATTAGTGGTTCCTTTTTTAAAAAAACAACAAAATATAAATGAGGCAGCACTATTTCCCTCCCACCCCCATCTGTCTCCACTTCGGCAGGCATATCCAGCCTCTCTTGAGGGCTAGTATGCCTGAACAGATCGTCAATTTCTGACAAGCAAACAAAAGTTATAGCCGTTTCTGTCACCACTGAGATTCACAAACCTTTGGATTTCCAAACCTCACTGCAGGTTTGGGTCCCCAGCTGAAGCAGACTGGCTCCAAGTGAGACTAAGCGAAAGCAAGCTGTTTTTTTTTTTTTTTTTTAAAGTGCCATGCCCGGCTCTAAATCAGCTGCTCATAAACCTCTTGAAAGCAGCACTGACTATTGTGTTCTGTTGAAAGGGCGCATGGATAAAAATTGACTGGTTTTATCTTTCTTACTCAGCAGGATTTGTACAGGCTAAATGTTTGTGGTTTAAAATAAGAGTTGCATTTTATACTTTATGAAAAATGTTTCATGAACCAGTGGGTGGGTTTTTTTTAGAAAAAAGATTTTATCTAAAATCATGAAACTGCACCATTTCTGTGCCTGTAAGTTTTAGTCCACAGCTTAAGTAGTAAAGAACATGTGGAGATGCAGATATTATTGTTTTACAACTTCCTTCAATCCCAGCTAGCGCAGACAGTAGTGAAGGAAATGTGTTGACTGGCTGATTTGAGAGTCTGGGAACACTGTTGGATTTGTGGGACTGTAGCAGGTTCTTTTTATAACAACAACAACAACAACAATTCAATCTATTAGAAAATTTGTGCTGGATCAGACCCAAGACTTATCACTTATATTGTTCACACAATAGCCAGGCAGTTGCTTATGGATGGGATTGCCATTTTTCAGTTCTCCAAACCCAGGCAGCCTAATTTACATATAGTACAAATTATTATTGTTATTCAAAAATACCAGGCACAGTCAATCAAAATTATAAAAACATTAACTGGTATTACATAACAGATACAAGTTTTTAACCAAAAACCTAATATCTATTAAATATCAACATAGTATATATGCTTTTCCAAATATTGCCCTTTTTTTTTTTGTAGCTCTGATGATATTTCTGAAATCTGCAACTGCTTATAATAGTGTGTGAAATTTCTTGATATTGTTCCCAAAGGCCCAATGAAGATGGGGACCATTAAGGTATGTTTCATCCATAACCGATTTATTTCAATTACCAGGTTTCTATATTTTGTTATTTTTTCTACTACTTTATCTTCAACTCTGGCATCTTCTTGCATTTATTCATATTCATATTCTTATTCTTATGTGACCTTATCTGTATAATAGCAAGTATAGTATACACTAATTAATATGGATTTTTCCATATTATGCAAATTAAGCCTGTTCATTGTTGCACTGTTTTTCTACCACTGCATTTCAGATATGATTTATATAGTAACCACTAGTCAGAGGGAACCTGTACAGTGTAATAGTTAGTGATGACTTGAAACAGGGAGATCCAAGTTCAAATCCCAGTTTAACCAGAAACCTTATGTGGTGTCCTTGGGGCATCCTTTCACCCAAACTCATTTTGCATGGTTGTTTTCAGCCTAAAATGGGAAGAGGAGAACCATGTAAAGCAGTAACGGACTGGATAAGGGCAAATAAACTGGAGGTCAAATGAGACAAGATTAGGTGTTCCTAATGAGATGAGATGAGGGAATAGGGATTCAGCATGTGTTGGATGGGATTACATTTCCCCTGAAAACTCAGGTTTGCAGCTTGGGTGTACTCCTAGATTTATCCTCAGTCTGGACATCCAGGATTCGGTGATGGCTAAGAGTGTGCTTGCACAGTTAAATGTACTATGCCAGCTGCACTCATTTCTGAGAAATCTCATCTGGGTATGGTGACATATGCCTTAGTTCCATCTGACTTGGATTATTGCAATGTGCTTGGGGTGTAGCGTGGGTGTCTGTCTTTGAAAAGTGTTTGAAAACTTTAGTTAATCTGAAATTATATGGATAGACTACCAGAGTAGAGCTGGTTACAAGGAGTGTATAACTCATGTCAGAACAACTCCACGGGCTACCAAAGCATTCCCAGCCCCAGTTCAAAGTGGTGGTTATGACTAATGACCTCTAAATAGCTTTCATACCATCATATAAATGATCTTGAGGGGCGGAGTTTCTTGGTCCCATTGCTCTCACCAGTACGCTTGGTGTGAATGTGAAAGAAGGGCTTTACTGTGGCCACTCCCAGGTTGTGTCATGCCTTCCCTTAAAAGGCCAAGTTGGCGCCCTCCCTGCTATACTTCCAGCAACAAGCAAATGCCTTCCTCTTTAGGAAGACTTTTAGCTATTGTTATTGTAACATACTACGCTTTTAGCTTCTTTTTTTTTTTTTTTAACTATTTATGAGCTGCCTTAATTAGTAGAAAGGTGGCATGGAAATTAAATAAGTAAGTATTTAATTTAGTGAAATAGGCCAAGTATAAAAGTTGAATAACAAAATAAGAAAATTTAGTGAATTTTTAATATTTACAAATATTAATTTTAGCCTCAAGAAATATGGATTAGGTCTTCCTGTTGCTGCTTCCAGTCTTTCAATAACCCTCATCTGTGTGGTTGATTGATCTTTAAAAAAAATAAACACCTCTTACAAAATGTGATACAGTTTGAATTTTATATGGGCTATACTTTAGGTTGTCTAAGCTCTCAGTACAGTTACTTCAAGGCAAACAATTATATTAAACAATTTACTTCTATGTAACATTTGCCTCAAAACATTCCATCTCCAGTTGGGCCATAAACCAAGAGAACAATTAAGTTCACACACGTTCAGGTTTCAGTGGGGAATCACACTTTCTCAAGGCACCTGGGACTTCTATTTTTACACACCAGAGCCTGCTGTCTGACATATGAGCAATGCTGAGATAAACCAGTGTGGGAGAATTGGTAACTAAGCTCTAATGTGTTCATCTTCCTCAACCATTTGCCAACCATAAAAAAAAAAGAGATTTATTTATGTTTTCCATGCAGCCTGGCTGAAGAGGTGAGCTTCAGCTTCCATTATTTCTAAGGAAGGTAATTCAACACTGCACGGTAGATTCCACTGGCAGCTACATACTGGACAAATTGTTTTAATATTTGGATATTCTTTAACCTGTTGTTTTCTTATTAAGAGTTTAGAAATTTTAGTACTGTATATTAAAGGGTCACAATACTGACACAAGTCACAAAAAGGGAGGGTTGTGCAATTATAAGCCTTAATGTTCTATTGGTTACACAAATAATACCTGTTAACAGCCTGACATTTGGCAACTATGAATTCACTGTGTCACACTGCTAAATCCAAAATAAGAACCTTGAGCTTTGGTGTAATTCAATCACACTGTGCATCCCATAAAAACCAGAATAGTGAGAGTTAAATGGGCATCCTCTCGCTACTATACCCATCTTTCCAACTATTGACAAAAGTGATAAACACGTATGGGCCAACTTACAGGAGGATTGCTCTATCTATACAATGAGGGTTATTTACATAGTAAAGCAATGGGGACCAGGACAAGGTGGGACACTTTGATGGTCTAGGACACACTGTCCTCCCTATCTGGATTTGGGTCTGAAAAGCCAAGGCAAAGGGTAGATGCATGGAGAGTAAGCTGTAAACAAGCAAAATCTGTGGAATTGCACACTCACTTCTGATCATGGGGCACAGTTGTTAAGGCATCAGCTGGCTTTGCAGTTATCCTTAATTCTGCTCTTTTTAAAATCACTGAATTAATATTATATTTATAGGTAACCCAGTATCGGAAGACTAGATAAGTACCTCAGATAGTGTGCTGAAATCTATTAAATAAACATTGTTTCTCTCCTGCCACCCCTTAGAGAGGTTAATCGTGATAAAGCTTGAGAATCTCTATCTTAGCTGAATTATTGTTTCCAAAGATCTGTCAGAACATTATTGTGCCCTGATGCATGCTGTCATCATATCAGTCAGTAGTTTTCTCTCTTGCCTAAAATAATTCTGTTCTGGGCATCAACCCAAGACCAAGATTTTTGGATCAAACACAACTATTTCTTCAGTGACCTTCACACTTGATTTCAAAAAGATTTCTGCCCACAGCAATAGACCCACAACATTTTAACTAAATGTACCCTCTCTAAAATTTCAGTGTGCGTGCAAGTTTAGAATATAGAAATATTTAGATTTGGTATTCTGAGAACCAGAAGATCCATATTTGTGTGAAGATAGAATCTGCCTCACGGGATGAGATCAAATGCCATTTCACAGCAATGCTCTGTTTTCAAGAAACAACAGCTCTTTTGAGCGTACATGTACAGTGTAATATTTAGGAGTTCACACCAAGTTTTCCTAGCAGTTCTAGCATACTGGGATCTAGACAGCTTCTGGCTCTGAACAGGCTCAAGCATTTTCTCTTGGTCTTGGTCCTGCCCAGCTAGACCTGCTTTGGCTTCCATGAAATATATGCCTGTTTAATATAAAAGTTGTAATACAACCACACTCTCCTTAGAACACTGCAGTGGGTCCCTGAAGAATCTTAAATGAAACCTTTCCTGGCTTCCTGAAGAATGCAGATCATCTGAGTTGCATTTAAATCAGTGATATAGTAGAGCCTAAGGGCTTGCCCAGACAGGAGAATTTGGAGCAGTCTGATTCCCACTAAAAGGTCCTTAACTTCAGTGTGATCTATTTTATTTCTCACATGAGTGATTCTTCCGTTCTCACTGGATATGTTTATTCTTCTGTGAAAAGGGTCCACACAAATCTTTGGCTCATTGCTTGACTCATGTGAAAGTGTACCCGGTTTATTCACAAGTAAGGTTTACCAGGTTTACTCATGAGTACGTTTACCCAGTTTACTTGCAAGTAAGGAGGCAGCAGTGGTGGGGCAAGCTCGCCCTGGTGCTACTGGGGCAAGGGGAAAATGTTGGAGAGATGGAAGGGAGGTAATCCCCCTTTTCCTCACCTTTCTCCTCAGTTGGAGCTCTGTTGGGGCTCTGCTACCTTGTGGGTGTGAAACCTCTGGAGCTGACATAGCCCCCTGCCCTGCCTTTTCTCACAGGTAAGTGAGATATTGAAAGAGTGGTTTGACCAGTTCCAACCTCCAATGAATTCCCATGGCTGAGCAGGGATTCAAACCCAGGTCTCCCTGGGTTTCTATATGTCCTCTATCCCTGGTTTTTGCTGTGGGGGAACAATTCAAAAACCTTCTTGCCTATCTTACAATGCATATAAGATTGAGAATCAGTGAGCAGAGTGATTCTTGCTTTCAGCTCAGTTCAAAATAGGCCAAGTTAATTCTTGAGCAGAACACTAAAGGGAACAACACTTCCACCAACCACTTGAAGAATTAGAATGCCAAACAATGTTTTCTGCTCTGTGGTTTGTATTGTTTTGGTATATTTTTTTTGGTCTTCCCTCCCCCCCATTTTTCAGACATTTTCCAGATCCAGACTGCCAGCAAGCAGTATCTAGAGGAGGGTCCAGCCACAACTATAACCTGCCAGCTTCAATTGCAAGAACATGCTCTCCAGACAGCTGCTGATATTTAAATGTGAGGCTGCAGGAGCAGAGCCTGAATATTGGCAAAGCTTGTTCTGCTCAAGGCCGTAGGTAGCAGATGCAAAGCATTAAATTCAGTCTGCTGCTCTACAGGCATCCAGTGTAAAGAAAAGCATGGCAGGGTGCTTTTAAAATTGTATTATTGAACTGCAACAGGCATTGTAGCAAAGAAAAAAAGAGAAGCAACTTCAACTGCATCAATGTGAATTTCTTGCTTTACTGCTGTACCTTCCACTGCACTCCTGTTTGATGGGTTGCTTCAACTGGAGAATTGGAGATTGGGAAGAACTGATAGGTATGGCAGAAATTCAACTGTTCACAGTGTTGTTGTCATCTCCTTGACTGACAAAAGAAATCTTGCTTCATCCATCACGCTGTCTTTTCCCATCTGTGAGCCCTCCAAATGTGTCTGATTACAACTCCTATCAAATCCTTGTGTCTATGCTGGCTTGGGAGGGCTGAATAAAACATGCACCAATCATCTTGGGTGAATCTATCTATCTATCTATCTATCTATCTATCTATCTATCTATCTATCTATCTATCTATCTATCTATCTATTGCCTACCTTTCTCACAATGTTAAAATCAGTGCATCTGGCCAGTGGGGCTAATAATCATGGGGACTGGAGGATTCTGGGAATTCTAGCCCAAAAGAATAACTTTCCCACATTCTTCCTTTTTCTCTTTCCATTTCAGCACTACATAGCTGCTGGGAAAATTGCTACCTAGATGTAACCTCACTTCCCTTCACACTGTGCAAATTCTCATCCAAACCTTTAAAATAGAGTTCCCCAAGCTGGTGTCCTCCAGGAGGTTTTGGCTGCATCTTCCAGATTTCTTGACCTTTGGTAGCACTGGGTAGGGCTCATGGGTATTGATGTCCAAAACATCTGGAAAGCACAAGTGGACACATCTACATATTAGAGAAGGTTGCTGTTTCCTGTTTCCTGTCTTTAGGTTTACTGTCTCTTGACCAAAACCTTTGCTCACTCACATATTAACACTCAAAAGCACATTAGACATTACTTGGAAGACCCATGACGAGAAGTCTCAGAATACTTTTCTTCTCCAAAATTAATTGCAGTGACCCCCTTTCAGAGTGGGGCTACAGTGGAGGGAAAGGGAAAATGTTCTTCTTGCGCTGTGGCTTCAATCTAAATTGTGTTGTTGTTAAGTGCTATCAAGTCAGAACCAACTTGTAACGACCTTAACAGGGCCTTCATGGGAAGTGAGATATCTAAGGAGTGATTTTACCAGTTTGTCTAGGTGTGAATTTTGTGTGTATAGAGTGCTAAAAAATTAAAGAGGGTGTAGAAAAAATGCAATCCTGAAAACATACATTGTGCTATAAAAATGAGGTTTGAACAGCAGCTTACTAAAAATCACTGTGAAACAATCAGGCAACTCTCCAGCCAAGTCTGGAAGCAATATCAATATATAATAATATCGCCTTGCAAAAGAATCTCTTTCATAGCTGACCGCTGAACATGTAAACAAATGCTAAGAAACAGAAAAACAATTGAGAAAAAACCCTCCTAGAGTCCTAAAGTGCGGATAGAAGAAATTGGTACCTGACCAATTTAGTCCACCAGCACTCGACACCTATAGCATTTTCCCTTCCCACAGGGATCCATTTAGTCAAAGCAATGGCTGTTATCTAATATGGGGCAATGTGCCAGCCTCATAAATTACAAGAGTTGCATTTTGCCACCCCAGTAAAAGCAATAGAGATTATTGTGTTTGATTATATTTTAATCTTGTAAAATCTTAATTTTTATTCTGGGAGCCGTCCAGACAGCTTCACCTACTAGTAGGTATAGAAGTGTAATTAAATAAATAAAGAGTTATATACATACAGCTGCCTGTTGGGGTTCTGCAGCAAGGTCTTCCCTAGGCCAAGGCAACTAAAAATGAGGGAAATCCTTGCTGTAGTTAGCAGGACAGTTAATTACTGTCTCTGAACACGACATAGTTGAGGGGGAGAATTTGTTTTCCATTTAATAACAATGTGGACAGTTAAAAATCCAGATGAAAAGCAACTGTTGGCCTTTTGTTGTCCCCTGGAAGGGAGATCATGTTTCAGAGCACGGTCAGTCGAGATGAATGAGAGTTTCCGCTTTTGAGAATGGGACTCAAGGGAAACGGAGAAATTAACTGTGACGTTTAGTCAGTTGGTGACCTGTTACAAGTGTCTGTGTGTATTACAGTCTGCTGACACAACACATTTATTTAGAGCAGTGGTAGCACTACAAAGGATAGAACATCCAGTCGCTCTTTTTAAATAAACACTCCAGACCCTATCTGAGACTTGAAGTCAATGGGCTGCAGTTAAAATATTATTTACCAATCAAACTGCAAGATTACCTGCAGTTCTAAGACCCTATCATGTCTTCCAACATTGCTGTAATGATTTCATGTTAACAGACCTTAATGGCTTTTTATCATTTATAGTTTCTTTGGAATAGGCAGATAAGGGAACCCAGTGATCATCTTTTTTAATGGCTTCCTAAATTAATGATGAAACTCCTATACAGATTTACCTGGGAGTACCATTCATTGGGTTCAGTGCTACTTACTTTATCTAAGTAAGGATATAAAGATGGAAATTTTCAACATACATGTTTTCAATATATTTTCAAAATCTGCACCTCCTGGAAGTCATGGGACAAAAATGTAATTTGCCTCCAAAATCTATGGTGCACTGAGAGGAAATAAATCTGTACAAAATCACAAGTATATTTTAAAAAATGTGAATGGGTAAAACTACTAGGGCAGTAGTGACAACTTCTCCCATAAACCTCCTAACCATTCTCATTCAATTTGACAGAAAGAAATTGCCTTTGAAAAGAATTTCATAAGAGGAGACATTTAGGAGAGATTATCATGGGTGAGGTTCAGGATTCTTGAGTTTACCTCACTTGTGAAGTGGCTCAGAGGTATGTGTGCATGTCTTCTTTTTCAATGTGGTAGTTGGCAGCACACTCTCACAGAGAGAAAAAGAGGGAGGGAGGGAGGGAGGGAGGGAGACATAGAATGAGAGAGATCACGCGCTTCTCACTCTTCTGTCAAAGCCCAGAGGCAAATGTCATAAGGTAAGTACTTCCATAGGACTTTTTTTCACATCAGAACATGTGAGAACCCAAGAAATGGGCAGAAGGCTAATGAAATATGTAATAGAAAATAAATAAATAAATACAGTGCCCTGCAACACAACAGTAAACTTGAAAATAGAACTGGGGCTGAGGAGGTGGAATCCAAAGGAACCTGAGAATGAGGCAGAAAAGATGAGGCCTCTTTCATGGTGAAATGAACACTTTTGAGAAGCTGGAGGACAAACTATGGCACAACACTATTGTCACTTTTTATTTCTATAGCTGGACGCAACACTGCCCTCCCTCGTACTGCCTACAGGGCTTAGAGGGGAAGTCCTGTATTACAAGCACCTGGAACAGAGACAAATGGAAATAGGATGTCATGCAACACAGTAAAATTGAAACATTTAGTTCCATATCACCACTTAGGCATGCAAAAGATTGCAGTGTAAATGTTTCAGAAAACCAAGTACCAGCACTACTGAAAAAAGGCATCTTTCTCCATCTTGTACTTGCCTTCAACCTGCAGAGAGGAGTTGTGGGCAATTCATGTGGGAGAGAATTTTAAAAAAGAAATTTTCCACCTGTCATCTGAAGTGGAACAGCCTATTCTATCAAATCATTCTTCCACAGGCAACAGTCAGCAAAACAAAAAACAAAACAAAAAACAAACTGAGGTTGATTCATGATGCAGACCTTTGTTCCTAAAGCTAGGAGTTGTGTCCCCCCAAGTGGTCCTAAAGAAGCAAAATCTGGAATTGCACACTAACACTTTTGATCATGGGACACAGTTGTTAAGGCATCAGAGATTTACATTGGTTGCTAACAGTAACCAAACACTCTGCTGCAACACGGCATTGTCTAGATGACAAGAAAATATTTCCTGAACATCTTCTGCATCAGTGTGCTAAATCCAGTTTGCAGAGCTGTTGCACCGTTGTAACAGACAGGTATGTTGGTTAATACTTATTACCTCAGGTATCATGATACAGGCTCAAGAAGAATGGCTTAAAATTCATGGAACTGCATTGTTTCTTGTTTTTAGGTTACCCTTAAGAGCTCAAATGAGGCTTGATTTGCAGATCCAGTTCTCAAGAGCTTGTTTTCATTTGTTTGGTGGTGCTTTTGTCATCTGCAGTCTGAGTTAAACACTGAGCTAATGAGTACTATTATCCATTACTTATATTTATACCCCTCCTTTCCTCTAATGAGCTGAAGACTTTGGGGGCCTTCCTATTCTCTACTTTATTGTCACAACAATCATGTGAAGTAGATCAGACTGAGAGAGTCTGAAATATTCCCGTTCACCCCGAGTTTCACTGTTTAGTGGGAGCTGGACTTCGGAGACTAGAATTCAGATTTTCATGCCCAAGTCTCAGGGCATGGTTATTCTATTGAAATAAATCAGGAGCTGGATCAGGGTTTTTGAAGTCGGTTTAAAGTCACGTGGTTTTGGGGTTGGTGTATGGGTCCTCTTGGGACAACTTTTAATCTGGGTGTAAGATGTGTGGTATGTTGGTTGAGGGGGTTACACGTGCTTTTAAAATTGTTTCAAAATTGGCACCACAGGGCTTCAGCTTCCTGTGTTTTGCTGTCCTGAGGTTATGAATTCCCAGAGTGAAATGTCTGCACCAAAAAACTAAAATAAAATTCCATGCTGCCATAGCTACAGGGAGACACTATGGCTGCTGGAACATTTTTCTGGAAATGCTTTTGAAGTTTTTATTCTTCACCCACCCATCCTCACAGCGGCTATCTCCCACAGCCACTCAGCACTGCCCCCACCAAATCACTTCCTGTGTTGAGGTGATGTGAGATTCGGGGGTGGGGAAGCTATGTTCTTCTGCTGTGGTGTGATTTTTAATATTTGATTTGTTTTTATTTCACTTTTTTCCAAACTGGCATAGTGCTAGATCAGTGTTACAGATGGGAGTGTGTGTGTGTGTGTGTGTGTGTGTGTGGTTGCTTAGTGTTTTTGCATGTGCACTTATTTATGTTGGAGTAAATTGTGTCTGTGGAGTTTGTCAATTATTGGATGCCAGGATCATGGATTTTGGGCTGCACGGTAACCTTACAGCTCAATCTGATAATAACAGATTGAGCTGTAAGGTTACCCTGCAGCCTGAAATCCATGATCCTGGCATCCAATAATTGACAAACCCCACAGACACAATTTACTCCAACATAGATAAGTGCACATGCAAAAACGCTAAACAAGCCTCTAGTCCATGTTTTAAAAAAACCCTCACTTTCCAAACAAAGAACCACATTTCCCAGCCAAAATAATAGCACACTTTGCTGTATATCATCTAAACAGATATTTTAAATTGATTTCAAGAATGCTAAACTCAATGCAAGCCAAGGAATATTCTGACATGTAATCACATCCTTAGTCACCCAAACCACTAGGCCACACTGTCTCTCACTGCCAGTTCAGCTCTGTTTCCAACGTTTTATGTGAAGGAACAAAGCACATTCAGAACCAGCAATGCCAGTCTTTGCTGGCAGCTGTTCGGAGGGGTTCACAGCATCCCCATTGCTGATGTCTTTGTTCAGACCCTCTGAGTAGGTGCCTTCATGTATATTTCCCACAATGCCTCACCATGGTGTTGCTCTGGGGCACTGGAGGACTGTTGCTGCAGCCTCAGGGTAAGCCTCCCACTATATACAGAGTTCCATAGTGATTCAATCCTGGGCGCATTTTCCTGTTACAAAGGAACACAGCAAGACTGGCTTCTGAGTAAATATGTACAGGATTGCACTGTTTTCATGACCACAGTATTCCTAAAACTTGGAGAAGAAATCATTCTGGTTTGCAGAATATGCTGGATGGCATTTAAAGGCCTCAGAACCTTTAGGAACACAGGAAGCTGCTTTATACTGCGTCAGATTGGTGGCCCATCTAGCCGTCGAGAAACAATATCCTGTCATCATGACTCATGCCGTCCACTGCGCTGCCCCCTGTATCTGGTGCAAATCTGACCTACTCCTTCAAGTCTTTGCTTGCACATTTTACATTAATGGATGAACCCTGTGATGTCTGACATGCTTTCTGCTATCACTTCCTTTCCCCACATCCTCCTACAGAAACCTCTCTTTTTCCTTGAGTTTTGCCCCACAGTCCATGTTATATGGCAACCGTGAGGCGTCTTCAGTTGATCGGCTGAGGTGTTGTGCAAAGAAGTTGCACACATATTTCTAGTCATTTCAGAATTATGACTATGGGATAAAATGCCTATACTCACATTATTTATTCTTCAGTTTCTAAAAAATCTATGTCTTCCTATTTTGGCATATGAAAACACATCAGATACTGTTGGTATGGGCCTCAAATGCAATTAATCTTATTTATTGCCAGTTGAGTGAAACATGACAGAGATTATAAGTACCTTGACCTTCCATGACTGAGAATAAAATTATGCTTGTTATATTCATGACATTACATTGGCTGGCAAATGAGCCTGATGTGATCCTGGAATCCTCACCAGTGAAGTAAAAAAAAAAAAAAAATGAAAATTTTGCCATGTTCTCAGGACTATACTATACATTACAATACCAGACATTCAACTTCTAATGACAGGTTGTCAGTAGTAATACTACCTAGCATTCATCAAAATCACTTTTGACAGGTGTGCCACCGCTGTGAGGTGGGACAAAGGGTCAAGAATCGACCCACGACCCTCCTCCTGGGTAGGTGGGGCTTTAGGGTGACGTAGGGGGTTGGTGAGGCCCTTAGGCCGCCTGGCGCTGAAACTCCACAGCGGTTGCTGAAACGCCACAGCGGTGATTTTGGGGGCCTTCTGCGCGTGCTTGCCGCTCTTTGCAGAGACCGGTGCAGCTTGGAGAAGATGGAGGACAAGGAAAACCAGCTCCCCGGGACAAGCCAAAAGGCCCCAGTGAAAGCCCAATGGCGCTTGCGCCCCCAAGGTTACTACCAGGGGCTTGTGGGTTTTTCTAAGCCCCTGTGCCCCTTAGGACCCCCTGCAAGTCTCAGGGGGCTGCTGCCTGAAGACCCAGAAAATCTAAGAAGAAAATGCAGGTCTGCAGAAGACATATTCGTATTTACCGCAAAGCCAAAGCAGAAGCCGAAAAGCACAAGGAAGCCAGCCTGCACCCTGATGTGGGGTGATGATAAGGATGATGGGCTTGAGTGCGATTGTGGGCAATGGTCAAAAAGAGCTTTACAGAAGCCAACCAGTGATGCCCTGAAATCAGCAGAGGACGTGGATGGCTGTGTGCTGGTGAAACCGGGCTTTGCGGGGGATGCCGACGGCCCTGAGGATCAGATGGTGGAAGAGGTTTCAGATGAAGGCTTTGAGAGTGATGCAGATCATCAAGTCAGCCAGGTAAGAGCATTTTCTAAAAGCTATAGTTATGGGGTATGTTAGGGGTTTTAAGGTCTTTTAAAAAACCTTACTAAAGGGTTGTTTCATTCTCACCCACAGGAGAAGGCTCGGAATGATGAGGATGATGAGCTTGAGTGCAATTGTGGACATGGACCAAACAGAACTGACCTGAAATCAGCAGACGATGTTGTTTCATTCTCACCCACCCGAGAAGGCTCGGGCTGCTGAGGACGAGAAACTGCCCTGCATGAATATACAACCTGTAAATCTAGCCTGTATTGCATGTGTTTGGGTAGAGTGGGCGGCATATAAGTTAAATAAATAAAAAAATATATACAGCTTGTAAAGCTATCCTGTATTTCATGTGTTTCTACTACCCCTGAGGCTTAGATGTTTGCTTTACAATACCCTTGTAATATACTGTCTTTTAATAGGTAAAGGTAAAGGTTCCCCTTGACATTTAGTCCAGTCGTGTCCGACTCTAGGGGGCGGTGCTCATCCCCGTTTCCAAGCCGTAGAGCCAGCGTTTGTCCGAAGACAGTTTTCGTGGTCACATGGCCAGCGCGACTAGACACGGAACGCCATTACCTTCCCACCGTGGTGGTACCTATTTATCTACTCGCATTTGCATGCTTTCGAACTGCTAGGTGGGCAGGAGCTGGGACAAGCGACGGGAGCTCACTCCATCGCGTGGATTCGATCTTACGACTGCTGGTCTTCCGACCCTGCAGCACAGAGGCTTCTGCGGTTTAACCCACAGCACCACCACATATTTTAATAAAGAGCCTTTATTGTACCATACCTTGTTCATATTTGTGTTAACGGATGAGATGGCTGCACAGGGGAAAATACTACACAATATCTATTATACACCCTCATCAGTGGGGAGTTTTGGCGGTCTGAAGCCTCTATTTAGGGAAGCCAAAAAGCAGATCAAAACATTGAAGGTAGGTGATGTTTCTCAATGGCTTTCTGATCAGGATGCCTACACACTGCATAGACCGGCTAGAGTTCATTTTAAAAGAAATAAGACCGTTGTTTCCAAACTAGATGCTCAATGGCAGGCAGATTTGGTCGATATGCAACAATTTGCTTGGTACAACAAGGGCTGCAAGTATATCCTGGTATGCATCAACATCCTTTCTAAGCACAGCTGGGCAAAAGTTCTCAAAGGCAAAACAGGTAAAGAAGTGGCCAAAGTTTTTGATGCTATTTTCAAACAAGATGGAAGAAAACCTGACAAAATACAGACGGACCGTGGCGGTGAATTTCTAAACAGGCCTGTAAGCAGCTTATTCAAGAAATGCGGAATACAACATTTTGTCACCAATAATGAGGTCAAAGCGGGGGTGGTGGAGAGGTTTAACAGAACATTAAAAGCAAAAATGTGGAAGTATTTCATGGCTAATAATACCTACAGGTATGTGGATGTATTACCACAGTTCCTTAAAAGTTATAACCACAGCATTCATAGAACTATTAAATGTAGACCTGTAGGTGTGAATCATCACAATGCTCTGGCCATCTGGAAAAGGGTCTATGGGGCCTCTGCTGAAACAAAAAAAGAGGTTCCAAAACTCAGAAAAGGTGACTGTGTGAGGGTTTCTAAAATGAAGGGGGTATTTGATAAGGGCTATGAACAGAATTTCACCACTGAAATATTTATAGTGGATCAGGTTATCAAAAGTGCAGAGAGGCCTGTATACCAGTTAACGGATTATGATGGGGAGGCCATAGTCGGGACTTTCTATCCTGAAGAACTACAGAAGATCAATGACCAGGAAGACAGATTGTACAGAATTGAAAAGATTTTGGACACAAAAGGCAGGGGCACAAGAAAGCTTCACTTAGTGAAATGGTTAGGTTGGCCCAGCAAGTTCAACAGCTGGGTGTCTGCCTCTGAAGTTTCTGAGGTCGTATAGGACAGAGAAGCAAAATGGGCGATCATGGTTTTTACATCACACTCCCCAGCAATGCCTATAAGAAAGTCTTTTCCTCAAAATACAAATGCCAGCTTTACAACAATGCTACCCTGGCCCTTAGATTTGAACAGGGTTTGGGAAGTTGGCCTAGCTGAGATACAGTATCCTCGGAGCTGGTACACAATCCTTAAAAATGCCCCATTTTCCATTTCTGAGGGTACAAATAAATGGGCCTTTCAGTTACACAGGGGCTATTACAAGGACATTCCTGATCTTCTGAATGATACTATAAAGCAAGCTATAGATCTGCAAGAAGCGTGGCTGACCTATGAATCAGTCATGGGAAAAGTTAGATTTACAGGCCCTGAAAGTTACTTCTTTTCAGCTGGTGCTGAGTTAGCCCGCATTTTGGGGTCCTTCCAGATGAACCCGTCAGAAAAATACCTCATGCTGCAGACCTTACTGGAGGTTTCAGCTCTTTGTACGTCTATACGGATATCATAGAGCACCAAATCGTGGGAGACCACTCTGTACCTCTGTTACGCTGTATCCCCATCAGGGGAGAAACCTATGAATGTGTTACCTACGACAAGCCACATTACGTATTGATGAGTAAGAACCACATCAACACAATCACCATTGAAATAAAGACGGATCAGAACCAAGACGTGCCATTCACTTTAGGGAAAGTTGTTGTGAGGTTGCATATTCACCCCAGAAAAAGTTGTGTGTAGGAAGAGAAAAGAAGAACGTTAAAATGGTTGTGTTAAAAGACTACGGAGATGTCAATGTTTATAGGGCTTACTATAATGCACAGGCAGGTCGCGGCCTCCCCGGATTTCACGGCGCTGTAAACATGTACGGGGCAGGGCTTGGCGGTATTTTTCGTGGGCTGTTCCAAAAGGCCGTCCCCCTCTTGAGGAGAGGTTTTGAGTTTATTAAACCCCGCATTAAGACAGCCATGCATAACATTGCTGGAGATGTCGTGGGTCATGTTATGAAAAAAGTGAGACCCCAAAAAGGCTCAGGATTCACGTACCTGAAAAGAAGGGGAGGAGTTAAATGAAAAGCGGATCATCAACGCTTAGGTCCTCCTAAGCGGTTAAACACAGGAGTGCCTCCTAAAAAACGTCAGAAGCTTTGGAACAGGAAGAAGAAAGCAAACCGGAAGATAAAGGGCTTGAAATGGGGCAGGGGAGACATCTTTTAAAATGGCCTTCATTCACGGAGCCTCTGAAGAATGTACCAAATCTGAATTGAATATTTTTCAACTATCACCTACACAAACCAGCGTGGCAAACAGCATGTACATTGAGGTACCACCGTTGGCCGCCCTAACACCCAACGCCCCGCTCAAATTTTATATAACCGGCAACAGTGAAGATTATATCGATTTAAACAATACATTGCTCTATGTGTTGTGCAAGATCACAAAAGCAAATGGGACAGACATAGCTGCTGATGCTAAAGTAGCCTTGGTAAACTACCCCATTGCCTCGCTGTTTAGTCAACTGGACGTCACCCTTGGAGACTGACTTATCAGCCAGAGTAATAATTGTTACCCCTATAGAGCCATGATAGAGCTGCTTTTGAACTACGGCTCTGACAGCTTGAGCACCCAATTTGCAGCGGGTGGTTTTTATAAAGATGGCCATCTAACCATGGAGCAAACTGCCACAGGAGCCGGTGCCGGAAACTGGGGCTTTAGAACCAGAGCACAACACACCGGAGCCAGTCGGAAATGGGATCTGATGGGCCCATTACACAGCGAACTATTTTTTCAGGAGAAAATGTTACTGAACGGTGTAGATGTGAAAATCAAACTCACCCGTAGCAAGGATATATTCTGTTTGATGAGCGGTGATGCCGCGGAGAATTACAAAGTGGATATTTTAAACGCCTCTCTGTTTGTCAAAAGAGTGAAAGTGCCCCTGGGAGTTCGTCTAGGACATGCCGAGGCCCTTCTGACCTCTAATGCGAAATACCCCGTTGAGCACACGGGAATGAAAGTGTTCAGTATACCGGCAGGGAGCCTTGTGTGTAATCAAGAAAACCTTTTCCTAGGTCAATTGCCTAAACAGCTCGTGATAGCTTTTGTTGACAATGAGGCTTTCAGCGGCACATATGACAAAAATCCTTTCAATTTCCAAAACTTCAATGTTAATTTTATAGCCTTGTACGTTGATGGGGTTCAAGTCCCATCAAAACCCCTCCAGCCTGATTATGCAAACGGCCTATGGGTGCGAGAATACATGCAGCTGGTATAAGCATCAGGGAAAGCCCTGAAGGACCAAGACATTTTAATTAGCTGTACCGAATTTGGCTACGGATATACCCTGTATGCCTTTGACTTGACGCCAGATCATGATTGCTCAGAACATTATTCTCTGATCAAAACTGGAAATCTTAGAGCAGAGATCCATTTTGCCCAGCACCTGCCTGTCAGCTTTTCTGCATAGTTCGCGACCTATCCAGAATTGGTCTAGGTGATGGGCCTCCCCCTAGTATCTCACCAGACCAATGTGCAGCATTCTTTAAATCTAAAGTGGAGGCCATCTGCCGGGAACTCTCTCCTTTTTTGGATACAGTGAGTCAAGCAGAGATGTCCAGTGCTCCACCTTGCCCGGTGAGTTTTGATCATTTTCAGCCGGTGACACCAGAGATTGTGGACAAGGTACTTGATCGCTGTCGTGCCACCACCTCATCCCTTGCCCGGCCTGGCTAATCAAAGCAGCCAGGCCTATAACAACAGAATGGGCAACAGCAATAATCAATGGATCTTTCCTTGAGGGCAGGGTTCCCCTTGCCCTCAAGGAGACACTCATTAGGCCCATAAGAAAGAAACTAAATTTGGCGGCGGACGATATTGGCAATTACAGGCCCATCGCCAATGTTTCTTTCATTAGCAAAGTGGTGGAGAAGGTGGTGGCCGACCAGCTTCAGGCTCACTTGGATGAAACAAATGCCCTGGATCCATTCGAGTCGGGTTTCAGGCCGCGCCATGGTACAGAAACGGCATTGGTCGCCCTGTATGATGACCTATTGAGGGAGGCCGACAGGGGGAAAACGTCCCTGTTGGTCCTCCTCGATATCTCAGCTGCCTTTGATACCGTCGACCACGGTATCCTCCTGAGGAGGCTCTCCGAGTTGGGAATTGGTGGCCTGGCGTTTGCTTGGCTCCAATCCTTCTTGGGGGACTGTCCTCAGAGAGTACAGATTGGGGAGAGGGTTTCGGCCCCGTGGAGCCTCAATTGTGGGGTTCCGCAGGGCTCGATAATCTCCCCAATGCTGTTTAATATCTATATGAGGCCGCTGGGTGGGGTCATCAGGGGATGTGGAGCATCGTGCCATCAGTATGCTGATGACACACAGCTCTACATCTCCTTTCCTCCAACTACAGTGGATGCCGTTCTGTCCCTTCAGCGCTGCTTGGAGACTGTACAGCAATGGATGCAGGAAAATGGGTTGAGGCTGAACCCGGACAAGACGGAGGTACTGAGGGTGGGTGGCCCCACCATCAGCGGTTTGGGAAACTCCCTCTCATTTGGGGGGGTGACTCTCACCGCGAAGAGTGAGGTTCGTAGCTTGGGGATACATCTGGATCCGGCGCTCACCATGGAAACCCAGGTGGCGTCAGTGGTCCGATCCGCCTATTTCCATCTTAGGCGGATTGCCCAGCTACGTCCCTATCTTGATGTTGGGGCGCTCACCACTTTAGTGCATGCGCTTGTAATCTCGAGATTAGACCACTGTAATGCGCTCTACGTGGGGCTACCTTTGAGACTGATGCGGAAGCTTCAAATGGTGCAGAATGCGGCGGCCAGACTTATTAGTGGGGTGAGGAAACACCATCATATCTCTCCCACTCTGGCCGCATTGCATTGGCTGCCCGTACGCTTCCATGTCAATTTCAAAGTCTTAATGATTACATATAAAGCCCTAAACGGTTTAGGACCTCGATAGCTGACGGAACGCCTTCTCCCACCAAAGTCTACCCGTTTCACTCGATCTAGTCTGGAGGTGCGACTGAGGAGCCTGACGCCGAGAGAGGCCCGGAGGGAAAGGACAAGAAACTGGGCCTTCTCGGTGGTGGCTCCTCGGTTATGGAACAACTTACCTTCAGAGATCCGTATGGCCCCCTCGCTGGGCGTCTTTAAAAGCCAATTAAAAACATGGCTGTTTAGGCAGGCCTTCCCTCCGGGCATTATTTGATTTATTTGATTTATTTTTGTTCTCCATCTTGAATGATTATTTTTTATTTTTATTTTTATTTTGGGATGTTGATATTATTTTAATTGTTTTTTATATATGATGTACGCCGCCCAGAGTAGTCGAAATGACTAGATGGGCGGGATAGAAATATAATAAATAAATATTAACATGATCTTATATGGGGTATCTGACAACGTGATTGAAATCAATCACAGCAGAAACGTCCTCTTTGATTACATGTGAAGATGAACACGGTGCAGATATTAAGTGTATTACAACGAGACAAGACCTTTCTAGATGTCTACCCCTATGACCTGTTACCAAGGAGCCTTATTACCAAAAGATCTACCGGAATAGTGGTGAACACCCACACCCACACGATGTCTGGGGAACACTGGCTGGCCATCTATTTGCCAACTAACGGCCCTGGAGAGTTTTTTTGACTCATATGGTGTAGACCCAGACAACCCACGCATCCCTAAAACCATTACAGCTTTTTTATGGCACCAGTGCAAAGAAATAATATTCCAGCAGAGACAGCTACAACACCCTTCAGCAGTGACCTACGGCTATCACTGTGTGCTCCTTTTACAGAACAGAACAAAAGTCCTGTCATTTGACCAGATTTTAAAGCTGTACTCGGAAGATGCTTCCAAAAATGATCGCATGGTTGTAGAGGTTGTCAAGGACAGAAAAATTAAAAGGTCTTCCCAACCCTGCAGTCCATTTCACCATGTTCAAGCCTGCGGCCCCCAGTGTAAAACATAAAATGTAAGCTGTGCATAAAATAAAATAAAGACAAAAGTTAAATGTTTTATCTGTCTTGTTTTTATTGATGTATTTTAGAAAGTGTGCCATTCGGACTTTTTGACTACTGGTCTCACTGGGGTTGTGGGAAGCTCTTCCACACACAGCCATTCTGGTCTCTTGAATTGTTTCTTGGGCTGGGCAACAGCACCCATTGCAGATAGAGGGGGAGGAGGAGGGGGAGATGATTTCAGGGCTTCTAATTGCTCTCTAGAGACTGAATTCCCCACAATAGATGTGGGCATATTTAGTTCGGCCATAGCTTTCAGAAAAACATCCCAGCCTTTTGGTTTTCTCTTATCAGAAATAGTAGCAGACTGGGTGATCCCTCTGACCAGATCTAGAATATTAGAGCCAGGTAAGAACTCTCCCTGATACAGGAATGTCCCTTTGTCATCCCATGAAGAGATATCTTGATGTTGCCTTAATTTACTTAGCAAAATCTCTGCATTTTTCTTGTACCGGTTGGGGATACTGTCTAACACCTCTTGAATAACAGTGGTTCTGTCATCAAGGATGGGCGCTTGAGGAGGAGGAGAGGGGGAAAATGCAAGTCATTGTGGGGGAGGAGGCATTGTTTTTTTCCAAATCCTCTTGTTCGGTCAGCACTAAAAATCTCTGTAGAACGCCATTGTAAAGCTTGGCTTTTTCATACTCTGACAAGTTTGACCTTAAGAGAATTTCTCTCATCTCAGAGTCCAGGCATCTCACCATTGTGGTCCTGATGTTTTCTGGCACACCCCTCAGCTCTTGTAGCTGAGCACTGGGGACCAAATACATCTTTTCAGCATATTCCATTACTTATTAGTTAAAAGACTGGTTATTAGAGGGACGGCAAAGCTCAACAAGGGCCCCAGGAAACCTCCAGACTGCTTCACCAGGTGCTTCTTCCACTGCAGGGGAACCCTCTTGTTACTCAAGGTTTTAATCAGAGTACATTTTTTCTTTAAAACATGTACCTGTTGAGGCGTTAGAGCAATGTTTCCTTTTAAAGTGTTCAGAGCAATTTCTGAAATGGCTGTGATCAGATCATCCAAAGCAGCACATAAAATGGCTTTTCTCTGGCGCAGGGGTGCCTTAATAAGAAGTTTTAAAAGCGGGAGTTTTCGCCTTATATGTTCAGACATGTTGCCTTGCAGAGGAACCTACCCCAATGAAGAAAAAGATCTCAAAGCAGCCATCTTTTGTTGCCTGAAGCACCCTTCTTCATTGTATAGACCACAGGCCAGTCAGGAGGGAAAAGCCCTCTTCTCAGTCTGTAAGATTCAGGAGTATTGGTGTTTAAATCCACCAATAGATAACCGTGGGGGACTCTTGTAGCATCTGTGAAAGCCTCCATGAAGAAATGGACATTTCGTGGGTACATCTGGTGGGCTAGAGTGGCAATTTGCACTTTATCCCTGGGATTTTAAAATAGGTCCATATACTTGGCATTTAGACTAATGCTGCGGGTACTTTTCCCCTTGCAGAAAATGTTCTGCGTAATAAAATAAAAAAAAAACACTCACGTTCCTGTGATGCACATATTATGTAAATAACTTTTCCACTTCCTTATTATCAGAGGCACACAGCATCAAATCGTCTAAAATCAAGAAGTTTATTTTAGTGGTGGGTAACAGAACATCATCATCAAATGTATCCAGCAATCCTTCTACAAAACGAATAAAGGGATATTTACACAGGATATTTTTGTATACAGGTTGCCAACAGTTATAACACCAAATAATATTTTCAGGCATATCAGAAAATACACTGCGAGCATTGTCCAACATGTTTTTTATAAAAAATGTTTTTCCGCAGCCGCTAGGCCCTCCTAGAATGGCTGAAAAAGGATGGACCCACCTCGTATTCATTTCAGTAGCCATAAGGAAGGGTTTTAAAACCTTCCATAATCACTCTTTTGTCATAAACCACCTTTTGAGTTTTTCTTAACAGCTTTGTGCAGATCAGCCACTGTCGTTTATCCCTAACAATCCCTGGTTGCTGCACAACTATTTCACGGGGTGAGCCGTCTTGCTTGTCTGAAATGTGCATAAAAACCAGGTCTTTGAAACTATCAAAATTTATTTTTTCACAATTAGTAACATTCAGTGTGATTCCTTTGACCTTCAGGCATGCAGTGTTGTTCGAAAGCTTGTACGCGTATGATTTAGGGCCAGAAGAAACAAACTCAGTGATATGCAGCCCTGCTGGGACTTCACTTGTGAGGTCCCCCAAGTAATCCCCTAAGGGCGGGTTCCATCCCCCCTTCCGGTGCACAAAAATGACAGAATCTGTATCATGATAGAGAACTCTATTCTGCAGTTTGTCCAGCAGCCGGTAAAGCTCCAGGCATGCATAAGCTGTGGTAAAGCAGGCTATGAACTCATTTTTTCTACCCCTGGTGGTTATTCTGTCTACAGCATGTTTCCAGGACACACACACTGCATCATCCTCGAGAAATTCAAACATTGACACTGTGTAAGCCTCTGAAAATAGGAGATTGAAAAATTCATCAGGATCTCTCACCACCTGAGTGTTAGCCAGGTTTGTTCTCTGACCAAATTTTCCTCATAGAGAGTTTAAAAACAATTTGGCGATCTGCCTCTTTGCTGGATTTACAGCAATCTTCTCTTTCCATAGATGCACTCCCTCTTTGTTGTAACAATCAGTGATATATTTATCTTTATCTGCATCACTTGACACACCACTCAGGAAAGCCTGAGGCTTCCTGTTTGTGGCGAAGGTGTAGCTCCATGTATTCTGAAAACAGGCCTGCTGATCTGTTTTCAAAATGCCACACTTCATAGATTTTCATAACCCTGTAGCCCTTCTTTATGGCCGCATTCAGTTCGATAGTACACCATGTCCCCAGCAAGGCTCTCTCCTCATCAGAATGCTGACATGGGCCTAGCTGATGGCCTTCTGCACAAGCAGCACACAGCGCAAACATGAGTTTTCCGCCGACCCTAGAGGGTAGCACTGGGAAAAAGAGTCCTCTTGGTGGATAGACTTTAGCCTTTACGAAGCCAAAGTATGCAGACACAGATTCAAAGTTCACAAAAATGATTTCAGGGTGACCCAGAGGATACTCTTTAGTTTTGTTGACATAGGGGTAAAGGCTGGTAAACTCATAGTAATGAATCTGCTCTCCACGTTTAGGCTTCTGGTACAGACAGACCGCATTTGTACAACCGCCAAAGAGAGCGTCCCTAGGTTCTAACGGCTCTGGAAAATCGGCTGAAGCAAGGAATTCTTTGAGCTCTTCGTCTGTTTTTAGCATAGCTCTCCCACTCATGTTCCCAAATTGATCTGACCTCAAAACCCTTGTTTTTCAGGACAGCTGACCTTTCCTGTGTAGAATTGTAAAGAGCCCCATATGTTTTTCCTGCAAGAGGATTCTAATCCTCAGAATGATAACAAAGGACACAGCCATGGAAAAAGCACCCCAAGAATTCTAGACAGACTCCCAACCCTTCTCAACCATATAACCATCCACCTAAAGGGCACTGCGGGTGATGCACAACACAGTGTTTGTACCTGTGAATCCCCTGCCCCATGGAAGAGTCATTCATGAGATCAGAAGCAAGCCCTAGCTGCACAGCTGATCTGTGACACAAGAGACCAGCTTTTCATACCCATATCCAGATCGGACTCATTTTTCTTACACTAATTTCTAGCTGATTCTTCCTCATCCACATAGTATCATGTCTCTTGTTGCAGGGTTCCACTGCTTTAGATTAGCCTCTTGTTCTTCTTTTCTCCTCAAGAATCTCCATAGCAAAATATCTTTTTCCCCTGTGTTATATGCACACTTGTGATATCAAAACCCAGATCTCTTGATGATTGACAAAATTGTTCCTTTAATTTAAAAGACAGATTACTCAATTCAGCATCACTAGCAAACAGCACTTCATTTCAATTTCACATTCATCCCTGCTGAACAGAATTTGCAATCCAGTCACTTCTGTTTATGCTCTGAAATATACCCCCCCTCTGTACTGTAGCTTACGCTGAAAGGAGCCACAGGGTTGAGTTTATAGGAGTTAAGCAGGGTTGTTGAGGACAGGACATTCTGGAGATCACTCATGCATAGGATCGCCATAGTCAGAAACAACTTGACAGCAGATAACAACAACTGAAAGGTGAAATACTACAGAAGTGTCATAATGTTTTTTTATTTTGATTCACTTCTGTAAAGTTTTCAAGATCCTTAAATGTTTTATAAGAAGGCAAAGTATGAATTTTGGTAAACAAACTTTGTTTTAGACATATGTAATGTAAAGTTACACATGGGTAAATTTGCTGGGTGTTATAACTAGGCAGTGGGGATTACCCAATTTGCTAGCATCCTGGGTCACACAACTTGTTACAGCTATTGCACAGCAAGCATGCCAGAAGGGGTGCAGAAGGGGTAGCCCCTGACATTTAAGCCATATAGTCTGCATCTAGTTATAATCTTACAGTGAAAACTGAGAGGCTGCAGACATTCAAATCAATATATATCAAGGGCTCTTTCAGGTGTGTCAGACAATAATCCTGTGAGCTGCCAGGAAGGAGAGCATGTACCGTCCATCTGTTCACGTGTCTACATACAGCTACTGGCATTGAAGTGCTTGTGATTCCTTGTTTCTTCCAAACTCCCATGTGCTTCTTGCCCCAAATCCACCTGGCACTAACACAGACACCTATATTATGAAATTATTAGGCCCCTGTGAACTGTAACCAGCCACACTACCAGTGGAATTCTGGGAGTTGTAGTCAGAAAAAGCCCTCAAATGTTTGCACTAGCTTTACTGCTGCTCAGCCATTCTAAGACGGCTGGCCGCTGCGCCTGGCAGTTCCACTTTTTGCTTTCAGGCACCTGGATTAGCCCCCTATGGGCAGTTGCTCACGAGGCCGGTGGCGGGCACGGACGGGGGTCCTCGTGTCTTTAAAGAGGCAGATGGGAGCGCCGCCTCTTCCCTTTTACCAATGTCTCATGGAGGAGGCAAGGTGAGCCCGGGAGTGGGGTGGACTATTGTGCCTGGTGGAGTTTTACTATGTAAAGCAGGGGTCTCAAACACACGGCCCGTGGGCCATTTGTGGCCCGCTGGATGATAGTTTGTGGCCCCCACCTTGCCTCCCCCCCGAAGCGCCCACGCATCCTCTGCTGTCAAGAGTCAAAAAAAGCCTCGCCTCGCTCGCCGGCTCTCTCCCAAGACAGCGCCTCTTGCACCCTCCATCCGGAACTGCAGCCTGCCAGCCAGCCCGCCTGTCTGCCGGCTGGCAGGCAGGCTGCAGTTCCAGATGGAGGGTGCAAGAGGTGCTGTCTTGGGGGAGAGCCGGCGAGCGAGGCGAGCCAGCAAGCGAGGCGCGCCGCCGGCCCTTTTCCCCGAGCGATGCCTGAGAGCGGAGCTCGCTCCCGTCCCGTCCTCAAAGAGCGCCTCCAAGCCGCCAACAGCAGCTGCCACCGCCACCGCCTCTTCCAGGGAAGCGGCTCTCTGGCTCTCTTTCTCTCTCGGCACCCCCAGCACCAGCCCGGCCAGCAGCCGCCTCAGCGCCTGGCGGTGCTTCCTCCTCTTCCTCCTCTTCGTCCTGCTTCAGCCGCCTCAGCTCTGGAGGCTGCCTGGGCTCGCCTCGCAAAGTTTGCTCCTCTGTCGTGGTGGGGGTAGCTGATGCTGCTGAGTGCGCCTTTTTTTTAGGGGGGGCCTCAGAGGAAGGTTGCCGGACCTCCGTGTGTGTGTGTGTGTGTGTTTGTGTGCGTGCGTGCATGTACGCACCTGTGGGGCCCCCCGCCCCGTTCTGTTTAATTTCGTGGGTACCGGTAGGGACTTTTCTCCTTTGGCAAGGCGAATTCTGTGAGGGTTTTTTTTAAAAAAAATTATGTCGTGCCCTCCTCCCCCCGGCTAGGCGGTCGCCGGCACTCCCTCCCTTCTCCTCTTCTTCATCCTGCTGCTGGTGGTGGTGGTAGTGAAGAAGGAGCCGGAGGGGGTGTAAATGCTCTGTTGCTCTGTTTGTAGGTGTAAATGCTCTGTTGTGGTTTAGAGTTCGGTTTTAAAGCCTTGGATCATGGGAAAATTTAAGGAGATTCCTATAATAAAACAACATAGATGCAGAAACAGGAGCTACCTTTATTGGGCCACTGGAAAAAAAAATACCAAGTAGATTTCGATGGTAACATGCCCCATCTTCCTCAGGTAGTTTCCAAAAGTTTCTTGGCATGGTTTTTTGAGCAGTATGCAAAGGAATCTGTTAGGGTGGGTGGGTGAAAACTTCCTTGAATAGTATCAAGTAACATCTTAGAATGTGCGTCCCATCTCTTCAAAGAGCCACCCACGTGCTCTGCCTCTCCTTCTAGCCCTCACTATTGCCTTCCTTTGAAGCTCAGAGGCTTCTATTTGCGGGGGGGGGGGGGGCAATAAAGTTACATGGCAGGCCTGCATCAGAGAGCTGGAATTAAAATTTAGTTTAACCCACAATGAAATTTACTGTTCAAACTCTTGTACCCACTTATACCCTTGTTCCCAAAAAAGAATGTAGGAACATTGTGAAATAGGGTGAAACAAAGCTTCATTTTGACAACTTGTTTTAAGTTACCTTGAGATCTAAGCCAAAGATTTTAGCAGCATCTCAAACTTCAGAACTGCTTAATGATCCTGAGAAGGTGTATTTCAAGTGTGCACATGTCACACAGCTCCTTCTCCCCCATCCTGTTCTGTGCCATTATTTCAACCCTCTTAACTGTCCGTTCCCCAGCATTCAAACCCCCTTGTTTTTTAAAAATGTTTTGAAAGAAATGCTCCTTCAGTGGTGGAGCAATAACAACTTTTCATGCCACCACAATAGCTCTGCCAGTTAGGTGAGCATTTTCTCCACCATCATGAACACAACACAGTAGGATATAGCTAACAGAGTTTTTTAGATATACAGAGCCTCTCTTTTATAATACCAGGCCAGCAGCCAAATATTCTACTCACTATTTCTGTCCAATTTAACTGTAGTTCATGGGACTTTGAATGCTTCTTGTATTATTTAGCAGTTTTCTACCACAATCAACAGAGAGTTTTTTGTAGTTCTGTTTTATAAGTCATGATTTCTACAGTTTCATCCTGAAATCCAAAATTATACTCAGCAACAAGAAGGTAAAGACAAACATATGTATATAAAAATAGTTGTGTAGAAGTATTGTATGTCATGAAATGAAGTTTCCTTTCTGTCACTGATATATAAATGAACATACATGGTTAGCAAACAGGGGCTCAGTTCTTTTAAAAATAAATGTAATGGGAATTAATACTACTCATTACATCTTAGAGACTATTCTAATGTGTTCTCAATGCAATTAGTGCAGCAGCTATCTTTAAACTTTGGGCTATCTTCATGCTTAGATTTTGTTGGATAGATAGTTATTGCTATTATGATTCTGTACACTATATATATTTTTAAAATTACTTTTATGACAATATAAACTTTTGGTGTAAACAGCCCAGAGTAGACACATTCTAGATGGGCAGTATATATGTTTAATAAAATAAAATAAATAAATAAAAATTAACATAATGTATTTGACTGAATAAATGTTAAGCGGGACACATAGCACAAACATTGGGTCAATGTTACCCATCTAGTTACTCCCTGAGTTATGTTCATTGTGTAGTATCCACGTCCTGAAAGTACCAGTGGCCTGTGATCGGAGCAGAGGGGAAGCACCACATTCTTCCACTGTGGGATAAGCCACTACCCTGTTCAGACAATAGAATGTATTTTAAGAAACTCAATTATTTTGATATCTCAAGTTACAATACACTTTACAAGACTTCTGTTGTCTTGTTTTAGCATTCTTTTCTTTAATGGTGGCTGCAAAGAGACTATTAATTTTCTCTAGCTTTTTTGGGTTCACTCACCCCCTCCCTGTTACTCTGGTTTAGACGTCATTGTAATGTGTGAAATACCCTGTCATGTGCCAAATAGAATATTTTAAAATTGATTTTTAGTCATTAAGCACATTATGGGCCATAGCTTGGTTAAAGTTTCATCAAATCTTGGTCTTCACAAATGTATGGTGTTAAGGTGAACTCAACCTTCTTGTTAATTACAGTTCAAACTAATTAGGGGGCACTATAAAGGAAGAAGAATGAATATAACTGTGCACTGCATGGTTGATGGTTTCAGGGAGGGAGAGATTCAGGTGCATTGCCCTAGGCTGCACTTTTTCCTAAATTAACATATTTAGAGAAAAGAAGAGAGGTGGGACAGCTCTTAGGGAGCTTACCCACCCACATTCCTGCTGCCCTGGAAACCAGCAATTCTAAATTATTAGGAACCTTGTTACAGGTTGGGCATGACAAAACACTTAAGTTCGCATTATGCTTTGCATAAACATACACCCAGCAAAATCAAAGCACAAATATTTTGGGTTGAATTCTCCAGAAATGTCTTCAAAGATGATGATGTGTCATGTGAACAAATCCCACAGCTTGTGGCAAAATTGTAACCCCAGATGATCTTTCAGCTGTATCTACAGAGCACTCAGATGTGTGTATTTTTTGTGGGGCACTTGATGTCATATCTTGCAACCCCAGTCCATGGGCTGCAATACACATGCAACATAATATTATGCATACCAACTCAAAAGCTTATTTGGCCTCTGCTAGTCTTAATGGATATGTTGAAGCTGAACACCAAGTGTTAGAAAGCTGCATCACAGTAATACGTATTGACTATCCACCTAATACTGGATCTAGAAGGTGTAATAAAAATGATAATAGTCCATCAGTAACCCTTCTGTGTAGAGTCCAGATATGTTGAAGCTGAACACCAAGTGTTAGAAAGCTGCATCACAGTAATTGCTGTTGTTAATGTGTTACATGGTTTTTATAGAAGTGCTGCATTTTGCTGTTACTCCTTATGGTCAGCAGTATGTTGTAAGAATTGGAAAATAATAAGGAAGAAACAACAGAAACACCTAAATAGCGGACACACTTGCCATGTGGAAATATTAAAGAATTGCAGCTTTTTGTTCATAAACTCCTTACAAAATTCCAACATAATACAACGGCAACAAAATACATTCACATGCAACCCTACAATAAAGTCAGATTAAATCTTGACTGAATTTAGCAAAGTCGTTGGCTTGGATAAAAACTGTTTTTAAATCAATTTGTCCTTGTTTTAATAGATCTATATTGTCTTCCTGATGGCAGTAGTTCAAGGAAAGAGTGTCCAGGATGGGAGGTGCCCTTTATAGTATTTTGTGCTTTTTAAGACAGCGGGACCTCTACAGTTCCTCCAATGTGGGGAGGGGACACCCAACAATCTTCTGTGCTGTATTAATCAACCTCTGGAGTAATTTTCTCTGAGCCACTGTACAACCCGCATACCACGTGCACATACAGCATGACAAGAACCTCAACTCCAAGTCATGTTCTCCTCACAGAAAGTACAATCTCTGTTGAGCCTTTTTCAGTACCTCTGAGGTACTTATGCTCCAAGTCATGTTCTCCTCAATATGGACTCCCAAAAACAAAAAACCCCTCACCCTTTCTACCCAGTCTCCACTGATGAATAATGGTGGAATATCCATCCCCTTCTTCCTATAATCTATTACAAGCTCCTTAGTTTTTGAAGTATTTAGAAGCAAGTTATTCTCGCTACACCATTTAATCAATCGTTCCACCTCGTCCCTATAAGCAGACTCATTCTCCTCTGAGATGAGCCCCACTACTGTGGTATCATCTGTGAACTTAACGATGGTATGGCTGTTATAAGCAGAAATACAATCATGTGGATCAAGGGGACTCAGCACACATCCTTGTGGTGAACCAATACTAAGGTTGAGAACCATAGATGTATATTGACCTACTCTAACCCTCTGCCTTCAGACAAAAAACTGTATCCACATACAAGTGGAATATGGAAGTCCCAGTCCCTTAGTTTAACCATCAGCCTCTGAGGGCAGATGGTATTAAATGCCGAGCTGAAGTCCACAAAAAGCAGCTGTACATAGTTCCCCCTACTGCTCCACATGTGACAATGCAGTATGAAGGACTATAGCTACAGCACCCACCGTTGATCTATTTGCTCTATATGCAAGCTGGTGGGTATCAAAACTCTGAGGGAGAGATGATGTAATATAACTCTGAACCAGTTTTTCAAAACATTTCATCACTACATCACTATTAGCCTGTGGAATTCGTTAAGCTGCCAAAGCCTTAGACAAGCGAGTGCTGGCTCTTACTTTTATGAGTGCCACTAGGTTAAAGCTAGCCTATGTAGCCTTTTGCTTTGCTTTACATGTGCAATTGTTGGAGTTTCACTTATACTAGATGTGAATCTGCAAAGAAATAAACGCTTCTTTTCCCTTTCTGTGTTGCAGGGAAATGGACTAACTATGCTGGACAGGCAGGACATGATCAGCAATCTCAACACTTTTGACTTTCTTAACTCTTTTTCCAACACTGAGAATTTTGGTTAGTCAAATATTGAAACTGAGTACAATTAGCTTTCCCTCACAATTCTCTCTGGAGCCCAATTTGGCAGTTCGGTTTTGGACCTATTTGGTCCTGAGCTGACCTGTTTGTAATTTGCAGAATGAGCAACAGAGGTTGAAAATTGGTTAAGGTGATGATTTAGAAATATTACTTGGTAAATCTTCAAAAATCTTTGAGCACCCATCAGTGTGGAATCAATATAATACAAGGTGGAAATACAACTTAACACTCTCTAAAAGCACTGATGCTTTTGATAGTGGCACATTGTCTTTAAATTGCAAGCTTTTTTCAAAAGTCTATAGGCCTTATGAGAGCTGTCTATTTTGTTGATTATTATTAAGGTCTGATCAACCTCTATCTGAAGAATATTGCTTAAAGCTCTATTGAGTGATTCCTGGAAAATCAAAATGGGTTTTAACACACACACACACACACAGATTCTAGGAAAAGGCCTTGGGTATAAAAATGTGGAAATTTTTTTTTACTTTGAATAGTATTAAATCAATTTTACTAAAATGTGGGTTTTTTGTACTGTTCAACTTATTGTTCCTTTCTACTTCAAACCTACTTATCAAACCTAATATTGAAATTAGCTCAAGAAATTAGCAGAAAATTACCACAAGAATTGAGTTCAGAAATGAAACTAAGTATGATTAGCTCTCCCTCACAATTCTCTCTGGAGCCCAATTTGGTTTTGGACCTATTTGGTCCTGATCTGATCTGATTCGAGTTCAAACATCTGAAATCTCAGTGATCATGCTGTCCATTGATTTTCACTGGGAAACAGAAATGACTTATTTTTCTTTTTCACCTTACTGCAAATCTGTGCTGAATCCTTGTAATAAATAATTGTTTTAACCTATTATAAATGTATACTGCTGATTGGGTGTTTTATTTTTGTAATTTGCAGAATGAGCAACAGAGGTTGAAAATTGGTTAAGGTGATGATGTAGAAATATTACTTGGTAAATCTTCAATATCTTTGAGCACACATCAGCGTGGAATCAAATATAATACAAGGTGGAGATACAACTTAACATTCTCTAAAAGCACTGACGCTTTTGATAGTGGCACATTGTCTTTAAGTTGCAACCTTTGTTACTGCACATTCTCAAGTGAAAGCCGAGGGGCATATTTGAGTTGTTGCAATGAGAAAGCCTAGTTTCTCTATAGAACATAAGATTGATCTGAAAAGTGGAAATCATGAGTAAGGTTTATACATCTATATCATAACAGAAGAGGGGTTTTTTTTAACCATTGCTTTAAAATTGTCTCCTATTTAGAAGGTATAATTATTTAATTTATTGTTACAGTATACAACAGCGGCCACAAATAATGTTGGTGGAATATTCTCAAGCTCAAGATCCTCCTCATCACTCCACATCAGGGTGCAGGCCGGCTTTCTTGTGCTTTTCGGCTTCTGCTTTGGCTTTGCAGTAAATACAAATATGTCTTCTGCAGACCTGCATTTTCTTCTTAGATTGTCTGGGTCTTCAGGCAGCATCCCCCTGAGACTTGCAGGGGGTCCTAAGGGGCACAGGGGCTTGGAAAAACCCACAAGCCCCTGGTAGTAACCTTGGGGGTGCAAGCGCCTTTTGGCTTTCACTGGGGCCTTTTGGCTTGTCCCGGGGAGCTGGTTTTCCTTGTCCTCCATCTTCTCCAAGCCGCACCAGTCTCTGCAAAGAGCAGCAAGCAGGCACAGAAGACCCCCAAAATCACTGCTGTGGTGTTTCAGCAACCTCTGTGGAGTTTCAGCCCTACGGCCACCCCTTTTCTAGCCAAACCCCTCCAACCTCTCCCCATTGGCCTACAGGGCTGTGGGGGCAACACGTCACTTCAGGGGCCAATCCTGAGGCCACGCTCTGGTCACGGGGGACCCCGGTGTCTATGAACCCCTCCTATAGGCCCACGGCAGCCTCACCAACCCGCTACGTCACCCTAAAGCCCCGCCCACCCAGGAGGAGGGCCCTGGGTCGATTCTTGACCCTTTGTCCCACCTCACAGGGGTGGTGCACCTGTCAAAAGTGATTTTGATGAATGCTAGGTAGTATTACTTCTGTTGTCTACTGATGTTCAGAGACATTATTCGGGCAAACCATTGTAACTGAGCAATCATACTTGCAAACAAAGCCTCTGCTTACCACCAGTGGTAGACAATTCATCAAACAAAGCAAAATGATTTACAGACTACAAGAAATGTGATAAACGTTTGCTCTGACATCCAGATGTTCTCAGTAAATAAAGAATTTCTCCTTCTAATGGTAGGCTGTAGCATATAGTTTGGCCCTCATCCTGACCCTACCATTGATACTGCTACCTTAGTGTTTGAACACAAAGAAGACCATAGTAATAAAGTGCTGCAGATGGGGCCAGAATGATTTTTGGCCACTCATACATCACCAGAAGGGATAACAGGCATCCCCTAAAATGAGGACATGAAGAACAAAGATCAACTATTCATCACTGAAAAGAAGGCCATTTTGATATTAAATTTATACATGCTGATTTAAACTAATACTAATAAAACTATTTATTTATTTATTCATCCATTCATTCATTAAGGGAAGCAGATGTTTGGTGGTCATTTCTGAAAGAAATAATAGAATAATTTCCTTCCAATTTTGAAAGCAGGAAGCTCTTAAAATGTGGGAATTGTGGCGGGACCACAGTGGAGCTCATCTAGTTTAGGTACATAGCAAAGCCACTGTAGTACCTGACTTTATCTTTCATCTAGGCAGAATCCACCATGTCAGCCCCAGAGAAGGCAGACCCACCCATTCATTGGAGCTGGAGCTGGCACGGCCTCCTTCCCCAACCTTTCACCAAAGATAGGCAGGTGGCACAGAAAGCAGCTGATTTTTAAAATACCTGGTTCTGAGGAATCCTCTTGGAGACAAAACATGGTCGGAAATAATGATGTGGTAGGTTCTCATTGTCTGTGGGAAACTGAGGGATAAAAAAGCAACCTATTTTCTCCTCATAGCAAGATATGTTCTTGATCATCCCAGAGTGCAGGGCACATAATAATGAGCTCAAGCTACAGGAAGCCAGATTTAGGCTGAGTATCAGAAAAAACTTCTGAACTGTTAGAGCAGTAAGACAATGGAACCAAATACCTCGGGAGGTGGTGAGCACTCCAACACTGGAGGCATTCGAAATAAGATTGAACAACAATCTGTTAGATCTGATTTTGATTCCTGCATTTGACTTGACGGCCTTATAAGCCCCTTTCAACTCAATTATTTTATGATTCCATGATTCTTTGTGTGATTTTTTTTTCCTCAAAAAAAAATCTCATGGGATTTTTCAGATGTTTTGTGGGCATTTCTGAAAGAAGCAGCCATCTGCACAGAATAATTACAATTTCTGTGCAAAAATGGCCTCTTTCCTGTACAGATTCTCTGAAAAGGGCATTGAGCTGTGCAGCTTCTTGCACAAAAGAATAGGGGGGGGGGGGGAACAGACAAAAAATGTAAGTGGGAAAAATGGAATCATGCCTCTTTCTTCTCCAGCTGAAACAGAATGTGCCAAAGAGTGAGGAGGACTGAAGGACTGCCAACTCTAGCAGGTGAACGGGCACTTTCTATTCAGAGCTAGCTGGGTATCACAACATGGTCTAATGTGGCAGCTTACTGGCCACACTGTGTAACACATGCATGCCAGCCATGTACGTTCAGCTTCTTTTCCCTCTCCTGTCCGGACTCTTCATAGTTCTGACTGTATATAGAACAGAGGGCAAAAATGAAGGCAGCCTGGCCTAATTCCAGATCTCTGGACACTTTACGGTTGACACTGGTAAGCCCACAACATTCATAAATGCAAATTAATGCTAAATACTGTGGAAGCTACCTTATATGATTATTTGCCCTCCTAACTTACCTCAAGAATTTCAAGTGATCAGTGCAGAAGGGTATTACTTTGAAGTGTTGCATTGGCCCCATAATAAGGCCATTTCCATCATTTTTGCTAGGTATTATGACTATTTTTTCCCAACTGTCCCTTTATCTCCTTGCTGAATCATGACCGATTTCTGACTTGAGTGGAAAACTGAATGAAAAAGGCTACCTGTCAGATCCTGAGAAAAATGACTGGATGTTACATGGAGACAGGTGGACCGCAGTGACATTTCTCATTAAAAAGTAGCATTACTGGAGCAAAACATAGAAGAGTTCAAATGCTAACTGGCTTCTCTCATGTTCAGTCTGAGGGAGCAGAGCTCTAATAGCTTTAATTAAAGAGCTAAGCAACTCATTGTGCATGTATAGACTTGGATTAATATTTGAGCCTGCAAGGGACAGGGGCTGAGAAGGGAAATCAGAAAGCTGGCATTGATAATGAAGCACCAAGGGCCAACTGGTAGCCTTGCTGAGGTTAAATGAGGCCCCACTGACACCTCTTTGTTCTCAGTACTTCTGATGCTAGAGATATGACCTAGATGAGGCAAAGCAGAAGGTTTCAGACAAGGTGACACAACTCTTGAGTGGAATGATGTACAGTACACTAAAAAGGGCAGTGACAGTGCAGTGATAAAACAGAGAATGGTGCTGCTTGGCTGGACACTTTGGCAAAGTGTGGAAATTATTGGCTTAAAAACCTTCTAACTACACAGCAGAAAAGGTTCAGGGAACTACAGAGCAGAATTTGTTTCAAGTCTCCTCACAGTGGACCACCATCCTTAGTTTGTTGTTTAGTCATTAAGTTGTGTCCGACTCTTTGTGACCCCATGGACCAGAGCACGCCAGGCCCTCCTGTCTTCCACTGCCTCCCGGAGTTGGGTCAAATTCATGTTGGTCGCTTCAATGACACTGTCCAAGCATCTCATCCTCTGTTGTCCCCTTCTCCTCTTGCCTTCACACTTTCCCAACATCAGGGTCTTTTCCGGGGAGTCTTCTCTTCTCATGAGATGGCCAAAGTATTGGAGCCTCAGCTTCAGGATCTGTCCTTCCAGTGAGCACTCAGGGTTGATTTCTGGCACTTACTGTCTCACTCATAGACACTGGTAAGAGAAAAGAATAAAAGTTTCCATTTACTCACAGTTCTTTAAAGATCAAAACAAACAGCAGTCTGTGGAAATACATTAACAGGTTATATGAACAGAGCTTAACTGATTAACTAGCTTCATGACTAGCTTCATGATTTGCTGACTGACAAGATAGCCTGTCTGACTAAAAAGATCAGGAAAAGAAGACTTAAGCAGAGAGGTGTGGATCTCTTCAAAATTCTGAGGCAGAGAGGGAAAAACTGGCTGCTACTGGATTGGTTGGCATTTACCCCAGTCCAGAAAGGTCCCTCCCAGCCAAAACCTCTTAAAGGCAACATAAGAGGCTGCAAGAATTCCAACAGGATATAAGAACTGGGACTGGTGTCAGGATGATTCAGCCTGTGCTAGACTGAAGACTTGAGTTCACAATTAGTGTGTACTGTGGAGGCCAGAAGTGAGTTCATATAGCTGAAGCTAGTGTGGCCAGCTCTGCTTATTCCTGGAAATGTCTGATTAGTCTACAATGATCCATGCCTTACTTATATCATCTTTAGAATACTGTAACATGTTTTTTAGTAGTGGCTGTGAATAGGTCAGTGAGTTGGGTATCTGGCTGCGGAGTCAAAGGCTGACAGTTTGATTCCCTGCTGTGTCTCCCAGGGGTACTGCCAGTGTAGCCTTGGGCTAGCTTAACAGCTCTGGGGCACCCCCAGAGGAAGGGTAAACCATGTCTGAATACTCCCTACCCAGAAAATCCTGGAAAGGGTCATTATAAATTAGAGATTGCACACTATTATTATTATTATTATTGATTGTAGGCATCCTTCAGTCTCGAGAGACTATGGTAACGTGCTCTGAATAGAGGTCTTGGAACAGCATCTAGTGTGTCTGAGGAGGCCAATATGAGAGTGACAATCCCTTCCACACTGAAGACAAATACAATCTGTCCCCTGTCCAGCTCCCTGATTTTGCTGGTTTCGGGACTGCCTCTTTGCCTCAGCCTGCTGAACAAGTGTCTCTTCAAATTGGGAGAGGCCATGCTGTACCGCCTGCCTCCAGGCTGAGCACTCAGATGTCAAGGTTTCCCATCTGTTGAGGTCCATTCCTAAGGCCTTCAGATCCCGCTTGCAGATATCCTTGTATCTTGGTGCTTTCCCTGCACTAATTCTCCATACAGGAGATCTTTTGGAATCCAACCATCAGCTGTTCTCACGACATGCCCAAGCCAACGTAGACCTTGCTGCTTCAGTAATGTATACATGCTAAAAATTCCAGCTTGTTCTAGGACTACTCTATTTGGAACTTTGTCCTGCCAGGTGATACCAAAAATGCGTTGGAGACAACGCATATGGAACGTGTTCAGCTTCCTCTCCTGCCATGCACAAAGGGTCCAGGACTCACTGCAGTACAGGAGTGTGCTCAGGACACAGGCTCTATAGACCTGGATCTTGGTATATGCCGTCAGCTTCTTGTTAAGCCATACTCTCTTTGTGAGTCTAGAGAACATGGTAGCTGCTTTGCCAATGCATTTATCCAGCTCGACATCTAGAGAGAGGGTGTCAGAGATTGTTGAGCCAAGGTACACAAAATCATGAACAACCTCCAATTCTTGTGTGGAGATGGTAATAGAGGGAGGTGAGTCCACACCCTGGCCCATGACTTGTGTTTTCTTCAGGCTGATTGTTAGTCCAAAATCTTGGCAGGCCTTACTAAAACAATTCATAAGTTTTTGGAGCTCTTCAGCAGAATGGGCAACAACCACTGCATCATCGGCGAAGAGGAAGTCTCGCATGCATTTCAGCTGGACTTTGGTCTTCGCTCTCAATCTAGAGAGATTAAAGAGCTTTCCATCTGATCTAGTCCGGAGATAGACACCTTCTGTTGCAGTTCCAAAGGCGTGCTTCAGCATGACAGCAGAAAAGATCCCAAACAGGGTCGGCGCGAGAACACAGCCCTGTTTCACTCCGCTTCAGATGTCAAAGGGATCTGATGTTGAGCCATCAAAAACTACAGTGCCCTTCATTTCCTCATGAAAGGATCTGATGATGTTAAGGGGTCGAGGTGGAGATCCAATCTTGGGAAGTATTTTAAAAAGGCCGTCCCTGCTAACCAAATCAAAGGCCTTTGTGAGATCTATGAAGGCCACAAAGAGTGGCTGTCGTTGTTCCCTACATTTCTCCTGCAACTGTCTGAGGAAAAATACCATGTCAGTGGTGGATCTATTAGCTCAAAATCCACACTGTGATTCTGGATAGACTCTGTCTGCAAGCACCTGGAGCCTCTTCAGCACAACACGGGCAAGCAGCTTCCATACAACACTGAGAAGAGAGATGCCACGGTAGTTATTGCAGTCACCCCTGTCGCCTTTGTTCTTGTACAATGTGATGATGTTTGCATCCTTTATGTCCTGTGGTACTCCACCTTCCCTCCAGCAAAGACAAAATATTTCATACAGCTCAGTGGTGATGGTCTCTTTAAAGCACTTCAGCACTTCAACAGGGATGTTATCCTTCCCAGGTGCCTTGTTGGAGGCGAGGGAATCCAAGGCCGCTTTTATTTCTGCTAAAGTTGGTTCGCTGTCCAACTCTTCCAAGACAGGCAGGCACTCAATGTTATTTAATGCCTCTTCAGTAACTACATTCTCTCTGGAATATAGCTCAGAGTAGTGCTGCAACCAGTGTTCCATCTGCTGTGCTCGGTCCTAGATGATCACGCCTGTAGCAATCTTCAAAGGAGCAGATTTCTTCTGTACCTTTTGTTGGCTTGGGTCCAACTCCAAAGGCAGATGTGGCGTTTGCCTCTCCAGAAGCTTGGAGTCAGATTTCGATAATGAAACTTCCAAGAGCACTCTGTTAAGGAAAACAAACCTTGGAGCCCAAGATAGCAAGTTACACAGAGTCTCTTATCTGGTAGCTTCAAATCCTCCCCTTTATAAGCAGAGCAAAGACGCGGACGTATAAGGAAAAACACGGAGAGAGTTCTGATAAGACTTATAGCATAATATATTAGACTTCATATATTAGCATTGGTCAGACATATATACATGGCATTATATACATAGGCTTGTGCATAGATCTCTCAGAGCAACATAACATTCACAGAAGTAAAGTAATGACCACCAGACTCACAACTGAGTGGCAAAGTGCTGTTCTCACTCTCTTGCTTAAATAGTGAGAACAGCCTATCACTGCAGACATAGCAGCTGAACGTGGTTAACAAGCACTACCTAAGCTTGTTCCAGCTGCATGCCATCAGTCATCCATTGACTTGACGTTTACAGACATGACTTTGCATTCTCAATACAATATTAATTTTAACCCCTTGTTCACTTAAAGAAACAAATCTTGACACCTTTCTTACGTTTACCTGTACCTATTATTATTATTATTATTATTATTATTATTATTATTATTATTATTATTATTATTATTATTATTATTATTATTATTATTATTATTATTATTATTATAACTCTAGGCACAGTCAAAATTATAACAGCATTGACTGGTATTATATAACAGATACAAGTTCTAAAACCTAAGTACTGTATGTTAAATATCAACGCAGTATGTATACTGTTCCTAATACTGCCATTATTTTGTAGCTCTGATGGTGTGATTTCTGAGATCTGCAACTGCTTATAGTACTGTGTGAAATTTCTTGATATTGTTCTCAAGGCCCCAATGACTGCGGGGACCACTGAAGTGTGTTTATTGCAGAGGCGAGATGTTTCAATTGCCAGGTCTCTGTACTTTGTTCGTTTTTCCAATTCTTTGTTTTCAAATCTGGCATCCCCTGGAATTGCTATGTCAATGATCTGGACATTTCTTCGTTCTATTACTTCTATGTCTCGTGTGTTATGTTCAAGGTGTCTATCTGGAAATCCCACAAGATCTTGACTTCCTCATTTTCTGACACCTACTCTACCTGATGTTCCCATGGGTTTTTGGAGGCTGGCAAGTTATATTTTTTGCATAATGATCAGTGCACTAACTTTGCCACTCTATCATGTCTAACTTTGTAATGTGTTTGTGCAATCTTTGGACATTCACAGATGAGGTGTGACACAGTTTCATCTTTTTCTTGGCAGAGTCGACATTTGCTGTTAGCACTAATTCCTTGGATATTAGCTTTCATCACGTTGGTCTGGAGTGCTTTTTCTTGTGCAGCAAAAATCAAGCCTTCGGTTTCTTTCTTAAGGGTCTCCAGTTTTAGCCATGCCCATGTTGAATTATGATCATGTTTTCCATCAATATTTCTCAGGTGTTGTCCATGTAGTGGTTTATTTTTCCAGCTGTTTAATTTCTTTTCAAATTGTTGTTTCTTATATTGATATATATTTTCCCTGCCTTAAGTAGTTTTTCTCTGCTTGTACTGATATAATCATTTAGGCTTCTTTTTTCTTCTACTACTACTTCCTGTATTGGCAGTAATCCACGACATTGAATTTTTAATGGTAAATATAATCTGTCTACATTGCTTTTTGGATGTAGTGTGTGATGTATGTTCATTAGTTTCCGAGTTTTTCAATCCAATTCTTCTAGTTTGTTTTGAGTCCAATTTATTATTCCAGCTGGGTATCTAATGACAGGAACGGCCCATGTGTTTATGGCTTTGAATGTATTTCCCCCATTTAATTTTGATTAGATTTTCCGCAGTCTTTTGATATATTATCTTTCTGTCAGTTCTTTAACTTTAGAGTGCACGATTTTGTCTGCTTCTATTTCTTCTTCTTCTTCTTCTTCTTCTTCTTCTTATTATTATTATTATTATTAAAAAACACCAGGCACAGTCAAAATTATAAAAATATTGACTGGTATTATATAACAGATCCCCTTCACGGATTGCTGCCTTGTCGTGGCAAAGGGGCTTGAGTAATTCAGAGAAGCTATGGGCTATGCCGTGCAGGGACACCCAAGACGGACAGGTCATAGTGGAGAGTTCTGACTAAACGCGATCCACCTGGAGCAGGAACTGGCAAGCCACTCCAGTATCTTTGCCAAGAAAACTCCATGGACAGAAACAAAAGGCTAAAAGATATGACGCTGGAAGATGAGCCCCTCAGGTCGGAAGGCAGCCAACATGCTACTGAGGAAGAGCGGAGGACAAGTACAAGTAGCTCCAGAGCTAATGAAGTGGTTGGGCCAAAGCCGAAAGGACGCTCAGCTGCGGACGCACCTGGAAGTGAAAGGAAAGTCTGATGCTGCAAAGAAGAATACTGCATAGGAACCTGAAATGTAAGAGCTATGAACCTTGGTAAGCTGGATGTGGTGAAACAGGAGATGGCAAGAATAAACATTGACATCCTGGGCGTCAGTGAACTAGAATGGACCGGAATGGGCGAATTCAATTCAGATGATTATCATATCTACTATTGTGGGCAAGAATCCCATAGAAGAAATGGAGTAGCCCTCATAGTCAACAAAAGAGTGGGAAAAGCTGTACTGGGATACAATCTCAAAAATGATAGAATGATTTCAATACGAATCCAAGGCAGACTTTTCAACATCACAGTAATCCAAGTTTATGCACCAACCACCAATACTGAAGAGGCTGAAATTGACCAGTTCTATGAAGACTTACACCTTCTAGAACTGACACCAAAGAAAGATGTTCTTCTCATTATAGGGGATTGGAATGCTAAAGTAGGGAGTCAAGAGATAAAAGGAACAACAGGGAAGTTTGGCCTTGGAGTTCAAAACGAAGCAGGGCAAAGGCTAATAGAGTTTTGACAAGAGAACAAGCTGGTCATCACAAACACTCTTTTCCAACAACACAAGAGGCAACTCTACACATGGACATCATCAGATGGGCAATACCGAAATCAGATTGATTATTGGAAAAGATCAGTCTACATCCCAATCCCAAAGAAGGGCAGTGCCAAAGAATGCTCCAACTACGGTACAATTGCACTCATTTCACACGCTAGCAAGGTTATGCTCAAAATCCTACAAGGTAGGCTTCAGCAGTATGTGGACTGAGAATTCCCAGAAGTACAAGCTGGATTTCGAAGGGGCAGAGGAACTAGAGACCAAATTGCTAACATGCGCTGGATTATGGAGAAAGCCAGAGAGTTCCAAAAAACATCTACTTCTGCTTGTTTGTCTACACAAAAGCCTTTGACTGTGTGGACCACAGCAAACTATGGCAAGTCCTTAAAGAAATGGGAGTGCCTGACCACCTTATCTATCTCCTGAGAAATCTATATGTGGGACAGGAAGCAACAGTTAGAACTGGATATGGAACAACTGATTGGTTCAAAATTGGGAAAGGAGTACAACAAGGCTGTATACTGTCTCCCTGCTTATTTAACTTATATGCAGAATACATCATGCGAAAGGCTGGACTGGAGGAATCCCAAACCGGAATTAAGATTGCCGGAAGAAATATCAACAACCTCAGATATGCAGATGATACCACTCTGATGGCAGAAAGTGAGGAGGAATTAAAGAACCTCTTAATGAGGGTGAAAGAGGAGAGCGCAAAAAATGGTCTGAAGCTCAACATCGAAAAAACTAAGATCATGGCCACTGGTCCCATCACCTCCTGGCAAATAGAAGGGGAAGATATGGAGGCAGTGACAGATTTTACTTTCTTGGGCTCCATGATTCCTGCAGATGGTGACAGCAGCCATGAAATTAAAAGACGCCTGCTTCTTGGGAGGAAAACGATGACAAACCTAGACAGCATCTTAAAAAGCAGAGACATCACCTTGCCGACAAAGGTCCGCAAAGTCAAAGCTACGGTTTTTCCAGTAGCGATGTATGGAAGTGAGAGCTGGACCATAAAGAAGGCTGACCGCTGAAGAATTGATGCTTTTGAATTGTGGTGCTGGAGGAGACTCTTGAGAGTCCCCTGGACTGCAAGGAGAACAAACCTATCCATTTTGAAGGAAATCAACCCTGAGTGCTCACTGGAAGGACAGATCCTGAAGCTGAGGCTTCAATACTTTGGCCATCTCATGAGAAGAGAAGACTCCCTGGAAAAGACCCTGATGTTGGGAAAGTGTGAAGGCAAGAGGAGAAGGGGACGACAGAGGACGAGATGCTTGGACAGTGTCATTGAAGCTACCAACATGACTTTGACCAAACTCCAGGAGGCAGTGGAAGACAGGAGGGCCTGGCGTGCTCTGGTCCATGGGGTCACGAAGAGTTGGACACGACTTAACGACTAAACAACAAAATATAACAAATAAAAGTTTTAACAAAAAACTTAAGTATCTGTTAAATTCCGGCGCAGTATGTATGTTGTTCCTAAGATTGCCGTTTTTTGTAGCTCTGATGGTGATTTCTGAGATCTGCAACTCCTTATAGTACTGTGTGAAATTTCTTGATATTGTTCCCAAAGCCCCAATGACTACGGGGACCACTGAAGTGTGTTTCTTGCACAGGTGAGATGTTTCGATTGCCAGGTCTCTGTACTTGGTTAGTTTTTCCAATTCTTTATTTTCAACTCTGGCATACCCTGGAATTGCTATGTCAATGATCCGGACATTTCTTCGTTCTATCACTATTACCGTGTTTCTCTGAAAATAAGACAGGGTCTTATATTAATTTTTGCTCCAAAAAATGCATTAGGGCTTATTTTCAGGGGATGTTTTATTTTTCTCATGTACAACAATCTATATTTATTCAAATACAGTCATGCCATCTTCTTCTGGTTGCTGCACAATGGTGGAGGGTGGGGTTTCAATTAACTGGGGCTTATTTTTGGGGTAGGACTTACATTTCGAGTATCCTGAAAATTCATACTAGAGTTTATTTTCACGTTAGGTCTTATTTTCGGGGAAACAGGGTATGTCTGAGGTGTTATGTTCAAGATGTCTGTCTGTTTGGATCCGGAAATCCCACAAGATTTTGACTTCTTTATTTTCTGAGGAAGTATTATAATAATTATTGTAATATACAATTATTATTATTATTATTATTATTATTATTATTATTATTATTATTATTATTATTATTATTATTATTATTATTATTATTATTATTATTAACCTGGTGTATGTCAGGCTGTGCTTAATAACTGCTAAAAAAATGTCAGCTGGTCCAAGCTTCACCAGTTTGTCTCTGAAGAACACTAGAAATGCCTATTTTTGACTTATAAAGCCCTGTTCAGGTTAACTGAAGGATTGTTTTCTTCCACATGGATTTACCCAGGCTATGAAGAGCCTTCAGGAAAAGGCTTATTCATAGTCCTGCTGTCCTCACCGGCATGCTTGGTGGAGACACGAACAAGGGCTTTCTTGGTGTTGACTCTCACTTGTGGCATATCTTGCCAACAGAGGCTCAACAGTCCCCTCCAGTTTTCTGTCTGCACACAAGCAAAGACTTAATATTCATGACATTTCCAGCAAACCTGACAGTCTATTAAGAAGAGGGCATTCAAAACATTTTACTTTTCAAAACGTATGTTTCTAACTTAATCGTGCTTTAACACTGTCCTATCATTGACATGTATTCTGCAAGGGCCAGCTCTGAAGCCAAATCCATTGAAGATTATAATAACATGGGTTCTTGAATAGTCCCTTTAAGGCCCATAGAAGACACTAGTCCATCCTGTTCTAACATACACAGATCACTTAAGTTCTCCTCCTGCTGTATCTCCTTCTTAAAATACTGTATAATTTTGATTTGCTTCTTCTGCAAAGGGAGGTCATTGTGTCAATTAGGAGTAACTCCCCAGGTCTTTATATCTTGTCCTCTGTCGGGGCAGAGTCCTATCATCCTGTTCAAGTCCTGCAAACTAAAGGTCGTGGATTCCTTTCCTGAGTCAATCCATCTCAAATTAGATTGTCTTCTAATATCTATCATGGTATCCATAAAACTCTCCTCTGACACCATTTTTTGAATGACTTGAGTCAGTTTTCTCCATTGTACAAATTTCACCTCCACATGTAGAAATTTGCCATGCTGTTGTACGGATGACCTTGACCTTGGTCTCTAGTGACACATACTTACTTTTGAGTGTCTTTTCTAGCTTCCTCATGGCTCTCACAATTCATAATCATTTTTAATTTCTTGGTTTCAGTTTCCAGTTTGGTTAACGATTGAATCAAGGTAGAGAAAAGTCTTTAACAAGTCTGATTTCTTCATTATCCACGCTGAAGTTAAGTAATTCTTCAGTCATTTTGCTCTGTAAATTTTTAAAAATTGTTTCTACCAGCACCTGTTTTAATCTTGTTCTGAGCTACCTGGAGCCTTAGATCCAGTAGATAGGCAAGGGATAAGAAAGACAAGGCAAGAAATAAACCATCAGATAGAACAAGAAGCTCAGATCTACTAGTTTAAAGCAGAAAATTGAGTCCTAGTTCTTACTCTGTTAATCTCAACTATTAATTACCTGATTAATTATCTAAAAATAGGCAGGTTTTGTGTTTGTTTGTCTGTTTGCTCTCTGTAGGTGGAAGTTAAATAGAAAAGGTTTAGAACAGCTACCAATACTCATGGGCTTGGATGAATAATTTTATGAGATTATTGTTGTGTGTCAAATGTAAAAGCGCAAGATTTGTAAATGATCCTTATTTATTTCCTTGAGGAAAAGGTTTACCTTGCATTAACCTAGGCATATGTTCTGGAATACATATACAGGATCTGACATCTTCACAAAGCTCACGCTGATTGCATGCATGCAATGTGCTTCATTCCAGCTAATATAGTCTATTTTAGTAACTTACATTTGGGTCAATCTGTTCTCATACAAATTCTTTATAAATATGTCTCTCTTCCCCTCCACTACTCCCCTCTGCAATCTGAAAGGCTGGCCTAAGTATTTAAAAAAAGAGAGAGAGAGAGAAATACCAGACCTAACCTTAAAAGAGTTTTCTCCCTCAAATACTGTTTTATAGGTTTTTCATTTAAATAGAAAATTATCAAAACCTTGTTTGTTAAGTAGATAATTTCTAGGGGACAGTTTCACAGCAACACCAAATCTGATACAGAAATTAAAGCCAGGTACTTGTGTTTAAATCAATTTGCCCGCTCTAATCTAAGTGGAATTCCCTGGTGTCCTGTGGTTTGAGTAGGATGAATCTCTGCTCGACTTGGAACACAAGTCACTCATAGCAGCGTGATATTGATTTTTTTTAAACCCAGATTTTCAGTCCTTGTTGCTAACCTGAGTTACTTCTATGAAAGGCTGGAATTCTTGTCTACTGTATGTTATTTAACATCTACATGAAACTGCTGGGAGAGGTTGTCTGGAGTTTGGTGGTCCAGTGTCACCAGTATGCAGATGATATCCAGCTCTATCTCTCCTTTCCATTTAAATCCAAGGAAGCTGTTTTAGCTCTAGATTAGACATGGGGACAAATATAAAAACGAATCAGGATATTCAATGAATATCCCTGATTCGTCAGATATCCGTTGCTTCGTATTCTTGGAGCCTAGAGATCCCGACGAATATGTAGCAACAAATATAACCCTTTTATATTCGTCCCTTCATTCCCTATCTGCTTATGCCCCCATGGATCAGCTGTTCCTCAGGGGCATAAGCAGAGAGGGATTTTCCCTTCTGGCAGGCTTTAGCAAGCTGCCAGAAGGGAAACCCACCCCCTGGGATGGGGGATGGCTTCAGTCGGGCTTTCACCCTCTTTCTATGCCCAGTGGTGGCATAGGAAGAGGGGGAAAGCTCGACCGAAGAGGGGGAAAGGGATCAAAGCGATCCTCCTGGCTCCACTGCCTTTGCAAAGTGATTGCCCGGCTCCGCTGCCTCTTCCTATGCTGCAGTTGAGGCATAGAAAGAGGGGGAAAGCCCGACCAAAGCCATTGCCCAGCCCCACTGCCTTTGTGAAGGCAGCAGAGCCGGGGGATTGCTTTGATCCCTTTCCCCCTCTTCCTATGCCACACAGCATAGGAAGGCTGTGGGGCGGGGTTTTGTTTTGTTTTTTAGATAGCCCCAGGGGCTTTCTAAAAAAAATATTGACGCGATGAACCAACAAATTGATTTGTGCTTCATTGGGACACTGGGGGGCAACTCGTGGTTCATGAGTTGTCAAGTTTGACGACCCACGAACCAAGACCCCATCTCTACTCTAGATCAATGCTTGGTGTAATTAATGGACTGGATGGAAGTGAATAAACTGAAACTTAATCCAGCCAAGAAAGAGGTGCTCTTGGTGAGTTGGAAGTGATCAGGAATGCAGCCTGTGCTGGATGGGGTTACACTCCATCTGAAAACACAGGTGTGCAGCTTGGGGGTACTCCTTGATTCATTGCTGAGCCTGAATGCCAGGATTTGGTGGTGGCCAGGAGTGCATTTGCACAGTTAAAACTAGTGCACCATCTGTGCCATTCCTGGAGAGGTCTGATCTGGCCATGGTGAGACAAGCCTTACTTCCCAGCTGGACTACTGTAACACGTTCTGCCTGGGGAGGAGCCTTGTGGCACAATAATTAAACTGTAGTATTACAGTCAAAAATAGAGACTGGCCCGGGTTGGGTTCATCAAAACCGACGAACCAAAACAAACTGAACCAATGAATTTTGATAGTGATATAATGAACTTCCTGGTTCGTTTGCCCCACCCCCACTCCCACAGCCTGCCCCCTGCCCCTGTCACCTTCCTGCCTTGTGCTGCCTCCTCCTTCTCCTCCTCCTCTGCCATCTTCAGAGACAGTGGCCTGGCTTCCCTTCCGGGAGTTGGGCCTGCTGTCTCTGTGTATGCTCCCGCCTATCAGCTGACAGGCATAGACATGTGCAGAGTGAGCCCGGCCTGCTATCTGTGCACATAGGCTGGGATCCCAGTTGATTAGGGAGATCAGCTGGGGCCAACGTTATCTGTAAGCCGTGAGGTTGTGTGGCACCGGATTGCCCCTTTGCAGCCGGAATGATGATGAAGGAGGAGGAGGAGGAAGAGGCGGTAGAACCAGGTAGGAAGGTGCCAGGAGCTGTGGGAAGGGGGCGGGGGGGCAGGCTGTGGGGCTGCACATGTGCAATCCAGCACTGTGCAGTGCCAGATAATGGCTGTGCAGTGCTGGATCGCCCATTTGCAGCCAGAATGACAATGGAAGAGGAGGAGAAGGAGGCAGGACCAGGCAGGGAGGCGATGGGAGTAGTGGGAAAAGGGCAGACAAGTGGTAGAGGGGGTGGGTGTTTTAGTTCCCCCTACCCCCAGGCATGAACATTTTTTAAAAAACAACCCAATTTATGGTTCATGGATGGCCACGAACCACCACGAACTCACATTTTTCTGGTTCATGCCCATCTCTAGTCAAAACTCTCCTCATTGTCAGCATTCGATCCTATCACAATCTGCAAGCTGGCAAGAGATTCACTGAGTCTTCCATCCTTCTGAGGCTGGTAAATTCAGTACCCAGCTTGCAGGGGTCGGGGGGGGGGGGAGAGACAAGGTGTAGCCTGTTTAATTAAATTCTAAACCATCCAGAGAGTGTTTTAAGCACTTTGGGATGGTATATAAAGCAGCATGCTTTGCTTTTGCTTTCGGGTTGCCTCTGGAAAGTGTCTGAAAACTTCAACGGGTCCAAAATGTGGCCACCAGATTGATAAATAGGACTGGTCACAGAGATCACATAACACCCCTGTTAACAGCAGCTCCACTGGCTGCCAAACCCTTTCCTGAAACAATTCAAGATGCTGGCTCTAATCTATAAAGCCCTAAATGGCTGTTGTTATTGTTTAGTCATTAAGTCGTGTCTGACTCTTCGTGACCCCATGGACCAGAGCACGCCAGGCCCTCCTGTCTTCCACTGCCTCCTGGAGTTGGGTCAAATTCATGTTGGTCACTTCGATGACACTGTCCAACCATCTCGTCCTCTGTCGTCCCCTTCTCCTCTTGCCCTCACACTTTCCCAACATCAGGGTCTTTTCCAGGGAGTCTTCTCTTCTCATGAGATGGCCAAAGTATTGGAGCCTCAGCTTCAGGATCTGTCCTTCCAGTGAGCACTCAGGGTTGATTTCCTTCAGAATGGATAGGTTTGTTCTCTTTGCAGTCCAGGGGACTCTCAAGAGTCTCCTCCAGCACCACAGTTGAAAAGCATCAATTATTTGGCGGTCAGCCTTCTTTATGGTCCAGCTCTCACTTCCATACATTGCTACTGGAAAAACCATAGCTTTGACTATGCGGACCTTTGTCGGCAAGGTGATGTCTCTGCTTTTTAAGATGCTGTCTAGGTTTGTCATCACTTTCCTCCCAATAAGCAGGCATCTTTTAATTTCATGGCTGCTGTCACCATCTGCAGTGATTATGGAGCCCAAGAAAGTAAAATCTGTCACTGCCTCCATATCTTCCCCTTCTATTTGCCAGGAGGTGATGGGACCAGTGGCCATGATCTTAGTTTTTTTTTATGTTGAGCTTCAGACCATTTTTGGTGCTCTCCTCTTTCACCCTCATTAAGAGGTTCTTTAATTCCTCCTCACTTTCTGCCATCAGAGTGGCATCATCTGCATATCTGAGGTTGTTGATATTTCTTCCGGCAATCTTAATTCCGTCTTGGGATTCCTCCAGTCCAGCCTTTCGCATGATGTATTCTGCATATAAGTTAAATAAGCAGGGAGACAGTATACAGCCTTGTTGTACTCCTTTCCCAATTTTGAACCAATCAGTTGTTCCATATCCAGTTCTAACTGTTGCTTCCTGTCCCACATATAGATTTCTCAGGAGATAGATAAGGTGGTCAGGCACTCCCATTTCTTTAAGGACTTGCCATAGTTTGCTGTGGTCCACACAGTCAAAGGCTTTTGTGTAGTCAATGAAGCAGAAGTAGATGTTTTTCTGGAACTCTCTGGCTTTCTCCATAATCCAGCGCATGTTAGCAATTTGGTCTCTAGTTCCTCTGCCCCTTCGAAATCCAGCTTGTACTTCTGGGAGTTCTCAGTCCACATACTGCTGAAGCCTACCCTGTAGGATTTTGAGCATAACTTTGCTAGCGTGTGAAATGAGTGCAATTGTACGGTACTTGGAGCATTCTTTGGCACTGCCCTTCTTTGGGATTGGGATGTAGACTGATCTTTTCCAATCCTCTGGCCACTGCTGAGTTTTCCAAACTTTGAAACTTTCCAAACTGTGAAAGTTTAACACTATGCAAAAAAAAATAAAACAAAAAAAACAAAAAAAAAAAAACCCCTCACAGGACTGGGGAATGACACTACCCCCTCCCTGCCTTGGCCTGCTCCGCTCTGCTACTCGGTTGCCATTTTGCCCCAGCTGTTCTTGTTGGCTCACTGTAACTGAGCCAGCAAGGAGAAGACATCTGGGGCAGCAGAGTATAGCAAGGTATTAAGGGAGATGTTTTTCTCTCTTCCATGTATCTCTTCCTTTTGCGTAAGCAGTAAAGCCCTCACCCACCCCTTGTTTTATAACTGATTGCGCAAGCATGAGTTTCACAAACCTGCACCTTTGGCCATGAACTAACATGCATGGAGTACAAAGCCTCTGAGCTCGATGGAGTACTATTGTCTTTGCATTGAGAGTGGTGGTGGCGGCAAATTCATTAGCATTACCTTTGCTACATTGGGATTGTTGTGGTGGTTGCTAGGAATCCGTGACAGCTACAGAAAGAATATGACCTGGTGCTGGAAATGAGCTACACATTCCACTGCAGCATTCTAAAACAATATTTAATAGCCCAAATTGCTGCAAAAAACCCACAAACTACTGAATTAAATCCTGTTGCTTAGCATAAGCATTTATAATTGTTTCCTTCTATTAAATAAAGCATCCCTGTTCTGATTCTCAGGGCACATGCATGCACTCACACAGCCCTGGGAATCATGGCGGAGACGGTTTGTTTATGGAAGAGGATGAAAGTTACAATTGGCCTTACACTAAGCAACAGGATTTTGGCCATTAGGGGTTCCTAAGCACATAAGAACAGTGTGCTACATATTTCTGGGCTGTTTTAATTAGGCTATATTAAGGCTGCTATCTCTCAACTCTCAACAGCAGTATTGGAAATAATAACACTGGATAATGGGTTACATTACAGGGCTGTTAAAAAGTGCCTTTTTTGAGTGCTTCCAACATGGAGATAAGACTACAAAATATATTTGCATCATTGTTTTCTTTAATATTAGAACAAATAGGTTTTTTTCTTACAAAATAATAGTTGAGCAAAAGGCTGCATTACTGTCTTTGTTTACACTTTGAAGGAAGACACATACTATTGTCCATTCACAGCTATGATGAAGTCCTGGATTTTCCATTATTTCTTGTGCGCAAACCTCACTGTCACTCTGTAGGTGAAAAAAAATCTGCCAAACAAGTAAACAGGAACTTTCAACTCTACACAGTGGAACTGTCAGGGCCAAATTAGATATGACATTCAGCTTGCATTCAGAAGTGGATCTCTCTTAAGTGGTAGAAGATTTTTGTTCATTCTATCATAAGCTTTTCTCACCTCCAGATCTTGCTAATCTGCATGCTTTGTTTTGTGATTAGTCATCAGGAAACAAAATACAGGCTTAATTTGCAGTTCTGCATGCTCAGGCACAGGACTGATGAAAATGTGTCACCAGAGGACAAATCAGCTTCTACATCCTTACCCAGTGCGATTGTCGGCTTAGTCCTTTTTGAACACTATTGGATGAATTCCCATTGGACATCCTCCAGATCATTGGGTCAAAACTCAAAATGAACAACTTTCAGCTCACTTAAACAGCCTGGCTATGTACTGAAGCCATCAGTCAAAAATCAGGTGTAGGCTGTAAACCTATTTCTAGTGGATGCTCATTTGATTGAATGCTTTTCCATTGCCAGCAAACATTCCCTTTGCACTAAAAATTAGCATGTCAGGAAGAAGGTTCTTCTCTGAGGAACATCTCAGGTCCAAATAGACTTAAGAAAAGTTATACCTCCAGAGTAAAATTGTCTTATTTCCCAGTTGGTCAAGTTTTACCTGGAGTTTAGGCATGCCACCCAGGGTCCGTCTGGACCATTAGCCTACCAAGGCTAATTTTCATTTTAACAAATTAAAATAAATCTATAGCCCTTTTTATATTTTGTGCCATCAAGTCAAAACGAACCCTAACAGGGTTATCAAGGTAAGTGAAATATTTGAGGAATAGTTTTACCGGTTCCACACATACCCAGTGATCTTCCACAGCTAGTGAGGATTTGAACCCAGGCCTCCTTAGTCTGTCACTCTATCCACTATGCCACGCTGAATGTCCCATAGCCCTTGTACAAGCAAATATATAAGGTAAACATTCAGTTATTATTCCATCCAATTGTTTCTCAACAAGCCTACTACTGTGTTTCAGAGTTTAGCCAACAAGTGAAGCCACTGGCAGTTTGACTCACATTTTCAGCAGCGCTAGCAAGAAGAGTGATCCTCAATGTACTGAATAAAGTGACCTATCATCTCTCATTTCCTGAGTAAACATGGCAATTTTACGAAAGCCTAGCTGTGTGAAAACAAATGGCTGCTCTTCCCAGCTGCCTAAAAATCATGGATAGAAAAGAATGAAGCCCCAGGAATATGAGGTGTTTTACACAAAGGAACATCTTTCAAAGTGTTCAGGGAGGTGTGTATACGTGGCCATATTGATCTGTTGCAGCACAAACAGCAAACAGCCAGATGTAATGTTGACTAGGACAAAGCAAGTTAGACTAGAATATTTTCCAGTTATAATAAACAAACCCCTGATCTGTATCTCTGAAGGAAATCACATTGTATATCTTGATGTTTTCTTCTGTTTGCTCTCTGTTCCCCCTACAAATCAGGGGGAAATGTGTCACTGATGGGAGCTCCCTTTGTTATTTTCATGGATCTTCCTCTTTTTTTAACAGCAGTAAAAACTGATCACAAAAATCTGGAACAACCTAATGAGAATACCAGCAGACATCTCTGTGTGCATCACATAGCTATTCTTTATTTATTTGACTTATTCTACATCCACAGCTGCTTTCTATGGTCCTCTCTCCCCATTTATGCCCACAACAACTCATTAAGGTATGTTTGGATGAGAGATAATAACTGGCTGGAGGTCACTCAATAAGCTTTGTGACTGAGCAGGGATCTCAACCTACTTCTCCCTGTTCCAAGTCAAGCATGCCACCCATTACAACTTATTGTGCCTTTTTCTGAAGGCAAGGCTCCAGCTCCCCCAGCAGACCCGATGAAGACCCTGGCAACAGAGCAGCATAGGGAGATTCTGGGTGGGAAGAACGAGACAGAGGCAAATGACCCACACATGGGTGAGGGGGCAGAAACTAGATCAAATTGGCAGGATGCCAGCTTAAGAGAGGAGAAGGAGGAAGCCCTCAACAGACACAGACAAAAAGGAGGGGGTGGAAGGGTGGAGGAACTAGACCCATGTTCTGTGCTCTTGGGGAGGACGGCCCTTTGATGATCCAGAACCCCTGAACCAGGGAGTGAGTCCAGTTTCAGCCTGCTAAAAGGACAAGGATGAGAGGGAGTTGCACTGCTCTTTGACCCACTCCTGGACACCTAGGAGGTCGATTGGGCACCCAGGCCCCACCCTGACCTGGCACTGTGGAGAAAGCACCAAAAGGAGCACCTGCAGCCAAGCCACCGGAGGCAAGAAGGGCTTGGAGGACCCAGAAGCCTGTAAAAGGCTGATGATATTGGTCCTCCTTCAAGGTGTCAGATGGCTAGGTTCAGTGTGGAAAATGAGGAACCAGCCATGTGCCAGCCCAGAGTCTGGAACTTGGACTTGGACAAGAACTGGACATAGTGGGGGTTGGGGGTGGCTAATGGAGTTAACTCAGCCTCCCCCCCAGTGAACTTTTAAGAGAGAGAGCAACAGTGGCCCAACCTATCTTTGTACCCCCACTCCCCCACCTTAATAAAGTCCTGTTCAAGGAGAGTCTTGACTTCATGGAACCTGTGGCCCTCCCCATCAACCCCATCATGGGTGGTGGCGGCAGTGGGGCCCCCATCCTCCTACCAGTGTTTTCTACAAAAATGCTGCCAATGGTGAAATGAAATGGTAGAAAACAATGCAACAATTTGTGTACTTACCTTGCATAATATGCCCATGGCATAATATGCCCATTGCACAATGTGCAAATTAAGTCAGCTAGATGTGGAGAAATGGAATACAGTAATCCTACGTGAGGGGCCTCATTGCAAGGATACCTCTGGTGCGGTTGGAGCGCAAGTGTATGAGATGGCTTCTTGTTCTTTTACCTCTTCCATTTTTCACAGAAAATGACTGTGGCCCCTGAAAGTTATGAGGGCTCTGTACTGTGAAGCCAGCGTGATGTAGTGGCTACAGAATTGAAAGATCTAAGTTTACGAACTCACAGAGCCATGAAGTTAACTGGGTGACCAGGGAACAGTCACTATCTCTCACCTTGAATTCACTCACTAGCCTGTGGTGAAGATAAAATACGGAGGAGGAGAATTATGTAGTCATTGATGAAAAGGTAGGATGGGACTGAAAATAATAAATACATTTTTTTTAAAAAAAGAGTACCACACACTATTCTCTCCTATTACTCTGCTTTTTCTCATTCATCTCATTGATCTCAGAATGTTTTTCCTTGTGAACGTGTTGCCCTAACTCTTTTTCCCTGCTCCTGTCCCACATAAAATACTGGTCTGTGATTCTTTCTTTATATAGGAATATATTTCTGATTCTTTTCCCACTTTAAATGGAGGTGCCCAAACCAGCTCACAGGTGGTGAAGGGAGTACAAAGACAGATGATGAAGCATCGGGAAAATACTTAAAACGAAAACAAATCAATAACCTACAAAAAGCAGTGATAAAGAAATGTGAATAAAAGCCAGGACTATAAACTCATGAGACAGATAAATTAAAGGTTTGGAGGAAAATAAATGTCTTCATGTAGCATTAAAATTGCAGGGACACCCAAGACGGACAGGTCATAGTGGAGAGTTCTGACTAAACGTGATCCACCTGGAGCAGGAACTGGCAAGCCACTCCAGTATCTTTGCCAAGAAAACCCCATGAACAGAAACAAAAAGCTAAAAGATATGACGCTGGAAGATGAGCCCCTCAGGTCGGAAGGCGTCCAACATGCTACTGAGGAAGAGCGGAGGACAAGTACAAGTAGCTCCTGAGCTAATGAAGTGGTTGGGCCAAAGCCGAAACGACACTCAGCTGCGGACGCGCCTGGAAGTGAAAGGAAAGTCCAATGCTGCAAAGAAGAATACTGTATAGGAACCTGGAATGTAAGATCTATGAACCTTGGTAAACTGGATGTGGTGAAACAGGAGATGGCAAGAATAAACATTGACATCCTGGGTGTCAGTGGACTAAAATGGACGGGAATGCGCGAATTCAATTCAGATGATTATCATATCTACTATTGTGGGCAAGAATCCCGTAGAAGAAATGGAGTAGCCCTCATAGTCAACAAAAGAGTGGGAAAAGCTGTACTGGGATACAATCACAAAAATGATAGAATGATTTCAATACAAATCCAAGGCAGACTTTTCAACATCACAGTAATCCAAGTTTATGCACCAACCACCAATGCTGAAGAGGCTGAAATTGACCAATTCTATGAAGACTTACAACACCTTCTAGAACTGACACCAAAGAAAGACGTTCTTCTCATTATAGGGGACTGGAATGCTAAAGTAGGGAGTCAAGAGATAAAAGGAACAACAGGTAAGTTTGGCCTTGGAGTTCCAAACGAAGCAGGGCAAAGGCTAATCGAGTTTTGTCAAGAGAACAAGCTGGTCATCACAAACACTCTTTTCCAACAACACAAGAGGCGACTCTACACATGGACATCACCAGATGGGCAATACCGAAATCAGATTGATTATATTATCTGCAGCCAAAGATGGAGAAGCTCTATACCAGTGGTTGGGAAACAGAGGTAAATTACCCCAAATGGAATAAAAATTAAAATCCTGGGGGTAATGAGCAGAGCTCCATCTCATGTGCAGTCTTCCTCTTTTCCTACTGTATTGCACTTTTTCCTGCATTGCTGCCTTTTCCAGTGAACTTGTCTTCTTATGATGCCACTGTAGTACAGTACCGTTTGGTTATTTTAGCTTGTAGTGAAAGTCCACACTTAATTTGCTTTACTTATCTTTCTGACAAGTCATAATACGTTATAATAAAAGGAACAAACCAGGCTAAAGGTCATGTCACCCACCCTGGTGCCACAGCCCAATATCAAAGGACCAGTGCACTATTTTTTTTTTATCATCATCAATGGAAATCTCAGCAGTGGCCAGAGGATTGGAAAAGATCAGTCTACATCCCAATCCCAAAGAAGGGAAGTGCCAAAGAATGCTCCAACTACTGTACAATTGCACTCATTTCACACGCTAGCAAGGTTATGCTCAAAATCCTACAAGGTAGGCTTCAGCAGTATGTGGACCGAGAACTCCCAGAAGTACAAGCTGGATTTCGAAGGGGCAGAGGAACTAGAGACCAAATTGCTAACATGCACTGGATTATGCAGAAAGCCAGAGAGTTCCAGAAAAATGTCTACATCTGCTTCATTGACTACTCAAAAGCCTTTGACTGTGTGGACCACAGCAAACTATGGCAAGTTCTTAAAGAAATGGGAGTGCCTGACCACCTTATCTATCTCCTGAGAAATCTCTATGTGGGACAGGAAGCAACAGTTAGAACTGGATATGGAACAACTGATTGGTTCAAAATTGGGAAAGGAGTACGACAAGGCTGTATATTGTCTCCCTGCTTATTTAACATATGCAGAATACATCATGCGAAAGGCTGGACTGGAGGAATCCCAAGCCGGAATTAAGATTGCCGCAAGAAATATCAACAACCTCAGATCTGCAGATGATACCACTCTGATGGCAGAAAGTGAGGAGGAATTAAAGAACCTCTTAATGAGGGTGAAAGAGGAGAGCGCAAAAAATGGTCTGAAGCTCAACATCAAAAAAACTAAGATCATGGCCACTGGTCCCATCACCTCCTGGCAAATAGAAGGGGAAGATATGGAGGCAGTGACAGATTTTACTTTCTTGGGCTCCATTATCACTGCAGATGGGGACAGCAGCCATGAAATTAAGACTCCTGCTTCTTGGGCGGAAAGCGATGACAAACCTAGACAGCATCTTAAAAAGCAGAGACATCACCTTGCTGACAAAGGTCCGCATAGTCAAAGCTATGGTTTTTTCAGTAGTGATGTATGGAAGTGAAAGCTGGACCATAAAGAAGGCTGACCGCTGAAGAATTGATGCTTTTGAATTGTGGTGCTGGAGGAGACTCTTGAGAGTCCCCTGGACTGCAAAGAGAACAAACCTATCCATTTTGAAGGAAATCAACCCTGAGTGCTCACTGGAAGGACAGATCCTGAAGCTGAGACTCCAATACTTTGGCCATCTCATGAGAAGAGAAGACTCCCTGGAAAAGACCCTGATGTTGGGAAAGTCTGAAGGCAAGAGGAGAAGAGGACGACAGAGAACGAGATGGATGGACAGTGTCATCGATGCGACCAACATGAATTTGACCCAACTCTGGGAGGCAGTGGAAGACAGGAGGGCCTGGTGTGCTCTGGTCCATGGGGTCACGAAGAGTCGGACATGACTTAACGACTAAACAACAACAACAACCAATCAGAAAGCAGAGCACACACTGGAATGCAAAAACAAAGATAAGGAAAAGCGTATATTACATTTCACAATTTGAGAAATGTACTACTCCCAAATACATGCTAAACATATCAGCTAGTTTGATCTAGAGACTGAAATTGAATCATTAATTCCAGCAAGAGTACACCCATTCAATCAACTGCTAAATGGTGAGTCAACACTTATGTAATCCCCAGTGAATCAGCAGGTCTACACTAGTGGTACACTTGCATTCAGTCACAATGAAGTTCCCGGGGAATTTGGGTCTGTTCAATTCAAGTGGTCTCACAGGGAGACAGGAGAAAAGCCTTCTTGGCTGCTCGTTTGCAGCTCTGTTGAAGCCCTATTGGAAACACTGTTAAAAGGAACTGCCTTAAGTTGTAACAAGGTTTTCTTCCTCTTTCTTTCTTTCTTTCTTTCTTTCTTTCTTTCTTTCTTTCTTTCTTTCTTTCTTTCTTTCTTTCTTTCTGCCTGCCTGCCTGCCTGCCTGCCTGCCTGCCTGCCTGCCTTTGTGTTTTGGTGTTTAGGTGCCCTATTGCAGCCATTCCCTGGGGGTACCGTGGCACATTTGAAGGGAGCCACAGGCTGGAAACAATTCTTCACACACTACCTTATAAGATTTATTCTGCGACTTATACAATCCTGATTTAGCTTTTTTTTTTTTCTTCATATTGTGTTTATGGCTATCACCCAAAAATGTAGAAAATTGCAGCCCAGTGCATCACTGCTGGCACCAAGCTATTTGAAAATAAATAAATACAGACTTGATGGCTTTGCAAGCCATTTCTAAGAATCGAACAGACCCAAATTCCCCGGGAACTCCATTGTGACTTTAAAAGGCTTTGCTCACCCTAGCTGTTAAAAAAAGGAAAGTCTTTCTGAAAATGTGAATCAACCCATCCCAAACCTGTAGCATCCCCCCCCCCCCCCCCAGTTTAGTCACACCCTTAGTTCCATTATTTGAAATTAAAATAAGCTGTACAATACTTGACTCATTGCCCATACAGGAAGCTTTTCGGAAATATGGGCATGTATTTTTAAAGCAACAATGACTCTTAAGTGGTGGCAAATATAGCAGCTAAAGGGAATAAATATTTATATATCAAAGTATTTATTAGTTTACAGAGTAAAATAAGTAAAAAGGATGGGTCCTCTCTTCAAGTACCTTGAAATCCATGAGGCTTCACAGAAAAAGGGAGAGGGGGAGAGGGGAAGAAGAAGGAAGGAAGGATGAAAACCATGTACCCACACATTTTATGCCAGGTCTTTAAAGTCTAGCTCATGAACCTGGCACACAACACACTCTCAAACCTGTGGTCCTGAGGGTGGGAGCCCCCGTGGTTGGTGGCCTGGGTGACTCTCTCTCGTTTGGGGGGGTGACCCTGGCTGTGAAGAGTGGGGTCCGCAGCTTGGGCGTACACTTGGACCCGACGCTCACCATGGAAACGCAGGTGGCGTCGGTAGTCCGCACCGCCTTTTTCCACCTTTGGCGGATAGCCCGGCTGCGGCCCTACCTTGACATGGGGGCGCTCACTACCTTGGTGCATGCGCTCGTAATCTCAAGATTAGACCATTGTAACGCGCTCTACGTGGGGCTGCCTTTGAGGCTGATGCGGAAACTTCAGATGGTGCAGAATGCAGCGGCCAGACTCCTTACTGGAGTGAGAAAACACCAGCATATTTCTCCTATTCTGGCCATGCTGCACTGGCTGCCCATTCGTTACCGCATTCACTTCAAAGTTCTGATGCTTACCTATAAGGCCCTAAACGGTTTGGGACCTCGATACTTGGCGGAACGCCTGCTCCCACCGAGATCTACCCGGATCACCCATGCGAGTCAGGAGGTGAGGTTGAGGAGCCTAACGCCGAGGGAGGCCCGGAGGGAAAAGACACGAAACCGGGCCTTCTCGGCGGTGGCTCCTCGCCTCTGGAATAACCTTCCTCCGGAGATTCGCGAGGCCCCTACGCTGGGTACATTTAAAATCCAACTAAAAACATGGATGTACATCCAGGCCTTCCCTCCTGTCAGCACTTAACTCTTTTTCTTTTGCTATTTATTATTTATTATATTTTTTCACTGTTTTTATTATTGATTATGTCTGTGTTATATATGTATGTTGGTAGCCGCCCAGAGTGGTAGAATATACCAGATGGGCGGGATATAAATCAAATAAATAAATAAATAAATATATTTTCCCCTCAATTACAGATCCAGTACTCTACCTAACCTTGGTTATTCCAGTCTAGTCATATCCTGACTGTTATTGTTGGGAGTGGCTTGAAAGCTTCTTACACCCTACAGATTGCTCTTCTTTTTCTTTCCCTGCCCAGATTTCTTCCTTGTTGGGATTTTGATTGGGTCATTGTTGTTGTTTTGATGCTCTTTTCCATTGCACACATAGGATCAAACTACATGTTAAGGGATATATGTATGCCCTTTGATTAACACTATTTTCCCTCCAGAGACAGGATTTTCTCCCAGATGAATGCTTTGTTTTGGGAAGAATCCTATAAAGTATGTATGCACTTTCTGTATCCTTTGAGAAGCTTGTATTTGGTCATGAGATCCCAGCTCTCTAGTCTTACAAGACTTTTTCTAACTCTTTTCAATAAACCTGATTATCTTATTTGCAAATTTACTGCATGTGTGGTTTGGTTCTCTCCATTTTTATTCTTTTTCAGATAACCAGTTTGTCCTTGCCAGGGAGGAAAAGAAACTTTAAAATAGTTTATAACACTCTGAACTTGTTCCAATTTGTCCTTTTTGAAGTGCAGTGTTCAGAACTGGACACGTTACTCAAGATGAGGCCTAAGCAGTGCTGAATGGAAGGGAATGAGTACCTCGTGGGATTTGGAGACTATACTTCTGTTAATGCAGCCTAAAATAGCATTTACCTTTTTTGTAGCTGCACCACACTGTTGGCTCATATTCAGCTTGTGATCTACGACAATTCCAAGATCGTATTGTATTGCTGAGCCAGGTATTATTATTATTATTGGAGGTGAGGGAAGCTTGTGTTAGAACAAACAGGCATGTTTCACTACTTGAGGGAGCACAGCTTCTAATTTCATGCTAGTCATATTGTCTAGTTTTCTCCCTGTGGATCTGCGTAGCTGTCAAGAACACTAGAAAAGAAACAACCTGAAATATCAACGTGATCACCCACTTCTTCTGCAACGGCAACACGACGTATTACTGTGTGGCACCTGACTGCATCACATATATAGCAGAGACGGTACCGTATTTGTCAATATGCATCCCCAGAGCAGCAACTGCATTTTGAAAATATGTCAGCAGGGAAGCAGTTCACAAACAGTAGGGAAGGCAACAGAGTCAACAACAGTAACAGGGAAGGATAGACGCACACGTGCAGTTTCTTATACTGTAAGGGTATAATCTTCATTTCCGTATGGGTTTTGAGGAGGAATTTGAAGCAAGACATGAAAAGTCACAGTTCATGTTTGCTTCATGCTCCCTTTTCTTTTCTTCCCATTTTATATATTACTGCCATTTCTGTTTGCTCCTACCACCTTAAACTTTTCAAACATACAATCACAGCAAACTGAGAGAAAAAATGGAAGCACTGCAGGTGTGTTCATGTGCATGTGTGTGTGTGTGCGTGTGTACACATAAAAATTTCTTTTCACTCTGTCAGTATCTTTCTTTACTGGTTACCTAGGAAACTACTGGCAGGCAGAATTTGATTGGTAGTGTTCTCGTATTGATGATTAAAGTCGTGGGCAGTTTTGAGTGGCAAGTCATTTCATAGGCTGCACAAAGCAAGTTGCTCTAAATGATTCACATTTGGAAATTCTCTTATTTTGGAATAAATTGCATACATTACAATACAGCTGCAAGTTTTCGAAGAGGATTTTTTAAAAAAAGACAATTGATAGGAAAAAGATGCCTCCTGTGTTGTTTTATGTATTTCCTCTATACAGTTTTAACTCCACAGGTTGGCCAGTTGTAATCTGATATCCTATCTGCTTCACAGCATGCAGAACATTAAAAACCAGAGAGGAAAAAAAAAACCTCAGAGTCTTCCTTGTCGAAAATTGTAGAATAAGAGGCAGGGGACAGACATAGGGGTGTTTCTATCATTTTTTGCATTCATTCTCTGTATAGTTCAGCACAGGAAATTGTGAAGTTCTGTGCAGCTTAGTGCCCTTCCCAGTGGATCCTACACAGTAAATATATCAGCTATTGTAACAATCCTGTGCAGTTCTGTGTATTTTCTGCTCTTTTCAGATGAGTCTAAGCACAGGCATTCTAATAATAATCCTACACTGTTGCATATTTCTTCCAGACAAAAATGACCAGGACCTGTCTGTGAAGCCCTATGAGTTTTCCCAAGATTTCCACACAGACACATCCAAGATTTGTTGTGTTTGTGTGGAAATCTCATACAGTGAAATCTCATTGCAAGAAGGGGAAAAAAGTGATCCCCCTGCTTTGGTTTTTCTGCTAGAGGACAGGCTGCAAGAGTCATATTTCTTTAGAATTTGACAGCACCTGGACTATTTTTACTGAGCTGGAACTGATATGTTAAGTATCTTCCATTGTTCCATGTTTTATTTCTGACTTTTTATTGAATGCAGAACTGTGCAGTTTATTGCAGCCTTCAGTTCCTTCACTTAAGCCTTGTTTTATTCCTCCCTTCTCCTTCTAATGGATGTATGCATGTAGAGCTCCACTCAAGATAAGTATCTGTACTGACTGTGTATTACTGTATCCAGATTGTTTTTGGGGTCGTGTGCCTGGGACTTGACAAAACACCACACAACATTTACATGCTTGTATCTAATCCTATCACATTGCTTTCTTGCTGAGTTTTCACAGTACAAATATACACTGTACAAAATGAATGTTGTGTGTATCGGTAAGGGGAAGGCATGTGTTCTCAATCATCCCTGAGTGCAGGACAAACAACAATGGGCTCAAGTTACAGGAAGCCAGATTTCGGTTGAATATTAGGAAAAACTTTCTGTTAGAGCAGTACGACAGTGGAACCAGTTACCTCAAGAGGTAGTGAGTGCTCCAACACTGGAGGCGTTCAAGAGAAACTTAGACAACCACCTGGCAGATATCCTTTGATTTGTGTTCCTGCATCGAGCAGGGGGTTGGACTCGATGGCCTTATAGCCCCCTTCCAACTTCACTATTCTATGATTCTATGATTCTGTGTCGTGTGTTATATGCCATCAAGTTGGAACCAATTTATAGTATCCCTAAACAGGGCTTTCAAGGAAAGAGATATTTAAGGAGTGTCTTTTTTCAGTTCTGTTGTTGTTGTTTAGTCGTTAAGTCGTGTCCGACTCTTCGTGACCCCATGGACCAGAGCACGCCAGGCCCTCCTGTCTTCCACTGCCTCCCGGAGTCTGGTCAAATTCATGTTGGTAGCTTCGATGACACTGTCCAACCATCTCGTCCTCTGTCGTCCCCTTCTCCTCTTGCCCTCAGTCTTTCCCAACATCAGGGTCTTTTCCAGGGAGTCTTCTCTTCTCATGAGATGGCCAAAGTATTGGAGCCTCAGCTTCAGGATCTGTCCTTCCAGTGAGCACTCAGGGTTGATTTCCTTCAAAATGGATAGGTTTGTTCTCTTTGCAGTCCAGGGGACTCTCAAGAGTCTCCTCCAGCACTACAATTCAAAAGCATCAACTCTTCGGCGGTCAGCTTTCTTTATGGTTCAGCTCTCACTTCCATACATCACTACTGGAAAAACCATAGCTTTGACTATGCAGACCTTTGTCGGCAAGGTGATGTCTCTGCTTTTAAAGGTGTTGTCTAGGTTTGACATTGCTTTCCTCCCAAGAAGCAGACGTCTTTTAATTCCATGGCTGCTGTCCCCATCTGCAGTGATCATGGAGCCCAAGAAAGTAAAATCTGTCACTGCCTCCATATCTTCCCCTTCTATTTGCCAGGAGGTGATGGGACCAGTTACCATGATCTTATAGCTGGCTGGATAACTCAGTGAAGTCAGTTATGCGGCTGTGGAGCCAGAGGTTGGGGGTTCAGCTCTCCACTGTGTCTCCCAGAAGCGCCAGCCTGTGTGGCCTTGGGAAGTTGCACATTTCCAAGGTGCCCCAGAAAAAGAGAATGATAAGCAACTTCTAAGTACTGTCTACCTACAGAACCCTGAAAAGGATCATCATAAGTCAGAACTGACTTAACAACACATCATTCTTATTCTTATTCTTCCAGTTTTACCCCCACCCTCTGTGAGTTTCATTGACTGAGCAGGGGATCAAAACCAGATCTACTGAGTGTTAGTCTGTCACTCTATCCATTATATCATATAGGGAAAGGCAAGAGATGCTAATTAGTGAAATGGAAACTGTGGCAAACTGCATGTATTGAACTTCGAGGGTTAATTTTAGCAACTCTTCTGGTTAACTGGAATTCAAGAGAAGCAGAATGAAGAGCAAAGAAACATTTAGAACAATAAATAGAATGGAGTCGATCCCCTCATCCCAGAGGACATCATATACCTGTATATGATATCTCTCCACTGAATGGTATAACTTATCAAAAAGTATCCTGGAAGTAGGGTATTCAAAGTAATTGGTCTTCCAAAGGAAACTGTTGAATGAGTTGTTTCTGTAACTTCCAGAAGGATCAGGTCCCCAATTTGTTAAATATTGTTTCCCATCTCCATTTTTGTAAGTAATACATATATTCCTTGTTATCAAACAGTTGATTTCTATATAAATGTACAGAACCATCTGGAAACATACTTTTCTCCTATCAATAGGTCAGATTTTTCCATCACAGAATTGGGCTTGCTGAAAGCGTTTTAGTCTGAATGAATTTCAGGAGTTCCCATTATACTCTGGTGATGAAAACACTATGGCTTGGAAAATTACTGGAGAAGCTAACACCATAATGTTATCATTTTTTAAAAAAATAAAAGAGTAAAATGTTTCCCCTAATTATGAAGTAATGAACAAACATTAAATTTAGATTTGTGTTTTTTTAAAATACACTGTTAACAGAATCATTGTTAAAATACTTAAAAGGAACTATGTTGGCCCTCATTGTCATGTGAAATGGCACTGGTCGCACTGTTGGATGACCTGTTGAGGGAGGCTGATGGGGGCAAAATGTCCTTGTTGGTCCTCCTCGACATCTCAGCCGCCTTCGATACCATCGAACACGGTATCCTCCTGGGGAGGCTCTCCGAGCTGGGAATCGGTGGCCTGGTGCTTCCCTGGCTCCGATCCTACTTGGAGGACCGTCCCCAGAGAGTTCAGCTTGGGGAGAATGTTTCGGCCCCGTGGAGTCTCAATTGTGGGGTTCCGCAGGGCTCGATTATCTCCCCAATGCTGTTTAATATCTATATGAGGCCGCTGGGTGGGGTCATCAGGGGATGTGGGGCTTTGTGCCATCAGTATGCTGATGACACCCAGCTCTACATCTCCTTTTCACCTACCTCAGTGGATGCCGTTCTGTCCCTTCAGCGCTGTCTGGAGGCCGCACTGCAATGGATGAAGCTGAATGGGTTGAGGTTGAACCCGGACAAGACGGAGGTCCTGAGGGTGGGTGGCCCCTCCATTGGCGGTTTGGGAAACTCCCTCTCTTTTGGGGGGGGTGTCTCTCACCGCAAAGAGTGAGGTGCGCAGCTTGGGGATACATCTGGACCCGGCGCTTACCATGGAAACCCAGATGGCGTCCGTGGCCCGCTCTGCCTATTTTCATCTGTGGCGGATTGCCCAGCTGCGACCCTATCCTGATGGTGGGGCCCTCACCACTCTCGTCCATGCGCTTGTAATCTCGAGATTAGACCACTGTAATGCGCTCTACGTGGGGCTACCTTTGAGATTGATGCGGAAGCTTCAAATGGTGCAGAATGCGGCGGCCAGACTCCTTAGTGGGGTGAGAAAATACCAGCATATCTCTCCCACCCTGGCTGCCTTGCATTGGCTGCCCATTCGTTTCCGCATTGACTTCAAAGTGTTAATGATGACGTATAAAGCCCTAAACGGTTTAGGACCTCGATACCTGGCAGATCTCCTTCTTCCACCTAGATCTACCCGAATCACTCACCATAGCCAGGAGGGACGACTGAGGGGCCTAACGCCGAGGGAGGCCCAGAAAGAAAGAACAAGAAACCGGGCCTTTTCGGCGGTGGCCCCTCGACTCTGGAACAGCCTTCCATCAGAGATCCGCCTGGCTCCCTTGCTGGGTGTTTTTAAGAGCCAATTAAAAACTTGGCTCTTTAGGCAGGCCTTCCCTCCTGTCAATACTTGACTTTATTTATACTATAATTTATTGACTTTCCCATCTTGAGCATTACTAACACTATTGACTTGAATTGTTTTAACTGTTTTAATTGTTTTATGATGTTTAATGGAACCCGCCCAGAGTAGACTTTGTCTAAATGGGCGGGATAGAAATCTAACAAATAAATAAATAAAAATAAATAAATGTGCTGTCAAGTCATTTCTGACTTATGGTAATCATAATAAAGGGACTGCATCTCCCTGTATGAGCCTGCCTTGGTGTTAAGATCATCAGGGGAGCCTTTCTCTCAGTCCCATCACCTTTGCAAGTGCATTTGGTGGGGACAGAGGAGAGGGCCTTCTCTGTTGCTGCTCCCAGACTCTGGAACTCCCTTCCACAGGAAGCCAGGCCGGCCGCATCTTTGCTGTCCTTCCTCAAGCAAGTGAAGACCTTTATCTTCAGGTAAGCTTTCCCTTAGTGATTGGCTGTTTGAGATAAGTTTTTAAAAATAGTGTGTTGCACATTGTTGCTTTGAATCTGTCTTTGGTGTTGATTTTGTTTACCATTTTTAGTGTAGTATTTGTTTCATTATTTTAAAGTATTTGTATACATTGTTTTTAGCTTTTAAATATTGTCTTTTAACGATGTAAGCCGTCTTGAGTCCTTTTTAAGGAAAAAGGCAAAGTAAAACATTTTAAATAAATAAATAAACAAATAAATAAGTGAGTGAGTGAGTTTTCAAGTTATGTGAAATATTTAAGGAGTGTTTCCACTAGTGTTCTGTCCCAGAGGGTTTCCATGGCTGAGTAGAGATTTTAACACACGTTTCCCAAGTCCTAGTCTGTTACTATATCTACTTATTACACTACATTGGCTTTCCAGGTTTTTTTACCCCTTCAAAAACCTAATGAAATATGATCTACTCATTAATTATAGTGTGTTACTTCAAAATTTGGAACAGCACACAAGCACCTTGTAGTCTACAAAGATAATTCTGTGTGCTTCTTTTAACAATTCACCTCTCAGGAGGCACTGGGCAGTAGTCTTATGTGAGCCTGGGACACCTGGATTGGTATAAGGCTACCTTAAGAGATACACTACTGAAGAGCACTTAGAACCCTTTGCAATGAAGTTGCTTCAGGCCTCATACTGATTCGTCCCCTCATGCTGTCATGGAATCCTTTTAAGGAGGACATAATGGAAAGGTCTTCTTGTTTGTCCTGAGTCTTGCCTGAGAAGCAAGTCTGTTATTCCAGAGTGTTCCTTCTTCCTGGGTTTTTTTTTTAAAATTGTTTTGTTTTTTTGGTGGTGGTGGAGGAAGTATCCAGGTTTGACATCTTGCCTTCTGGTTTGTCATTTGATCCTATTTTTTGATTTGTCACTTAGGTTGTCCCACAGCCCTGTTCCAGGCTCACATAAGGGTTGTGACATTAAAGTGTTATTATTTTTAAGTACAAAAGAAGGTGCATGATATTTCTTCCCATAGGGCTATAGTTTATCTATGTCAATCACAGCTATCAAGCAGGGGAAAACATTGCTGTCTCTAAATGTAAAAGATGGTGTGTGTTTTTAAGCTGACAGGAAACAGAAACAGAGCAGAGTCAAGGGACGAGAAAATTGCATTTCCCGAGTTCACCTAACAATATTGATGGGAAAACAATCTGAAGAGGATTTCTAAAAGAAAAATCCTTTTCCCACTTCAGAAACCATTATTGAAGCAGAAGTTTTTTCTCTCTCCTTCCAACAATGGACTGAATGTGTCTTAAGAATTCTGAAAAATAATCTTTGTAGATTAAGGTATCTTTGATCACAATACATTTGCTGGCAATCAACTACGCAGGAGACATGTTACAAAAATGCTGAAGCTATAGACTGAAGAACTTGCTGGTCTCTTTTTCCTCACAGGACACCTGCCTGCCTTCATCACATTACTGGAAACAAGAGAGGACCATCTCCTAGTGAAGGTTATAATGATTACATATGCCCTGTTCTTCAAAGTGCTTTGCCACTGAAGTTGTCAACAACAACAAGAAAAAGAAGAGGGAGGGAGACGCAGCTGTAGCAGAGTGCTAAATTATATGTTTTTATTTAATTCAGCTAAGTGAGTTACATACTGCTGTTCATTAGAATTTCTTTATTGGCAGTATATCATAACTCTTCCTAGAGCATTAGTGCCATATGCATAAGGCATAATATACAAAATTTAATACAACAGAACTAAGTAGCATCACAATAGAAAGAAATTGAAAGCATGAAAACAACAAAGGAAAAATATACACATTTATCTCAGATGGAAAAGACAGAAGAAAACTGCTAAAGGTGACCCTGACATATTGAAGAGGCAGGTTGATATGGCAGCAGGTATTTTAATCCTAAAATGTGTAGGGATTCAAAGTAAGCACCAACGCTATGAATTTTGACCAAAAGTCAACAATAATCATTCACTATCAATGAGATACACTCTTTCTAAGCAATCCCATGCTGTTATGTGGTAACATAAACAAAAATACTTATTGTTCATATTAAAACTTTGCAACCAAATCCAGGAGAAGATTATTATCTGGAAAAAAGGCAGTCAATTATGTCAGTAATATCTGACTGATGAGTCACAGGTACCAACCAGTTGGGCTCATTTAGGGATCTTTAGTTTTGAAGCTTTAAAAAAAAAGCCTCTTTTTTATACATCCATGAGGTTGGTATGATCTGATGCTGTGGACCAGGGTGATGTCTGAGGAGGTCAGAGGGCAGCCATATGGCTGTGAGTACAATATGGACCATTCAGATAGAGGTTTGAGGGACATATCTGTTTTGTTCATTGCTATGATGTTCACTCAATATTTTGTATTTTTTTAAAAAAAAATTAAGTTGTGCCCAAGGAAGAGGCTCTGTGATATGATTCTGCTTTTCCTCTTTTGTGTACTTTATTTTTGGATTAGTGGTTCTCCCTCTGTTTTCTGCTCTGATTAAGTTCTGGCAAATTTCACTATTATTACTGCTGCATGAGAGTGCAACAATGATCTTGTGCTGGTGGAGGAAATCGACATTTTATAAGGCAAAGCCTAATTAAAGAGAAGCCTAATTTTAAAAAAATAACTTTGAAACTTTGAAACAGGGCTTCAGATCTGCACAAAATTTAGCATAAATGTACCTGATAGCCTGCTCTTGGTCTGTTCCAAATTCGGATAAGTTTGGGCACAGTTTTTGAGTTACAATTTTTTGAAAGGAGAACTGTTTTAACCCCTCCCCCATTCGGAAATAGGTATCCGTAAACATCCTGATTGAAAATAGATCATATAAATTAAAAAGACCAGTCATGCTTATCTTGAAACAGAATGGTTGACCTGCTTTTTAAAAAATGTTTGGAAAGAATCCAGGATGTAGGCTGAAATATTGGTCCTCAAAAAAGGCCTTTTAAAAGGGAGAAACTAACTTTCCTTTCTTCTTTAACTATTCCTGTTTAACTATATGTTTCATTTTTCCACTGTTGAATCTGATAGAAATCCCATCTTTTCTTAAAATACGGCAAATTTGAATGCCATATAACCACTAGTATAGCTGAAACTACCCACACCCATGACTTAGCTTCCCCTATTCTCTCCACCCTTTTAAAGGGAATCTATTTCCTATGGAGCGATTTCATAGTGTCCTAAATTTTCTTACATTGTAACACTTACATTGCACATGCTGCATAATTTTTGGAGGCAAATTACCGTTAAGTAAGAAATCACTGGATTTCTTACATAGTATCAATTGCATACTATGTTTTGTGACCTGGCATGCAACTGATCCTGATGATTTCCTAACTTGTTTCAGTTTGCCTCCAAAGGTTATGCCATTTGCATAGCTAGACAAGAGGATTTTGGCCGTTATCTGATCTATTATACTATGCTGCCTTTTATTGCAAATGTGGTATATATATAAAAAGGGGGGACTAGTGGAAGTCCTTCCTTCCTTCCTTCCTTCCTTCCTTCCTTCCTTCCTTCCTTCCTTCCTTCCTGATATAATGAGATATCAGGAGAGGCAGCTCTCCTCAGGGCTGCTGGACACTTGTACAAACACTCTGCTCACCTCACAGCAATTTCTCCATATGGCTGTTTTATTTACTGACCTTTGTGAGCATTGTAGTTGTTAAGATCACACGATCTGTCTGCCTGATAAAATTACAGCATTCTTATATGCATTTATGTTCATCCTCTGAGGGTGTCCTGTGGCCTTTTAGCTCCTGTCGGTTCCACCTTGCAACCTTCCATTCCCCCACCCCCACCCCCACTCCCAGCTTCAAATCTCTCCTATTCAACTGGATCTGAACTTTGTTTGACTTGGGGGTCTAAGTGGGAATGTTTAGTAACAACATGTGGACTTTACTCTTATAGTCAAGAATCTGTACTTTCGGAATTTCTTTCTTTTTAAAAAGACATACTGATACAGAGGAGTACATTTACCAGGCATATAATAAGGCAAGTAGAGGACATTGCATAGTGAACAAAAGTCTTCCTTCCTTGCAGGAGTGCTTTCCACCAGGAAGCACATCTAGGAGGAGGACCTGAAACCATTTAAACCGAGTGGTGCATAGGGTAAAATAATTTCCATGCTCCTCCCACCCCACTATTAAAATAATTAGGAAAAAACCTTACTCTTACATGTGAATAAGCCTCATTTAACCCAGTTGGATTTACATCTGTGTAGCCATGAGAGGGATTCCATAGTTAAAGTGCCAAAGCTCAGTAATATTCTGAATGGAAAGCTATTCATCTTACTGAAAAAGCTGTTAGGAAGAAATTAAAACGGCCAAGTCCAGGTTTCTCCTTGTAAAACCCATTTAGCTTGTATGCTATGAAACAGTAAGATGTTGTTAAGAATATTTGTCACATTGTTCTGACACATAGATGAGCTTCTCCTGATCAGTCTCTTTCCAACATATGCTTTGCCTGACTAATCTGAGAAGGGTGATTGGTTCTGCCGTATGTCGAGCATCCAGAGGTGCTCCTCTGTTAAGTTCCAAGCCACTGTTTCCTCATCTTCTAAACTGCTTGGGATAGGGTTCTGTTTGTGAAAGTAACATTTTAGGTAATATGCTTTATTGCATAGCCACAGTTTGTTTCCTTGCTGCTTTTATTTGCCTTTTCTGTTCAGTGCTGTTATTTCTTCCCTCTAATTGGGTATTAAAACTGAGCACACGGGATAGCTTCTCCTGTGTGCTCAGTCCTAATACCCAATTAGAGGGGAAAAAACATTACAACACTTAACAACAAAGGCAAATAAAAGCAGCAGGGAAATGTGGACAATGAGACTCCCGGGTCAGAAGGCACTCAATCAGCTACTGGAGAAGAGCAAAGGACAAGGACAAATAGCACTGACACTAATGATGCAACTAGATTAAAGCGAAAAGGACGTCTAGTGGCTGACATGCACAGAGGTGAAAGGAAAGTCCGATGCTGCACAACACACACAATTGGAACATGGAATGCGAGAAGTATTAATAAAGGTAGGTTGGAAACCATAAAGCAAGAAGTAGAAAATTTAAACATTACAATGCTTGGTGTCAGTGAATTAAAGTGGACTGGAATGGGGCATTTTCAGTCAGACAACTATACAGTGCTCTGCTCTGGAAGTGACAAACTCAGAAGAAACAGAGTGACTCTAATACTGAGGTGAGATATAGCACAGGCAGTTAGTGGCTATAATGCAAGGTCTGACCAAATCATATCCATCAGACTTCTGGGAAAACCTATCAACATAAACATCAGTCTATATTCTAACTATACAAGCTGGAGAAGAAGAAATCAAAACCTTTCATAAAAGTATCCAGAAGGAAATTGATCACATACCAAAACAAGACATACTGATACAATCATAGGAGACTGGAATGCAGAAGTAGGAAACAAAGCAGAAACAAATGTTGTTGGAGAATTTGGCCTAGAGGTTAGAAAGGAAGCAGAAAGTCTCATAGAATTCTGTGAAGCCAGCAACCTGTATAATGCAAATACAAGCTTCAGGCTGCCAAACTGACAATTGTACAATAAGGCTTCTGCATCCACTGTTTCAGTTACTGCATTTTCACTTAATCTCTGATTGCGGCCTGAAATGAAGGGCAGCCTATTTATTGCCAGCCCCATCTGCCTCTTTGGGCCAGGAAACAGAGGACATCCTCCCAGAAGTTGGATTCCGAAAAGGAAGGAGCACTTGAGATCATATTGCAAATATTCACTGGCTATTGAATCGCACCAAAGAATTTCAAATAAAGGTCAGTCAATGTTTTATAAACTACAGCAAAGCCTTTGACTGTGTGAATCATGAGAACCTGTTGATTGTTCTGAATGAAATGGGTGAGCCTCAGCACTTAATTATCTTGACACATAACCTGTATTGTGGACAAGAAGTTACTATTAGGACAGAATATGGAGAGCAAGAATGGTTTCCTATAGGCAAATAATTTTAATAATCTCAATAATTTAAGATATGGAGATAACACCATCTTACTGACAGAATGCAGCTGTGGCGTCCACCCAGGTCATGAATATTGATAAGCTATTTGCATAGACCAATGGGAGTGCTGGAGGGGCGGAGTCACAAGATATAAGAGACTCAGCAGGAGGAGGATGAGTTTAGATAGGGTTTTGGAGATAGAGGGAGAGTTTAGGAGTGAGAGTGGTGGTTGAGAGGGGACAAAGGAGAATGTTTCTTTAAGAGTTAACAGCATTGCTTGTTCTGTCAACACCTGTATCAATAAACAATTTCTATTTGTTTCTTTTAAAATGACATATGGCCTGGACCTTGATTATTAATAATAGGTATTGTTGATGAAATCAACTGGTGGCAGTTGACGGGCACATAGTGTGAGCTCCTAGTTTGGTGAAACAAGCAGGGGCCACGTGGCAATTGGTGGCACAGCACTGGGATATGAAACAATCAAGTGAAAAGTTGAATGGGCTTGAGTTTAAAGGTATTCCTAGCTAGAAGGGATTAGGATCTGTGGTAAGAAGTGGTTACCCGTTACAGTCTTGGTGAAGACTTAGTTTCGGGGCTTCTGAACCTAGATCTGGGAAATCCTAAGAGAAGGAAAATACCTACTCAAGAGAAACCTTTTTTTTCTTACCTCAGGATTTACAAGATCTAGTGGCTAGCTCAAAATCTAGCTCTGAGGGTAAAGAGCAGTGGCAGATAGAGTGGAAGCCTAGGTCAGGATAGATCTGAGGGGATAATAAAAGCTAAGCAAAAGTTGTTCTTGTGTCTGGAGACAAAAATCGCCCAGACAGGGAAATACTGTGACAAGGGTTGTGAGCTTGGGAGTAGCTGAGGCTAGCTGCTTGGAAAAGCGCAACCTAGTTACTGTTGGAATATCACAAGATGTAACATTCTACCCACTGTGGGTTAATATCCTTAAAGACCTCACCTGTCCCTTATAATTAATGAGGCTCTATAAAGCTTGTCTCTCTCCCTCCCCTTCATCCTTCGATGGTGCTGACTGACTGAGGCAGAGACTGTGTGTGCTTGCCTGAGTTTGTGGGCGTTGCCTGAGCTGCCGCCGCCTTTAATTCCCTTTACTGTTTGGTATGTTTTGCAATGTAGTTGTAGTACTTTTATTGTTTTCTTAGAATGTCCTGTTTACCCTTTTCCTAAGAGAACTAGATAAAGATTATTAATTATATTTTGTCTCAGTGTCTTGAAGCCTTTTTTCCAACAGTTACAAGGAAAGCCGCTGAGAGAGAGAAAAAAGGCTTGTACTTTTGGCTTTTGTGAGGGAAAAGAACCAGTCCAGGTTAATATGGAATTGTATTGTTTATGCTGCCCAAAAGAAGAAAAAAGTCAGTTATGGAGGCACAGGCTGAGCTCCACGGTGCTGAGGGAAATGGAAACCCTCAAATTCAGAGCGAGGAAGAAACTGAGGGACCTGTGTTGATTGCCTCAGAGGGAGAAAATATTCAAAGCTCCCAAGATTTTGAAAGATGGAAACTAGAACAAGAATGCAAATGCAGGGAACTAGAAATTAAAGAAAGAGAAAGGGAACTGGAAAGAGAAAAAAATCAGAGAACTTGAAAGGCAAAGAGAAAGGGAAAGGGTATTTGAGCAAGAAAACAGGAGAAGGGAATTTGAGTAAAGAGAAACAGAAATGCAATTCCAAATTGGGATGAAGAAATTGGAATTAGCTGCTCAAAATAATAATAATAATTCCAGTGAGGGAAATTTCTCAAAAATCGACCTAAAGAAATTTCCCCAATATAGGAAGGGGGGTTGTCCTGAATCTTTCCTGATTTCATTTGAGAGAGCTTGTTGGGACTTTGAGGTAAAAGATGATGAGAGGATGATAATTTTAAGATCACAAATAAGTGGAGTTTTATCTGAGCTTTATTCACAGATCCCTCTGGAGCAGGCTAGAGATTTTGAGGTTTATAAAAAGATGGTGTATTCCTGATTTGGGATTAATTCAGAGCATCTCAGAAGGAAATTTAGATCAATTTCAAAGAAACCTGAGGAGTCTTTTACCCAACTTGGGGCACGTTTGACGCAGTGTCTCAATAAATGGCTGGAACAGGAACGTGTCTCTACCTTAAGGTAAAGGTAAAGGTTCCCCTTGACATTTAGTCCAGTCGTGTCCGACTCTAGGGGATGGTGCTTGTGGCGGAATGCCATCACATTACGTCACTCCTGTCTGTCCATCATGTAAGCTCAAAAGGCAGGAGCCTATGATAGGGCAGGAGGGGCGGAGTCAAAGAGACAGTTGAGGAGCTGGGATCAGTTAGAGACAGTTAGAGAGAAGCAGGGGAGAGATAGGGAATTGAGAAAGTTAATGCATAGATTGAACAGTTGGAGTGATAGAGAGAATAGGGAAAGAGTTATAAGGAATAGAGAATAGATAACTAGTAAAAGTATATTGTTGTTGTGAATAAAAATACGTTTAAACCTATGCATAACCAAATCCTATTTAATGAGTGATCCTGAACATCTGTGATTTTCCCTTTGTGATTTACATAACAATAAAAGAACATCTATAATTTACTCCTGTGATTCTCAAACTTAAAAGTTCAATAAACCTGTTATAGTTGGCAGCACACGTGTCTGAAATATGTATTTGGTATTGTGTGAATAATACTTGGTGGTAGCGTGCAAAGAGGAAACGCATCCAGGGGGTGAACCTATGTTTAAGAGAGAATAAACAAGGGACACTGGGTGGACGCGACAAGCGACAGTGCTCATCCCCATTTTCCAAGCCGTAGAGCCAGCATTTGTCCATAGACAGTTTCCATGGTCACATGGCCAGCGCGACTAGACATGGAACGCCGTTACCTTCCCACCATGGTGGTACCTATTTATCTACTCGCATTTTTACATGCTTTTGAACTGCTAGGTTGGCAGGAGCTGGGACAAGCAACGGGAGCTTACTCCATCGTGTGGATTCGATCTTACGACTGCTGGTCTTCCAACCTTGCAGCACAGAGGCTTCTGCAGTTTAACCCGCAGCGCCACCACGTCTCTACCTTAGACCATATGAAAAATGTGTTTGAGTTAGAACAATTTTATTCAATTTTGCCAGGGGAATTGCGTTATCTAGTCAAGGACAAGCATCCTAAAAATGTGCTGCAGGTGTCTGAATATGCTGATTCTATTAGTGAGATCAGAGATCCTCGATTTTCTGAGGTAAAATTTGGTAGGAAAGTATGGGACGACAGTAAATCCAGTAAAAACAAAAGTTACCTCAGTCAGGCGCAAGCTAAGTGAAGCCATTTTAAGGCGAACTCCTCATTCCCAGAGCATAGTCCCCTGAAATCCAATAGTTCTGAGGAAAAAGTTAATAAAACCCTTTATTCTGAACCTAAGGCCAGTAAACAATGTTATGCTTGTGGTGAGAAAGGACATTTTTGGGCTCAGTGTGAAACTCAAAAGAATAGGGATTTTAGTCAGCCTAAAGGTGGAAATTACATTCAGCCTAAAAAGGTATTTTGCTTGCAGCTTAATAGGGCGCAGCATTCAGCAGTTGAAGTTGAGGCCTCTACCCGCCGCAGCACTGTTGCTAAGGAAACAGACTTGGCAGAGAGCCCAGAAATTCCTGAAGCCAGAGTGGTACAATGTTTTCTACCATGTTTTCCCGAAAATAAGACAGGGTCTTATATTAATTTTTGTTCCAAAAAATGCATTAGGGCTTATTTTCAGGGGATGTTTTATTTTTTTCATGTACAACAATCTACATTTATTCAAATACAGTCATGTCATCTTCTTCTGGTTGCTGCACAATGGTGGAGGGTGGGGTTTCACTTAACTGGGGCTTATTTTGTGGGTAGGGCTTATATTCCGAGCATCCTGAAAAATCATACTAGGGCTTATTTTCAGGTTAGGTCTTATTTTTGGGGAAACAGGGTAATCAAGTGCGATCCTATTTTACTAGAAAACTCAGCAGACAAGATTTGTATCAATTGCATAAAATATCTAGGCCTTAAAGATTCATGCTCTCAGATAATTATTTGACATCCTGACATAATCCCTGAGGAAGACTTGATAGAATATGAGAAGGTATCCGTTAAAGGGATCGTTTCTGAGTTGGTGGTACTACCTACAGCCAAAATCTCTGTGAACTATAAAGGATGGTCTGGTATATGGAAAGTAGCAGTGTCAGACCAATCCCTGCTCCTTGTTTGATTGGTTTAGATCTAGCCAAGAATGTGCAGAGTGTTTTAATAGTAACCCGCTCTCCGGGGAGGCAGATTGAAGCCTCTGAGGAAAGCGCTGAAACTCTTATTGAAAGACCCATGTTAGGTGAACAGCCTGAAATGAGAGAGATAGCTGATTTAGTGCTAATGAATAATCCTAGTAGTTCTTCCTTTGTTAAGGAGCAGAAGGGAGACGTTACCTTGAGTGATTGCTTTGGAAAAGTTAATGAGAATCCCATTCCACTGACCCTTGAACACCCAGAGAGGTATTGTGTGGGAAAAGATTTATTATATATAGAGGTTTTAATGGCACCTCATGGGGGGGGGGAAGGAGCCCACAAACAGCTAATTGTCCCTGTTAAATACAGAGAAAAGATTATAGAAAAGGCACACAGAGATGTATTTGGGGCACACATACCAAGCAAAGAGTGGCACAGAATTTTTATTGGCCAGGGATGGGGAAGCAAGTTAAACAATATGGTCAAAGCTGTGATACTTGCCAAAAATGAGGTACTGGGAATGACAAGGTGAGGGCTAAACTATGCCCATTACCAGTGATCTCGACCCCTTGCCAATGCGTGGGTCTCCAAAAGTCCTTAGTAATAGCAGAGCAAAACTTAAAGGGGGCTCAAGAAGGGAAGAAAAGCTGGTATAATAAAAAAGCCCAGGAAAGAACATTCTGTCCCGAGGATGAAGTACTGATGCTGAGACCCATAAGGAGGAATGAATTGCAGTTAGCATGGTCAGGACCTGTAGATGTGTTACTACAGCCCTGGAAAGCTGAAGGGACTAGTATTGGGAAGGCTCCACATGTAGCTGCAAAAGCACTGAGAATCTTGCAGAACAAGCCCCTACCTTAGAAACCAGAGATTAAAGGGATAGAACCAGATGATGAAAATCTCAATACATCTGAAATACGCCAAGTGTTTGAGATTGCGCTTAAAAGAAACTTGCCTGTGAATCTTGAGGTGACCCGTGATAGTGGTCCCCCACATATGGAGACCTTTGTGACTAGAGTACCTGTGAGCGAGTTTATGGGTGAGGGTAAAGGCAAGTGCAAGAACATTTCAAAGAAGAACGCAGCCATAGCCGTTCTGGAGGAGTGGAAGAAACTGCCTACCCTGCCCACAGTGGAGAAAATGAGGCCATTAAACGAAAACAGGCTTCACTCAAAAGAGGCGAGCTGAGGACATCCAGTGGATGTCAGAGTGCCAGGTAGCCTTCAATTGTCTGAAGAAGGCACAGACTTCAGGACCTGTCCTTGTTGCACCGGACTTTGACCGTGAGTTCATCATCTGCATGGATGCGTCAAACGTGGGACTGGGAGCCGTGCTGTGCCAGGCAGATGACAGTGGGAGTCTACACCCAGTGACTTTTATCAGCAGGAGACTCCAACCTGGTGAGAGGTATTTGTCCACCATTGAGAGGGTGTGCCTAGCTATCGTATGGACACTATCGTATCGTAAGCTGAAGCCCTACATTTGGGGAAGGAAATTCGTCCTCTACACCAGCAGTCCCCAACGTTTTTGGGAACGTGGACCGGCTGAGCCTTTGAGGAAGGCGGGGCACCCCCCGTGCGTGTGCGCTCTTGGCTGCATGTGCGTGCGCTCTCGGGCACATGCGTGAAGTGGTGGGGAGCGAGTGCGCATGCGCCAGCGCCAACATGAGCATTCCCCCACCCCTTCGCGCATGCGCAGGAGCGCCTGCACGCCCGCCCGCCCACCCCTTCGCGTGGGCACTCGGGCGCATGCGTGAAAGGATGGGGGAGCGCTTATGCCGGCGCTGGCATGCACGCGTGTACGCAAAGCAGCTGTGAGGAGGGGAGTGCGTGCGGGGGGGGGAGGTCTGTCTCTGCGGCCCGGTCCAGATCAGGCCACGGACCAGCACCGGGCCGTGGACCGGGGGTTGATGACCTCTGCTCTACACTGACCATTTCCCTTTGGTGTGGCTACAAACTATGAAATCCAATAACAGCAAACTTGCAAGATGGATGCTGATTCTGCAAGACTTTGACTTTGAGATCCGCAGCATAAAAGGGACCCAGAGTGTGGTTGCTGACACCTTGTCTCGAAGGCCAAATGACTAATGAGTGGATAAAAGTTTGTAATATTGTATTAACTGTTCTGTGTGTATAATAGTTATGGAATATGCTTAAAGTGCAGAGTTTTCTTGGATGTTGATAAACTGAGAGGTGTGTAGTGATGGTAAAAATAACGGTGAGTATCCTTATTAATGTAATTCGTATTAATGTAAGTAAAGCAAAAGGTTAATACGAGGCAAAAGGTTAATACGTATGTCTTTGTTGATGTAAGAGTAATGTAACATATCCTTAGTGATGTAAATAATGTAAGAGGTTGATATTTGTATTCTTTCATAAACCTTCATTTGTTTATGAGGGCAAATCGTTAAGTTTCCCCTCCTAAAACAAACTTAAGGGGGGAGGAATGTGGTGTCTGCCAGATCATGAATATTCATAGGGCATTTGCATAGACCAATGGGAGTGCTGGAGGGGTGGAGTCACAAGATATAAGAGACTCAGCAGGAGGAGGAGGAGTTTAGATAGGGTTTTGGAGATAGAGAGATTGAGGGAGAGTTTAGGAGTTTGGGCGGGAGAGTGGTGGTTGAGAGGAGATAAAGGAAAATGTTTCTTTAAGAGTTAACAACATTGCTTGTTCTGTCAACACCTGTATCAATAAACAATTTCTATTTGGATCTTTTAAAATGACATATGGTCTGTACCTCAATTATTAATAGGTATTGTTGATGAAATCAACTGGTGGCAGCTGAGGGGCACGTAGTGTGAGCTCCTAGTTTGGTGAAACAAGCAGGGGGAATCGTGACAGCAGCAATGACTTAAAACAGCTTCTGATTAAAGTGAAAGAAGGATGTGCCAAAGCAGGACTGCAGTTGAACATTAGGAAGACAAAAATTATGACTACTGAAGAACTGTACAACTTCAATGTTGACAATGAAAAAATTGAAGAAATTTAAGTCATTAGAGATTTTGTATACCTTGGTTCAATCATCAATCCAAATGGAAAGTGAAGTCATGAAAATGGAAGAAGGTAGAATTTGGAAGGGCAGTAATGGAGGAATTTTTGAAAAAGCATTAAGTGTAAGGATGTGCCTCTAGTCCCTGCAGATCTTCTGGAGGCCAAGGCCAAGATCTTCCACACTATTGTATTCCCGATTACCATATATGGATATAAAAGCTGGACAGTGATGAAAACTGCCAAGAAAAAAAAAAGATTAATCTGAAATACTCAGCTGCTGGAGGAGAGCTTTGCAGATACTCTGGACTGCAAGAAAGACAAGCAGGTGGATCATAAGTGCAATCAAGCCTGAACTTTCTCTGGAGCAAACATGATGAACCACAGGCTGTCATCCTTTGGGCACATAATGAGAAGGCAAGATTTGCCAGGAAAGATAATAATGCTTGGAACAGCTGAAGGCAACAGGAAAAAAGGTATGAAAGTATGAGATGGATGGATTCCATAAAGGAACTGCAAACTTCAGGTTGCAATAGCTGAGCAAGGCTATTGAGAACACGATATTTTGAAGATCACTCACTCATAGTCACTGTAAGTTGCAGGTGACCTCACAGCATGTAAAAACAACACAGGATAACTTAGTGGCAGAGCATGTGTTTACGTGCATAAGGTCACAGATTCCATCCTGATCTATCTAACAAAAGGCTCTCCAAACAACCAGCCAGGAAAGCTTTTGTTTCAAGCCATAAAGAGCTGCTACTTGGAGTGAAACACACTAAATTCAATCCACAACATGCTCGGTGCCCATGCTAGCTGAGGGATTCTGGGAGTTTTTGTTCAAACAAGTAGCTTTTTCCATTTTTGTATGGAACAGAAGGGCCACTCACTGTCATATGATCATCATCAGGATGAGCACTGGATTTGGAAAGAGACTGCTGTACTTAGCAACTTTCCATCTAGGCTTCTCTGTATCATCTCATCATCACAAAACTAAGGACTAAGTAGGATTTCTTTTAAATGGTGGTGATTCAGAAATGGGGGGGGATATCAAAATTAAGAGATGGAGAGCAACATGTAGGCACAAGAACTGATAGAACTCAGGAATTGGGATAGTGGTGGAAACGTTATATCTTAATTCTTGTTTGAAGAAACTATATTGTTGCTATTTGCTTCTAATTGCAAAGCTTCAGCCTTATCTTTTTCAATCTTTGGAGATGACACTCAGATACATATCTGTTTACATAGGTGTATAACCAAGGCCATATTATTCATACGGCTGACTAGGCTGAAACATAGGGGGCCTGCAGGGACTAGAGGCCTGTCAATTTTTTTGTCATCTGTAGTTGGGTGAAAGACTGAAGTGCCACAGGGGGCCTGAAATACCTGAAAGACTAGGAGTCTGGCCATGGGTTAATACAGTCCTGTGTATAACTCTTATTAGGTTCTTCAGTTTCTGTGGATTCTCTCCCCCCGCCGCCCTGCCACACCTTTATAGCATAAAGGCTTTTCAAGTATAATAAACGTCTGTCCTTATAAAAGGAAAAAGCAGGAAAGCGACCCTCACACTATTAAAGTCTATTGTCAGAATACCACCTCTAAGTATGACTGCACAGAAGATGTCAGATTTAATTATGTTCTGCCCAGTCTACTGTGGCTCAACCACTCTTCTTTTCTGAACTAATTCCTGCATGTTACTCTGGGCAAAGTCAAGAGTAGCCTTTCCTCTTCTGTGTTTTACAGTGAGTAGATCCAAGAAGCTTTTGTTTACTGTACTCAAAACTGTCTCTCCATATTATGTCCCTTCATGACATCCAGCTAGTCTATATTTGGTAGATCACCATATCACAAATATTATTGCCTCTTTTAGCAGATGATGGTAATTTTATTTTCCAGCCAGTCACAAAGCTTATCACAATCTTGGAAAATGTTACTAATTTTACATATACAGCATATTTCTAGTCAAATTTTAGATCTGTCAAAATCCAGTTGGTGTACAGTAGCACTTCATCCATGGTATTATCAAGATGTAATGTGTATGATGTTATTTTTTCTTGAAGTAATGTGGACAATCACTTCTCAGCCTTATGCCAAAGACCAAGCATAGTGTCTGTTCTTATTGTAATATTTGATACATTCTTCAGAGGGATAATGGTTTACACCAAACAGAAAATAAGTGTAAAATGATTTTACTCCTCACATCCAGCCCATAGGAAGAGAGGGAAACTCACAGAATAAAATGCTAGGGAGCAGCAGTATGATGGACAGAGGTGTGTGCACCACATTGCTTGACTGTGCTCCCCTCCCCCATCATGTTAGTGTGCTCCCCTCGTATGTAATGGAAAATGCTGTCCAATCAGCAGTGTTTAAGTAAGATTCATCTGCTAGCGGCATCAATGTCTGTATATGGAAGAGAAGGGGGTGCCAACTTGTATTTTGCTTTAAGCAGAACATTGTCCTGAACTGACCATGTATCGCTAAACGTGTAAACCAATTTAAGAGAATGTCACACTATTTTAGTTTGTTCAGACAAAGAACAATGAAGATAGGTTGACATTATAGTGGGTCACAGAGCAAAAGTAAAGAGGTAGACTTTTTTGCTTTTTCTCTGTTTTTATTGTTGTATTCCACTTGATTCTCAGAAAAAAGTGAAATTAAATTTCAGACATATTAAAAGTATGTTAATGTGTAGCATCTGTACACTTCCTCAGATGTAGTGAACTTCACATCTGTATGAACCAGCCACCCTGTTCTTTGTTTCTAAAATGAAAAAGCTGGCAGGGAACGAGACCTTGGTTGACCACAACCCCACATTCTCTGTAAGAGTTCAATCTGAAATGTCTTTGGTTTTTAAAATAGTACTTCTTTGAGTTAATATATACCAAAAATAAAAGCCATGTTTTGTGCTGACCCAATGTGTTGTTGTTGTTGTTTTTAATCTAGTACTGATGCCTGGGGACAGAAAAGTTTGAAAAACGGATTGTGTTGCTTCTGGGAAACAATATTTTCTACATCCATTTGATCATATAAATATTTGTCACCCATTGCTCTAGTTCCCACAATGTCATTTGACTAAAAGGCTCATAGACCTGGGGCAGAACTTTCCATCATTTTAAGAAAGGAGAAAGAAAAGCACAAATGTTCTTCAAAGTTAATGAACTGCCTTTTTGTTTTGTTTGTTTATTTTTCTGAGCACTTCATCTCCAAAAGAGTAATATGCTCTTCTTGCTTTCACAGCACTGAGATTCTGTCATGAAGAACAATCCTGATGCAATCCAATTAAACACCTACATTTTAAATCTGTGATTACTGAACTGAGCAACTAATCAAACCCACCAATTGATTAAAGCTTTCAGGTTTATTGAGTAAAGTCTATGTTTGCCAAGCATTTTACTAAGGCTTATTGCTCCACTTGAGAAGTGTATACCTTTTGAGAAGATAATGTGCCAATTCCAGCGTTCACAGACAGGAAATAGCTTCTACATAACATAGGTCAGAAGTAACATGCTATGAACAACATTATATATTGCTTTAAATAACATTACAAATTAACAATTACATTTTGGGATAACAAAGAGCAACTTTAATTACAAAATAATTTATGAACTGGCAATAATGATACTTTTAGGAGTTAAATGAATAAAAAGTGTGTATTATTCTCAATATGTTGCTTTGCAGGAGAGTTGGGGCCATTTTTATAAATGTATTTAAAGAAAACTGAACATGTTAGCAGCATGTTGGTCACTTAAAACAAAGTAATGTGAATGATCTTTTTTATAAAAAAAATAAAGACTAATGAGTAATAGCTACTTCAAAATACAGATGTAAGCTCTGTTCTATATATAGTGGGATATAAATCTCAGCACTCCAAGTCAAGTATAGCTACTTTTCAGTCTCCATTTTGAACCTGCTTCCCTCTGTTTGATTTATGCACTAATACACATTGGTTAAATACCAATGAATGCGTACTCTGCCAGATTTCCACGATCTTTCTGTCTCCAAACAGGTGCCCGATTTTATGATTTTTTTCTCACTTCTACCTCCCAAGAGGTGTACGTACCAGCTGTAGAACATTCAACATTTCAAATAGCCATATAAGGAGAGAAGGATCCTTGGGAATGAGAGAAAACTCTTATAATCCCTTTGGCCCAAAGAAAATATTTGCTGCACACCTGCATTAAGAGCCTACTAGTTCTTGCATAAAATCCAATTAAGGAGGCCAATTAAGATCTCAACACCTCTGAGGAGTCTTGATTTTGTAGTCAGATTCTACAGACAACATCCTTCCCCCTTGGTTTTATCTGTAGTAATGGGTTTTAGGATAGGCTCCATACTGAAATGTGCACATCTCTCACCTCCCAGCAGATAATTAACTTTCATCCTTCACTCCACGTATGATCACAGCAATGATATACTGTAACCAGTGTTTCTTGATGAAGTTCCCTTGCATGCGATGGTGTTACGTCAGGTTACAGCTGTGCAAATATGTGTTGTTGTTGTTGTTGTTTAGTCGTTAAGTCGTGTCTGACTCTTCGTGACCCCATGGACCAGAGCATGCCAGGCCCTCCTGTCTTTCACTGCCTCCCGGAGTCTGGTCAAATTCATGTTGGTAGCTTCGATGACACTGTCCAACCATCTCGTCCTCTGTCGTCCCCTTCTCCTCTTGCCTTCACATTTTCCCAACATCAGGGTCTTTTCCAGGGAGTCTTCTCTTCTCATGAGATGGCCAAAGTATTGGAGCCTCAGCTTCAGGATCTGTCCTTCCAGTAAGCACTCAGGGTTGATTTCCTTCAAAATGGATAGGTTTGTTCTCTTTGCAGTCCAGGGGACTCTCAAGAGTCTCCTCCAGCACCACAATTCAAAAGCATCAATTCTTCGGTGGTCAGCCCTCTTTATGGTCCAGCTCTCACTTCCATACATCACTACTGGAAAAACCATAGCTTTGACTATGCGTACCTTTGTCAGCAAGGTGATGTCTCTGCTTTTTAAGATGCTGTCTATGTGCAAATATGTATGTCCTTCCAAATGCATCATAGAAAATTTGCTGTTACCTATGGGAAATGCCTCCATTTCTTCCAGCCATTACTCAAACTGTTGTGATGTCATGGAATTTTCATAAACATTCCAGAGTTGTTGAGATCTATATAATACTTTATATCAGAAGCAGTCATTTCAGCTTTGGCAATCTCCACGTCTGAAGCAGCATAAAAATTAGCTTTCTGTAGCAAAATATTTTGGAGAATAACTCCAACTTAAGTAGAAAATCATTTTGATACTAGGCTTAGGGCGAAAGTAAATAGAAGGAAGATTTTGAGCGAAAGGGGCTTGGAAATTGCAGAGGAACTGATCTTAGGAAACAAGAGAACAAGGACCAGATACACTTAGAGAGAAATGGCTTCACAAAGAGCAACAGACTGAGGAACATAGAATTAACTGGAGAAATCACTTGTTGATTTCTGACAACATCCAAAAAAGACTAATCAGACTATAACAAAGACTATAACACTAGGTTGTGGCTACAGACACCCACTGGTAAGTCTCATGATGCAAGGAGATGTGTGTAGCTAGCAGTAGGATTATTCCAGAAGAAACCTAGACAAGAGGAATCAAGCTAATCTTTCTTTAGAAATTTTAAGAAAGTTTAAAGAAATGTGTGTGTGCACACATGCATTCATATATGCACGCATGGAGGGATGATCACTCTTTAGGTTAGGAGTAGAGAACCTATGACCCTCCAGATGCTAACTCTTTTTTCATTACATCCCAACTGGTAAATCTGGGAGGGACTGAAAGAAACTAGAGTCCCAACAATGCCTAATGACCACGGATTCCCCAACCTTGCTTTAGAACATTAATTTCTAGTGAATAAACTATAGAATACCAACAGATATATCAGAAATATTAACCCACATTTGTGTGTGTGTGTGTGTGTGTATTTGTTTACCACCCATCTAGTGACAAGCCACTACTATTGGCAGTTTACAAAAGATCCTTCCATTATACCCAAACACACATCCTTCCATTATACCCAAAATACACATATAATATAGGTAAAGGACAACAAAGGTAGAGAATATATGAAGTATGAACAATTTCTGTTATCATATGAAGATATTCAGATGACTGACTCAGTGAAGGGTGTAGTGAGTAAAATTTATACATTCCTGCTAGATCTAGAAGAAGAGACTGAGAACGAAGGATTGAAGTTAGTGTGGGAACAAGACTTAGGAAAAAGAATAAATGATGAAGAATGGATGAAGATATGGAAAATGAGGGTTTTACAATTTATGTCAGTCAGAATAAAAGAATTTTTTTTCAAATTGGGCTTAAGATGATATTTGACACTGATAAAATTGAATAAAATTAACGCTAGTTATCTGAATATCTGTTGGAAATGTGAGAAGGAAATTGGTACATACTTTCATATGTGGTGGGAATGTGAAAAAGTATAAAGATTTTGGAAACTAATCTTTAAAAAATTAAATGACATATGTGAAAAAGATATAGAATTTAATCCTAAAATAGCTCCGTTATCAATATTTGAGAATGTGGAATACGATATGACAACTAGAGAGTTGATTACCAATTTATTAACAGCAGCCAGATTAATAATAGCTAGGAACTGGAAATCAAAATTGGAATTTCAAATGGAAGAATGGTATAATGAAATATGGAACATTGCTATAAATGATAAGTTAACCTGTAATTTAAAGGTTAAGAAAGGAGAGATGAAAAATAATAAATTTTATGATATATGTGGCAGATTTCTTGAATACGTGCTAACAAGAGGAAAAGAGAAAGCTCCAAATCAGGAATCAATGCAGTTCTGGAGAACAGGACAATAAAGGAAGAAGAAGAATAAAGATAGAGGAAGAAGAGGATTACTGCAAGAGGTCCCGATTATGGTGGTGGGGAACACAGTCGATTTGTATTTTGGTTTATGTATTTTATGTTTATGTTACAGATCATTATTTAATTTTTTAAATATATATATATAGACCAAACAAAAAAAACCCTGGATGCAAAGGCAAACAAAATTCAAATTCTAACTTCATGGGTCAGCAAGAATGTCATAATGGGAGTATATTATTAAAGGCCTCCTTAAAAAGTTCAGCTTTCACATGTTTCCTGAAGGTCAAGAGGGAGGGAGCCTGTCATATGTCCACAAGTAACACGTATTTGCTACCAAATATGGTATATATGCATATTAGGGAAAAAAACCTATTGAAGCCCATTGAATGTACAAAATATGTCTTGAATGTGCTGTCATTGACATACAGTGGTGCCTCGACTTACGAAATTAATTGGTTTCGGAACTCCAGTCGTAACTCGAAATGGTCGTAAGTCGAAGCACCATTTCCCATAGGAATGCATTGAAATGCAATTAATCCATTCCAACTGAAGAAAAAAAATCACCACACACACAAAAAAAACCACTGCAAGACCCATCGGAAACGTGATTAATCCGTTCCGGCCAAAGGGAAAAAGAAAAGAAAAGCAAACAAACTGTGCAAGACCCATCAGAAATGCAAAAAAAGCAAAGCAGAAAGCAAACAAACCGTGCAAGACCCTTCGGAAATGCAAAAAAAGCAAAGCAGAAAGCAAACAAACCGTGCAAGACCCTTCGGAAATGCAAAAAAAAGCAAAGCAAAAAGCAAACAAACCCCGCAAGACCCATCGGAAATGGGGGGAAAAAACTCCAAAAAGCAAACAAACTCCGCTAGACCCATCGGAAATGGGGGGGGAAACCCCAAAAAGCAAACAAACCCCGCAAGACCCATCACAGCATAGAAACATAATCCCACCACCCAGCCCAAAACCACACTGCAAAACCCACCCAGAACAGTTTTTAAAAAGCAGAAAGCAGCACCTTACCTTACCAGGCAGTCCGAAGCCTCCTCCGATCGCACTCACTCTAACCGTTGGGGCGAAAGAGCTACAAAGAAGCAGCCTCTTCGCCTGCCAACAGTTAGCAATTTGAGTTCCCCGCCTTTTTTCCCTGCCTTTTTCTGTTTGTAACTGGAAGCTCCGGCCGCAAGTCGAAGCAAAATTTTGCGGCCGGAGCTGGTCGTAACTCGAAATGGTCGTATGTCGGGACGTTCGTTAGTCGAGGCACCATTGTATATGTTACTTAATTCTGAAGAGGCTGACATCAGTTCTGTGCAGTGTAACATAAGTTACATAAGCAACGAATTCATTAACTCAACAGTAGCACAATCAAATAATACACTTAAGATATATGGCAAACAAGCTCTTAAAATAAATTATAACACAAGGTTTCATGAATGACTGCTAATGCTGTATAACTTCTTTAAGCCAGTGTATTATCCTAAGCTCCTGCTCAACATCTTTTCTTTCAAAATAGTAAGCTATGGAACCATCTATTATAGCCTTCTGTATATCACTGCTGCATATTAAATACCAATCTGCTCCCATAACTTGAAGTTTATTGGACTATTTAATATGCACTTAAGGATGGCTGAATCCAGCAAACAAATTCAACAAACAAAATTATTTCCCCAGTTAATTCTATCTGATTTATTTTTTTTCACTGAGAATCTAGAAACATTCAAAGGGCTTTCTTTGTGCACAGGCTTGGAGTGATTATGCCTTCTAAACTGCTAATAGCAGGGGCCCTGCCACCCACCTAGACAAATTTATTTGTGACTCTGACTTTGTTGACCAAAGGATCAACGTACTCTCAAACACAATTTGGGAACAAGTTTAATTGGCATCAGTACAACCTACATGCACATGAAAGCCTTATGTCTGATGAAGTAGACTTGTCTACGAAACCTCACATTAAAATATAGCAGTCTTGAAGGTGCCATCAAGTTTTTGTCTTTTTTATTTGTTCTTTTATTTTTATTTTGGTTTTTACCTATCCCCTTTAAGACATTGACTTTTAGAGTATTCCCCGCACATTTGGTTACACAAATTTCTTTATCTTCTAGTTAGTTGTTTACTTGTGTCTACATAGAATTCCTGTCTTCTGACTGATTTCCTAATGCATATTCTTATGGGGCTGAATAAAGTCTTAAAATAAATGGGCTTGCTGGAAGTCTGAGGAAGGAGAGACATTATGGGAAATGGGGGGGGGGCTTAGTGTCACATAGGGAGTCTTACACCCAACAAGACCATATCTCATTAAAGATGGACCCAGACTCACCTGGGTCCCGTGTTGTGGGTGGAGCGGCGGCCAGCCTCCCATGCTCCTCTGCGGCTCTGTAATGGCAGCTGCCACATGGCAGGCTGCGAGGGAGCTTAGGAGCAAGTGAGGGGTTGCGCTGGCAACCAGGGATTGGCTGGCACAACTGGGGCGGAGCCTGCTAGAAACCACACACACCCCGGATAAAAAGAGCGCTCCCAGGCTGGGGTTGTGGTAGGCCTCTGCAGCGTTCATCCTCCCCCCCACCCCATGTTTGGTAAAGTTTAAGAAATGTTGAGGTTTAATAATGGTTTATGTTAGATGGGTTATTTGTTATGGCAACTCTCATTTTCTATCCATGTCACAGATTTGTTAGTGGTTTGGGAGCATTGGGGGTGGATCTGGTGGATAATAGAGGGCAGGCCTGCTATTGTGGAACCCCATCCCTTGGGGGGGCAGGGGCAAGGGACAAGGCTGCCCCAGCTTAGGGGAGGGCAGGGCCCTGGCCTTGCCCATTGGGTGGCAGAGAGCCATGGAGTAGCATATGCCCATGTGGTCTCCGAGGATCTGCCACCCTGGGTCATTGCCCAGAAGGGTCTGGGAAGTGGATGGCTACATTGGTGATGGCACTCGGTCCTCCTGATGGAACTGGATCCAACGCCAAAGCTTAGCCAGGGGAACTGCAGTTGTAATTCAATTAACAAAGTTGCGGCCTTTTACTTCCAGTTTGGCAGTCCCGGGGCATCCTGAGAAGAAGGGAAGAGTAAACCACTTCTGATTATTCTATACCTGGAAAACCCTGAAAAGGGTCTCCATAAGTCAGAATTTACTTAATGGCACATTATTATTATCAACCAACTTCCTAATGTTTACTCTGTTACCTGTCAACCATTATGTCTCTCATCTGAGGATGTAAGCCCTCCTGTATTAACTTTATTAACATGACTGTAATTTCCCCTGAAGGCATTTATAAACAGTGTGTGCGTCTCCAACCTTTTGGTCTACATGACCTCTCCATTTCATACCCAGCTCTTGCAATTTACACACATTGTAGGCTTGCATTCAGTGGGTCACTCAAACCCACATAGCTACTACTATGTGGGTTTGAGTGGGATTTGGGGCGGGGAGGTAACACTGGAGAGAATCACAGGGAGGAGAGGTTTCTGACCATATTTGTTGCAATGTTCCAGGCAATCTGGAGGATGGCTTATAGCCCTCTCAAAAATCACCAAGGAGTCATTCACCTTGACTGGTCTCATCTCTGCTCCAGAGCAACCCTAGTTGATCCTAGGAACAAAGCCATTGGTGTGTTTGAACTGCCTACTTGGCAACACAACAAATATCATTGGGCCCTGCTTGTGAAGTGGAAGTCCATGCTAAATCAGATCGATACTCTATCAAGTCCATGCTCAGTTAGCTCCCTTGCCAGTCCAACATCTTTATTTTGGTGCTCTTTGCCGGACAGCTCTTCCACTGATATGACCATCCATGAGTCACACATTACGTAGTTTGAGAATAAGTATTCCTTCAAATAGTAAATAGTCACCTTGGGTTCTTTTGAGGACAAAGGCGGGGTAGTAGAAAGTAAACATGTGTTTAATTTGCAAGTCTGACTGCAAATACACTATCTCTGAGGGGAAACTGCATTTTGGGAGGGAAATAAGTGTTCCCCTTAAGATCTAGTTTGACCCCTAATACTAACAACTTGGATGAGGATGTGTAGGAAATAATTATCAAATTTGCAGATAACATAAAATTGGGTGAAATAGCTAATACTCTGAAAGACAGAAACAAAATTCAAGCAGATCTTGATAGTCTCAAGTACTGCGACGAAAACTTCAGAATGAAATTTAACAGGGATAAGTGCATAGTTCTATACCTAGAAAAAAAGAAACTAAACAAATCGTTACTAGATGGGATATATTTGGTTCAATAGTACTACATGCAAGAAGGATCTTGGAATTGTTGTAGATCACAAGCTGAATATGAGCCAAAAATGTGATGCAGCTGCAAAAAAGGCAAGTGTTATTTTCAGCTGTATTAATAGAAATACAGTCTCCAATTCATGTGAAATGCTAGTTCCTTTCTATTTGGCACTGGTTAGGCTTCATCTTGAGTACCATGCCCAGTTCTGGACACGCACTTTAAAAAGGATACAGACGTATTAGAGCAGATTCAGAGGAGGGCAGCAAGGATGATCAGGGGACTGAAAACCAAGCCCTATGAAAAAAGACTGAAAGATGTGGGCATGTTTAGCCTTGAGAAAAGAAGACTGAGGGGAGATATGAGGGCAGTTTTCAAATACTTGAAGGATTGTCATACAGAGAGGTGGGATCTGTTCTTAGTCATTCTAGAGTGCAGGACATGTAGTAAGGGGCTCAAGTTACAGGAAACCAGATTTCAGTTGAATATCAGGAAAATTTTCGTAAATGTTAAAGCAGTATGATAATGGAACTAATTACCTTGGGAGGCAATGAGCTCTTCAACACTGGAGGCATTCATGACAAAGCTAGAAAGTCATCTGTCACATATACAGTACTTTAACTTGGATTCCTGAATTAAGCAGGAAGTTGAACTCAATCACCTCACAAACCCCTTCCAACCCATGTTTCTATGATTCCACCATCTGGGAGCCACACAGGAGACAACTGTCTTGCAAGCGTCTGTTAAGTCAGCTTCTGAAGCTGTTGGTATTCTCAAGATGGCCTCTTCTGAAGATCTTAATATCTAGGCAGGTCCATAACTAGCCTCTTAGACAGTTAGACTCAAGCCAAGAGCACTGAAAGTTAAAACTACCATTTTAATTGGGCTCTATAAGCAACTGCCAACCAACCAGTCCAAGACTTTCAGTGGGTGCAATCAGACAGAAGGAAAGGCACATATCCAATGGCACTGGAAAGAGTTGCTTTGCAGTGAGCGATCTCCCTTAAAGCAATCTTCCTATCTACCTGAGAATCACTTCATCCCAGCCCCAAAAAGGAGCAGTCCTACAGCTAGACCAAAAGCGTCCAGCTTGGGCATAGATCAAGGTGCGGAAGGAGCGCAACGCCCTGTACACTGTGTGATCACTGGGAGATAGGTCGCATCAGATTGTTCCACAAGCAGTCCAAAATGCAATACATTTTCCAGTGTGACCACACCCAGTATTGGTATGAGCTCAGTACTATGTAGCACTTAACAGTTGACCTGCTGCATATTGCACCACCTGAAGATCCTTGAACCTCTTCAAGCACAGCTTCACATAGAGTGCATTGCAGTAGTCAAGATGAGAGGTAACTAAGGCACTACTGTCAAATCTGATTGATTTAAGAGAGATCATGGCTGGTACACTAAACAAAAGTGTTCAAAGGCATTCCTTGTCAACATGTGAATGAACACTGTGTACTAAATAAGTAAATAGAGAAATGCTAGAACCTAATTACATTTGGAACTTGCACACATTAAAAGCAATAAACAATATTGTGAATGCAATCCCTGAAGTATCATGATATCTTCAGCAGACTTTGCAGTACTGGAACCAAATTCTTTAAACTATATATAACTTTATCTATCATTAGAACCTTTTACTAGATTTGCAAAATGAGGATTAAATATTGAAGGGATCAACCTCCTAAGTGCTTATATTTGCATAAAGGCTACAGGTCTTACAAGGACTAATTACAGTGTAGTCTAATACATCTGTACTGGAAAGCGAGCACCACTGAGTTCAATGAGACTTATTCCCAAGGTGAGTGAGGATAGGATAATAAATGTGATTCTTTTTGAATAGAAATAAAATTAATAGAATTTAGTTACCTCTCCCACATTTCCATTGTTCTGGGAAAGGGGCAGACCACATGATGCATAGCTCCATTGCTATCTTAATGGTTACGTGTGATCCCCAGAAAAAAGTGGCCCTACTATCTACACCTGAGAGAATTTTTAATTCTTACATTACAGCTGTCCCCGCTTATTCAATGTCTCGTGGCAAACAAGATTCCTTAGTCTGCTGCTTCCTCTGATACCTGGTAAATGGTATTTCTGTGTCACAGATTCCACTTATAATCAGAGAGAAGAATTGTTTCAGAGATACAGGCTAAACATATTATCAGTGTTGTAGTCCACTACTTCTAAGTAACTGCACACAATCCTGATGGTTTGTATACAAAATGGCGTATTTTACTTGGAAATTTAAATAATAGGAGTATTTCAGCTTAGAGAGAGATCAGTGAAACAGTGTAACACCAAGTTACAAGAAGCTAAATTACGTAGACCAAAAGACAGTAACTGATATTAAAGACATGCAAGAAAGACAAATTTCTAGATAATTTAACAAAGGTCAGCTTCCTTTATATTGTTAAATTTGATTGTATATTTAAACATTTATACCTGCTCTGTATCATAGGATCTCAGCATGGGATACAAAGCTCTGCAAGTTAAAATATAAGCTATTTTACATAATTTAAAATCAAACCACCAGAAAATTAAAACATTAAAATAACTGCACTAAAACCTGCACAGGCCATGATTCTCAACCCCCAATGGCTCTAATAAAAGCAAAAAAAGCAAAGCAAATAAACAAGTATGTCTTGAACAGGTGTCAAAATGATGCCAATGTCAGCATCAATCAAGCCTCCAAGGGGAGGACATTACATAGCTGGGGTGCTGTGGCAGCAAAAGCCCTTCATCATGTCTCCACATAACCAACTGTACTCAATGGTGGGACACAGAGGAGCCCTCCCCTCCCCTGCAGTTCTAGAGATTGGGCAGGTTTATATACAGAAAGGCGCTACTTCAAATAGCCAGGTCCCAAGCCATCAAGGGCTTTGTAAATGGTTCTGATTTTGAGTAAGGATGGTACCAATGAAAGAACCCTCCCCCAGAAAGGAGTATGAAAACTGCATCCTTTAATGGAAGCTGTCATATTACAGAATGGGATGGGGCACATCACTATTTATAGTGAGATTATTATACCTACTGTTCATTTCTCCAACTCTGGCAGGATCCTACCTGTTACAAACCATATGTGTAACTTCCATCACACAAGGTCATCCAATTGGCATCAGACTCTTTACCATCTGAAGTGTAAAGCAACATAGATGTGAGGGGAAGATACTTTCATCTTTCGAGCGCTGCTTCTCCTCTGTTCCAGACAGAAGAAAATTGCAAGGTCAAATCTGCAGACAGAAGTCTTGAACAGAGGGTTGAGCTGAATGGCCTTCTGGGTAGGTAGAAGGTACCACTAACAGAATGCCAGAAGCCATGGAAGTTGCAGTCCATAATATGTGAGTGCAGAAGTTTAGATTAAGAAACCAGGAGTCTCAACCTGGAAGCCTGAGGGAGAAGAAGATTAGGGGAAATACTGTGGCGTAATGACTTGCTCCAAAGTTATTTTCCTCTGCAGTTGGAAAAGGGAAATATAAAGGAATAACAAGTGTGTGTGTTAATATTTGTGTTTCTTAAGCCATTTGTATGCAGCCTTAAGTCCCTGTAGAAGGAGAAAAGTGAGGTAGAAACTAAATCAGTTATATACAGACACACTATTCATGGCTTGCCACCACTTCAGATAGACGTTAATAATGAATGATCACAATTTATTTTCTTTCTGTCCATGAGGCACTTCGATAATGTCCTGTTTCTTTATATAAACCCCAAATCTCTCTACCATTGCATGATCATGTTTGCACCAAAATGTATCTATTTACCATAGCAGTACCAATACAGTACAGTACTGCTGAGCTTACAGGCAGGTCTGAGATTCAAACCATATGCACAATCATGAAATAAGTGAACTTTGGATTATTATTAGGAAATAAGATAACCTAGCATTCAGAACCCAAAGGAAAAGAATATACTTCTAAATCAAGCTAAAATGGAAACTTGTTACCTATGAGTATATACAAATATAAGGTGCATATATATTTTACAGGATAATCTTCTCTGTGAAGTCCCTCTTTGTTCCATCTTTGTAAGTTCCACTCTGTTCAATCAGGTTTACTCCTAAGTGAGTGCATATAGGATTCCAGCCTTATTTACACAATTCACATAAGACCTTTTACCCCCAGGAAAACTATCAAGCTTGCACTGCACGTTATGGAAACTAGCTATATATCTCTGAGCAGACTTCAGTAAGAAAAAAGTGTGAAATCCACAGAAAAAGAAGCTACTGGTCCAACAGTAAATAAGGAAAAACCTGGAATCCATACATCTTTGGAACAGGAAATAATCAATATATTTCAAGATGAGGAGTGCAGGAGTTATGAGAAACCCAGAAGATGTGAACAAGGCAGAGATGGCATCATTCACTGAAGCCTGGGCAACCCATTCCTGCCTTGTAACAAACTCACTAGTACTTGAGTAAAAGGCATTCAAGAATAGATAGCATTTATCCCGGTCAGTTCAGTGGTCTATCTAGTGATCCTGTTGTTGCTAAGGTGACAAACGGTTTCCTGCTATTGCTACTGGGGCAGCAAACCAAACACAACACACTACATTCCTTTGAGATGGATAGCTTGTTGTTTGTTTCTTAAAACAGAGGCTGAGTTTTTTCAAAATACCCATTTGCTTAAAAAGTAAATAGAATTTCCTTAGAAGTTTGTTTCCTGAGTGCTACTGCAGCATGTTGCACTGTGATTTAGCCATCTCAGTTCTTGAACAGTTTAACTGTGTTTCAGGAAGCCTCAGTGGAAGCAAAATTGACAAGTACAAAGGCAAAGGTTGTATTTCATACTGGGAAGGAGCCATCCGTTTCAACATTAAGTGGCTCCCATTTGCTATTAGGAAACTAGCAAGGTCTTTTGTCCCATAGAAAATGAAAGGCTATATTGAAAACATAATGAAAGCAAACCCATTCAAGGTATTAATGAATTGTTGTTGTCCTTTAAAAAAAAAAGAAGTGTGTCAAAGAGGCCAACTAAAAAGGTCAGGGGGGGAAATGCTGAAGTTCAGACCATCAAGCAATTGCTGATGAATTATTTCCACCTATTTTAGTTTCATTCTATGGAGGCTACACCAACATGAATGGAATTGTATAGCAGTGAACATTGGGAAGATGTCACTCAAGGTGAACAAAATAAATTGCAGATTTGGCAGACAGCCTGGTCTTGTGGATCAACTTCAGCAGCATAAATAGTGTACAATCCCTGTTGCATTTCACACGCATCCAGGATGGAACAAAATTCACACTGCATGGCTGTGAATACCTAGATGACTCATAGCTGGCTGGGGAGGTAGTGGTGGAAGAATGGGAGAAGTAACACAGATTATTGATCGCTGCAGCTGAGCATTATATTGATGAGGCTGGCATGAAGTTGTGAATCTATCTTGGCTGATTTAAGTGGGAAACTGCTAGGAAGTGTGTAAACATTTAATTGAAGGATAGCTCCAAGAAAAGTCAAGGTGTTGCACAATAAATTATGATCATTGCTAAAAACTGTGCTCCGCCCAGCTAACTGCCAACTTGTCAGAAGTCTTGAAGTAGAAGATTAGCTCCTGCCAGCTTCTGTACACCCATTCTCAGCTGGATGAAATGCCTCTTTGCTGAGTGGAAGGCTTCTGAAAAGCAGGAGTGAGAATGATTTGCTTCCTAATAGCCTTTCTATCACCTTTTTTTGGATTACTTTTCACACAGGTTTTCAGCAGATGAGGGGGCACCAAGGATCTTCTTACACCCTCACCAAGGGCAGGAATTCAGCTGAGTGTCAGTTTTGGAGAACCTCTGTGAAAAACAGGTTGGACCATCTGCAGCAAACCAACACAAAACTGTAGGCACATAAGGACCTGAACGATGCTTGAAACTCCTTGTATCAAGAATCACTGGAAGTAAGGACTGTTGCTTCTGTAGCTGCTTTCCCAAAGATCCTGTTAACAGTTGTGAACTTGAGCCATGCTCTTTTGGTGTTGTGATCACCAGATCCACTGTCAACTGGCTCAGCAACCATACATTACTTGTCTCTAACCTTTTAATCTTCCACCTTCTTCTAGGTTGGAAACTGATTGCTGGGTACCGCAATGATTTTGACATTCTGCTCCATGCTGTTCCTACCACTTTCCAAAGCTGTAGAACAACAACTTTGTCCTAGATTCCTGCTATATGGACTCATGGCATTTGCAGTGGATCAGGACTGTGATTTTCCTTTCCACCTTGGAAATCCTAATAACTGTCCAATATATTGAAATCAGGCTATTTGAAATAGTTGATTTTTCATATGACTTGCCTAGGTCTTCAGAGGAGGCCCATATCTTGTTCCCAACACCACTGTGGGCACATTTTATAAGGGACACAAGGAAGGGCTTTCTCTCTGGCTCCTGTATTCTGTAACCCCCTGTCAAGGAGTACTAGGCTAACCCTCTAAGTTGTTCCTCAACTGGCAAGCAAAGACCTATCTGAAATTCAAGGTGCTGGTTGCTGAATGGGGATTTTGATCAAGTAGATGCTGTTTTTTTAATTATTATTATTAATGTGTTTCATTGCTTCTGTGCTTTAAATGTATTTATTTCTACATCTGTATGCTACTATAGGTCATCTTGCTTATCATTTTTTGGAAGAAAAGTGGCATTTAATAAATAAAAATAACATAAAATAAACTCATATAGAGGCTGAAAAGCTTAGACAGGTCATGACTGTATGGATGTGACATCTTTTCCACAATGCCAGTTCTCTGATCCCTGCTTCACTGAGAACTAGAGCAACCACCAAGGGCCTTGAAAAGCCATACATGTCCCAACTAATTGCCAATGTTCACTGAGAGGCCCACTTCAAAATCCCAGTACTAATCTACTGTTTCATTCACTCTTTCATTGAATGTTGATTCTCCTCATTGTCATTCCCTGCCTCAAGAACTTGAAAACATTATTGTTTTTTTGTGCACTACAACTCCGAGAACCTCCAGACAGCATGGCCATTGGTGGTATTGCCTTTAGCACTCCAGATGGTTTGAACTACAACTACCAGAATGCTCAGCCCATATTGCAATGATAAAGAATTGTGAGAGTTGTAATCCACAACATCTAGAATACCAAAGGTTCATCACCCCCGGGCAAGGGAAGTCTAGAAACTGCAGTCCAAAAAAGTAGCTCCTCCAAGCTCTGCCAACCTGCATCTTTCTGCTACCTCTATCTTTTGAACTACTGGGACTGTTGCTCCTGCTCCCCCATTCATCTAGCAGGCATATTACATAATCCATCAAGCTATGTATTTGCAGTGAAACCCAGTTTACATCACCTTATTCCTTGCTGTAACTAAGTTAAAGTGTGAACTGAAACAGTTCCCAGTTTATTTATTTATTTAATTTCTATACCGCCCATCTGGCAACCCAGGCCACTCTGGGCAGTTTACACAGCACAATAAAACAGAGTATAAAGACAAAACAATACAATAATAGGACAGTACCATGTTTCCCTGAAAATAAGACAGGGTCTTATATTAATTTTTGCTCCAAAAAAAGCAGTAGGGCTTATTTTCAGGGGATGTTTTATTTTTTTCATGTGCAACAATCTACGTTTATTCAAATACAGTTATGTCATCTTCTGGTTGCTGCACAGTGGTGGAGGGCAGGCTTTCACTTAACTAGGGCTTGTTTTTGGGGTAGGGCTTATATTACAAGCATCCTGAAAAATCATACTTGGGCTTATTTTCAGGTTAGGTCTTATTTTCAGGGAAACAGGGTAGTATAAAATAATCAATGCAAAATAGACAAATGAAAATACTATCAGAAAGACATTAAAATAAAAATAAGGAAAGCATGGCGGAGGCTAAACATTAGCTGTTGTATTAAGGTATAGTAGAGTCCTGGAAGGCCTGTCTGAATAAAAATATTTTTAATAATCGCTTAAAAGTTCCCAATGAAAGTGCCAGGTGAATTTCGGGTGGGAGAGCATTCCACAGTTGCGGGGCTACTACCAAGAAGGCCCAGTTTCTGGTCACTGATTTCTGGGCCTCTCTTGGGATCAAAACTCTCAACCGCCCAGCCTGGGAAGATCTTACAGGATGGGCAGATCTGATCAGAAGGGGGCATTCTGCCAGACAATGAGGTTCCAAACCATTTAGGGCTTTGTATGTTAACATTACCTTGAAGCTGGCACAGAAACGAACAGGTAGCCAGTGCAGTACGGCTAGGGTGGGGGAGATATGTTGTTGTCTCCTCAGCCCACTTAGTAATCTGGTGGCCAGGTTCTGGACCTGCTGGAGTCTCCGTGACAGCACCAAGGGCAGCCCCACGTAGACAGCATTGCAGTACTCTAATCTCAAGACTACCAGTGCATGCACCAGCATGGTGAGAGACCCAGTGTCAAGGTAGGGACACAGCTGAGTGATCGGCCTTAGATGGAAATAGGTGGTGCAGACCACAGACGCTATCTGAGATTCCATTGATAGCGCTGGGTCCAAAGTACGCCCAAGCTGTGCACCTCATCCTTCGTGGGAAGAGAACCCCCCCCCCAAAAAAAGAAAGGGAAGCACCCAGACCACACACAACAGGGGCCCCCACATGCAGGATTTCCATCTTGTCCGGGTTCAGCCTCAGTCTATTATCCTTCATCCAGTACAGCATCCAGGCAGCGTTCAAGGGACGGGACAGCATCCACTGCAGAAGGGTGGAAGAAGAGGTAGAGCTGGGTGTCATCTGCACGTTGATGACACGAAGCTCCAAAACTCCTAATGACCTCCCCCAGAAGCCTCATATAGATATTAAATAGCATTGGGGAGATTATCGAACCCTGCGGGACTCCACAATTGAGAGTCCATGGAGTGGAAAACATCTTCCCAAGCTACACTTTCTGGGAATGGTCCTCCAGGAAGAATCAGAGCCAGGCCAAGGCCTGACCTCTGATCCCCATCTCAGAAAGCCACCCCAGGAGGATACAGTGGTCGATGGTAGTGAAGGTCGCTGATAGGTCGAAGAGGACCAACAAGGATGTTTTGCCCTTATTGGTCTCCCTCAAAAGGTCATCTTGCAGTTGACCAATGCCGTTTCCGTGCCATGACATGGCCTGAACCCGGACTGGAATGTGTTGAGGGCATTGGTCTCCCCCAGAAGCGCCTGAAGCTGATCAGCCACCACTCTCTCCACCAGCTTGCTCATAAAAGGTACGTTGGGTCTATAGTTGTTTATGTCATCCACCGCCAAGTTGGGCTTTTTCCGAATCGGTCTACTGAGTGTCTCCTTGAGGGCAAGGAGTATCCTGCCCTCAAGGAGAGACGCACTGATAATGGCAATAGCCCATTCTACTGTTACAGGTCTGTCCGCTTTCAGCAACCAGGCTGGGCAAGGGTCTAGTGAAGAGGTGGTGGCCCTACAGCGATCAAGTTTCTACCTTGCCTTCCTACCTCATGCCCAGAGGTGATTCTATACAAAGAAATAATACGTTTGCCAGGTTTGGCTCCCTCTAATCTCCTCTGGGCCTGAACTTAACCAGGGCCTTTACCCATTTCTGAAATCAGTAATCATAGATGGCTTGAAGATAGGGCTGGGGGAGCATGTCACCCCAAAATTGTGGGAGGCCGATCACACACCACCTATGGTAGCAACCAGTATAATGGAAGCTCGCTCCACCTTGTTTAGGGAGCCAGGGTTCTGTGTGACAGCAATCTTTTAAAGTCGCTGTCCATGGTAAAAGATACCTATTGCCCACAGTTCCTGTTTATCCTATCCTGTTTATCCAACAGATGCAGCAATTCTAAGAAAGCGAAAGCAATTTCATTGCTCATATCATTTCAACAAAAGTTACTTCTAAGTTACAGATTTCAATTCAGGTCTGTTGATACCATCATCAACATGTGAGTGTGGCTATTGATTTGTTAAATTCGTATCCTGCCTTTCTACCTCCCAGTAGAATCAACAGAATTGATGCTACAAGCATGACTGGGCAAATTCACCTGATATACCTACCTATCGGAAAACACTGAATGCCTGCCTGGGCTACCAGAAACACCAAAGTAAGGAACAGGGGAACCCACTTATGAAATTCAGAATAGGTCAGAAGTGGCAAAATATTTGGCCTCCTAAAGGAGTGGAGTCCCTCACCCATGCAATTTAAGATGTATAGTAAGTATCCTACACCATCCCAGTTATTCTGGCCTCTGAGGCAGAGAATCCTTTAAATAGTGTACTTCATTTCAATTATAGCAGCAAAACCACAACAACAACACATTCAACAGCTAACCATCCACTTTCATGACACCCCAAAGCAGAGGCAGCGGGTGGTGCCAGGCAGGGGAGCACCTCCTGAGGCCCCTGCCTGTGACAGGGCCGACTCCGACTGGGGTCCAAGGAAGGGCAGCAATTTTAAGCGCCCGAACCGGAAAGGGACTGAGGGGAGAAGGTGCTCCTGGTCTACAGCAGCCCCAGTTTTTGCTTTTTTGCCGCCCTGCGGAGGCTGCATTTTTTCGCCCTGCTTCCTCTCCCTCCCACCCACATCGTAGCTGCCACCGTGTTTCCAGCACCGGGTACTCCTTTCTTCCAACTCGACGTCGCCAACCATGTTCACACCTCAGCCGATGCCTGCCTGCGCGGGAGAGCACCTTTCCCGTCCTCTAGGGCCAGAAAGACCTGCCGCAAGCCTAACCGCCTCTCTTCTCCACTAGCCTCGGGCTGCTTGCTGCCTTCTCCAGGCGCAAGTCGCCGGAGACCATTTTAGCTGGAGGTGGGTAGGTGGGTGAGGTGGGAGTGGTGCGTCGTGAGGACGCTTCCCTGCCTGCAGCAACGCGGCCTCCGCTCCAAACTCTCGCGGCGCCTCAGGGGGACAGCCGAGTCGAGGGGGGGGGGCAGCCCCGCCACTGCCGCCTCGTCGCTCCCCCCCCCCCCCCTTTGCCGGCTTGCCCTGGTGCGCCCTGCAGTAGCCTGGCTTTGCCGGCCTCTTTGGGGCATCCTCTCACCGTTGATAGCCCTGGGCGAGCGCGCGGGCACTGGAAAGAGGCGTGCTCGCAGAGCCAGGTTGTGGTGCTTCGTGTCTCTGCTCGCCGCCCCCCCCCCCGGGCTGGGCTGGGCTTGGCTTCTAAGCCGACTGGTCTTGCCTGGAGGGGAGCCGCTGCTTCAGGCCAGGCGGCCCGTGGGCTTGCCGTGGGTGGCCGAAAGGCGCCTGTTATGTCTGAAACGTTACAGCCTTTTCCCGCTTGCTTTTATGGCGCGAGTGCGCGCGAGTGCGCGGCCGCGCTGACGGCAGTGGGGGACGGCTTGTCTGGCCGAGCGCGGGAGCTGCGTCCCCTTCCCAGTCCTCAGAAAGCGCGCAAAAGCAGCCCGCAGACATTGTGTGTGTGTGTGTGTGAGAGAGAAGGTGGTGGTGGTGGGGAAAGGCCTGGGAACGCCTGTCACGGTCTATGAATGTGGGATGACTAAACGTTTATTGAGGAACTACTGGAGGCTTTCGGCGTCTCCTCCCCGAGCACAGTTCACATCTCCCGTGCCGCCGCCGCCGCCGCCTCCCGCGGCGTGTGAGGCTCCCCCTTCACTCGCCCCCCCTCCCGCTCCTTCCTCTCTCCTGCAGCGAATTAAACATTTCGTGGCTTAACTGAAGAACCCCAGTGTTTCTGTCTAATTCCGCACCCCCCCCCCCCCGTTTCCCCACCCGCCTCTCCCGTGCCTTCGCCGGCAAAGCAAGCCCTTCAGCCCCGCGCCCCGCATCCGTTCAATGAAGCAGCACAGATCCACGGCGGCTCCAAGTGGGTTTTTGCAGGGCGAGAAGGAGGTGGTGGTGGAGGAGGAGGAGGAGGAGGAAGTGGCGGTGGCGGCGGCGGCGGAGGAAACGAGCTGGGAGTAGCGGCAGCAGGCATATTTGCAAGGCAGCCTTTCGGGTCTGGCTCGGTTTCTGGGGAATTAAATGTCACTCAAAGTATCCCCGGATCAGCTCGCTCCTCTTCTCCGCAGGCATTGATTTCCGGCCCAGAACGCTGCATTTCGGCAGCTTTGCGATCCGAGAAGGTAAGGAAGCTGTGAGTGCAAAATGCAACGGCGGCGGCGGCGGCAGCAGCAGCAGCGTGGTCACTGAGAGATTAGGACTCCTTGTGAGGGTAACTTCCCCTCCTCGCCCTCCCCCACTCCTCCCAGTCTCTCCTTTTACACGGTGGTGCATTTAGGTATGATCGTCCTCCCGGGTTGCTCATCTTTACGAGTTATTTCATCTTGTTTAAGGCGGAACAATTAAAGAGAGCGAGCGAGCGAGCGAGAAGACGTGGCCTTTTGAGTCAGCTCCTGTGCATGGATGTAAAAGCTGTGTAGATCCGACTTTTTTTTACTTTCTTTCTTTTTTTTTTCTACCCCGAGGAGCGTAGAGCCCATAACGTCATTCCGCGATCCCCAGCCCGGCATTTCTCTGCCCCAAAGACCACCTCCTACACCCCCCGGAAGAGCAGACAGCCATCGATCCCCTTCCAAGAAATTCGTCATCATCTAACAATCCCCCCTTCCTTCTCCCAAATGCTATAGGCTGAGCCCTTTCCTGCCACCCATTGCATCCTCCGGACCCCCTCCCGTCGCGGTTCCACTCACCATTCGCTATTCCCAAGGAGCCTAAAGTCTAGGTGCCCCCCCTCCCCCATTTGCACGCCTTGCATTCCCTGTTTTCACCTCTGTTCCCATCAGTTCAAATCCGGTTTTGCACATTTCCCCCTATAAACTAGGTTGCAAAACTGCTGTAACTTGCAACTCTTGAAACTTCCTTGGTCGCCGTGGTGTAGTCAATGTTGCATCACTCAAAAGGACAACAAAAATACACCTCCATCCTCTTGTGGATTACTTTTTAAATATGTGTGCATAATGCATTTCCTTCTTCTCTTTTAATTTTTTCCCCCTCTTTCCTTTTCTTGTTTCCTTTCCCTCTTTTTTTCCTTCCTTCCTTTTTTTTTTTTTTGGCAAGGAAATTTGCTCCATCTCCAGCAGCAACCACTGCTCCTTTTGATGTTGTGGTACGCCGTGCGCATGCGCTCCACATTAGAATTACTGCACTGGCTAGAATAAGTTGGATCTCTTCTTCTCTTCCACTGAAACCCTAAATCATATCAAAAGCTAAAGGGATGCTGAGAGTCCGGAAAAAAGGTTGCCTTGGGATTTGGTCGTTGCCCTTAATAATAACAGTGGTGTGTGCACAGAGGTGAGTGATCAAAGCAGCTGTTCCTTTTTTCCCCTTTTTCTTTTCTGTCCCTTCACTTTGAATTGTATGGTATGCTTTTGTTAAAAGGTGCAGAATGCATCATGAGAGCGGCGGGGGAAAAAAGGAAATCGTTCTGTCTTTCTGTATTTATTTATTTATTTTTACCTCTTTTCTTAGTGCTAATGATCCCAGCAATATGTCACTGGTAAAAGAGACGGTGGATAGACTGCTGAAAGGCTACGACATTCGACTGAGGCCAGATTTTGGAGGTAATTCGACAGCTTTTGTGGGGAAGCGCCCGGCTTTCCACCGCTCAGGCTGCCTGGACTATGCGCGTGTCCGCTCCTCCGTGTGTGTGTGTGTGTGTGTGTGTGTGTGTGTGTGTGTTTTAAACGTGTCGTTGGTGCTGCATGTGCGTTGCCATTTTCTGAAGTCAGACCCAAACTGAAGCCGATTTTTACCCGATTCTCCTTGGCTTTGAAGGGCTGGCATATATGTATGCGTCTGTGTACAGCTATATCTACAGCTATATATATATAAAGCTGTAGATATTTACGTATAGTGGGGGTCCTTGCCAGCACGGAGGGTGTGCGCCGGCCGCTTCCTAACCTCTAATTCAAACGTTGGTTCATGGGCTTGACGGCGATGGAAATCTCTTTTTAAGTTTCCCCGGCGCCTCTTTCCCCGAGCCATTTCTGCCTGCCTTGTAGTCACAGTGAATGTTCTTGAGTACAAGATGTACTGCTAACCGAGACAAAAATGTCATTTAACCCGCTGTGCGCTTTGCGTTCGGGAAAGAGATTCCCACGGCTGGGCTGGGCTGTCTGGCTGGGCTTTTGTGGGCTTTTGTGTGTGTGTGTGTGTGTGTATGTGTGTGTGCTTTTGAGACAGAACCCGCTGGACCCTTAGATATCCCCCCCACAGCCTTTCGTGTCGTTCCCCCCCCCCGACCCCCCACGGAAGCCTTTGACAGAGGCGGCACTCATCATCTTGCTCCGGAAAGCGTGCCGTTTCGAGAGAGCTCCGTCCGGTCGCTCCTGGATTTCCCGAGTCCGATCCGCCTTCCTCGGGCTGGCCGAGGAGGCTTCGTGGCTTCGGCTCGCCGGCGGCTCCGGCGAGCTTGCTTCTTTCTGGCTTGTTCCCCCAACGGGTGGCCCGTCCAAGGCACTTTCTTCTAACACGTGTGTCCGTGTGTATGTGTGTTATATAAAGCGCGATCCCCGGCGATGGTGTCTCGGGAAACAGTACAAGTCAAACTCCTGGCTTAAAACGACACCCCTTTGTCAGGAGCCCTCGCACCCCACCTTCTTCTTTCTCTCTTTTTGTTAGCCCGAGCACCCCTTTGCCGGCATGAGTTAAATTGTGAGAAATCACAGTGCAGACCACTTTGTATTTCAGGTCCCCCTGTGGCTGTTGGTATGAACATAGACATTGCTAGCATAGACATGGTGTCAGAAGTCAATATGGTGAGTATTTTGCCATTGACTTTTCCCACTTCCTCCCCATCCCCAGCCCCCTCCTCAGCCCCCACATCTGTTTGTTTTGTGTGTGTGTGTTTTCTGATAGAGGGTTATCTGAGACTTCTGAATAATGAAGGAAAAAACAAAGAAAAGAAAACTAGAACCAAGTCATTAAAAACAACAACAACCCCTTTGTGGTTACCACATGGAGGGGCCGGGAACCTGAATGGTTCCAATGAGTTTGGCAGGCCTCTGCAGAGTCACTGAAATAAAGTCTTTCAAATCAGTGTCTTTGTACCTATAGTCTATCTATAGCCTTTGTACCCCTAAACATTTATGACTTGTACTGTATAAGAAGCTGATTTGATTTATTGATAATCTTACTATTTAGGAGGTACCATTTCAGACACACAGTTAAGCGCTGTTGAGGGACTAAGGGGAACAATTCTGGCCTTCTTTTGCTTCATGCAGGAGCGCCCTCTGCTGACATTGTGGTGTTGTGCAGGGCCGAGAGAATATTTATTTTACATTTTCATTGGCTCTTTGGGACTCTTTATTAGGTTGTTTTATTTATTATTGGGATGACTGGGGATTTAGATCAGTGGAATGCTGCAGTTTACTGACCGTGGTTGTCAAATGCATTTTAAAATATTCGATCAACATTTCCTATAAATATCTTGCCAGTTCTGAAGTGTACAAGCATATTACTTCACTTAGATACAATAAAATGTCTGTGTGGGTATTTTGAAATGAAATTTGACTCAGATCGCATGCAGTATAATCATAGATAAAATGTGTGTTCCAGTTTCTAAAACAGTTGGAGAAGCCATCTGAAAATATGAAAAAGTGTGTGTTGTTAGGAAGAACACAGTCTTTTGCATCATGTAATAGTGGAAGTAATGCCTTTTAAAAATAATTTTTCATTTAGCGATTGAATTTATGTGTAAAGTGTGCCTAATTCATCTTAAGGTTTTGAAATACAGTGTTGTTAAAAGGCTTCAAGTGGCCTGTTCATAGATTTATTACTAGGCTTGCTAGTGAGGCAAAAAAGTAACTTAAAAAAGCACAGGGATTAGTGTGGAATGCCTTCAAAAGCTTTGCCAGATTCGTAGCTAAACTTTTATTTTATTTTACAAAAATTGTAGATAGTGTTAACTTCACTTGTATTTGTTAAAGCAAGGATGGGGAAACCATAGCCCTCCAAGATCTTGCTGGGACTGCAAGGCCATCATCTTTCACCACTGAGTTCGGTGGCTGTAGCTGATGGGAGCTAAAGTTCAACAGCTTCATAAGGGCCACACATGTCTCACCCTTGGGTTAGAGCATTGGAGATTTGACTGTCGTTGAGAGGAATTGTAAACAGGAGTCTGTGTAGTGCTGAGAGTGTTGACTGTAGCAAACGATAGTTAAAGCTATAATTGAGTTTCATTACTGAGTAAGTGATAGTGTTCCAAAAGAAAACATTTAATTTGTCTTACATTTTTCCCTCTAGTGTATGTACTTATTTGATTATAGCTTAGAATATTTGATGCTTTGGCCCACTGGTATGGCATAAATTAATACTTTCATCAACTGCTGCATGGTATGGTCAAGAGTGGAATAAATGATGTGAAATTTCTTTCCATGTGGAGATTATATGTCCTGATTCTCCATGATATGAAAGAACAATTAATTCCCTTTTTTAATGCATTTCTACATATTTGTGTTAATGTCAGAGAATTATGTTTGTTTTGTTAACAAGGTATTCGTTACATGCCTAAACAACCATATTTCTTCTGGCTTCAATTTCTTTCTTCTGTCAATTTCTTCTAATATGTCCAATGAGAAAGAGTTGTCTATTCCTTTTACAATATATTCTGTTATATTAGTCTATGGTACAAGAGGGGTTGTCTATATGGCCAGTGATTTTAAAACCAGCTTACTGCTCAGGAAAAAAAAAAGCTTAGTACTGATTTTGCAATCAGATGGGAGCTCCAGCATTTTTATTTGTTTAGGAGGTTTGCTGATAACTAACTGAATAGTATTCTGCAATATACACAAAAGCTTCTTATGATATGAGCTCTGGTATCATTCTTGTGATTTTTGTTTGCTTTGCTATCTGTTTTTAAGCAAGATGCAGTCTGTCAAATGGCCTCCAGAAGTTTAAAAGGCGAAACCTAACTAGTAGTGCCTGTATCCAGACGAAGAATGGGCGTTATCTGAAAATGATGTTCCTAACTGTATTGGGTTGATATTTTTTGTACTTAACTGGATAAAATGATTTATCCTTGTGAAGCTTCCTGAACTCAGGTAGCCATGAGATGACAAAAAGGTGTCAGGGAATTTGGGTTTGCTGAGATAATAAGTGTATGCCCAACATGGACAAAATAGAATTTGTGCATTTATCTGAAATGTTGCCTGGCAGGAATATGCTTGCTTTTCAAAAATTAAAACAGATTATGATTCACTAAGGATTTCCAGACTGGTTCTCTGAAATTTGATTGTAGGAACTTGTATTATTTTCATGTCAGATGTTAGTTACCATTCTGTCACTTACTTGATTTAGTGCATTGAAAAGGCCTTGGCCTTTGTAGGCCGCTGCAGACCCATCTGGCTCCCTTACCCTCACTATTGGATACAGAGAGACTATCTGTGGGATTACACGTGACCCTACACAAGTTCTCTTTTTACGCTTAAATTTTTGTTCAGTGGATTGATCTGTGGTTAAGGATTATGTCTTCACTGACATTTATCATAATTAATACTAAATAGGACTTTGTTAATTTTAAATCCTAGTGAAGGGAAACCTCTGATTAATGTTAACTCCAATTATGCTTGGTTACCATGTAAACCTTGATGTATATTTGGCAGGGAGAACTTGGGGATAAAAAGAGGAAAGCTGAAAAAGAGAGGCATGTAAGCAATTGCCTGAGCGACGTCTAAGCCATCACCATAGTTGATATTATCCTCCAGCACACGTTTAGTTGAGAGTAAACCACATTAGGTTAATGAGCTGTGCTTTTGTGTAGACACACAAGGGAGTGTGCTGTCTGAGCTTGCTTGTTGTCTTCTTGCTCTCTGGGCCTCTTTGATAGGGATCAGGAGCAGTACCCCTCAAGTACATTCTGCTTGATTGAAAACATGATAGTCACTTCTCTCCCAAATATCAGTGTCATAAGGAGGTAGAAATTAGTGTCTGTGTCCAGAGTCCACAGCTTGTTGGATCAGGATTCTACATAGACTTGCTACAACGCGGATATTTATTTATTTAATTAATGACCACCTTTCTCCCAAAACTGGGGCTCCAAATAATTTAAAAAACAAGTAGAAATAAAAACCCAGTAAATTTTAGCATTAAAGTAGAAATAAACAAGCTGTTAAGTTACAACACAACTAAATTAAAAATAGCTTTAAAAGCACATGATTTAAAATAATCATAATTGAAAAATATATCATGTATTCATTAGAAGGGCTGTCTGTAGCAGACATGCATTTGTTAAAAGCCTACCTGAAGAGAAGGGTTGTTCGCCTGGGGCAGAAGGGCAACAAACATGCCAGCCTGGCCTGTGTAGGAAGGGAGTGCCACATTCTGGGAGCAGCCACTAAAAAGGCCTTGAATGACAACGTCAAGGTGTTACAGTTCAGATGTACGTGTGCTTACTCAGAAGTGAGTCCCACTTCTGGCAAGCCTTACTCTGTGCAGTAAGGCTTGCTTTCCAGGAAGTGTGCTTAGGATTGCAGCCCTGTGCATTCTTTTCTCCAGGAATAAGCCTCACGTCTGAGTAAGCAGACATAGGACTGATTTGGCCACACTTGTAAAATAGTCTCTATTACCAGGAATATCAAATGACAAAAATTTTATCTAGGTAGTAGAGTTTCATTGGATGTTTATAAGGACACTTGACCCAAGTGTTGCTCAGATAATAGAGTAATCATGTCATATTTTTTCATTGTTTATTATGGTTTTATGGTAGCCTTTGTTATATTATTGCTTATGCTATTTTTGACACATTGTGGCAACTATTATGAGGATTAGGATGTTTGCTATACAAACCTGTGTGCATTTGCATACATGCCTGCATGTAGACTTGCTCCAATTATGCTGGTAAAGTGTGTATAAGTGTCTGTGTTACTATTAATGCAAATTTTAGAGATTAATTTGAAAGAGTATTCAAGTAATGGTAGTATGATTGATATACAGGAGCAAAAAAATATTGTTATTTAACAGATTCATTAAAAGGAAACTGGTATATCAAACAGTTCTGAGGAGGCTTTAACAGCTATTTATCATTAAACACAAGAAGTAAATTTATTACTGATGCGTTCCCAGTTTCTTAAACAATAAATGTGCATTTTTATTCTGCTGCTGCTGTCAATACAGATGTTTTCCTGCAAGAAACTATTTTTCCTGGATAATTATGTTTTCCCAGTACTAAGAAAGTACTTTGTTGCAGGGAAATACATTTTTTCCCAGATTTAAAAAACAAAGGAACAGAAATACAAAACAAGAACAAAACAGGGATACAGATAAATGATGGCCACCAGGAATCATACCCCTTGTCACTCCAGAATGTCTCATGATCTCTCTCTGCACCCCCCACCTTATGTTACAACAATACGTGAAATAAGTTGTGCTAGCCAGTTTATCACACATTGGAACTTTAAGTGTGCAAACACTTGCTAGTAGAAGTCCAGTTTAATGCCCTATCTTTTGTTTCCTGTGACCAGTGTGGAAGCACATTTTAAGACACATTTGGTTCTGCAATGTCAGAATTACCAAATGTAATTGGCCCATGGGCTCAGGGGGAGCACTTCACCCTGATGTTTTGGAGGATGTCCCACCCCTTCTTGGATGACAAGTCATCTCTGTTCCAGAACATGTAACAAACGGCAGGGATGGGGGGGGGGGGAGTGTTGCATTTTGAAATTTTGGACAGATACGCAAAAATCCAAACATTGGTTTTAAATCCTTTTCTTGTATTTTTGCATATAAAGTAACGCCATTGAGACCATCTGATGACTTCAAGCACATAGATTTGGATTCCTGGAAAGCAGAATAGTGCAGTTTGAGGGGATGTCATAGACAAATTCTTTCAGCAAATGAAGCCAAATCTTAACTGCCTATATGGAAATCCGATAGTGTTTTGCTAAAATGGCACGAGTACCCTGAGTTAGTCACGGTATAGTCGTGCTGGCCATGTGACCACGGAAACTGTCTTCGGACAAAACGCTGGCTCTATGGCTTGGAAACGGGGATGAGCACCACGCCCTAGAGTCGGACACAACTGGACTAAATGTCAAGGGGAACCTTTACCTTTACCTTACCCTGAGTTAAATTGTATAAGTGAAGAAAAGGGGATGAATTTTCCTGATTTACCAGATCTGCTTCATTACACTCCAAGGCTCAGTCCCAAACGTGGTCTAGCGAGTGTCAGTGAAATCAACCATGGCTTCCATATACAAACAGGTTCACACAGGTGCTAGATGTTTGAATCCGTGTTCTGTTGGCCTCTGCTGGCTGACAGAGGAAGTACACTTACCAGTGCCACACTTTCCAGCAGTGTTAATTCAGATGTTTCCCTTGTAACTAACTGACTATGTGGGATGGAGCTTCAAATATGGCTCCACTCCCGTGGCACTCTAACCATGAGAAAGTGATACGCAGCTACAGCTAAACCACTCAGGAAATGCTTGAATATATACTGAGTAAGCTTAGATTTGAATCCAGGGGTCAACAGGTCCAACATGTACCAATCTATCCTGAACTGTATAAACTATCTTAAAATTTGGAATATTACTTTTGCATCTTTGTACCATAAAAAAGGTATGACAAGTTAAAGAGAGAAATTGTTCAGTTGTAGAGAAAATGCCAAGTGAGATAGATTGAATGTTAATTTTTGTGAATGTAATGAATGCAGATTTATTTTTATGTTATTTTTATTCCACCTTTCTTCCCACAGGGGACCCAAAGCAGCTCACAAACAAATAAAACTATGCAATAATCACAGTTAAAAACACAATAGGAAACTGTACTAAAAAGAATTAAATCTCTACCAATTTGAAACATTTTTAACACATTTAAATCATTTAGAAATCTCTTATGTTCAATAAATACAGTGCTCCTAAAGCTCCCACTTATTGTTTAAAAGTCTGTGTGGAAAGGAAGGTCTTTCCCCGATGATGGAAGGGCTTGGAGGCGGGGATGAGCACCGCGCCCTAGAGTCAGACACGACTGGACTTAATGTCAAGGGGAACCTTTACATTGACCATGACTTCTGTCTTGCTTAGGGGCCTCAATGGCTATTGTCACTTATCACTCTTCTGTTGTTTTAGCTGAGTCTTGACTTGACAAAATTCCTTCGGTATATATATTTATATTTTCATTGTGTTATATAGCCATTCTTTGTAGGCAGAAGCATCGCAAAACATATGGCGAAATCCCGTTTAGTTGGAGACACATTTGTTGATTTCAGTGGGACTTCGGCATAACTCTTCTTGAATTCAGGCCTTAAATTGAAACTATTCAGTGAAGGAATCCCAACAATCATTAGAAGTAAATTATGAAAAAATGTATAGTTTAATAGCCTTAAAATTGTCTCTCATTTGGAAAAAGTTTGCGTGCCACCTACAACTTCCCCTCTCCTGGCTGTTCTGTAAGGTGTTGTGACATCATAGAATGTGAATTGTTAGAAATATTTTAACTGGTGAGTGGGAGAATGTCACGAATAGAAGAGTGAGAAATCGCGAGTCCACTGTGATCAGTTTCTTGTACATTGGAGACATAAATGGTTGCAGTTTTTAAAAAATGGTCCTATCTTCATTTTTATGAGGTTTGCTTGCTTAGATCTTTCAATACCAGCAGATAGACAAGGTTACTAGCTGAAACCATTTAAGAAAGGAAGATTTACTGTATGTAAGAGGAATTAACTTTGCCACACAAGCAGGAACATTTTGTAGAATATGACAATTTTTGGATGATTATATCATAGTTTAATAAATTGAGATAAAAACAGACCTTCAACTCCTCTGATGCTCCCTTTGCTTGAACTGCCATTAAACCAAGAAGTCTCTGAATTAACCATAATTTTCCGTTTTGTTGAACCCCCATGGAAACTATGGTTTGGAACAATTCAAAGTCTTAATTCAAATTTGATGTTGGTTTAGAATCATGCTGGTTCCAAGGACAAAAACCATAGTTCCCTGGTTTGGACAAATTGGGAAAGTATGGTTAATTAAAAGCTTACAGGCTGCATTGAGTTTGTAATGGGGAGCAAAGGGGCTGCCTGTATAGGCCAAAGCTTCATGCATATCTTGGCCTCCCCTTCAATACCATCATCTGAACCGGCCCTCTACTTAATATGGAAAGCTAATGTCGTGGTGCATATTTCCTAAGATAGAAATTCCAAGCAATAGTTTTTACGTAACAGAAAACAAGTGATTTGTAGGCAAAAGAGGCAGCTTGTAAATAAGTCCAAAGGCTTACAAAAATTCTGTAAAGATATTCTTAAAAAACTCGAAATTGCTTCCAGAGATTTTCAGAGACTTGGACTGTGAGTGATTATTTCATGTGTTGGCAGCACTTGACTTTAGTAGAAAGTGTGGCTAATTTTAGGTGTTTTCAGTTCAAGGAGGCATCTAGTAGACTGCTGTTTGTTCCACCAAACTCTTTCATTTCCAACTTTGAAGTGTTAAGTGTGTTTGAAAAGCAGATTGTTTTATTGGGGACAGACATTTTGAAAACTCTGGTCCTTAGATTTTATAGTGTATGAAATGTTTCATGAGCACTTGAAGGTATGAATTTATTATTTGAGAACAAATCCATTCTAACCTGCTTTGTTGTGTTGCACATTATTTAATTTTGCTACTTTAGTGTTTCTATACACCATTTGATAGCTCAGTGAGCTTGGTGCAGAGTCAGAGATTGAGAATTTATTCCCACTGTGCTTCCTAGGAGAAAAGCCAGATCTGGGCAAGCTGCACAGTCCCAGGGTGCATCCAGAAGAAGAGAATGGTAAACCAGTTCTGAGTACTCTCTACCTGAAAACCCCTGAAAAGGGTCACTATAAATCAGAATTGACTTGATGGCACATTATTATTGAGCAAAACTTGGAGTGATGAAACTGATATAAACTGAAACAATAAAACAAATTATATTTTTACAAAATTATTCTCTATTCAAATATATGTTTGAACCAAGGATATTCATAACACTTTTATTAATAAAAGTGTCCTAAAAACATACAACTAATAATGACTATATCTAGCCAGTGCCAAACTACTCTGAAAATCCATGTTCTTAACCACCTGTGAAAAGCCAACTAAACATGGCCCCAGCACTATAAATATTTACTGGAGAGGAAGACTTATTGATTATGCATGCGTAGAAAAAGGCCACGAGCACCTGAAATCCTGAGGAAGTTTTTGCAGGTTAAGGAGAACTTTTTAAGGCATTTAATATCTGGTATGAAATGAGACTCTAGCATTTAAAGCCCACAAGTTCTTGTTCATCTCAGATCAGAATCTGATCTGACAGTTTGCTTTGATAAGCTGGGTAAAAATATCTAAAATAAAGAACTCAAATAAAATTCTGAGCTAATCCTCATCTTTCTCTGCCCATTATGCCAGGTTTTGCCATTTCCAAGGTCTTCCCTGCCTATTGCAGGACACCTTCTCTTCTTCTCCATACTTGCCTCTGAAGTAGTAGTGGTGGAAGTAGGAGCAGAGCAGAAGCAGGACAAAGTGTGGGCAGAATTTTTTTTCCGTGACTGCTTTTTCTCCCTCCTTCTTTATGTTGTCTTCGTCGGATGCAGATTCTTTGGGGAAGATGGAATAGGTAGTCTTATCTCCCATGTAGTCTTGGTTTTTTTCTCCCCTTACTGTGCTGATGTCAGAAGATCACTTGGCCAGCTGGAGAAAAGGAAGGATAGATTTCCCTTTTATAATATCCCTGAGTGCACCCACTGCTGCATCTTTGCCCTCTATGATAAAGGAAGGACAGGAAGGTATCTTGTGATGGTCTGGGAAGAGCTCTTGGAGATAGTACCTGCTCATGACGATGGATGGGGTGTGGTTTTTTTTAACTTGTTCCCTCTTCCCAAAGCTTTCTACTTCCAATTCATATTCCTGTCTCATCCCAAATAACTGGTAAAATTTCAGAAGTAATCCAAGGAGATCTTTATAGAACTCATCCTACCAAAAAAAAAAAAAAAAAAAGGAAAGAAAAAGGGGGGGGGCTCACATAAAAGAAAGTCAGGGCTTTTTGCCTTCCCAAGTAAAACTAGAAAATGGAGCAACACCTTTTCTGAAGATGTAAGAAAATGAAGATGAGGAAGCAGAGAGAGGGAATGGGAACAGATGTTGCAGACACTCCTGAATTAGGAGGAATAATTCTTTTTCTGAAAGCATCTGAGAGCACCACGGGAGCTTTTCTCTCATCCCAGAATTTGCACATTAACTGTCTCTGTTTTGTAATTGGTTTTCAGGACTTCACTACAAAATTTCAAATGAAGTCTTGATTTCTCGAACACAAATGTTAGCTTGAATCACCTCTTTCCAAAACTAATGTGTTAGGTTTCCACCTGTCCTCAAGAAAGGCATTAAATTAGGGGTGCAGCTTTACTCTGACTGGTTTGCTTTCCAGCACTAATACTATTGCTTATTCATTCTTAAATTTAGGAAGTGAAATAGAGGCTTCCTGCACAACTGACTTGAGTCTTTCATATCTTCCTTTACATTCAATGATGTAGAGATTCCCACAGGCACAGATAGATCTAGATCAGGACAGATATATGCAAAGCCCATGAACATGGAAAGCAGTTTTTTTTATTTATTTATTTCATTGCATCCTGCTTTCTAGGCACATTTACTTAAAATCCAACTTCAGTTTTCTCACATTCTTAAATTGCATTTGGAGATCACAGATCGAAGCAAGGGAACAAAATGCCATGAAAATTATGCTGCACCTTCCATGCTGGGCATAGGTTTGCATTTGTAAAACATCATCATACACATGGTGGCTTGCTGATATAGTGTGTGTCAGCTTGCACAATTTGTTTTCTATGGGAATATGACAGGAACCCAATATGCCCAGAAATTATTTGTAGAAATAGGCATATTCTGTAGTTTTTTTCTGTGAACATTTATGAATGTGGAGAGGAAAAGGTAAAATGCTGTAGAAATAAATGACAAGTTTCATACATGGCTGCTTTAAAGGTAATTGCCAGCACTTTGAATTGAGCATTAAGATTTAAGAGCTTTCTTTAATGTGAGTCGCTGTGACCTACAAAGAAAAAAATGTACATTTCATTTTGGGGGGAAACAAGGTCTAATTTTCCAATAGCCTGAAAAGAGTTTTATGGCTTGTAGTGAAAATCCATTTTATGTTATATATACAAACTACATATCTGAGTTAATAGGCCAAGCAGTTCTGAAGGATTACATTGGAAACGGTTGTAAATTCTGTCCTGTTTGAATAGCTTTTGGCTCTGTGTGTTCTATAGTCTACCTAGTTTTAACTCGGTATGTTTATGAATGAAGTGATGATGGAATTTCAGAGACCTGGTGGTGCTTTAGTAACTGTCATTGCATTACTGTATCAGGAAGATTTGTTTTTCTTTTTTCTACTATGGTCTCTCATCAAACTTGATAGGCAGGCTTTTGTAGAACTTCAGATTGCATCCCCAAAAAAGCCACCAGTGCCTCTCCAGCATTAGAGCAAATTTATTTTTAAAAAGAAAGGAGAGGAGTAAGCAGTCTTTTAGCTGGCTGGATGTGAGTTAGGCATCTGGCTGTGGAACCAGGGGTTGGGAGTTCTATTACATAAGAACATAAGAAGAGCCCTGCTGGATCAGGCCAAGGGCCCATCTAGTCCAGCTTCTTGTATCTCACAGTGGCCCCACCAGATGCCTCTGGGAGCACACCAGACAACTAGATACCTGTCTCCTGATACCCTTCTCCTGCATCTGGCATTTGGAGGTACCTTCCTTCTAAGCCTGGAGATTATACATCTCCATCATGGCTTGTAACCTGCAATGGACCTTTCCCCTCCAGGAATCTGACCAATCCCCTTTTAAAGGCATCTAGGCCAGATGCCATCACCACATCCTGTGGCAAGGAGTTCCACAGACTAACAACATGCTGGGCAAAGAAATATTTTCTTTTGTCTGTTCTCACTCTCCCAACACTCAATTTGATTGGATGTCCCCTGGTTCTGGTATTGCGTGAGAAGGAAAAGAGCTTCCCTCTATCCTCTTTACCCAACCCCTACATAATTTTATACACTCAATCATGTCCCCCCTCAGGCACCTTTTCTCTAGACTAAAGAGCTCCAAACGCTGTAGCCTTTCCTCATAAGGGAGGTGCCCCAGCCCAGTCTCTTCTATACCTTTTCCAGTTCCATTATGTCTTTTTTTGAAGTGTGGCAACCAGAACTGTACACAGTACTCCAGGTGCTGCCCATTCTCCCAGTTTGGAGAGATCCTTCTGGAGCTCTTCACAATTCCTTCTGGTCTTTACCACTGGGAAAAGTTTTGTGTCATCTGCAAACTTGGCCACCTCACTGCTTATCCCTGTCTCCAGCTCTTTTATGGACAGGTTGAAAAGCACCAGTCCCAGGACAGATCCCTGGGGCACACCGCTCTTCACCTCTCTCCATTGTGAAAATTGCCCATTGACACCTACGCTCTGTTTCCTGGTTCTCAACCAATTCTCAGTCCATAAGAGGACCTGCCCTCTTATCCCCTGACTGTGGAGATTTCTCAGCAGCCTTTGGTGAGGGACCACATCAAACGCCTTCTGAAAATCCAGATAGACAATATTCACTGGTTCGCCCACATCCACATGCCTCTTGACCTTTTCAAAGAATTCTAAAAGGTTTGTGAGGTGAGACTTACACTTACAGAAGCCATGCTGATTTTCCCTCAGCAGGGCTTGTTCTTCTATGTGTTTTAAGATTTTATCTTGGATGAGGCTTTCCACCATCTTCCCTGGAACAGACGTTAAGCTATGATTGATTAGGCATCCTTCAGTCTCGAGAGACTATGGTAACGTGCTCTGTATGGAGGACTTGGAACAGTGTCTAGTGTGGCTGAGAAGGCCAATTCGAGAGTGACAATCCCTTCCACACTGAAGACAAATACAGTCTGTCCCCTGTCCAGCTCCCTGATTTTGCTGGGTTCGGGACTGCCTCTTTGCCTCGACCTGCTGGACAATTGTCTCTTCAGATTGGGAGAGGCCATGATACACCACCGGCCTACAGGCTGAACGCTCAGATGTCAAGGTTTTACAGGCTGGTTAGGCTAACCAGCCTGTAATTTCCCGGGTCTCCCCTCCTTCCCTTTTTAAAGATTGGTGATGTGCTATCCTCCAGTCCTGAGTTGAATGTTTACATTTGATTTTGAAAATCTATATAGATAGTCTTATTGTTATGTGCCATTAAATTGGAACTGGCTTATAGCAACCCTAATAGATCTTTCAAGGTAAGTTGAATGTTTAAGGAGTGGTTTTACCAGTTCCCCATCCCCAGTGAGTTTCCATGTCTCAGTGGGGATTTGAAACCAGGCCTTCTGTGTCCTAGTCCATCACTCTATCCACTACACCACAAATAGGTACTACTTAATATATTTTGTTGATGTTTATGCTGAATTTCTCTGGTTTTGCTAAGCTACTGTACCAAACAAACAATTACAATCTTATATTCTGTTCATACAACCTCAGCAAGTGAGCCCTTCATGTGGTGAATGACTGTATCACTGTGTCCACCACAGAAAGGTATACGTGTGCTTAGAGGGCCTACAATCTTTATGTAAGATTCTTTCAGAGAGAAGAGAATAGTGATGCTTCAGCCCAACACTGTTTCCTTCACTTCAGTGTCCCAGAGTGCCTTTTGCTGGGATGAGAGGCCTGGTGTCTTATACTAGTTTCTTTTGACAGTGTTAGAAGCTAAGGCAAAATGTAAGCCGTGCTGCAGAGGAAGCAAGAACAGTGCATCTCTGTGCTTCATTGGAGTGAATGTGCTTGGAGCCTGATGTAAGGACCTTACTATGTAAATACAGAAAGGTCCTCAAGATTGTATAAGAGCCGGATATTCCCTCAAATGGTAAAATATATGTTTATAGCTCTTCATTTTTCTCAAAAATATTGTAGTTGCTGTCCCTTATTTTGTGATTGATCTTTGGAAGGGAAACACCACAATAAAAACCACTGAAAGTTAGAAGTGCTCACCTGAAGTGGCCTGTAAGATTTATATCAGTAAGCAATCTGGTTGCAGCATTTTGTACCCACTCCGGTCTCTAAACACTGTTCAAAGGCTGGCACTTATACAGCATGGTGCAGTGATATAAATGCTAAGAGACTGAGGTGTAGATTACTGTGGCCAGGTCTGCCTTCTCCAGGAAGGGGGTCCATTGGCCCATCAGCCAGAACCAGGCAAAGGCATTCTTAGCTACAACAGCCACTTTGATTTCCAGGAGCATTGCTGAATTCAGAAGCATGCCCAAGCTGTGCACTTAAATCCTTCTGCAGGAGTACAGCCCCAGCCAGAACAGGTTCCCTCTGGCAGTCTGTCAGCTCAACTGCTAGAACTTCCATCTTGTTGGGATTAAGCCTCAGCTTGTTAGTTCACATCCAGTGTTTGTGCCCAGATAATTGTTCAAGATATTTGCAGCCTGTTTGGCACCTGTTGGGAGATGGGAATAGAGAGAGATGGATATAAGCACCAGCTTAACGATGAGACCTGGTCTCCAAACTCTGGATGACGTCTCTCTTTGCTTCAGCTGTTCTGCTGGGTTGTTAATGCTTGGTGGTACTGAAGTCAGTGGCTTTTTTCTTCCACATACCCTTTGTGGGTTGTTTGTTTGTTTGTTTACTTCCAAGGGAGGTCCTTTTATTAAAGGTGCCATTAAGCTTATTTGAAGATAAACATTCAGATTGATATAAGGATGATCTCTTGTTCCTATTAATTGCAGTGTGAAAATCTTGAAAAGTCATTTTCTTGCCTTGATGTAGGAAAATTTAGACAGTCTGTCAGAACAGACTCCCCTTTTACATGAGCCACGGAAGATACACAATTGACTCTCACCAGTAGTTTTCATTCTTTATAACACTAAAGGGGAACTTGGACATTTCACTGCCACATTCCCATTTGTGTTGAAGTTGGCAGGACAAGTGATTCCATCTGGTTTTTAGTGCTATTAACTCATGAAACCACCTTGGTATAGATTATTTGAAGATTAGTACATGACTGAAGGCAATAGTGGTCTTGTGTGGTCATTAATGATCAGTTTTTGTATACTGTTTCGTGCTGAATTTTAACACTGATATTTTCCCTCAGGTATTTCAATGTCATGTGGGATTCCAACATAAAAACATTCTCTGGAAACATAATTATTGGGTTATATTTATAACACTTTATGTACTCTGCAGCAGATAAAAATTCATCTTTGTACATACAGTGTTTTTGAGTAACAGACTTGGTGTGAATTGGTCAAAAGGTCTCAACTTTGGGCGGTGATATATACAGAATTTTTGTTTCATTTTTAAGCTTATACAAAATCCTTAAAGACATTTGACTAGCTCGAGCCAGATGGATTTTTGTCATCAGCCCGGTCCATGTCAGTGCATAGCTGGTTGTTGTCCTGATTTCACAGGTGAAGGATCTCTGAAGAAGCCTGTCACGCTTTTATTCTGACATTTCAGTGCAGGCACACATCTAATAAATAGTTTAAATTATTAATTGGATGCCTACTCCTATTGTTTCTTGCCTGTTGTTTTTTATATATACCACTCTCTATCTGCACTCTACAGAAGAGAGGCATGACAAATCTGTACCTCCAGAGGATTACCATCGAAAATAAATGCAGAAAAGCAGCAGGATGTAGAAGGAGGAACCATGAATAGACAGAGGAAAATATGTGACATTTCAGTGATACAAGCTTGGTTGTAGTAAAGCACTGTGATTAGAGAACCAGAGGCTTCCCAGAAAAAAAAAATGTTTTGAGGAAGAATGTTAAAGAAATGAAGCAGGTGGGTCATAAAGACAGTTCTAGGCAGGAAAAAAGGAAATGGGCAGAGCTTTTTAAGGAAGCATCTCACCTGAGGCAGGGGAATGAGGCTGGGTTAACAAAGCTCATAGAAAAGCCATGTGTGCTGCCTTGAATTTACTGGAGGAAAGACAAGATATGAGGAAGGGGAAGAAGGGGCATTACATTCCAAAATACAGAATGATAAAGGAGGGTGAGTGAGACAAGATGCTTCTGCAGGATCCGGTAACTGAGAGGAAGTCAGTGAAGGGAGCAGAGGAGTGAAGTCACACGGCCAGAAAAAAAAAAAAAGAGATGAGTGCTGGATGGATGCAAGTTGATGGAAGGTCAGAAGGAATAGTATCAGCAGTAGTCAAACTATGCCTAGCGCATATATGTGGGTGTGGGTATTCATACATTTGTGCAGATATGCAGGAAATGTATGAATGAGCTCAAGCGCAAGAGTAGTGTGTGTATCAGAATTTGTGAATTTATCTTACATCAACTCCTTCCATGCAACTCTAAATCAATTTGCAATGAGCTCTTGAGTGCTTTTCAAATGCTAAAAAGAAAATGTGCAGAAAACCCCATTGTGTTCATATACTCATTACTGCCCATTATTCCTCTCATCCCTTTTGGTGCACTGTTTCTCGGATTCAGTTTGCCATGTAGTGCTAGAAACACTTAGGACAATCTGTCTGGAAAACTTAGACACAGGTAAGGAAGGCTTCTTATAGGCAGATGTTACCTCTCCAGATGCTACTTCTCCTGATCTGTAGTATGTGATAAGCTAATAAATAATAATATCTTTAATAAACCTTTTCTGTCTGAATCAAAAGTATGTATGTGTCAGGAAAGATACTCATAAACCATAGGCACCCTATAAAGTACAGGATTTCATTTTGATTAACTTTTTAATTAGTTTGACTTTTTGAGAAGAGAGTGGTGCATCAGCACTTGATATATCACTTGACATTTTGGTGATGAGACATCTATTCTGTGATGTACAATAACCATCTCTTAGCTGCTTATATTTAATTTTATTTTAAAGAAACCCAGGAGTTATGTGGAAAAACCCCAGTGTAATATTCCTGTAATGGTAATATGACGTGGCACATATCAGAAGTTTTTTTTCCTTTTAAAACCTGAATATTCTCTGTCATCTGGAATCCTTTCTTGTGCAAAGCCTTGAAAGTAGAGTGAAAACAACTTGTTCCATAGTGATCAAATGCAGCTAATGGTGTTTCTGTTTGAGAAATCAGAAGTTAGATCTGTGACAGTTAAACGGTCAGAAGATTACAGTCACCCGCATGCACATCCATAGAAGTGCATTTGGCTTTTGAGAGCACACATTAACAACCAGGTTCTGATGCAGTGCTGCAATGTGACTAGTCACAACACATTTGCCAGGGTCTCAGCCCCAGTGAACTCAGTATCATGGAACTATGTCCCAAACCAAGCTGAAATCATGTCAAATATTCCAGAAACATGATTCCATGTCTGAGAAATCAGATTTGCAAATGCAGCTCATATTTACAGTCTAATGACCAATCAGAAAACACAACAAACTAATTTGCAAACTACAGGAGAAGTGAAAAGCTCCAGTTGGGACAGTGAGACAATTTCAGCATTTAAGGGGTTCCATTTTATAGTTGTGTGCTCTCTGTAATGTATAGCTTGACCCTAAATAACTATTCATAGGACCACATTTTCAGACTGGTTTCGGACGGACGTGTAGAGAGATATCAGTCAATTACATCAGATGCACATCACTAATGTGATTTAGATAAGACTTCCACATGTTGTAAACTGTAGCTATGCTGTTAAAAATGATGGTTATTTTAAATAAAACAAATCCACTTCATCTCTGCCTTGTATTAAACTACAGTTCCCTTTTTGTTTGAAGGTGGGAATTTTGGCTTAATATCAGTTAACAAGTGACAGTAATGTCAAGTTTTACCATCTTCTCTTATTAACTGACATCAAGCTATAGTCTCTCCTCCAATCCCCACTACTGCTTGGCTAGTCATTTGTTCAAATGAAAGCTGAGAGAGAAATGATGGGAGAAAGGCCTAGAGTTTTGCTGACTGTGGGGGTGTTGGGGTTGTAGTATTTAATGTTACCAGGTGATTGGAGAATTGGCTTCTTTGTTTTATCATCTCTTTGAAAAGAAGTCGCAGTTTTCAGCCTCGGTGCTGTGCACTTCCTTGTGAACAGTGCATTGTGATGAGGTGGCACCATGAGCATTGTTCCTGGGGCAAGCTGCAAGCAGCCCCATTTCCCATACATGTGACAGCCATCCTGCTAAGCATAGAAGCCTGAAGAGATGAGCCAGATCAGCACGGAAGGTGTAGACTGCTGCTCTGCCTGGAAGCTTGCTTATAAACCACTTTTAAGGAATCTAAACATGGTTGTCCTGATCATAACTGTTACAAGGGCTTTTTGCGTAGTGATGAATTTCTGAGAGAAGATCAAAGTAAAAGCTGATCAGTACAAGAAAACCATTCATTGAAAAAATGTTTCTCAAACCTGTAAACATTTATGCTGTGTTTTTAAGTACCTATGTGTAAACAACATGGCATTTATCCATTGTTGCAAATTGGGTCTAAAATACATTAAGTCAGGAATTATTTTTGCATCTATGTAGCTTTAGGGGGAAAAGATAAAATGTATCCTGTAAAATGTTCTTGTTTTGTATCAGCGGGTTAACAGAAGCCAGCCCTTTGGTGATAATATGTTTTGAGAAACCAGGCATGATGGTAGACTAACTTGCTAAGGGCTTGGCAGCTCATGCTCATTACTCATACGTGCTCAGTTTGTATTCTTATATAACTATCTGTAAACGGGATTTCCCCATTTATGAGCTGTAGTTGCATGTATTCAGAGATCCTAATTGTCATGAACAATTTGGGACAGTTTAAAACTCACATAAAAGACACTTTTTAATTTGCTCCTTAATTTACTATCTGTAAGTTGATCTGCTTGTCCCCTGTGTTTAAGGCAGAGTTTTAAAATGTCTTAGTCTGAATTCTGACTTGCTGTCCCTGCATAAACTGGCTAATTGCTAAGATTGGAGCTTGGAAATGCTCCTTTTCTGGACTCTGGCTTTCAGAATCCACCCACCCCCTTGGCTGTACTGGCTGGGCAGTTTTGAGAGCTGTCGTTCAAAAACAGCTGTGTTTTCAAGCTGTAGCTTAAGGCAGTGACATGGAACAAGGCTGCCCATTTTAACCAACTCAGTTCATCATTTTAACAAATAATCTATAATTGTAGACATAATAGTAAAATGGATATACGGTACATTGGATAGCCCAGTCTTCTTGGGCAAATGTAGGTTTGGGCCATTGTATCTTAAAATGACATTTGATGCCAACTTTGCATATTAATGCAAAACTGGTTGATGTTGTGTACATGCCCTACATGTGCTCCTTCTCATATTTTGTGCCCTTCCTTCTGTATACTAAGGTTAACCATAGAAATAATAGCTAAACCATAAAGGCCTTTCTAACTAAGCATTCTGTTCGCACAGTGGCCAACAAAATGCATATTTTCTGTTTGTGTCTCCCAGGCAGATAATTCCTTCAGAGCCATTGGTAGTCTGTAACCAGGCAGCTGCCGCCTCTGACATGTCCACAAGCTACCTTCCGCTGGAGCTCTGGACTTGTCACTCTGCCAGAGGTAGAGAACAAGCAGAGAAGTTAGCAGAACTAGTGGAATAAGAAAGAAGCATGCAGAACCAACTTATCTCACAGGATAGCTGTGGGAAACCTTCCCTATGGTTCAGCTATCTGATTTTTAGATATCAAAATCCTGTGATTTATGGAGATCCCTGGTCGATCCCTACTACATAACTTGATGCCTTAAACCTTTCTTATGAAAGCCATATTTACACCACTGTGTGAGTCATTGAGTAGTGGGTACATGTTGACCTACTGGCATCGTGTTCAGGTTTGTTTTCTGTGCTGCATTTTCAGAGGGCCATTGACTTTGGAAGGGATATTCCTAAGATATTTTGGTGGATGGTGCTCAGTGATTTTAGCAACAGAGACTCTGTTAGCCTGGACATGGCATTTAATCAAGAAGACACATTCAACAAGGGAATGATCTGTTTTTATCAGTGTCTGGTTTCTGGTAGTCTTGGGTTTGTAGGGTTTCAGGTTGTTGTTTTTTAATATGTTCAAATGAGAGCTAACAGACTAATATAAATCAAAAATTACTGTTGGTTTACTGACATTTACATTCATCTTTATTCATTGTAAGGTACAAATAGCTGTCATCTTAATTTAAAAGTAGTTAATTGGCAATAGTGTTACTGTGCCCTTAGGATCATCTGCATTAATCTTTGCTATCTACTGTACATAGAACATTTGCAAAAATAAAAGGTTTACTTTTGCAAATGTTCTTAATGTGCATTAAAGCTATAAAGCTCCCAAAAGATAAAATATTCCCTGTGGGGTATATCTGTGGATTCCCAGTGTGGTGTAGTGGATAGAGTGATGGACTAGACTCTGGAGAACAGAGCGTGAATCCCCATTTGGCCATGGAAACTGACTCTGGGAGTGGTACTGGTAAAACCACTTCTTAAATATCTCACCTTGAAAACCCTATTAGTGTTTCTATAAGTTGGTTCTGACATGATGGCACAGAACACACACACATGATACTTATATCTACATGAAACTTCAGGGATCATATTGATTGCTCAGTACATTCAGTCCTTTTACACACACATATTCAGGCTCCATAACTATCTCTATAGCAGCAGGAATTATTGAATGCCAGATGGTTTTTATGTGTTCGATGCCTTGTCAAACATAAGAATAAAGCAACACACATGCTCTACTCAGTACCATTAACCCCTACTTTCCAAAGTGTATCCAATTTTTGTGGTGTTGATGGTTTGATGTGTGATTATTCATGATGCTGGAGGTATTTATTTACTTCAGGAAAAAAAGTATAAATTTAAGTGCTGTAGTGTTAAGTGCTGGATATACCCAGTGTGATGTAGTGTATACAGTAACAGACTAGAGGTCTACAGTATATCACAGAAGTGAGTACACGCCCTCACATTTCATAAATATTTTAATATATTTTTTCATGTGACAACACTGAAGAAATGACACTTGGCTACAATGTAAAGCAGTGAGTATACAGCTTGTATAAAAGTGTAAATGTGCTGTCCCCTCAAAACAACGCAACACACAGCCATTAATGTCTAAACCGCTGGCAACAAAAGTGAGTACACCCCTAAGTGACAATGTCCAAATTGGGCCCAAGTAGCCGTTTTCCCTCCCTGGTGTCATGAGACCCATTAGTGTCACAAGTCTCAGGTGTGAAGGGGGAGCAGGTGTAATCGCTCTCACTCTCTCAGACTGGTCACTGGAAGTTCCACATGGCACCTCATGGTAATGAACTATCTGAGGATCTGAAAAAATGAATTGTTGCTCTACATAAAGATGGCCTAGGCTATAAGAAGATTGCCAAAACCCTGAAACTGAGCTGCAGCACGGTGGCCAACACCATACAGCGATTTAACAGGACAGGTTTGACTCGGAACAGGCCTCGCCATGGTCGACCAAAGAAGTTGAGTGCCCGTGCTCAGCGTCATATCCAGAGATTGGCTTTGGGAAATAGACGTCTGAGTGCTGCCAGCATTGCTACAGAGGTTGAAGGGATGGGGGGGGGGGGGTCAGCCTGTCAGTGCTCAGACCATACGCCGCACACTGCATAAAATTGGTCTCCAGGGCTGTCGTCCCAGAAGGAAGCCTCTTCTAAAGATGATGCACCAGAAAGCCCGCATACGGTTTGCTGCAGACATGTCCTGTGGTCCGATGAGACCAAGATAAACTTATTAGGTTCAGATGGTGTCAAGCGTGTGTGGCAGCAACCAGGTGAGGGGTACAAAGACAAGTGTGTTGTGCCTACAGTCAAGTATGGTGGTGAGAGTGTCATGGTCTGGGGCTACATGAGTGCTGCCGGCACTGGGGAGCTACAGTTCATTGAGGGAACCATGAATGCCAACATGTACTGTGACATACTGAAGCAGAGCATGATTCCCTCCATTCAGAGACTGGGCCGCAGGGCAGTATTCCAACATGATCACGACCCCAAACACACCTCCAAAACGACCGCTGCCTTGCTAAAGAAGCTGAGGGTAAAGGGGATGGACTGGCCAAGCATGTCTCCAGACCTAAACCCTAGTGAGCCTCTGTGGGGCATCCTGAAATGGAATGTGGAGGTGTGCAAGGTCTCTAACATCCACCAGCTCTGTGATGTCATCATGGAGGAGTGGAAGAGGACTCCAGTGGCAACCTGTGAAGCTGTGGTGAACTCTATGCCCAAGAGGGTTAAGGCAGTGCTGGAAAATAATGGTGGCCACACAAAATATTGACACTTTGGGCCCAATTTGGACATTGTCACTTAGGGGTGTACTCACTTTTGTTGCCAGCGGTTTAGACATTAATGGCTGTGTGTTGCGTTATTTTGAGGGGACAACACATTTACACTGTTATACAAGCTGTATACTCACTGCTTTACATTGTAGCCAAGCGTCATTTCTTCAGTGTTGTCACATGAAAAGGTGTACTAAAATATTTATGAAATGTGAGGGAGTGTACTCACTTCTGTGATACGTATACTGTAGGTTCAGAACCCTGCTCTGCCATGGAAACTCACTGGTAAAACAACTTAAGTATCTCACTTACCTTGAAAGCCCTGTTAGAGTCACTGTAAGTTGGTTCCAACTTGAAGGCACATAACAAGCGTTAACATCACAGCAATATATTAGTAGCAGTACAATTAATGTTTAATGTTTTATTAATATTCTAACATTATGCAATTAAGAAAAAAGACATTCCTGATGTACTGGTAGGACATCACTGAAATTTTTGATGCTATTCACTTGCTAATCCCTTTGCAAAAGGAAGGGTATTAGTCGTATGTAGGAAGAGGATGTTTGTCATCACAACGAGGAACATTTAGAATCACATAATCTTAGAGTTGGAAGTCACCTCAGGCATAATTTAGTCCATCCCACTATATATCTTTTGTTAATTCACAATCCATGTATTTAGGCCTTCTCATCTGTGGGACATTTGTTCTTAGGAGTTTCCAGAACCACTCATCAGCCCTTGTTTGCACTTCTTGGAATCTTCCAAGTTAAGACCTGTGGGTACTCAGTGTGGTGTAGCAGAAAGAGTGATGGGCTAGGACTCATGAGATGTGGGTTGAACTCTCCACTTGGAAATGGAAACTCACTGAGGGAGTGGAACTGGTAAAACCACTGCTTAAATATCTCACTTACCTTGACAGCCCTATCAGGGTCACTACAAGTCACTTCCAACTTGATGGCACATAAACACACACACACCACCACCAACAACAACAACAGTAACAGTAGCCTGTCTTGTTCACCTTGGGTACACTCACTTCCAGCCCAGTCCTTGAAGTACAAATTATTTCTACTATTATGACTTTCAGTGGCACATATACTGCTGGGTCTTAATTTGTTTATCTGACAGGTTTTAACTGAGGTCTTATGTTACTGGAGCACATACATGCCTTTTAGATTTTGCCATCAAAGAAGGAAGAGAAAATGAAGATAGAAACCGCACATTTTGTAATAAACAAAGCATTTTACTTGAACAGAAACAATCTTGCTTCTTTTCATGACTGCCTCCATCAAAGTAGAACTCTGAAGTCCATTCCATCCTGTTTTGCATCAGTCTGCAGTTTTTTCAAAAAATGTACAAAAGTACATATTTATTTTCACAGGCATCTCCCCTAACGGTTTTTCTTACGGTATTTTTTGAATGGAGAAGTGCATTTAAAAAATTGATAGACATTCATAGTTCAAATAATTTTGGCCCCTTCCGTGTGTTTCAGTCCTAGCAATGAACTGGATCCTTTTTTAAAAGAATGAAGACTGAGCAAAATTTTACCTACTGTCCATTAATTTCCCAGTTATTATAATAACATTTGAGACTCATATTAATGCCTGCTGTTTCTGCCCCAAATCCAAGATATTATGAGAAACGTTTCGTATATAAATTTATACTAGATTCAGTAAGACAAATGCAGATAGTTTTTCTAAACTTTATTTTCATGTAAGTCACTGTTAGAATTTTAGAACAAAACAATTCATTGCTGGCTGAAGGGGAAATCCATATACAGTACAAGATTCTTCTCACCTAAGCATTTATAGCAAGCTGCTCATCACAAATCATGCTTGCATATTACAGATATCTCTTTATTATGTTGATAATGTCTTTATTATGCTTTTATAAAAGCTTAAGGTACTATTCAACTGAACCTGTAACAAAGATTGCAGTAGAACATACACCAGTAAGTGTTAGATAAATTATCACTTATCTGTGTATCCTCGAAGGCTTTCATCGCCGGGATCCAATGGTTTTTGTAGGTTTTTCAGGCTGTTCTGGAGGCTTTTCTTCCTAACGTTTCACCAGTCGCTGTGGTCGGCATCTTCAGAGGACAGGAGCTAGAGCTCTGTCTGTGTTCTAGAAGAAAAACCTCCAGAACACAGCCAAACAGCTCGAAAAACCTACAACAACTATCACTTATCTCTTTGTGTACCTCTTTAGATAAATATGCTTTGTGAAAAGTTCAGTTCTGTAGGTTGCCAAGCTGTCCTAGCCTTCTGTAAGCTAATTTTAAAAACCCTGTAACAAATAACTGTGGGAAATCATATTAGGCATTGCCATGGCTCTCAAAGCATTTATTTATTTGTACTTGTGGTGGTGGTGTTTTTCAGTCACTGCAAATAAATGAAGTGACCCAAGAACAAAAGAAATGAGCTAAGTTGAATAAATCAAACTAAAATTAGCAACAAGCTAAAGGCATGCATGTTGCTTGGGGCATCATGGAGTTGACACATGATGTAATGGCAGACAACAGATGATTTTCCATTCTGAGTCTCTCTATTTTGTTCGCTGGACCAAAGGAAAAGGAAAAAGTAGCAATTCTGCCCAGTTACTATGTTTGGGAATTCTGATTAATAGGGTCTGAAAGAGGTGTTCTAGAAGATTCAGGGAAAGAGAGGGACTCCAGTGTGGAAGTGCAGAACTCATATTTCCTTAGATTCATTGTCTGGATGAACATTTTTCCTTCTACTAAAGGCAATAAATTGGTTTATTAAAGTAGGAAGATCGTGTTGCCATATACTGCCTTTTGTGTGTATATGTTATGTGCATTGCAATTTTCATAATGTTACAGATGCTAGTTCATGAAAAAAAATGCTAGAATAAAACTTATAGGCCAAAATCTTATTTCCAACACAGTTTAAATGGCGTAACCTTTTGTGCATAGTTGCTGCAAGTTATAAAATCAATGTAGCCATTATCTGTTGCATGCCAAATTATGCAAGTCAGCATGCAAGAAATAATGTCTACATTGACTTCCCAACTTGCAGCAGTTTTCTGCCAGAGTTACACCATTTACGTTATGCCAGCAAATGGATTTTGGGTTGTTTCTCCAAGGTGCTCAAAATATTTTTTATGTTTAATGTTTGCTGCAAGAGAGGAAAACAGCTGCCCCATTGGAATAATATGGAAGAGAAAAATAATATGTGTTTTCATCCTCAGTTCAATTTCTTATACTCATGAAAATTCATATATAATAGAGAAGAGATCTCTATACATGATTCATTCCATGCTGACTAGAGGACCAATTCACCTACAGTGGCATAGGTAATAATACCCGGACAGGACGGAGGTCCTGAGGGTGGGTGGCCCCACCATCAGCGGTCTGGGAAACTCTCTCTCATTTGGGGGGGGGGTTACTCTTACCGCAAAGAGTGAGGTTCGCAGCTTGGGGATCCACCTGGACCCGGCGCTCACCATGGAAACTCAGGTGGCGTCAGTGGTCCGTACCGCCTTTTTTCATCTTTGGCGGATAGCCCAGCTGCGTCCCTATCTTGATGTTGGGGCGCTCACTACTTTGGTACATGCGCTTGTAATCTCGAAATTAGACCACTGTAATGCGCTCTATGTGGGGCTACCTTTGAGGTTGATGCGGAAACTCCAAATGGTGCAGAATGCGGCGGCCAGACTCCTTAGTGGAGTGAGAAAATATCATCATATCTCTCCCACTTTGGCCGCTTTGCACTGGCTGCCCATTCGGTTCCGCGTTGACTTCAAAGTTTTAATGCTTACGTACAAAGCCCTAAACGGTTTAGGGCCTTGATACCTGGCGGAACGCCTACTCCCACCAAAATCTACCCATATCACCCAATCTAGTCAGGAGGTGAGGCTGAGGAGCCTGACGCCGAGGGAGGTCTGGAAGGAAAAAACAAGAAACCGGGCCTTCTCGGCGGTAGCTCCTCGCCTCTGGAATAATCTTCCTCCTGAGATCCGTGCAGCCCCTTCGCTGGGCATCTTTAAAAGCCAATTGAAAACCTGGCTGTTTAGGCAGGCCTTCCCTTCAGTTATTATTTGATTTATTTTTTCTCTTCTCTTTCCATCTTCTACAATTTGATTACTGATGTCTATAATGTTGTTATATTTTATATTGTTTTATTATATATGTTGGAAGCCGCCCAGAGTAGTCAATTGACTAGATGGGTGGGGTATAAATGCAATAAATAAAAATAAAAATAAATAAATAATAGAATTGAAGTATGTTGCTCCATTGACTATTTTGAGCCAAGAAGAAGTAAGCTTCCTGTTTGGCAGTTGCAGTTTAACAGTCAACAGTCTCCGCTTACCATCTCCCAGCCTTCTTGAGGGGATAAAAGGTTTAGAGGTCTTTTGCAGTGAGCAAAGCTGTTGGTGGTAGTATTGCTGATTTTGATGATCAGCGTCAGGGCCCTGTTATTCTGGCAGTAAAGATTCGTTGCCCTTCCTTAATGTGGTGTGTCAGAGAAGTCAAGGGCAATGCTGTCAGGAGGCCAGACTCCAGACTCCATTATGAGCCTAGATTCCTAGCAGGGTCACCCAAGGCTGAATGTTCATAGCTGAGGCACCAGACTAAGACTCTTCGAGAGTAACGGTCACATCAGCAGAAGAGAATGGATAGTTGCAATGGTGAAGGAAGTAGGTAAACTTCTGGACAGCAGCTACTGGGCAGCAGCAGTAGCTGAAGGTGACACTGGCAGAGGATCTTTCACAGGGAATGGTAGAAACATTCAAGCTACCTTTTGTTAGTACTGCACAAAAGAAGGCAATTGTAAACTACTGCTGCACTTTTCTTACCTTCAAAACCCTTGATGAGACAGTTAAAAATGAAACAAGAGATAGTGCTTGAAGATGAGACTTTAAGGTTGGAAAACACTCAATTAGCTACTGGGGAAGAGTGAAGGACAAGTATAGATAGCACTGTTACTAAGGACACAACTATTAAAGCCAAAAAGATGTCTAGTGACTGATGTGAACAGAGGTGAGAAAAAAAGTCTGATACTGCACAATACACACAGTTAGGACTTGGAATGTGAGAAGTATGAACCAAGGTAAACTGGAAACTGTAAAGCAAGAAACTGAATATTTTGACACTGCAGTGGTTTGTGTCAGTGAACTAACGTGGACTGGAACAGGGTATTTTCAGCCAAATAACAAAACAAAACCCTACACAGTGTTTTACTCCAGAAATGAAAAATTCAGGAGAAATGGAGTGAAGCAAGATGCAGTACAGGCAGTTATGGAGTATAATGAAGGCTGACAGAATAATATCAATCAGGCATCTGGGAAAAACTATCAACATAACCATCATTCAAATCTATGCTCCAGCTAGAGATGCTGAAGAAGATGAAATGGAAAACGTTTATGCAGTTATACAAAATTGATCACACACTAAAACAAAACACGCTCATAATCATAGGTGACTGGAACACAAAAGTAGGAAACAAAGCAGAATCAAATGTGGTTGGAAATTTTTCCTATGAGTCAGAAAAGAAATAGGATAATGTTTTGTAGAGTCCTGTGAAGCCAACAGCCTGTTTATTGCAAATACATACTTCAAGCAGCCAAACAGATGACTGTACAAAGAGAACTATTATAATGACCAGTGCAAAGAAATAGAGGAGAATTACGAATGATTGAATGGTTAGAGGAGGGCTAACATTGCCCCTGTTTTTAAAAAGGGCAAAAATGAGGAGCCTGGGAACAAAAAATTAGTCAACCTGACATCAATCCCTGCAAAATTTTCGGAACAAATTTTAGACAGGTTACTCTGCAAGAACCTTTAAAACAGTACAGTAGTAACTAGAAGCCAACACATATTGGTTAAGAACAAATTCCTCCTGAGTAATCTTATCTCGTTTTTTTTTAATCAGATAATTTCTCTGGGAGACAGTGGGGATGCTGCAGATGTAATATATCTCAACTTCAGCAAAGCTTTTGACAAAGTGTTCTCATAATACTCTGATAAGCAAGCTAATCAGGTGTGGGCTGGATAGAACAACTGTAAGTTGGATGCATAGTTGGTTACAGCATCATACTCAGACAATATGGTTCCTTCTCAAAGTGGGAAGAAATAGGCTGTCCCACTTTGTGCACATCATGAGAAGGCAGGATTCACTGGGGGAAAAAATCAATAATGCTGGGAAAAGTTGAAAGCATCCGGAAAAGAGGAAAACCAAAAATGAGATGGATTGACTCCCTAAAGGAAGCCACAGACATGAGAGCTGAGCAGGACTGTTAAGAACAGGATGTTTTGCAGATTACTTATTAATAGGGTTGCCATATGTTGGAGGCGACTTGACAGCATATAATAACAACAAAAATAGTTAGCATGTGTGTCCATAGGACCTATTGCAGCACACAATTAGCATATTCCTAAGAATACTTGTGCCTGGTCTTAACTCCATTTTTTCTTACTTACCAGCTGGACCTCAGTGTCTTCAGGATTATGTAGGAAAGAGTGCACAGGACTGATTATAATAGGAAAAGGGGTGACGGTTAGGACTGCAACAATTTATCAGAAGAGCTTAGTTTTCAAAGTAGTTGGGACTCATCAGCAGTGTAATTAAAGATCAGTGGAGTTTAAAAAACTTTAATCGGGCATGGAATTAGGGGGATACTGAAGCATTCCAAAACTTTGCTTACTTAATAATTAGAGTAGCTATAAAAAGAAATGCAAACTGGCTCCATAATGATCAGTTCCTTTGGTCTGCGTCTCCGTGCAATACGTTCTTCCTTGATATTTAGAATTATGGTATTGTGTTTTATAGGCAATGCAACAAGAAATCTCTGGGATGTGTTTTCACACTCCATTTCCCTAATACCTCAAATAGATACTTCCTTCACAAGGTGGAAGGAGAAAGAACTGGAATCAAAGAATTGCAAAATAATCTATGGGATAGTTTCAAAATTAAATACTTGACAAGTGAACCAGAAGCTAAGGAAATGAACTACGGTGAATAAAACAAACCTAGCTAAGATGCAATTACATTTTGAAAACTTCCTGTAATAACATGCATAAAGAATCTTCACGATCACTTTTGCCTGTTTGGAAGTATTTTCACCACAGGTTTTCTATTTCACAGTCTTTTTCCCTTCAAAATTAACCCTTTATCTCACTATCTTATTACTGGCTGCTTATTCTTAAATACCAAATATGAAAAGGCTAAACATTATTTCATCTTGGTCTTGTGGAGTTTGAAGAACAATGTAAGAGGAGCCTTTTAAAGCTCATTTGTTTTAAAGTCATTTTTCTTTATCTTGTATTTCTGTTCCTATTATGCCAAATTTTTCAACTTTTTATGATTTGCCTAAATTATTTCTTTTTGCCCTATGTTCTGTTTTTTTCTTGGTCTAAAACTATTGATCATTTTTATTCTACAGAAAAAGGCTATATGCAGATGTTCCATTTGATGTGCATTCTCAGTACTGGTGTGTCTTTCTTTATAGTATGACAGCCTTCAGTAGAAACATTTTTCAGTTTATTTTGTTTGGCACTAGCTTCCTTGAGAGGAAGCCCAGCCCAGGTGTCTTCTTCAACTTTGCTATCTCCTCAGTGGTCTGTTGCTCATCTCTTCACTTCCTCCAACACATGGGGAAATTTTTCTCAAGTTTTATTCACAGCATTTTTTCCAGGATTGGGGAGCTTCTATTTGACGTTTCAGTTTTTAAAATTCTGCATAATTGCACATGTAAGTGTGAAAACACTATATTTTGAGAGAGACATGCATTTTTCAGTAGGTGCAGTGGAGTAAAGTAGAAGCTTGATTAGAACTGGATATTATTGCCTGCGATTCATTCACCTTTTTCACAACTTTGTTCGATACTCTAATCCTACCTGCTCCAATATACTTCATCCCACATTAAATCCTAACAAGAACAGTATTGGACTGTTATCACTACTCATGTCATCCAGCCCCTTTTCTTTCTGCCTGCCCACCCAGTGCTGGGTCTTCCCTGTCTGATTAGCTGGCTGGCAGGCACATGTGCAGAGGCAGAGACCCTGTTCTTCCGGCTGACTTCTCCACCGTAACCATCACCTCGGCCTCCCTGGGTAGCCCGGGAGTTCCTTGCCTGATCAGATGGCCAATGGGCACATGCACAGGGGCAGCAACCTGGCTCCTCCAGCTGGCTCCTTTGGGTCACCCAGGGAAGCTGAAGCAGTGGTGGTATAGGCAGCGATGGTGGCGACAGCGATGATGGCAGCAGCGATGGCAGGGAGGCAGAAGTGATGGCAGCAGTGGGAAGGGAGCAGGTGGGTCAGCAGGGGATTGTGTTTTCCCAAAGCAAATGAAACTTCAACACTGAAAAAGTTTGCCATTTCATTTTGCTTCGGGAAAATGCGATTACTGAACTGCTCATGAAATGAACCACAAACCAACCCGACTTGTGGGGTTTTTGGTTCATAGTTTGTTTCATGCCCATCTCTAGTTTAGACTGACAACAGGATGTAACTCTGGAAAAAAATATTTTTTAAAAAAGAGCAAGGGGAACCCAAATCAGTGAAGAATTCACATCAGGAGTGGAAAGTAGTTTTTTTCTCTCTAATGTTCTTTTTTTTTCCTCTTTGCTCTTCTCACTGGTGTAATCAGAGAAATGGGGGGGGGCAGGAGTGCTCCCATACCTTTGAGAAGTGGGAAAGCATGTAAATAACTGGGATGGGATTTTTAAAAAACCCATTAAAAAGCCCTACAGCATTTCTACACCAAATGTCAAGCACAGGCCAATGAAACTGTTTGCTTGCAGGATAGAAATAGATGCAGAAAGACAGATGGCCTGTCAGGCCAAAGCTAGCCCCATTAGCGCCAGAGGAATGGTTGGAATTGACAAGGTTGGACCTTCAGGGTGACTTTGACACCATTCTAAAAGCATGGGTTTTTAAATAATTTTCTACATACTGTATTTGATTTCTTAGTTCAGTTTGCAGTGGAATGGACATTACATGATTAAACAATAAGAATAAAATGAAGGCCGTGCATTTTTGCAGCTCGTAAAAGAGGCCTCCATACTTTCAAGAGAAAAGATTCTGATACATTATGAGAAGCTCATAGCTTTATCATTGTTTTCCTTAAGAAGAATGTAGTACAAGCCTTGATGTATCCAGGGCTTTTAACTGTTCAGCCATAATTCTATGCATGTGTTTCAGCAAGTAGAAACATTCTGTTTGAGACAGGAAGAATACAGATTTATAGCTACATGTGAAGTCTCTCATGAAAGAGCAAGGGGCTCTATGTATCTTGGAGTAACACCATCAAAAACTCTGTATTACATTTGTGCCTCGCTTTAAAGATTATTTCCTTGTTCTTCTCTTTGATGAGCAGATGGCGGGTCTTAGTTATTTGGGAGTCATACTACTACTTCCTGTTTGACTCCACAGAAAAGAAAGAACACCCTTTTTACCCTGTAGATGTGACACCAGTACTGTTGTGGGCTGTTTCCTTCCCTGGAACCAGGAGTCTCATGCAGGGTTGCTCCTTTCTGGAAAGTCAGGGAAATTGTGATTAAAATATATTCAAGCAGTGGATTTTTGACCTGCTGCTGCAAGAGCATTTAAATCCCCCCCCCCCCCTTTCTTGATGCTGATCTGCTCATTACACTTTCTGGTACCAGAAAGTGAAAATGAAACTTTCCCAGTTTTGGAAAGTTCCTACTTGCCAGAAAACAAATCTGCTAACATCTTGGTGACAGGCAGGTGGTTCTGTGTACGGCTGTATCTGAAACCACATTTTGAAGATGGCTTCTAAGAGGACAGTTTTTAATATGCACTGGCTGGATTTCAAACGTCATCATGACTTCGTTCCATGGCTATAATCAGTTGCTGGAGATAAATACAAAGGTTATTGTAAAGTGTGCTGCAAAACCTTTGAACTAAGTAATATGGAAATTAGAGCTGCGGAGTCTCGTGCACATGGACCATTACATCAGAAGAACCTGAAAATTAAATCAAGTCAACAGTCCATTGCAATGTGTTTAGGTTCAAAGCCAAGTACAAGTTCAGATAGTAAAAGCAGAGAGGGTGAAGAGACAGCCCATGCGAAAACTGGAAAAAATGATCAGAGTGATGAAAATGGCAAAGAATTACCCACCAGACAAACTAGTATGGCTGCCTATGTAATCAAGGACTGTGTTAGGACAGCAGAGTGCCTGTGGGCTTTTCAACTGGTGATGAAGAAGATGTCATTGAACTCTTTTAACAACATCAGTGAGTTATTCAAGCGGATGTTCTCAGATAGCCAGATAGCTCAACAGTTTCATCTTGGAAAAACAAAAGCAATGTATGTTGTTGCTTTTGGCTTGGCACCATATTTCTCTGATCTTTTACTGAAACAGCTGAAACGATGTCAAACATTTGTCATCTGTTTTGATAAATCTTTGAATAAGGTGGTTCGTTTTTGGGATGATTACTATCATAAAGTTTCCACATGGTATCTAACCAGTGTTTTTCTTCAAACTGCTACTGCTGCATACCTTCTTCAGAAGTTTCAAGAAGGCATGCCTTCTTGATCAGTTGCAAAATTATTACAACTATGGATAGGCCAAATGTAAATCACCTTTTTCTGAGAAAACTAAAAGAAGCTATTAAAACCAACCTTAACTGTAAAGGAGAAGGAAAATAATTGATTGACTTTGGAACTTGTACTCTTCATGTTGTACATAGGTCTTTTAAAACAGGATTGCAAGCAGTGAAATGGGACTTGAATTCAGTCTTGCACAACATGTATTATCTGTTCAAATATTCCCCAGCTAGGAGGGCATCATACACTGCTATGACTAGAAGCACACTATTTCCCCTGAATTTTTGCTCCACCAGGTGGTTGGAGAATGTTAAGTGCCTTGATAGAACTATGACTGTTTTTGACAACATCAAGAAGTATGTGGAAGAAGCAAAACTCCCCCACAGTAAACCTGTAATTTGTATAAAAGCTGCAATGCAAGATCCATTCATGAAGTGTAAAATGGCTTTCATGAAAACGATTGCTGGAGATTGTGAGCCATTTATACAAAGGTTTCAAAACCAAAAACCATTGGCACCTTTTTTGTATGAAGAACTTTGTAAGCTAATCAAGAAGCTAATGAGTCATTGCATAAAATTGGAAAAGCTGCAGAATGTGTCTTCTGGTTCCCAGTTGTTAAGAATTGACATGAAATTGTCTGAGAACTTGCTTGACAGAAGCAAGGTTGACATTGGCTTTGCAGCAAAGAAGCTGTTAAAAGAAACTAAACTGAGTGAACGTCAAGTGTCTGAGTTTTGCCTAGGGTGTCGAAACATGGTAGTAGCTGTTGTTGAAAAGTTGATTGAGGAAAGTCCTTTGAAGTTCAAGATGGTGCATGGCCTATCAGCATGAAATCCTACTATCATTTTACACAAGCCAAATCTTGGAATCACCAGAATAGGGGCTGTTCTTGAAGCTCTACATGCAGCAAATCAGATCAATGACACAGTAGCAGAAAAATCAAAGCAACAGTACACTACTTTAACCACAGCTGCCCACAATGAGTTCAAGGCTCAGTTTCAAGCGTATGTTGCAAAACAAAATGATGAAGTTGCACTGGATATGTTTTACAGTGGTATTTTGATGTCCAACAAAAGTTTCTCACACCTGTGGATTGTTGTCAAAATGTGCCTTATCCTGTCTCATCATAATGCTTCTTTTAAAAGTGGGTTTTCAGTTCATAAGTCAATGTTAATTGAGAACTTGCATGAAGAAATTGTTGTCTGTCGATGTCAGATTTATGATGCTGTCTTGAACTGTGGAGGACTTGCATCTGTTATAATTGATATGAATCTGTTGCAGTCAGGCATGCTCATGCACGCTACAAAGAGCACTTGGAGGCTAAACACCATAAGCAACAAGAATAAATTCAGAAGAAAGAAGAAAAGAAGAAACTTGAGGGACAAATTAAACATCTTGAAAATGCTTAAAAAAAAGACTGAGAGAAGAAGCCAAAATGGAAGAGGAAACAATTGAAGAGAAACTAAAAGAGTTACAAAATAAAAGGAGAAAACTGAAGAAGTGATAGCTTTATATCTTAAATTTTTATTCTTTAAAAACAGATTAGTACTTGTATTCTAATTTCTAACTTGATTATTACTGCAATTTCAAAACTATAAGTTTCGTAATGTGGCTTCAGATAAACCATTTTAGATAGAACGTTTATATAATTTTTAGTGTACCTTTAAAACAATAACAAAAATGTTATGTCATTTGTTAGCATTCAGAATTTACTTGAATTGAAGTTTGTATCTTGGTGTAATTTTTGGTGCAATTGCAAAACAGATGTTGCTGCAGTTAATGTTGAAAGAAGCTGATATTAAATCTCTTACTTTGAGAAATATTTTTGCAGTTGAGACTTGTGTAGTTGTAGAGTGGAACATTTCATTAAGACTTGCATTAATGCAACACGACCTGTTCATTTTTTAATTTGTGGTTCTACCATGTTTCCCCGAAAATAAGACAGGGTCTTATATTAATTTTTGCTCCAAAAATGCATTTGGGCTTATTTTCAGGGGATTTTTTTTTCATGTACAACAATCTACATTTATTCAAATACAGTCATGTTATCTTCTTCTGGTTGCTGCACAATGGTGGAGGGCGGGGTTTCACTTAACTGGGGCTTATTTTTGGGGTAGGGCTTATATTACGAGCATCCTGAAAAATTATACTAGGGCTTATTTTCAGGTTAGGCCTTATTTTTGGGGAAACAGGGTATTTGAATGGTGGTCAGGGAAATTGACAAATGTTGGTCATGGAAAGTCAGGGAAATGAAAAATAAAATTTCAGTGGGAACCCTGCTCAGTAACCAAAATCCAAGTGCCAAAGGCTAACCTCCCTTTTTATAACCGGAGAAGCCTCTGGTACATGTGCAGAGCAGATAAGGCAAGAAGCACTCTGGATTTATCTAAGAAAGGGTTACTGTATTTTTCCATGTATAAGATGCTACTTTTTCCTAAAATTATTACACTAAAAATTGAGAGGTGTCTTATACATGGAAGTAAGCTGAGGAGAGAACAAAACTGCCCATACCTTGCCACTGCAAACAGGCTTCCTTCAATCACGAGGTTTAGCTTCCTTCAATCACAAGGTTTAGCTTCCTGCAGTAAGGAGACTTAGCTTCCTCCAATCATGAGCCTTATGGAACTGATGTCAGCTGATGCTGAACAAACCAATTGGAACACACCTTGTTGAAGGTGGAGCCTGTAAGGCTCAGATGCAACAGGGACTCGTAATGTCAGTGTTCTAAGCCCAGAGGCTGAATACTCAAAGCTAAGTTAAGATTTCTTTCTTTTTTTAAACTTTTAATCTTTATTGCATTTAATTAAGTTAAGATTTCTTAATTTGGGGTTAGAAAAGGGGGAGGGGCGTCTTATACATGGAAATGATGGAAATGATGACAACATACTGGAAAAATAGGTTAAAGTAAATGTAGAACCAGCTCACAGGGCTCCTTGTGATCTTAATTAAGAAATTTCTTAATTAAGAAAGACACATAAAGTCATTTCTAATGAACATCCTAAAGTAACATAAACATACATCCCTTTAAGTGTTGGTTCCTGATTTACTCATAACTATGAGATACCTTTTTTACTTCTTAGCCATTGTCTTAGCTTCTTCTCTCCCTCATGGCCAATTGAAAAGAGAAAGGGGAATTTTCCTGCTGTTGGTTTAAAGATCCTTCAACAAACCTGACTGCCCAGTATTTGTGAAGCATCAATAGCATCACTAATGATATCAGTGGCTATCTTTCTCGTGATTTCTTTTCTTGCATGTGAAAAACTTGCAACGTGAAAAACAGTTTATTTTAGTTAGTATTGCCACATAATGGCATAGATGAATCTATTGCCATGACACATGCATTTTAAAATGTTTGGTTGCAACGACTTTAAAGCATAGCTGAAGTTGTGTGTCTTCAAAATTTTCACATAGCTGAGGAATAAGTGGGTACAGAAGGCTCACCTTCTGTATCATGGATCACCAGTTATACACTATATTCTGCAAGGAGGCCACAATACTGACTGTGGTGTCATTTCAGTTACCAGTAAACCTTCCTTTTCCTGAGCAGCAGTTAAAAGAGAAAGGGCTGCTCCTGCTGCTTAGTAAGACCAATGATGAGAACTAATGAAGAGAGAGAAGAGTAGAGTGAGTGTGGTCTAAGGGGCTTCTAAACCTTGTAAAACTGGATATTTTTTCTAGTAATATAAGAATAAGTGCATCCAGTGTATTTGAAAGCTCCAAATAATTTTGCATTATATAATAAAAATACAAAACACCATCCAAGTTTCATGTAGAATCTTTCTTAGGGATGGGATTTTCAGAACCCTAGGACTTCCAGTCCGAGAATTCACCTAGAATCCTGCAGGTATACCTCTGGGAGTGGGAGAGGAGAAACCAGAAGACCAAAGAGATGTTTTTCTGCCATCGTTGTCAACTTAATTCCGCCTGCATTGGCTGGGAAGAAGAAGGGAACACTCACCTCAGTGTCTCATGGGAAAGTGTAGCTCAGTGAGAGGCTCTCCTTACAGATTTGGAAGGGTAGTGAGAGTACCCTACCCATGGGGCACTGGGACAATTCTCGCAAAGCAGTCAGACAGGGGAAGTTCCCTTCTTCTTCCTTGCCGGTGCACATGAAATGAATCAGAAAATGACGGTAGAAAGACATCTATTTTGCTCCTTGGTTTCTCCTCTCCCACTCCCAGAAGTCTTCCTGGGTGATTCTAGGCAAGTCACCATTGGAATAGGCCCATTTGAATCTATGGGGTTTATGAAGAAGTAGATTCATCAAATCCCTGTTGGTTCAATGGGCCTATTCTAGTTTGATTTACTATGCTAAGCAACAGGGTTTTGGCCGTTTTCACCATTTTTAAAAATGACTAAAGAACAACATTAAAATTAGTTTCACACTGATTTGGATCTTCCACTAAAGGGATTAGATTGGATCTCAGAAATTTTAAGACAACATTGCTGTGTTTTTCATTTTGTCAGACCAGAATACAGCCTTCTTTAATAGCAGCCTATTGCACATGACCCACTTTTATTTTTAACTGTCTATTAGTAACCATTTAACCTTTTTCTTCTTGAATATGTTCTTTTGGTTTTCACATAGAATGTAAATGTTATGGCCTTCTCTTTATCTTTACAAAGGAAAGACCTCTCTTAGGTTGTGAAGAAGTCTTATTTTGTAATTACCTTTGTATGTAAATTGGTGTTTTCTTTTTATCTGCTCTCTCCATCTTGTCCTCATTTAAAATTATGAACATAATGACAGAAAATAATGGTACTCTTTATCTTAGATCAGGGCATTTGAGCTTCACTTCAGCCACCAGATGAAGATCACACACACACACACACACACACACAGAGCCATGCAGTCTCTCATTAACTTTGATTAGTTTTGACTTAGAAATAACTGGAGAAGTAGCCTTTAGCTTATAGGGTTTTTTAAAAGTTATTAAGGGTGCAGCTTTTGAGAGGAACATATTAGCTTCAATAATGTGGGCATGTGCACAATGTTGCATTTGTTTGCTTCCAGCTGGTTGTGAGGCAGTTCTGTTGATTAGCTGGGCAATTGGAAGATCAGCTGGGCAATCAGAAGAGATATCTTGTCATAATCTAGCCTGAAAACATAGGAAATGGGATATGTATTTATACAAATGAAAATAGTGTGTGAGCTATGACCCCTTTTGGCCAAAGATATGCTAGCCATAATCCTCAACATTCTGATCATGTTTCGACTACTGCTGTGTGCTGTATGGCTGCTCCCTTTGAAAAACTACTTGGAAGCTTTAGCTAGTTCAGAAAACGTGTCTGGGTGTAAAAGCTAGACAATTAAGAACTGACAGGAAAAAAATTGTTTTGTTTGAAATATAGTGCTGGAGGAGGGCTTTGTGGGTACCCTGGGCTGCCAGAAAGATAAACAAGTGGGTCCTAGGTCGAATCAATCCTGAACGATCTCTGGAGGCAAAAATGTTGAAGCTGAGGCTGTCCTACTTTGGGCACATCGTGAGAACACAGGATTCTCTAGAAAAGACAATAATTCTGGGAAAGGAGCAGGAAAAGAGGAAGACCAAATATGAGATGAACCAACTCTCTAAATTCCTTTCCATGGGCTTGAGTTTGCAAGAGCTGAGCAGGGTGGCTGAGGAAACAACACTTTGGAGATCGCTCGTTCATAGGGTGGCCATAAATCAGAGGTGGCTTGATGGCACCTGACAACAACATTAAGCCAATAAAATAACTAAATGAATAAAGTGCAGATCTATAAACCAGGCTTTCCTATAGGTGGGGAAGATTAACTTAGAAAGCACACTTGCTCCAGAATGGAGGCTGTAGGATTTTTAAAAGAACCAGCCTGCAATTATGGAGCTTTAGTAAGACTGGATTTTTCAGTTCCATTAAGTTTTCACGGTTGAGGTTAATCACATATATAGGTCTGAAATCTCAGCAAATGTTATAGATAGCCTGTGATTAGAACTAAAAGCATATTAGTGTTAGAGAAATGTGCTTTAAACAGACTTTCTGTGTGAGACATCAGATTTCAATCACAAAGCAAAAACATCTAGTTTTCAATTAATAGGCGAAGAGAAAAACTCCTGTGCAGTGGGAGGCCTTTAGCAATTAAAGAATTTCTGCTTCTAATGGGAGATTTTCTATAAGTCCTATTTCAACTCAAAGACTACTGGAAGGAAAGGGAAGAGAGATGAAGCCTCAAAAGATGTTGAGAGAACAGGAATGAGAAGAAAGATTCCAAACAGTTTGTTACAGGACTGGAGCGGCACAGAGGTTAAACTTTCCAGTGAGTCACAGGACAAAAGGAATTGTCCCCTTACCCCGGAATAAGACACAAGACAACAAATATGGAATAAACATGGGCCACACTTTATTGATTATTCAAACTTAACTTATGAAAGAAAAGGGGGTACCTGCTGTAGTGCAGCATCAGGTTCTGCAGAGGGGTCTCAACGGACCCCTACCAAACTATGGGTGAGTCCCAGGCCCCAAGATCTCACAGTCGTGAAGATAGCGAGAACCCGGCCGGCCCCAATTTGACCACCCCCGGACCTCAAGTCCCCTTCTTCTTGTTGACTGTTGGTCGAGGTGCAGCCCCAGCGGATCTTCTCCCCCAAGCACTTTAATCGCACGATCCGCAGCGCTGGGAGATCAGATGAGCTATACCTTACCTGTGTTTGTGAGGGGACTCGCCGAAACCTGTTATAGCCGCACTACGCGCCACGGCAAGGGGCAAGCTATGCTTAAGGCCCATGCCCCCCATCAAGCTTCTCAAGCTCCAAAAGCAGGCCCCCCTTGATGTCAGCCAGAAAGATTTCCAAACCTTTGTCGGAGAGGTGTATTCATCTTGACGAAAGAGCTCAGGCCTGTCCACACGGATCTCCTGGTGACCAATCACCAATCCTAGGCCATCACTCTGCATACTTCTCTGTTAACCCGCCTCCTTGCGGTGTTAACACACTGAGCCTGGCGTGCCTCGTGCCAACTAAGTCGAGGGATGATCGTGGACCATAAAAGACTCATCATGGGATACTTCACCCTCAGCCATCTGAGGTCTCGAAGAATGTCCAAAACCAAAGCCTTGCCGCCTTGCTTTGCCAGATCATTACCTCCCAGATGCACAATCAGGACATCTGGGGGTTGCATGCCAAATGCAGCCGCCCTGCATAGCTGGCTCCATAACAGTCCACGAATCCCTCTCCACACAATATGGGCTCTATCGGCAAGACCCAGATCGCTGCCCCACTCTGATTGAGCAGCATATCTCGCAGCCCAAAAAATGAAGCTGTGACCCACTATCATTACCTGTTGCCGACTCTCCTGTAATATCGGATACGCACCTACCTAGATGTGAGGGAGTGTTCGTATGTACCTACGATATGTAGTAGATGACCAACGCCCTAAACGCTTAATGTTCTCAGGGGAATAACCTAACGCAGCTGCCGTCGAGGCTGCTCCTATTCTAAATGAGTGAGTTCCAAACTTCATGCCTAAAACCCCTACTCTGCTTAAAGCTAAATCTGTTAATTTCCAGAATTGATATTTTGTCAGAGGAATTCCATCCTCATGTATGAAAAAATATCCTAGTGCCTGTCCTCTAACTAGTAAATACGCACTTATTGCTTTAACTGGGCAGAGACTTGCTACTGAACAAGGACCTAGAGTCAGGTCCACTCCTCTGCCTCTCTGATCTGCTTTAGATCTGCGAATGTGCACCTGAACAGAATTCTTGACTATCTCCACGTCATGCATCTGCAAAGCAGTCTTTGATGTGTCCTCTTTTCCTGATGCTACAACCTCGCTAATCCTCAGTGCACTGAAAAATGTCAGCAACGAAGCCGCTTGGAACAGCACGGTCTCGTATGCATCCTTACAGATAATAGGCCATATTTGGCACATCTTCTCTAACAGTTCTGGGGATATTGGTGCCCTCGAGTCCTTAACACGACCCCTTTCCTTACTCCAGCCTTCGATCATCTTTCTGATACGAAGGTCAATGGTGTAGTCCTGGTACCCATGGAACCTAGCGTGGAAAGCTAAAGCTGATAACTTACCCTGGGTGGAACCTGGGGCTAACCTTTTCTATGTAGAAACACTAAAAACTGCTGGAGGTGTTCCACAGGGGCAGGCCAACTCAGCTCCAGCCCTACAGTCTTTCTAAACTCCTGGAATTCTATACTCACTGCCCGATAGGCTTTCCGAGTCCTCGGAGCCAAGGACAAGCCTATTGCTCACTCCGCGTCAACTTGCCAATTTGCCAAACCTCTTCTGGAAGCATCTCCGGAACTTCGCTGGCTCCTGGATCTAACTTCCTGAACCGAGTGATCTGTTGGCGTGATAGGGCATCGGCCAGGCTGTTATCTAGACCTGGAATGTGCTTCACGTGGATCAAAACATTGAACCTCAACGCACGCAATGTAAATGCGTGCACGAGTGCCATAACACGTTCTGAGCGTGACGTAAGGTTGTTAACAATATGAACCACCACTTGATTGTCACACCAGAAGTGCACTGACGTATTAGCCCATTCCTGTGCCCACAGCCATAAGGCCCCTACGATCGGAAAAAATTCCAGAAATGTAAGGTCCCTCGTGATACCCTGCTGGTGCCATTCTTCCGGCCAAAGCCCAGCACACCATCTACCTTTAAAATATATTCCAAAGCCAAAAGATCCCGCAGCATCGGTCTGTACCTGGAATTCCAACTGGAATTGCCGTTCCGACCTCCAGAATGACACTCCATTAAATTCTTCTAAAAACTGACTCCATACTTGGAGGTCCTGTTTCATACCCCTAGTTACCCTAGTCCTATGAAAAGGACGACGTACTTTTCATAGGACTATTTGCACCAGGCCATGCAAAAACGGTGCAGGAATGCACGGCCTGGTGCAATTACCCTACAGACAAAGTTTAGATGGCCTACTAATTCCTGTAGTTCCCTCAGGGACACCTTTTTACTTTTCAAAAGAAGCTGAATCCTGTCCTTGAGGGACGCTAGTTTGTCCTCTGGTAGTCTGGAGGCTTGCTGCCTAGTTCAATCCCTAAAAAGGTAAGCAAAGTCGCAGGCCCTTCAGTCTTTTCCTCAGCTAAAGGCACCCCTAGCTCCCGTGTTAATGCCTGAAATGTCTCCAGTATAAATGTGCACTGTCCAGTGCGGGCTGCTCCACAAAAAAGATAGTCATCTAAATAATGGGCGGTACTTCTGCAACCCGCCCTGCGTCTGAGCTTCCATTCTAAAAAGGAACTGAAATGCTCAAACGCAGCGCAAGACACCGAACATCCCATTGGCAGGGCCCTGTCTATATAATAAAAACCCTGAAAATAAAAACCTAAGAGGTCAAAATCTGACGGATGGACCGGAATAATACAAAACGCTGACTTAATGTCTCATTTCGCTAGCTCCACCCCCTGTCCACACCTGCGCACCATGCGCACTGCCTCGTCAAAAGAGGTATATCGCACAGTGCACAGCTCATGTGGTATAGCATCATTCACTGATTCCCCTTCTGGGTAAGACAAATGGTGAATGAGCCTGAACTCCCCTTGATTCTTTTTGGGTACCACGCCCAAGGGTGATACCCTAAGATTCTTCAATGGGGGGTGTTGATAAGGGCCTAGGACCCTGCCTTCGGATACTTCTTTCTTAATTTTGTTCTGAACTATATTCTCCATGCCCTTTACTGACTTCAAGTTCTTTGCAAAGAATGCCTTACGCTCTCCCTCAGCTGGAATTCTAAATCCAAACGTGAAACCCTCTAATACATAATGGGCATCTGCTGGTCGCGGGTAGTCCGCCAACCATTCGCCCAGCACTGCTAGATTAATCAGACTGGGGCCCTTTTCCAGGGGGATCCCCTCCCCCGGGTGCCTTCTTATTACCTCCGGCGGCCTTATTGGCGTTCCTCTGCGCCCTGGCTCTAAAGCAGGATGTGCTAGGGTGCTGACTCCCACACACTGAGCCTGAATCTACATCCTTTGCGTGAGCAGGTTCCCTTGGCGTTGTAGTCCCAACAAAGAAAGCGGGGTTGAACCGCTTGCCCCATGCCGGCACGGGAACCCATATTCACGCCCTGCTTACGGATCAGGTGACTGCTGTCAAACCGTTCACCAGGGTTAGGTCTAGCTGGGGTCATGACCTGTAGCCATAGGCTTGGCAATGGCTCGTCCCAGCACAAATTTGGATGAATTGCACTGTGCATATGGAACGATTCATCATATGTGAGCCAGGCCTGTCCCATGAAGTCTACATATGCTCGATAGACTAAATCTAAGTACTGGAAGAGAGCCAGCGCCCTCCAAGGCTGCGCTCTCACGATCACCCCTGCATAAATAATAAATCCTGGTAACCAATTGGCCCAGGTCCTGTCCGGTTTACGCCTTCTACGTCTTTCTTTTTCCCTATCATCTTCCTTACCAACATCCTTCTTTTCCACTTTTCTGTTGAGGAGTTCAAATAGGTCGACATACTGCCCTTTTCAAATTTTTTCTTTAGTCGCCGGTGCTAGATGGTCACCTAAGGGCATGGCGCGATCTCCGAAAGGTAACACATTTAAAGACACTGTGTTATAGCCTGTATCCAGCACCGACAGATACAGCCATACTCCTACTCCCGGTGTCAGGCCAAAGAAGGCCGGGGAACAAGCCTGCGAGTAAGGGGAAGCCCAGGGAGCTATTGGTGTATTAGAACTTGGCCAATGGGAATCACCCACGCCCATACCCTGCATGCCCTGTGGTAAGTGTGATGGTGTATTAAACTGGCCACTAAACTGCCAAGGCCAAACCGGAATTGGTGTCACCGTGTGTTGTGCCGCCTCTAACTCACGCGTGACGTCTGACGTTGATGGTTCACTGTCTTCCACCCAGATAGCTTCCTGTCCTTTGTCACATCCTCTGCGTCTTGCCGCTGCTAGCCTTCCAGGTTCGGGTGTTCCTGTGCCCAGCTCCTCTTCTTCATGTCCACCCTGTGGCGTAACCGTCGACGCAGCAGACCCTTTCTCAGACGTTTGGACCGCTGTGCAATCCTCCTCTAGTGCAGAAAAACGTGATAATAAGTTCTCTGCCATGTCCCTAAGTCTGGCCTTTCTATGGCTCCTAGCATCCCTAGCAGAATGGCGAGGCTGTGTCACGCTAGTTACCAAAGCCTGCTGTGTTGCACGTTCAGCTTCTAGCGCTGCAATTTTATCTTGCAGCTGCTGCCATATTGGCCATGCCTCTTCATCCGAAGATGATTGAGGCGGGGAAACCTGGGGGCAACCCTCTTCTTGGCAGGTTGCTTACCCTTCTTTCCCCCTTGCCCTTTCTTTGAAGACATAGCTGCTCTTGAATCCAAGACCTACGAACTTACCAAGGCGTTATGATTCTAACCCTTCTTGCCTATAGATTCTCTTAAAATTGCTTACAGTATAACAATAATACTCACTGCTGTTAATTATACTATGCCCTATGCCTAAGGTCTAAGAATGTGGTGCCAGGCACTCCACTTGTAATTCAGCAAGAGTAAACTACCCTACACCCCCACCTAGTGGCAGAAGCCTAGCGTAACACGTGGTTGGTGGAAACCAATCAATTTAAAATCCTTAAACCAGCTAAACCAATCCAGCAACAGCAAACCACTCTGAACCAGTAACAACTATATTAAATTATTAATTTAATAATTAATCCCGGGTAGGTGGGGCTCATCAGCCTTGGAAGGCAGCCCATCTAGGAGAAGGAAAACTCCAATTTCAAACCTCCACTGCCTTGTGACTATATCAACTGATGGAAAAGGCTTCAGGAGTTAACCTCGAGGCAAAATCCGGAGCCGGAGTCTCGGAGGCAGTTCGTGTCGTTCTGGCAACTCCTGTGACATCGCTGGAACCAGTTGTATTGGCTCTTGCCTTTCTATTGGACTATTTCAGCGATGTGGAGAGGGGAGATTTGCTGCTTGGGTAACAGCCTATCCTCCATATTATTTTACTCAGGCTTTGTGCTCTGGAGAGGACACTCCAGCTTCGCATACAGCGTCGAAGCAAAATCAGGGAGCTGGACAGGGGACAGATTGTATTTGTCTTCAGTGTGGAAGGGATTGTCACTCTCGAATTGGCCTTCTCAGCCACACTAGATGCTGTTCCACGTCCTCCATACAAAGCACGTTACCATAGTCTCTCGATACTGAAGGATGCCTACACACAATTCAATAATTAAATTCGAATAAATTTTTTTTTTACGAAAAGGAGCCTAACCTGCGTTGACTATCTATCTTTATTATCCACGCAAAAACTCCAAATATGATATCAAACTTGCTAACAATAATTAATTTTTTTAAAAAAATACTTAAGGGGCACACAGGGGAGTTAGAACTCCCAACCTGTGGCTGCACTGCCAGAGACCTAAACCACTAAGCTATCAAGCAGGTGGCACCTTGTTAATAACTCAGCTACTGTTTCTGAGACTATACTCAACAACAGACCCAATGCTAACTTATTAATAGTCTATAAAAAATTCTTAAAATACCACCACCAAATATTAACATGCACCATTCACTAATATACTATTATTCCCTTATAACCCAATCTTGCGTAATTTGAAACCCAATATTAAACTTAGAAAAAAAGGGGGGGAAATTCCAGCGCGCCCCGGCAACTACTTTTGCTTTCCCCCCTTTTTTAAATATACATTTCCTTTAATAATGAATGAATAGTTCCAATGTTCAAGCCTTCTCCCTCTTTTATTAGTATTTTTTGGTCTCTATTGGCGCGTGGGCCCGGCCTGGCGGCCGGACGAATCACACACCACCCCCGCTCAGTCCCAACTTTCCCCCGCTTTGTCTTCTTTAATTTAAAATCTTAGTTAATTATTACTCTTTAACTTTTTTTTAAAAAAATCTACACTTCGGGCTATAAGCCCTAAGGCTCACACCGAAGCCGAGCAGCAAACCGGGGGGGGGGGGGTGTGCTGATGCAATCCCCCATCCAAGATAGCATCCACTGACGCGGTTGCGAAAGCCAAGAGGAGAACTCCATCCTTCGTCCTCCTTCTCATGCAGCCAAAAAGGAAGAGGCCGAAGGAAGGAGGAGCCTCCTCTTAAATACGCTCCCCCTCCCATCCCTCTTCTCATCTCACTTACCTTGTCTCGCGATATCCCGGGAATGGGACAATGGCGGCCCCACGCTGCCGAAGCACTCAGCAGCGAACCGAACAAAGGCAGAATAACTGAGAAGAATGCTTCTAATAAATTCTTGGCTAGGTACCATGTATCCTTTTCCAAATTTTTATTCTCAACCACCCCACCTCTGTACCAATTCTCTCTTGTCAGTCTCTTTTAGAGAAGCTTCCCAAGTAGAATGAAGTCCAAGGCTGGGAGTGAGCCAGATTTTCTGTATTGATGTGTAACAAACATAGGTGCTTAACTGTCAGCGTGAGGGCACTGTCCGTATTATTTGTGAAGTATTTTCTGACCCAATCAGAAATCTGGATTGTTGAGAATTAGCAGTAGAGTTAGGTTTTAACATACACACTGTGTGTTTCTTAAGCCCATTGACAATTCTGGTTCCCGTCCCCCCCCCCCCCCGAGTGGGTCCAGTCTACTGATAACATGCTAGTTTTTCTTCTCAGCTAAGTGTGAGGAGGCAAGGACCAAAATCCCAGTGTATTTTATTGCCTGGGACAAAAAAAAAAAAGACTGTTTGGGGCAGTTTTTGTCACAGTTGTTTTGTGCATTTTAAAAAATGGAAGACTGGCTAAAATCCTGTTGCTTAGCACAGTAAGTTGCACTGAGTAGGCCCATTGAATCACTGGGGATTTGGTGAATCAACTCCTCCATAGGTTCCAGAGGTTTCAGTTGTTCACAACTCTTTGCATGACAAGGTTGGAGAATGTCTCCACTGGAGTTCTCATTCTGTATGGATCGTGTAACAGAGTATGGCTGGGGGAACAACATCTATTTTGGTAAATGAAGAGTTAAAAAAAAACGATGCTGGAAAAAAGAACGAACTATAAAAAGCCCAAGAAATGTGCTGAGAAATGCATTATTATCTATCTCAAGTAGTCATTTCTGGTTTGTTGTTGTGTTTTCTAATGTACCTGTCGGCAGTGTTGAGTTTTTTTGCAGTAGAAGGCAGAAGGAGGTACAGCTGTGCTACAGAAAGTGGATGTGTGTTTCTTTATAGAATCGGCTCTTGATTGATGTTGATGTGTCGCTTTTGGCAGCACATAATGAGGAAGATAAATTTGTTCATATTATGAGATTTACTCCAAGAAGAAAAATACTGTTCTGTTTACAAAAATCTGCATTTAGAAATTCTTCAAACACACTTGTGTTGTACCTACTTCACCCAACCAGTTCTTACAAATTAGAACAGAAATTATTGGCTATAGAATGAGAAGTACTCTTACCATTTCAGTGGTTTGTTATTTTTGCTATTAACTTCCTACAGTGTATTTTCAGTGTCATATTTTTTAATGAATTCCATTTAGCTGTTTATTTGAAAATGCAAATCTCTGTAAGTCTATTTAGAATTCCCACCTACTTGAGTAGAATTTACTTCATGTTACTTACATATAGAACTGCAGCTTTTCCTCAGACTTCTTGGAATATTAAAATAGAATATTCATCTTTCCACACCAGAATATTGGTTTGAATTGATATCAAAATGTGCACAAACGAGCACGCACACACACACGTACACGTACACACGTGTATGAGACACTACATGCAGATTAAATGTAATTTTTAAAATTAGAAATCTAGAGATCAGCATGTTATAGTTTAGTCTGACTGAGATTTCATCTTTATACCTTAACATTTTGAGATTATTTCAAATGAGTACTTAATTGTAATACTTAATTATTCTAGTGACAAGATGTCTAATACAAGACCTCTGGCAATTAACCTCATGTAGATTTGTCTTAAAGAACCAAGCAAAAGCAACAGTGTCTTCTAGTTTGGACAGTCATTAAATTCAAGTGCATATTGAGACTAGAGAACATTTGGCTCCTTCTATCAACCCTGAAAGTATGGAGAGGAAAAGATAACTATGTTAGGTAAAATAATACATGGGAAGAAAAGAAATATTTGTATTTCTAAGTTCAGAAAAATGGTAAGAAACCAATAAACAATTTACAGAGTTATGGGTTTTGACGTATGTTTAGGTTAACGGGATACTTAAGTTAACATGATTGCTGTTAACAAGTACTTACTGTTCTAATTTTATTTATGTAATTATAAATTACCATTCTCTGGTAAACTGCTGACTCCAGGCTAGCTGTGTCTGTCTTTTGATTAATGTTTGTTTGTTTTATTTAATTGCATATCTATGCTGCCTTTCTCCTGACAGAAGATACTACTTTTCATTTTTATATGGTTTAACTTTCCAGTGTCTAAATGTTTTTGCATTGTTGGAGGTTTTTTAAAGTGTGGACTCTCCTGCCTCTTCCTAACATCCTTTTACAACTGCTTTGCCTTCAGTTGTATTTGTTTATGTCACTTTCTGCAATCGGAGTATGAAAATACAACATGCTATATAAGTCAAGGAATTCCAGCTCTCTTTCTTCAATTAAGGCCTTGAGTTCCTCATGCTGTCTTTCCTCAATTAATGAACGGGCTTTCAAATAGCCATTCTGGTCTTGATTTGCAAAGTGGAACTCCTTTGTGTTTGCTTTAGCAATGTACTCTAGTTACTTAGTTGTGTGCCATCAAGTCAAAACTGACTTACAGCAACCCTAATAGGGCATTCAAGGTAAGTGAGATATTTAAGGAATAGTTTTACCATTTCTGTGGGTTTCCGTGGCCAAGTCTAAAAGAGTTAAATACTGCAGCTAAACTTGAGCAGTTAAGCAAAAACCACTTCTGTCATTAAGTGTTGTATGTAATGTGGTTGCATGGGTGTCATGAGCACATGGTATAAAGAAAGTGGGAGTTGCATCATTGAAATTATATAGATCACATATTTTGTTTATAAGCCTTTCTTGTAGTGTCCTTTGCTTGTTCAGTCTCAAATCTCTAGATTTATTCTAGAGATTTATTTATTTTGTATTATTTAGCTATTGTGATATATTGTGTTTGCAAACATATATCCTGTCCCTAAGCTGAGGACAATTCATTATGCAGCAGAGCCAGGGCGGAAGGAGGGAGACCTAAGCCCCCCTCACCCCCAAATCATGAGGCAACACTGCTGCCCTCAGTCCAAATCCATTATTTCCCTTGGGTCTCCTAGTTATCATATCTTTGGAGCTGGCAGGAAAATAAATCGAAGAAGGAAGAAGGCAGATGCGAAGTGGAAGGAGAAAGTAAACTGAGACATAGACCCTGCTTGCCAAAATTTGAACAATACCTGATATGAGTTCTGCTTTTGAGCTTGCAAATGTTTTATGCTGGCAGTTGTCATTTAAAAGAGTCTTTCTGCCCTTTCATGGAAAAAGATGCTAAAATACCAAGTTAGTTATAGCTCAGGCTTAACTATGGATGGCCAGCTGGACAGATTTTTTTTTGGAAGGAATTGTTTTAAATTGGTTTGTTTAAAGTTATATTTTAAAACTAGGGAAAGGATGTACTAAGGAATGACTTTAAGAAGAGAGTTCTATGCAGCATCCAGATTTTCCTTTATAGAGACTCTGGTGGAACATTTACTTTTTATTTTCTAAAGGTTATTTATTGAGCTCACAGAGTGCACTGAGCAGCTTTGCTGTGTGTCTATTGAAATGTAACCTGAATATGATTTTGGCACAACATTATAACTGCTGTATAATAATTAGGTCAGCCTGCCTCCCTTGCTTGGCAAAAAAACCACATTTGAGAGTAATGTAGCCATCTATCATTCTTCTCCAACGTTGGCCTTAGCCGAGTTTTCGTGAGGAGTCTGCAAAGTCACTTATGTAATTCTCTCACATGGCAGAGCATACCTTTCTCTGGTGTATAGTTTCGATGTTCATTTATCTGTGTTAAGTACACTTGTGGGTTGTTGCTGCCAAATTGGTTTTTATGCTTTGCCAGGCTGTGGCATCAGCTGCCAGCCATTTTAAGAACTGCTGCTGTATTTTTCAGTAGAGACTGCTGTTCTGTGCTTCAAGCAGAGCATATGCTTCAGTTGTAACTTATCAGAGCTTTGCCAGCATGTTAAGTAATAGAGGAATGTCTCTGCCCATGTTCAAAGTGCTTTTTCTCAGTAATAAATAATCATAGACTGTCACCACGTATCTACAATCGTGGGACAAGACAAATAGCTGTTCAGAAGAAAACTAATAGTAAAGGATATATAAAAATTAGTCCTTACCTGCAACTGGAAAATCCTTAACTGCATCTTCCCCTCAACCATCATTAGGTTCTCTGCATAAACATGCTGTTATGATGTGCTAATACAAGATAAAGTATCTTGCAGTACAGTCATTAATTCCATTGTTTATAGCAAAAAGAACTGGCATTCCCCCAAAAAATATACCTTAGGGTTGGAAGATAAGGTATTCTTTATGAGGACAGAGATGAAGGGGAGACAGAATGTAGGGTGCGGAAAAAAAGGCTCATGCGAACCTTTAGAGCAGTGGTCCCCAACCTTGGGCCTCCAGATGTTCTTGGACTACAACTCCCAGAAGCCTTCACCTCTGCTGGCCAGGATTTCTGGGAGTTGAAGTCCAAGAACATCTGGAGGCCCAAGGTTGGGGACCACTGCTTTAGAGGGCAATGGAGAACCGAGAAGCCTTGCCCTCACTTGGATCTGACCTTGTGGCATTTTCACACAGTTATATCCAGCTACTTGACTTTATGTCGTTGTCATGTTTTGATTATGGGGGACCCCAACCAAATTTGTAGATATGAATTAACAGCTGATAATAGCAAAATTCTTAGGGAATTTTGTTAGTGGTGCAGAAGTTGGTGGCAAAAGCTGTAACGGTGATAACTGTGAAATGAACATACGCAATACCTGCAGTTTCATTTCAAAGTATCAAAAGCCCTACTTCGTACTAAGATTTTGAGCTATTTAGAGTTATTTCAGTGTTACTTCCTACACCATAGGATTTTTTTTCCATATAAGAAAACTATATGGAGATACAAAATGATAACTGAATTTTAATCCTTTTCATATATGTGCAGATACACAGTTGAGAATGAGGATTCTGGTGGTTGTAGTCCAAAAATAACATTTCCAAGCTCTGTTTATACTAGATTGTGAGGTTTGTAGATCCAGTGAGAAGACGTACCCAGAGACAGAATATTTAATAAATAAGTAATCTGTCTCTGGGCATCTTTTCTACCAGGATCTGCAAAACCTACAATCTGTATGTCACCTGGAGCAGTTTTTAGAAAGGTAACTAATTTATTAGTCACTGCTCTGCAAACTGCTCCAGGTAACAAACAGATGTTTCAGTTCAAACTAACAGTTAAGTAAAACCTCTCCACAACAACTGGAACACTGAGATAAACAGAAGCAGCACATAATAAAATACTCTTGTAAATGGGAGGGGGGATTGTCTAGCATATGCCGTGCAGCGATGAGATAATCTGAAATATGTTCTCCTAGAAGTACCAAAACTTCACATGTTCACAATAACTTAAAAATGAAAGCCTTCTTGCTGTAAAATAAAAGGGTGTGGAGAGATGGTGAGGAAATGATTTCCAGACAATCTACATAGGAGAGCAAGATTTGTTGATATTGACCAAAGTTGTCTGAAATTCAGTAGAATGAATTTTGTGGAGCATATTTTCTGATGCTGTTAATACATTTCCAAACATTGTGCAGTTTTGTTCTTGTTTTCAGAAAACTAAGGGCTTGTCTGCTTGGGCTTCTTTGGATTGGGCTGGTGTGGGCTATATAGTCACTTGGGGTTGGGTAGAGGTGCAATATACCATTTGGTGTGATCCCTGCATTCAAATGGCATATCAGAACTCAAACAACCCTGTTTGGGTGGCCCAGCTTCTTCCACTGGGAATTTCCAGTATCATGAAGTGACTTAATAAGAGAACCACTTCAGGATATTGGCAAATTAAGCACTCCTCTGCCTTGTCTTAAAGGGCCAGTTGAGAAACTGGCTGCAGCTGAATCTGCCGCCATGGATTCTGCTGCAGGCAATACAGAGAGTATTCTGAAGTCTCTCTTTTATTAAGCCACTTGACAATGTCAGAAATTCCCACCAGAAGGAGTCTTGACAGCCAGGAAGGCTTACTTATGGTTCGTTTCCAGCATTTGTGCTGGAAACAAATCAAACCAGAATGATCCTACTCACACAAAAAAAGTACCGTATTTTTCCGTGTATAAGACGATACATTTATCTGAAATCTTTAGACTAAAAATTGAGGGTTGTCTCATACACAGAAGTAAGAGGGAAAAGGGATCAAAGTGCTGCAGGATCGTAGCCCTTTGATCCTGCAGCCCTTTGATCGCTGCTTTCCCCGCCACTTCCTAAGCCCCGTGGGGCTTAGGAAATGGCAGGGAAAGCAGCGATCAAAGGGCTGCAGGATCAAAGCGCTGTGATCAAAGGGCTGCCCACGGGGCTTATGAAGTGCAGGGGGAAAGCAGTCATGAAAGGGCTGCAGGATCAAAGGGCTGCGATCCTGCAGCCCTTTTATCGCTGCTTTCCCCCGCCACTTCCGCAGCCCTTTGATCCTGCTTTTGCGGGGCTTAGGAAGTGGAGGGGGAAAGCAGTGATCAAATTTTCTTATTTGGGGTTGGAAAAGTGGGGGTCATCTTATATATTGAGTTGTCTTATACTCAGAAAAATACGGTAACACTCTGTGGATGGGCTAGTATGCTGCAGCAAAATCATCTGATCACACTCTTGAGAAACGAACCAGCCTATCCCTGCAGTGGTCTGAACAGTGGGACAAAAGCCTGTGTAGTCAGCCTCTAATTTTGTTCACCTTAATTCTGCCAGCCAGTTATGTGTTTTAATTAACTGAACTAATGTCCTTTTATTTTTCCTGCTGTCATGGGCCTCCTTTTATCACATAGAGACTTTTACTGCTATTGTCATGCTAAGATGGTTTGTGTATTGTTTGGGGTCATTAACCTTCTTCCTTTGCTACATTTTTAAAAGGAAGTCACCTTATTCTGCCAGACCCTCCGATTTTGTTTGTTTGTTTACTAACTTGGGTACTCATTACATTATTTTTGTGATGGTGTAATGAACGGAAACAGATTAAATGATGATATTTAACAGGAATTGTACCATGGTGGAGAATTATTCCACTTGGGAAACTAAAATGCTAATGCTGAAACTACAAAACATCGGCCTAGCACTCAGTGTCAGTCCTAGCTAGAACAGACCCATTGAAATGAATGATATTTGTTAGGCTAACTAAGGCTTGTTGATTTCTGTGGGTCTGCTTCTTGTTGGACTAATTTTGAATTTAGCTCTATCTGTCCTGTGATACACCTGGTTTAAAACATAAACTATCAACCCTGTTGAAACTAGCCAATATTGTGGTATCAGTCATTACATGTGTTAATGCTTTGATTTTAGTGTCTACTGTAATATGGTTGAATCATTTTGTATGAAAGCCTAGGGTTATTAGTAAATGGAAATGACATCTTGCATTCAAGTTTGTATAGCAGCCGTAACAGTACAATCCTATACACATTTACCTAGGAGTAAGCTGCATTGAATTCTCAATGAGGTTCACTCCACAGAAGACGTGTGTAGCATATCAAGAATATACAAAGCCTAGCATGTTGAGCATTGCTTCTTATATCAGTGACTTCAAGGAGCACAATGTGTACATGTATTCACTAGGAGATCATTTTGACACCGAGTAATTTTGTTTAATGTATAATCATCTTGTATAAATAGTATTGGTGATAGTTTTATGGAAGTAATGAATGCATTATTACTCAAAGTTTCAGTTTAAGATAGAACATTTGAATTCCTTCATTAGGTAGGCAAGTGTTACTGAATTATCTTCAGAACAAAAAATATGTAGACATAGAACATCTTTTATTTTTAATTGCTGGCCTTTGCCAGAAGCTAAAAAGGGTTTAAAGGTACTGTGTTCTCTTATTGTTTGCTAAAATCAGGGCAATTTGAATGTGACAAATATCTTCATTACCTAAAGCAATGAGTACAATGAAAATCTTTTTTAAAGTAATTTTTAAGAAGTTAAATATTTTATAATTCAGGAAGTGTTTTTAAGAAAATGTTTCACAATCTGCACATGCTGAAGAATGCTAAATACTAGCTTTTTTTCTTAAAGGTGTTCAGATTTCTTACCTTGTTATTTGTAAGTTTAATTTCATGTAATAATTTCATTGAGTTAAACTAGTGTTGGTTCTGCCTAGGGGACATTGACTCATTGGCTAAGAATCAGGTGGCACACACCATTGATGTGGAGTAGGTGTTCTTTGGGGGTGGACACCAGAAGGGCAGCACCAAGTATCCCAAACAGTCATGGAACACAGAATATCGCCTTCTGAGACCGGTGGAGCCTTTCTCCTCTTAGCAGTCTGTGTGGTCTGAATGTTGTGTAGCAAAGGATCTTCATCAGTCTTCATATGTTCTTATAAAAGAAAGTGTGTCAGCAGTCTCCTTGTAATTTCAGTTTAGTTTGGGAAGGGGGACAGATCAGAAAGCTTTGATGTAATGATTCTTCTTCTGTATTCTAGGAGTGAATGCCCTATGCTGTATTTTTATATCGGTGTTTATATTAGTGCTTGTGCCCACAGATCCTCACATGCAACTGCATGTGAGAATCCGTCCCCCAGTTTAGCTGTGAAACAGATTTCTGGTGAGTTTGGGAGAAAGGGACATCTGCAAAGGAAACTCAGAAGGAGGGCAGGTTCAAGGTTTGAGGTTCAAGGTTGTACCTAAACAATCTAAATAGATTACTCCATAGTCCAGTCAGCAAGCAATCCTAAAGCAACAATGTTTTGTACAGTATATGATAAGGGCTTTTGCTTTTGACTTTGTTTGAAAGACAGGTAACTTGAACACCTTCCAAAAGGCATTTAAGCCAATTGCTTTGTGGCAAAGCAACAATCTGGTAAGAGGGAAGTTTAGAATGTGATTTAGACAGATATTAGTGAACAAAGCAGCTAGATAGGGATGGGCTAGGAGACGGGGCCAGATAAGCTCAGTTAATAATGAAACCACTTAGATCTTCGATGTGAGAGACGTCAGAGAAGGCCTGGCTATGGAAACAACAATAAAAAAGGGGATTGAACTAGGCTAGGCTAGGCTCTACATCTTCCTCATTCTGCAGTGGTCACCTGCAAGAGTCTTAAGAATGTTTTTGAAGGTGTTGGTAGAAGCCAATAGCCATTCTAGGATGGACTTGTTTCTTTATCAAGCTGTTCATTGGTTGAAATCCTGTGTTGTGTTCATGTTGATGCTCTGGAGTCATATACCTGTTCAATATACTGTAATTTTAAGCAGATTAACTACTAAGATTTATCAAATAAACATCTGTTTCAGTGCTGGAATCTGTCTCAGTTTATATTTATACCCAAGTCAGAGGATAAATGGATAAATTAAAAGATGAAATGTCGTCAATTTTAGCATAAGTGCTGCACTACCAACATTATAAATTACTATTATTTGCCATGTAAAACATTGGGATTGCATAAAGTTTTTGTTGCTCCTGGTCTCAGTCTTGTTACCAAACTCCTGTCTTCAGAGGCAGAATGTCACAACCTCATACAATACAGAATAACTGGATTGCCTGGATTTTGTGTACCTAAATGAGTCAAATTCTTTCCACTCCTTTGCTATTAGAAATAGTTAGGATACAAAATCTTGTCCTGGTATGGAGTGTGCCACTGTGGTATTTCGTCTGATTAAACATTTTTGAATAGTGAAAAAGAAAATTGAAGATTAAAGAAAGGCTGATAAAATTTGGCCATATCTCTGTCAGCCATCACAGAGCATGGCTTTTTGAATACTTCAATAATTAATTCTTGAACACTGGCAAGAAACAAACAAACAAAATCTGTATAGAAACTACATTAAAAATATTTCTTGCTTTCTGTTAGTGGTAGTGCATTCGCAGGGATAAAGAGTTTCCTTGATCATGTGAAGTGTATTAAATTTATATGAATTTAACCATTTGCTCAGTAAATTACATCTGGTGTCTTCAGTTCTTTCCAAACATATGGTGAATCAAAACATAATATTTTGTAGTTTATTCAACATTAGATAGGTTTTTTAAAGGTAGAAGTGCTAGAACATCAGGGAAACAGGCATTTTCATAAATAATTTCATTCCAAAAATTTTGTTTGCTTATGTAAATAAAGTAATTGCTGTGTTTGTTGGTCTTTAGGAAAAAACGACACATAATTACATTTCCAAACTTAACATTTTGAAATTTTTATTAAGTATTGGAAATCATGTTTGTAAGTATTTGTGAAGAGTGGGCAATAGTTATTACTCACCCATTAGGATGTTCTCAGTATTTGAAGATCTCATTGTGTTACACAAATAAAGAGATTGTTGTATCATTTTGCTCAGTGATGAACCCTATAACTCAAACATTTTGTACCCCCTGTCTCAGAAAACAGAACAAGTTTGTACTTTAAATAGCAGTTGAATAGTTACTGCACGTATTACTGTAAGGAGACACTCTGCATTGCTTTGCATATCTCCCCTTACTTAAGGAATGGGAAAACTGATTTCAATTTATTTTTTCCCCTCTCTTCTGTCATTTCAGGACTATACGTTGACAATGTACTTTCAGCAAGCATGGAGGGATAAGAGGCTTTCGTATAATGTAATACCTTTAAATCTTACACTGGACAATAGAGTAGCAGATCAGCTTTGGGTTCCTGATACCTACTTCCTGAATGACAAGAAGTCATTTGTACATGGTGTCACTGTGAAGAACAGGATGATTCGTTTACATCCAGATGGGACGGTTCTCTATGGCCTCAGGTCAGCATCAAACATTTTAAACAACATATCTGAACCTTAAGACTAATTCTTTTTTTTTATCTTCCTTCCTAGCTTTTCGTAACATGGGGTTGTACTCTTTCCCAAGTAGCTTGGGACTCATTTTTCTGTCTTAATTACTTTGAGAGATGATGAGCTTTACAGAGACAAAAATAAGAAAGAAGGAAGAGAAGGGATTTTTTTTTTGGCTGAGCTGTTGAGCGAATCCTGATAGAGCAGCAGGATGTTGTGTATGCTTACTTGGAAGTAAGTCTTAGAGAGTTAGGATGTGACTGCACAGCAGGAAAAATCATGTTCATCTCACAGGAATTGGCAGAGAGAGTGGAGGAAATTGCCACCGTGCACTTATTAGCACCTTGTTAACATTGCTCTATACTGCAGGTCTCCAGATTTGTACAAGGCACGACTACAATAGAGCTACCTTAAGCTGCAAACAGCTTGTCATCAGTTTCGTCCTCTCTGCTGATTTCCTCCTTGTACTTCATGTAGTTGATGGAAAATAATGCAAATCAGATGGTTTCAGCCGTATTATTTTTCAATCTAGTCACCCTCTTAGACTTATTTCTAGGTAAGTGGTTAGCCCAGACTAGTGTCTGGTAAGGAAACAATGATGAAAAGAAAGGCTCTTTCTGATGGTGTACTTTTTATAGCAAACTTGGATATTCTAACCACAAATACAAGAACTGATTTTGTTCTGGAGACATTCTTTCCTGTATGTTTGATTACAAATTAGTTATATCTAACTAAAATTGAGGGATGGGGTATTATTATCTTGACCGCTTAGCTGCATAGCAGCAGCATATTTGACCTAGGCTATTGTTAATGTTCAGTGGGTAAGAACGCATTATGGTATCCATGTAGTGTGTGAGAATTTTACTTCTTTTCCCTCTTTAATTTTTGTCATTGTTACATTTCAAGTGAGTTTGGTTAAACAACAAACCAAAAAAGTAAGTTCTGGTCACTTACAGGTGCTCTTGACTGAGCATGCTGTGGTTTTAACTGTGGCAAAACAATGCAAAGAGATCACTCTGTGTTAGAGATAACAAACAAATCATTGTGGCCAAACTCACATCACTGTTCCAGATAAGTGATTCTGCCAGACTCTGGTCTCTGAGAAATCGTGAAGACTATGCTTACCTCCTGCTGATCAATCACAAAACAGAGCCAGCCAATTTGAAAATGACATGAGCGTTGAACAGCTCCTGCTTTATCAGATATTTTAATGACTTAAAAGAATTTCCTCTTTTACTAAGCTAGCAGGAAGATATAATTGAGTCTTCCATATTTGTGGTGAGAACATGTAGAGCCATGCTTCCAGAACTGTCTTTTGCAAAGACAATTTTGGAAGCCCAGTTATTGCATTTCTTTTGCAAAGTAACAAAGAAGTGTGTTTGCATGTAGAGATTTGTACAAAAAAAGAAGCTTCAGGAAAGGGAATATTTAACCTTTCTCCAGGCTTTGTCTCAACTGATGGTGGAGACACATCTGGGAAGAGTATAGAGTTCAACGGTTATGGAAAAGTCAGGAAAGTGTTCAGTGTCTCTGCCCCTCCCCCCAACCTGGCCGCTTACCCCTTACAAGTCCTTCATTGCTCTGTTGCAGCAGACAGGCAGCAGGCTGGATTACTAGACACGTGTTTGCCATAGAATCTCTGTTTAGTCATGAAATACCTGAACCAGAACCCTACAGTGAAAATCTGTATTTATAAGGGTTATATCTCTAGTAGTTTTTATATCTTGCCAACTGCCTGTTGCACAATTCACTGTGAATTAGGACACAACTGAACATGTGATGGATGGGTGACAATGTAGCACACACTGCTTGCACAGTTGCCCATTTATACCCTACAAATCCAGCAGGATTCTGGCCTTTATGTTCAGTGCTCAAATTCCTTTGTCTAGATGAGAGAACATGGCCTTCTTGTAAACAGAAAAGGGGAAAAATAATTTCTGCATAAGATGAGTTCCTTTAGAAGAGCAAGCTAATTTCTTGTTTCCATGGTGTTGTGACATGTTCAATGATTCAACATTTGGCCTCCATGAACTTCTGAGAGTTTAATGGAAGCTGAACTTGTGTGAGCAATCTTTACCTCTGCTTTGACTTGACAGAAGAAATAAAGGGGATGTAGTATTTAGTTCATTTTTAATGCAGCTGAAGACATATTTGTGTGATCAAGAAACGGGAATGTCTAACGTAACAACAGTGACATCACATAATTGATTGTTGCTTGTTGCGAATGTCATTGCCTCTTTACACTCAGCTTTGAAATCAGAGCATATCTTAATGGCATTAATCCTGTATTAGGAAGAAAATAATAGGACGTAGACTCTTAAGTTTAAACTATTATTGAATATAGCAGGGCTGATATATATATATATATATATATATAAGCAGAGTTAGAATAATGTCTGCACTGTTTATAAAGCTAGTTCCTCCTAAAAAGTCCCAAGTTCCTCTCACAAAGATTGTATTTGATTGTATTGATTGGTATTTGAATTAGAAGATTAGTTTAAGTTCATAGGTACCTGGCTATACCATCTCTGTGTCTAAAAAGAGGGACTCTGATGAACTGCTGTATGTTAAAATTGGTGAAGTGTTTGTTGACACTTTAATTTCAGCTTAATTATTTATACTTCTTTGCAACCTACCGTCTTTGCAAACTGTGTGAGTTAATGCACTGGAAAGAAGCATTTTGTTCTTTGTTTTTATTAGAAGGTTTGAGTGACTTCCTTTTTTCCCAGTATTTTGCGGCCGTCTACTCAAGTAGAGCACAATTCTATTGGAATGTTGGGACACCAGCTCCTTTGACTTTGCTGGAATGTGCCATCTGCCTGAACAGATGGAAAACATGTTACACGACCAGAGGGAGATGTCAAAAATCGAACCACAAGGAAAGGAACTACATGCAGACTTTAATATATATATATATATAATATATATATATATATAAATATATATATTATAGAATAATAGATCCTAGATGTTGGAATTACTTAAAGAATTTGGCCTAGGCACTAGATACTAGATCACTGCTGTTTCTGGAGCCGCTTATGTTCTTAGGGCTTGTAATGGGAAAGGCATCCCAGCCCTCTAGCTTTCAGATTATGGCTTTTCTCTGAGGGTATAAAATGTTTGAATACCACTCCTTTTCAATATGAGCTGAAATCTGAATCAGCTTGAATGAGAAGAGTAATAATGCTTATCATTTATATAGACCTTGCATATCTGCTCAAAGGTCAAATACTTCATTTTAGTAATGCGTTACTCTCTTTCTGCTAAGTATCTTAAGCTGAGAGACGGTGGCTTGCTTGAAACTACACAGGCAGTCTGTAGCTGAGATGAGAAGTGAAGGGGGACTTCTTTGTAGCAAGGTTGTGAGTAGGATGTTTTCATAGAATTTGGAAATAGAGACTTGTCCTGTTTCTGAATCATTTGTATAGCTGCCACATTTTTGTGATCAGCAAAATGTTAACCATATCTGTCTTAATGACCCCATAGCTTTCTCCTCCTCCTCCTCCTCCTCCTCCTCCTCCTTCTTCTTCTTCCATTCTTAACCTGTACTCTACGGACCCCCCGGAGGGCCGTGATGTCCTCATAGGTGGTCTGTGAAGGCTTGAAGAAATGTTACTATCTTTTGCATTTAAAATAGAATGAAAGAATGAAAGAAAGAAAAATGAAGCTACAACAAAATCTTAATTTCCCTTGCTTGTTTGTGTAAAACTTGGCTTTTCTAACCTACGCCGCCATTAAAAAAAAAAAAAGTAAAAATCGGTTATGAAAATAACTGATAGGAAATAACTGATATTTCTGCACACGGTGAGAACGTGCAGGAGAATGACTCTGATTGACTGAGAGAAGACAGCACATTACATTTCTTGCTACTGCGTAGACAGAAGCTGTGGAAAGAGAGTTGGAGACAGTGTCAGTGTGTGAGTGTTCAGACGGACTGTGATTATGTTTCTTCTTCAATTTCTCCTAATAAAACCATTTGGTTATTGTTGGGTAAAGAGTCTTTTCAATACTGTTGCAGTTAATTTCATAGCAATACATTTTGGCTGAGCCTCAGAATGGATCACTGGCTGAATTTGAAACATAAAATAATTGATGCTGTTGATGAAGGTGCTTTCCAGTCATCTTAAAAAGTGTCACAGTTATAGCGAGGAATATTTGTCAATTGACTTCAAGTGTACAGGTCCCAAAGACAAGCAACTACCACAGTGTGTGTTGTGTTATGAGATATTGTCCAACAAGGCCATGAAACCATCAAAATTGCGAAGACATCTCGATACTAAACACAAAGAACATGCCACAAAGAACATCAAGTTTTTCAAAAGTAAGGAGCATTAGCTTCGGAAAAGTTAATGGTAAAAAAGACTGCAACTGATTGTAACAATGAAAATGCATCAAGAGCCTCATTTGAAGTTTCTCAACTAATAGCAAAACCCAGAAAACTACACACAATAGCTGAAGAACTTATATTACCTGATGCAAAAATCATGGTTTCTGCATTGATCAACGAGAAGGCTGCTAAGGACCTTTCCTTAATACCTTTGTCAAATGACATAATTAAGAAGCGAATCGACAGTTTGTCAACCAATATCAAGGAACAATTATTAGAAAGAATTCTCATGCCCCCCTATTTTGCACTGCAATTGGACAAAAGCACAGACATAACAAACAAAGCGACCTTACTGCGCTATGTTAGATGTGAGCACGAGATAAATGTTTTCAGAGACATACTGTTCATCTCCTTGTTGGTACACAGTACAGTTAAAGAAGTATTTAACAGCTTAAACAGGTTTATAACATTTCAAGACATGGATTGGTTGAAATGTGTTGGAATTAGCACAGACAGGGCATGAACAATGTCTGGAAAGCTTACTGGACTTGTAGCACAGATTAAGGTAATCATACAGTCGGTGACTTGCTGCATACATAGGGAAGCTCTAATTGCTAAGAAGATACCAGAAAAATTAAACCAGACCTTAAATGAATCACTTAAAATTCTCACTTTTATAAAACACAAATCACTGAATTCAAGACTTTTTGAACAGCTTTGCAAAGATTTGGACAGAGAACACCACCAACTTTTGCTACAGATTTGTTGGCTATCATGAGATAATGTTTGTGTTGTTTTTGAACTGAGAGACAAGATAAAATTATTCCTCATGGAGAAGCAATTTCACCTCAGTAATCATTTGACAGATTTTTCCTGGTTAGTCAGTTTCGCATATCTGTCAGATATCTTCACCAATTTAAATACAGTGGTGCCTCGCAAGACAATGTTAATCCGTTCCAGACAAATCGCTGTCATGCGAAAACATCGTCTTGTGAAACCAAATTTCCCATAGGAATGCATTGGAATTTAATTAATGCGTTCCGATGGGAAAGAAAAGCACAGAAACTTAAAAAAAATTAAAAGAAAGTCACTTACCAGGTACTGTAGACTGAGCCCGGCTTCTCATAGTGCCTGGTAGCAGCGGAACATCCGGAAAAGAGCACCAAACAGCTAAAAGCTGGCAGGCAGCAGGCAGCAGGCAGCCGGCAGCCATTTTGTGCTCTTCTCCGCTCCTTCCCCCTCCCCTCTCCCGACCAACAGCTGATAGGAGCAGGGTTTCTGAGGCTTCTGCAGGCTTTCCCAGCAGGGAAACAGGCAGTGGAAAAGCACCCCAGAGGCTTCTGAAAGCGGTGCTTTGCCAAGGGGTGAGTGGGTGGGGGTGGGTGGGTGGGTGGCAGGGGCAGGCCCGCCACCCCCCCACGCCACCCCCACTGCAAAGCGCTGCTTTCAGAGGCTTGCTGGGTGCATTTCCACTGCATGTTTACCTGCTGAAGAAGCCCCGGCAGCCATTTTGTCCTCTTCTCCGCTCCTTCCCCCTCCCCTCTCCCGACGAACAGCTGATGGGCGGGCTAAAAAGAGGCTTTCTCTGCCCTGAAAATTCAGGGGGAAAAGCTAGAAATAAAAAAATTCCGCTTTTCCCCTGCGCCCCGGGAGGCTTCTGAAAGGGGTGGGGGGGTCACGGGAGAGGCCCCCGAACATCGTCCAGCGAAAAGCGCCCATAGGAATCATCGTTTTGCGAAGCGCAACAGCGATCGCAAAACCTCATCGTCTAGCGGATTCGTCGTTTAACGAGGCAATCGTCTAGCGAGGCACCACTATATGCTCAACTTAAATCTTCGAGGAGAAAAAGCTAGTTTTTCAAGCTGAAAACAAGATTAAAAGCAGTGATCAAAAAGTTTGAATTGTGGCATCATCGCCTATCGGACCATAACCATGAGACATTTCCAAACCTCACAGACTTTCTTGGTTCCACCGATGAAGAGTTGTCTGAGGAGGATATCACTTATCACATGACATTTGGAAGATTTGCAACATAGTTTCCGTGACTATTTTCCTGTTCCTAATGCAAGAAAAAACTGAATTAGAGATCCATTTTCAGTTAATGTGTATGAACTAGAGGGGCTCACAGCAGCAGAGGAAGACAAGCTCATAGAAGTATCCACAGATAGTGCTCTGAAATTGCAGTTCAAGGAACAGTCCCTTCCAAATTTTTGGGCTCACCTACAAGCAGATTTTCCAGAAGTATCAAAAGGGCTATGAAAGTATTGATGCCTTTTGTAATGACATACTTATGTTTAAAAAAATCATTCTCTGCTTTTGTTTATCTTTAAAAGAAGTATGGAAACACTTTGAAAAATATAGAATCAGAACTCAGAATACAAGTTTCAGCTATTAAGCCTGATATAACAAGACTTGTAAGTGAAATGCAGCACCAGCCTTCTCTTTAATTATAATTATGTGAATATTATATGTTCCCTTTTTTTCCACCCAACTTATATTTAATGAGGTACAATTTTGTACAAATTATATTTATATTTTCTAGCTTCCATTTTCATGTGACATTTTGTAATTTCAGTTTCTCCAACAAGAATTAAATACAGTGATGATGATGAGTAGTGTGGAATCATTCCAATAAAAATATTATATTATAATATTAATATATAATATATTATAATGTTATAATATAATATTTAAAATATTATAATAGGAGTGTGTGCATTAAAAGATTTACTTATTTCTCTCTTCTCTTGAAATTTTAAGACCCTTCATGAGGAACTTTAAATAAATATTTGATGCACTTTAAGGTTTTAAATCTTGAGTTAAGTCTTGGCGGTCCATGGCAACAGAAGATATTTAAAGGGGGCCCATGGTAAAGAAAAGGTTGAGAACTGCTGCATAAGAAATAAAAGAAGAAAAATACCTTGGGTTAAAATCTTTTTTATAGATAACATTTTAAAATGCAACAAATATTTAAAATCCCTTCATTTTACCGTTGGAAGGGTTCTTGAAGTTTTTAAAAGTTTTGTTCTCAAATATGGCCAATCTTTTCCTCCTGTTTGTCAAAGTATGTTCACAGCAATAAAACAATAGAAGTTGTGGTAGAGTAATCGATAGTACTTGGATCAGCTAAGGGAAAAAAAACCACCTCTCTCTTTTGGGAACCACTGCTGAGAAAGTCTACATGCAGTCAATAGTCAACTGTCTAGCTCTGATGCAAACAATAACCCATCTCTCTTGAGTCCTCTAAAAATTACTGTAGCATGTCTTCCAGCTTGGTGTAAAAAGCCACAATAAATAATAATGTGTTTTCTTTACTGCATCGGAAGAAATTGAACTGTGAAATACTTATATATAAGCATTTTTCTTGGTTAGCAGTTTTCTCCCCACCCCTGGCCTGGCCATCTTCTGGCCACTATCAAGTTTTTACTGCAACTGTTAAATTTTATTTAGCCTGATGATTCTTCTCTAGCTGATTATATTTTGTTACTGTTTTACAGCTATATACCAATTTCTGCCCCCATCTCTCTCTCTCTCTCTCTCTCTCCCTCTCAATTTTTTTTTATGTCACACAAAACATAGTTTAGGAGACAATAGTAGATTTTTTTCTATGCTTCATCTGTATTTTATTAGATAACCTGAATTGTATCAATTAAACATGGAAGAAGAATAAAGGAGAAATTCAGGAATATGCTTTCTATTCGAACAACAACAACAACAAAAGAATTCAGATATTTTCAGTCATCCTCAGTGTTCTTGTGTTTTTGAACTCATCATTATATGTTTGGATAGAATATAATAGAATATGTTATTGACTTCACAATCAATATCTTGATTTTGAAAAAGATCTTAAAAAGAATGGATGTCTTGCTGAGAGCAGGGAAAGACAGAGCCAAGACTTCTGCCACCATTGACTGATGTATGTTTCACTTGGACCAAGCCCTAATCATTTTGCAGGTCTTGAATATAGACATCTGTCAAAAGGACAAAAAGTAATATTACCAAACAACCAGGATAAGGGCTTACAGTATCTAGCCCTATCTGTCCAGCTTGTTTCTTTGAGTCATTTCTAAGAAGGTGAATTGAAGTTGATATCTTGGGTGCTGCCAAGAAGTGTACATATACCTGCTGAAATTTTCACTAATTACAGTGTTCACAGGATTACCTATCTCACTGGAAGGATGACTTTGCTAGATGACAGTGCCCTTACTCTTTTGCTCTTAACAATTGTTTAGCAAGCCTTAAAATAATAATTGTTTGCTATCAAGTCATTAATTGGATAGGGTCATCATGGGTCAGAGGTAACATGGTGGAATATAGCAACAAATTGATTCTGACTTATAGCAACTCTTTTCAAGGTTTTCTAGGTATAAAATACATGTGATTTGGCAGACCCTTCTGGAGATGCTTTGGGACTGTATAGTTTGCCTAAGGTCCCACAGGCCGGCTTTTCTCTTCGGAGGCACAGAGGGGAATGGTTCTAACTGGTCCGAACTCAAGTGTTCCAACTTAGTGAGCTATCCAGCTAGCTAGCAAATCATGCATTGTCATAAATTTCTTCCATAAACTATATAGACGTAAGGACCAAAATTCTGTTGTTTAGCATAGTAAATCACACTAGAATAGGACCACTCAATGGGGATTTGGTGAGTCAACTTCTCCACAAATTCGGTTGAGTCAGACGGGCTTACTCTAGTGTAACTTACTATAACATACTGTATTTTTCCATGTATAAGATGCACCCCACTTTTCTAATCCAAAATTTAGAAATCGGTATTTTAAACATAAAACAGAACACATTTTTATTTAGTAATTAGGTAACATTTACATACCAGTACTGTCATATTATGCATCACACTTTAACTTTATTCAGCCTCTGGGCTCAGAACACTCGGACATTAGGAGTTCCTGTTGCATCTGAGCACTGTTGCAATTGGTTTGTTCAGCATCCGCTGACGTCAGTTACATAAGCCTCCTGACTGGAGGCAGCTAAGCCTCCTGATTGGAGGCAGCTAAACCTCCTGATTGAAGGAAGCCTGTTTGCAGAGGCAAGATGTGGGCCATTTTGTTCGCTCCTCAGCTTACTTCCATGTATAAGACAACCGTCATTTTTTAGTCTAAGGATTTTAGGAAAAAGTAGTGTCTTATACATGGAAAAATATGGAAGTTGCAACTAGAGTATGCCCAGTTGTATCATTGAAGCTTATGGAGAGGTGGGCTCACCAAATCCCCACTGATTCAATTGGTCTGCTGTAGTGCAATTTGCTACACTAAGCAACAGGATTTTCGCCAAAATGTTCAAATTTGGCATACTATATTATAATTGTACAAAGAAGTTGCAACTTCAGCATTTACAAATGTAGTGTGTTCCTAAGAGTATAGCATCCTGTAGGATTTTACCTTTTCTTTAGTGCTTCTCCAAAGAGGAGGTATGGTACATACAGATAGCCCAGCATAAAAGGAATGTCCAGTGTAGAAAAGTGAAGGGTAAACTTTTATTCCTTCCTAATAATGTGTGAGGCTCCTTTCCTGGGTTCATTCACAAGTAGCTTCGCCCTGCAAACCAAAGTATGGTAGTTCTAATCAATAAGCTAAGCCCTGAATGATGTTTTAAAAGTTTTTTAAAATATATATTAACTGATAGATTGTGAATTTGAAACAGCAATATTATATGTATCACAAATATGCATAAAGGAACTGTTCATGTATGTGTGATGCTATCAGGTGATGCTCACTTGCCTTCTTAAAAAACAGTCTCTTGTATTGTGACCCTATTCAGGCACAACCCTTAATTTTAAAGTCATAGATGGGTGCAGCCAGCTGACTAGAACCCTGAGGTAACAGAGAGCCTTGTTGTGCAGCAAGCACATAGCTGAAGGAGAATTAGTGGAGGTGGCTGGCTGGATGGTTGGAATTTTTTACTGGAAGAGGAGTTTGGAAGCAGAGGAGGCTCTGCAACACTACTTCAAATCACAAACAGAGATAGGAAAGTTTTCTGTTTTGGACAATAATTTCCCAGAATCCTGAGCAAGCATGGCTGTCCTGAGTCGGGGATTTTAGAGGCTTTAGTCCAGAAAAGTAGCTTTCCTAGTCTCGAATTAATAAGTCTCATACATTTAAAAATAATGTGTGTGGTTCCTGCATGTATGAAAGACAAAACTGGGACATGATGTATGTATTGCCATCCTTTGATGTTTTCCATGTGAAATTGATATGCGTTATCTGGATGCGTATGTCCTTGAGAATACTGTACATTGCATATTTATATATTAATAAAAATGTGACCCTTCTTTATAACATAATAATGTTTTAGTGCAGGTTACAGACAAAAATTTAAGACATCAATAAATGTAAAGGCACTCTTTAAATTAGTGCTATACTGTATTGAACAGGGCTGTTAAGTTTAGATTACTGCCTGAAAAATCAGACCCAAAGGTGTAAAAGGCATCAGTTGCACATTAGGGAAACAGAGAGAAACAGAGATTAAGATATACACAATCTTTTAACAATTTCATTCGCTGTCAACACAAAAGTTGTATAGTTCTTCAGTAGTCTGATTTTTATCTTGTTAATGTTCAGTTGCAGTCCTGCTTTGACACTTACTTCTTCCACGTTCACTAAAAGCCATTTCAGGTCATTGCTGTTCTCTGCCAGTAAGGTAGTGTCATCTGCATATCTTAAATTATTGATGTTTCTTCCACCAATTTTCAATCCTTCATCTGAATCTAGTCCAGCTTTCCATGATATGTTTTGCGTACCAATTGAATAGATATGGGGATAAAATACACCCTTGTCTGACAGCTTTGCCTGTAGGAAACCATTCTGTCTCTCCATATTCTGTCCTGACCATAGCTTCAGGACAATCAAATACTGATTTTGTTTCAGAACCATCCGTAGCTTCTCATGATCCACACAGTCAAAGCCTTTATTGTAGTTTATAAAGCATAGACTGACCTTTTTCTGAAATTCTTTGATGTGGTTCAGTAACCAGTGGATATCTGCAATATTTTGAGTACCTCTATTTTATTTCTACATTGACTATCTGGTTATGTCCACATGTACACTTATCTGTTCAGTGGCTTAAGCATGTATTTCCAATAAACAGATTGTTGGCTTTGCAGAACTCTGTAATTTGTTCTGTAGCTGCTCTCCAGAAGTTTTTCTGCCCCCATCACCTTTAGAATTATCCATTCTCTTCTGCTGATGTGGTCATTACTTCCGAAGAGGGTGGACACATCTTAATCTGGTATTTCAGCTATGGCCATTCCACCTTGGGTGACTCTGCTAAGAATCCAGGCTCATAATGCCATCTGGCCTCTTGACAGCATTGCTGTTGGCTTCGCTGATACACTCAAGCCCCTTCATCATTGTCTCTGCAGTTATTTTTGCTGGGACAAACATGATAACAAGGAAATATGTGCAATCATCAAATATACAAGAAATTGGAATGTAGGATAGTTTCTAGGTATGATTATATTAATGATTTTTCCTACTTAATTTTTTTTCAAATAACAATGATAACTTGAGTTAACAAATTTATATTAAATATTTGGATGCATTTTTTCTGCCAAGATAAGAAAGATTTTATCTGTCTCATCTGGTCGCATCTTGCTTGTTTCACCTCATTTAATTTTCCCTAAGCTTCATCTGTTCATCTGATTTCAATATAATCTAAATCTGTGATCTGCAAGATTTCTAGGACAGTGTTCAGTGTCTTGATAAGAAAGATGAAAAAAACAGCAAATTCATCTTGTGGTGCCTTAAAAATATGGTGTAACCTGAAGTCAAATCCATGAAGTGTTGTTTTAAAATTATAGATGTATCTACATGTATACCAGTTTCCAAGAAAGTAGCTGTGTTAGTCTGTCTCACCTTGCTGACAAAATTAAAAGAGGAAAAAACTGAAAAAGGTGGGGGCAAGGGATAAAATTTTAAGGCACCTTAAAGAGTAACAGACATATTTCAATATGAACTTTTGTGGATCAAATGCCACTTGTTCCTGTACATTTTGGTCCAGAAAAGCTCATACTGGAACAAATTGCTGCAACTAAAGCATTTGGAACCCATGACCAACCATTTTCTCTTTATTTGGGGGCCATGTATAAAAAATTGCTATGTAATCTTTCTCGTATGTCTGAGAAACTGGACTTCATCCATGAAAGCTCACATTTAAATATAGCAGTTAATTTTTAAGGAGCCACAACATTTTTGCCTTCTGTAATTTTTCTTTTTCTTTTCTTTTTGTCCTGATATTCTAGCAGAGACAAACACCACTACCTCTTCTAAATCTTTTTAAAGTGTCATAATATTTTGTCATTTGGGATTTTTTCCCTCTGTTTTTTTAAAAATCTTTAATTTTGTCAATGTGTTTATAGCTCTTTCACACACAGTGTGTGTGTGTGTGTGTGTGTGTGTGTGTAAAAAGACACAGTGCAGACATATATTTTGGAGAAGTGTAAATAGTGAAGTGAGGTGGAAATGAAGTGCAGAAAGTTCAGGCAGTGGCACATTAGACTAATATACTTGACTTCAGAAAAGATGTAGAGGACTGTGGATTGAATCATGTACTAAGGTGATTTCTGGCGCTACTGAAAGGAGTAGAAGTGGATTGACTTCAGTACAATAAGGATTCTGTGCATAATTTATATTGGGATGCTAATAACTGAGAACTGAGCAGGAAGAGAAAGAAGTGTAAAGTAACACCAACAAGTTATTAAATTAATTATATGGCATTAACTATCAAAATGTTTGTTAAGTATTTCTCACCGCAAGTTACTGTTGTTACTGTTACTATTACTATTATGATGATGTGCTGTCAAGTTGGTGACCCTACTGGGGTTTTCTATATGTAAAATTATCTAATACAGTTCACCAGCCCTTCTTTCCAACGATGCTCTGGGACCATGCAGCTTGCCCAAGGCTGCACAGATGGCAGGGCACATACCCCATCAGCCAGATATGCTCCAGGTGATCTCAATTGGCCCCTTTCCTGGAAAGCACAGTGAGGATATAACTAGAGAAATATTAAAGGAAGTTGTTAAGAAAGCAGTTTAATGAAGTATTGGACCAGTAATATAAAGCTGCCAGTTTGAGGTACAGTGCTTTGTTACATGAATACCCCATCTGGGACCACTGAAAGAAAGATAATTGCAACTGTTTGTTTTTTCTAAATACTAGTATTATGGGTTACCATTTCCCCCAGAAGCCTTGTTTTATCCTCTCCTGCAGTTTAGATGAGATGAATGAGCATCTAGTGGTAGGTTTTAAACCACTGGTGTGCTAGAGGTTATTGGTTGAAGAGTATACAATCATAAATAATCATACGACTCCAATCTGTATCCCAACACAGTTTGATTAGTTTGATGGGAGCTTAGCTGGTGTCTCTCCTTGTGTTACATTCCTGTCTCTTCCATTCCCTTATCCTGCTTACTTTAGTTGGGAAGCAGGAAAGCTTTATTTTCGTGGAACAAGAAATAAAGGTTCTTCTTTGTGGTCTCTATGATTCACACTAACGGGTTGGTCTGGCCTGTGCAAATGTCCTCAGAATCTTCCAGAGTCTAGAAAAAAGTTATTAGCCCCACCCTAGCACTTAGTACATGCTCCTCCACCCAATGGCTAACACTCAATTCCTTTTTGATAGCTGCTGTAGCAGTACCTCAGCGGTCCTCCGGAGCCTGATTAACTCAAACCTTTCTATAAATAGCTCATTCTTCAGTTTACCTTTTTCCTATCTTTCATTTGTTAGTCCTCTCTTTTCCGTTAAAAAACATTGTATTTTGTCATTATTTGTTTCAACTTTTTATGGCCTCCTCAGCCCCATTCAAGAAGTGCAAGACCTGTAGTAATAAAATCCCTCTCTCAAATGGACACTCAGAGTGCCCATACTGCTTCAAAGAGGGTCACGAACACAGTCTTGCCAATTTTGTAAGAAGTTTACAAAAGTCGCCATTAAAAACAGGCAATCAAGACTCAAATTGTACCATTGGGAAAGGTCACCGTGAACAGTAGACATGATCTCTCAGGAAACTATGGAACCATCAGTTTCAATCTGCAAGGCTCCTGTTAAGTCCATTCTTATGGAATTCACTCAAATTCACATCCATCAGAAAACCCAAGAAGAGCTGATTCCAACAGCATCAGGAACCTCACAAAGGTCACCTCTGAATAATATGGTTTTAATACCATCTGCATCAGAACCAACACCTTTTGCATTGAAGAGAACAACAATACCTGCCATGGAAAAGTCACAGCTTAAAAAGACCAAGGCCCATGGCTAGACAAGATAAGCACTTACCATTGGTAGTGGTGCATCTGACTCCACAGCCTTTTACCTCTCAGCTGAAAGAACAGGGGGAGGTCATCTGTTTGGGGTCAGTATTAGAGGAAGGTGACACTCCACACCTTTCTCTTAGTTTCTCCCCATCTTTAACACATTCACCAGCATGGAGCCAATTGACACAATTGCCAGGGGGTGGGTGAACTGAAATCCCAACTCAACCTGAAAGATACCATGAAGCATCTAACAAATGCCAGTGCAATAAAAACACCCAACCTCAATCACCATCCTCGGATTCTGAAGACATCCAAGTGTTATTTTCAGGGAAATCTTCAAGCAGCCACAGCCTACCCCGCCCCTATTCTTCTGTAGAGTTCCACCTCATTTCTGTGTGGGTGCTGAGTGGCCTTTTATGTCACCCTACCTTGATTTTCAGAGGGCACAAAGAATGGGATTTTTGGTCACATACTGTGGCTTAATGTTGGGCTTTTCTATGCCCAGCCTTTTGATGCTGGAACATGAACACACTTGGAGCAGGAAATGAAGACTGTCCATTTCAAAGTCTCTGAAGTTTTCTCATTCCCCTTCAGCATCATACTCATTATCCAACATTGAGTTTGATCAACCATCTGTGCCAAAGTGCCTCCTCTAAAGGCACTTTGGCACAGTGTACCAAAATCAAGGAGGCTACAATTGGAAAACACGTCCAGCTCTTTTGCTGAGCAGATAAGGGAGAAAACCAGCTCCAAGACTTCAACCTGGAAAACTCTTCAACATTGACTCTTGAACACAAGAAAAATAGACATTCATGGTGTTAGGGCCTCTAGCTAACAATGCTTGTCCCAGAAGTCATCCTGATGTCGATACATGGTTTCAATCACCATAGGAACTAAATCAAAAAGCTGACACAAACATTGTCACTCACCTGATAGCTCCAGCTCAGCATCTGTGACACTGAAAAGGTCCAATTTGCAAGAATCAAATCCACCCACTCATCATTCACAAGATTCCCTCTCAAAACCAAAGTCACGATTTCAACCTGCAAAGCCAAAGCAGAAGACACAATAGAAAAAGACAAACAAATATGGAAAGACACTTCACACTGAAATAGATCTACTTACCTATCCTCCATCGTTGGACTTGACGTCTAAACCTATGAAAGAAAAGGAATAAACCATTCAGGAACAAAATTCTTCAAATACTAAGAATGACAGCATTTCCTCCCCAGAATCACCATCACTTCTGGAATAATCTCAAGACTCAGATGTTGCTGCTAACAACCCTCTGTCACCATCAGATGACATCAGGTCCTTCACAGATCTAATGCTTAGGAGGACAAAGTCCCTGCAAATAGAAGTCCAGAGACCTCCTCCTTCTAGGTCTGACTCTGTCTATGATAAGCTTCAAAAAGAATGCTGCCACTCCCATCCATATAACCATGCTGCCATCATTATTAGACTTAATAAAAGAATCATGGTAAAAAGCATCAGCTGACATAAAGATGGTTGAAAATGTATACAAAATAAAAGATAAAGAAGCCGGTTTTATAGTCAAGTATCCACAACCCAATTCAATCATTGTTGAAGTGTCACAAACAGTATCTAAGGGACAAAATATAATGATGCCCATAACTAAAGAAGGCAGAAGAAGGGATGCCATCAGGTGCAGAATATACTCAGCATCTGCTTTAGGAATCCAGATTGTGAATGATCAGGCAGCCATCGCAGAATACCACCTTTTTCTCTGGGAAAGCAGTGGTCCCCAACCTTCGGCCTCCACATGTTCTTGGACTACAACTCCCAGAAGCCTTCATGACCACCTCTGCCGGCCAGGTATTCTGGGAGTTGGTCCAAGAACATCTGGAGGGCCAAGGTTGGGGACCATTGTGCTAGAGGATTCAAAAAGTCCCAACCCTGGCATTTTCCAACAATAAGTTTGATGCTATTTGCTTGATACTTGCCAGATTTATTCAGTTTGTCATTCCACAGATTGTGCAGTAAAGAACTTGTCAGCAGCAGTAGCACTGCAGCACTACACTTGGCTAAGGTCATCTTAATTAACTGAAGACTCAAAGGCAGGAATTGAGGACCTGCCATTTGATGGAGAAGTTGTGTTTCATGATAAAACAGGCAATGTCATGGTTAACCTACGCAAGAAGAGAAATACAGCTAACTTAATGGCTTTCTCTACCGCTCAACCATATTATCAACAACATAGACAATACTGATCTTTCTGGATAAGGTATTACCAGTATTTTTCTGGCAGGCCAACAGACAGAAGATGCCAAACTCCTGCACAACTCACCCTTACAGGCAGTCAAAAAAATAAACAAGATTGCAGCCCTCAAGCACATCCAAAATATCTGATAGAAAAAACAAACAACAGTTTTGACTTCCTCTTGGCTGAGATCTGGACATCACACAGTCTTCCTAATACCTACCACTGAACACCCTGGTACCTTATATCAGCACCTGGTGCACCATTACAAATGACAACTGGGTATTATTCATCGTGATGCAATAGAGTTTTATACTCTCCTTTCAACAGGGGACTTCAAGACAACACCATCATCTCACATTCTACAGGAGGAGATTCAAATGTTACAAAAAAGGATGGTGGACTAAGACCAATTCTGGACAAGAAATGTAAGCTCATATATAAAGGCATGTTCTTAATTGTGACTTTGTCTGCAGTATTGCCCCGTTGAAGGAGACTGGTTTGCAGTGACTGACTGAAAGGATGCTTATTTTCACCTATCAGTCCGACAAGAATAGTGTCATCTTTTCTGTTTTGCTATGAAAAACAGAATTTATTAATCCCAGGTCCCTCCTTTTGATTTATCAATAGCACTCAGTGTCTTCATTGAATGTATGGCACCTGTAGCCACATATCTCAGATTTCATGGTATCAGTGTCTTCCCATACATCGACAATTGGTTGGTGGTCGAAGGAAATAGCAGAAAAGCACATGAAAGTCACAAGAAGACTATTGTCAAGTCTCAACCTGACAGTAAATCTTAAAAAATCACATTTGAAACCGACATATGTGATTGTGTCAGTTTCAAACAGAAACACTTCTAAACAGTGAGGGCCTGTTTACCACAAAAAAAAAAAAAAAAAAAAAAAAAGATCTAGGATATCAAATGCTTTGTAAAAAAAAAAAAAATTCATGTGAATGCTCTAAGGACACATACACAGCTCAAAAGTTACTTGGCTATACAGCCTCCACCTCAACCAGCATCAGTCACGCAAAGCTAAAAATTAGATCCCTGAGTCCTAGTTCCTGTCAACATTCTACCATCACAGAGATGGCAATCAAAAGAAACTCCAGGTAATCCCAGAGTAAGCAGAGCAACTTCTCTGCTGGCCCAACATGCAAAATCTGTCAGTGGGGTGACCCTTCAAACAAGTGCAGCCCTCAGTTCTGGTGACAACAGATGCAAGCCTATCAGGATGGAGTGACATTGCAAAGACAGATAGATCCATGCCTCGTGGTCATAAGAAGAGAAACATCTGCACATAAATACATTAGAAATGTTAGCAGTCATAAAAGCCTAGAAAGTGTTTGAGCTGCTTCTCCAGGGAAAAGTGGTACAGGTAGCCATAGACAACTGTACAATGATGTTTTATATAAACAAGGAGGCACACAATTCTTGGCTTTCCTATATCTTTCATCCGACTATGGAAATGGTGCATTCAATGGCACATTTACCCATTTTCAGTCAATGATGCCAAAGAGGACAACCAGATAGCAGATTCACTGAGTCAGTGCACTGCACAAATATGTGAATCACTGGGGCTGACCACATATAGACATATTTGAGAACAACACAAAGTGTCCAGAATTCTGTTCCTGGGCAGGTTGTAAATTAAAGTCTCTGGGAGATGCCTTCACAATCTGGTGGGCCAAGATTCTAGTCTACCTTTTCCCTCCCTTTCCAATGCTTTCCCTCCCTTTCCAATGCTTTCCCTCCCTTTCCAATGCTTCATTGTAACACCCTGGTGGCCTCATCAACTGTGGTTCATAGCTCTCCTTCACATGGCAAATGACATCTACCAGCTGCCCATGAAACCAGATTTAATATCACAGCATGATGAGACAATTCACAACTTGTACTTTGAGAAGCTGAAGCTCACAGCATGGACAATTCACGGATGATCCAGAGAATTCTAGTTGAAGCCAGAAAGCTCTCAACAAAGAAAGCCTAGGAATATAAGTAGAGTAAGTTTGTCATATTGGCTAATTCCCTGGGGCAAGACTACTATCCCCATTGCTACATTTCCTCCTGCACTTGAAAGAAAGTGGACTATCACAATCCTCATTGAAAGTTTACCTCTCTGCCATTGCACCTCTGGTGTTGCCAACTTTCTTTCTGGGCCCTACTGCAGACTTAGAGAAAACACTACACAAATGATGTTCACAGGGCACTAGCCTTTCACGTGTCAAGGACAAAACCTTTTAGGAAAACTAAGAGATTATTTCTCTAGAACCAAGGAAATAGACTGGGAAATCACATCTCCTCTCAAAGGATACCCAAGTGACTTGTAAATGCCATTACCTTGTCTTGCCTAAGAAGCCTGTGCCAAATTCCTTGAAATGACATTCTACCAGGATACTTGCTGCCTTTACAGCCTTTTAAAAAGGGGTAGAGAAGAAGGACATCTGCAAGGCAGCTAAATGATCTCAGTCCATGGTGTTTGTCAAGGAATAGAGGCTGGATATCGGAAAAAAACTTGATGCCTCATTTGTTCAAGCAGTGATCTCATCTGTACTGGCGTGACATCCTACCAGCCAGTAAATGAGCTTGTTAGTCACTCACTAGTATGAATCATAGAGACCACAAAGAAGGACAGGTTATTTACCTGTAACTGTAGTTTTTCAAATGGCCATCTGTGAATTCACACAATCCACCCAACCCCCCTCAGTCTGCCATGTGTTAGCTGTTGGGTGGAGTAATGTGCACTAAGTGCTAAGGTGAGGCTAACAGCTTTTTGTTTAGGCTCTGAAAGATTCTGAGGATGTCTGCACAGGCACAGAACAACCCCTTAGTGTGAATTCATAGAAGACCACTCAAAAAACTACATTCAGTAATCTGCCCTTCATTTGGCATTGAACAAATATTTGCAAGAGTGCCTGTCCATTGCTCTGACTGAGACATAAGCAAAAACGTAGTGTAAGAATGTGAGCTGTTTGCATCTTTTGAGTGTAAAAAAGTAGATTGTCATCACAAATGTACATATACTGCATATTTGACGTTCTGATTCTTAGAGGTATCTGTCATGAGATGAGATTCACTGAGATCAGCATTTGGTTGTAGAACCAGGTGCCATTCAAGTGAAATGGAATATATATGTCACCAAAGATCGAAGCAGAGGAATTACATATTAGTAACAACTGACCATGCATGATATATAGGCATCTGCAAATTAGTCTGAGCTAAATGCCATACGTACATGCATGACTTTCTGTTTCCACCAGCAATGGGCAGGTTATCTCTCACACAAAAATTAAAGATAAGGGCAAATAGAACAGGCAAGGTGGTTTGCAATAAGCCTGGGTACCTTGTGGTTGACTTTCAGAAAGTCAGACATCACCTTCCCCTCGTCCATGGCAAGGCACAGCACAACAAGCTTCTGGTTTCCAAGCCAGAGTTAAAAAGAGGAGGAGACATGCTCGTTCTGTGTTGCCTAAAGAAACCCACTCCGTACTGTTCTTCCTTCTCTGAAGTAGCTGCCTTCAACTTTCTCCTATCCAGTCAGTCAATCAATTTGAAAAGGCAAATCTTCCTGTGGTGCTTTAAAATTTTTTACCTGCGGCTGTAGTGATCCGACAGAGCTTGTTGACTGGGAGATGGTTGCAAGTAATACTTTCTCAGAATTCAAAGGCTGGGCCTCTTGCTGTTACTGCTGAGTTCCAAGAGGGGAGTGGTGGTGAGGGGGTAAGAAACAAATGGGGAAAGCAGGGATGCATAAAGGGGGAGATAAACTAAAGCACAATATTATGAATTCTCTTGACTTCAGTTTCATTTTAGTTTGAATTAACAAATGCCCCCTGTCTCCCCCATTTTGAGGAAATGCCCATAAAACATTAATAAAGCAGCACTAGTATGGAATGTAATTGGTACAATAATTTATTTAAGAAATACTGTTACTGTGTTGTGTAGAAGAGCACAGTTTGGTGTCACATGTTTAATGAAACAGTGTTATAATAAAGAATCCTGACTATAACCATGTTGCCTGAATATGGAACAAAAGGGAGAACATGTAAAGATCTTTCCTGCTCCAGCATGCTCCCTGCCGCATGCCCATTCTTGAACTGGTTGTGAGATAGTCATGAAATAGGTCACACAATAGGAAGACTACTAGAATAGAGATGAATGTTCGAACAATTTCTTCTGCTGCTCCATTTTGAGGCAATAGGATACGAGCTTCTGTCTGCAGAACTGGCTGTTCCGGTTGGTAATATACTTTGCTTGGTAACTGCTACATTGTTATTTTAAGGTTATATAAAGAGAACCAAGCAGCATTATACTGGCACCTAGTGACTGAGCAACGTGCATTGCTACTTCAGTAGAAAAGAACACTCCACTTTCCCCAAAATAAGGGAAATGCAGACTTTTGAAAAGGAAACAGACATATCTTCTTCGCTTCCAAATTTGCTTCCAAATCCAGTTAACTATGGTTCTAGAAACTCAATCTAAGTAATGCCAAAGGTATTTTGATTTTTTTTCTTTGTTTGTTCCAGTCCTATGTTCTTGTATGCATTGTTGCTTGTTTAGTTGATTTACAGTGAGGAAGTTAAACGAATGTATCAAGATTAATGTACTGTCTGTCATAGAATACTAACAGTTTAACATCATGCTTTTGGATATGTTCATATGCTCATGCCACTGCTTAGTGAAATACAGTACAGTCTTCTGAGACAGAAGACAGTAATTGAAGAGCCAAATCCTCTTGCATATAAGAAATGACCCATTGTTTTCAATCGCAAGGTGATGGATACTATTCTGTGGTTTTAAACTATGATCTCTCACCCTTCCATTCATTCAGATTACAGTACTTGCGTAACTCTATTCGGTATTAAAGCCTGCCTACAAACAGCAGTTCTTTGCTTCTGTAGTTTTGACATTACACCTCCATTATGCATTTGTGCTAGCATTGCCTGAACACTTTACAGATTTTGCTATGCAAGGCCAAACATCATCTTCTCATTAAGTGTTCAGTGGTTTTTAACATGTAAGCTTAATTATAAATTTATGAATTGCCTTTCTGTTCATATAAGGATGCCAAGGGTATCCTCTTTCTTCTATATAATTTTGGTCTTCTTTGATAGGCTCCACAGGCCAATGTTCTGCTTCACCACTATTCAGGGTGTTAATAATAATAATAATAATAATAATAATAATAATAATAATAATAATGATGATGATGATGATGATGATGATGATGATGATGATGATGATGATGATGATTAGGCATCCTTCAGTCTCGAGAGACTATGGTAACATGCTCTGTATGGAGGACTTGGAACAGCGTCTAGTGTGGCTGAGAAGGCCAATCCGAGAGTGACAATCCCTTCCACACTGAAGACAAATACAATCTGTCCCCTGTCCAGCTCCCTGATTTTGCTGCTTTCAGGACTGCCTCTTTGCCTTGGCCTGCTGGACAAGGGTCTCTTCAAAATGGGAGAGGCCATGATGCACCGCCTGCCTCCAGGCTGAACGCTCAGATGTCAACGTTTCCCATCTGTTGAGGTCCATTCCCAAGGCCTTCAGATCCCGCTTGCAGATATCCTTGTATCGCAGCTGTGGTCTCCCTCTGGGGCGATTTCCCTGCACTAATTCTCCATACAGGAGATCTTTTGGAATCCAACCATCAGGCATTCTCACGACATGCCCAAGCCAATGTAGACATCACTGTTTCAGTAATGTATACATGCTAAAAGTTCCAGCTCGTTCTAGGACTACTCTATTTGGAACTTTGTCCTGCCAGGTGATACCAAAAATCCATCGGAGACAACACATATGGAACGTGGTCAGCTTCCTCTCCTGCCATGCACAAAGGGTCCAAGACTCACTGCAGTACAGGAGTGTGCTCAGGACACAGGCTCTATAGACCTGGATCTTGGTATATGCCATCAGCTTCTTATTAAGCCATACTCTCTTTGTGAGTTTAGAGAACATGGTAGCTGCTTTGCCAATGCGTTTATCCAGCTCGACATCTAGGGAGAGTGTCAGAGATAGTTGAGCCAAGGTACACAAAGTCATGAACAACCTCCAATTCTTTCGTGGAGATGGTAATAGAGGGAGGTGAGTCCACGCCCTGGCCCATGACTTGTGTTTTCTTCAGGCTGATTGTTAGTCCAAAGTCTTGGCAGGCCTTGCTAAAACAATTCATGTGTTGGAGGTCTTCAGCAGAATGGGCAACAATGGCTGCATCATCGGCGAAGAGGAAGTCCCGCATGCATTTCAGATGGACTTTGGTCTTCGCTCTCAATCTAGAGAGATTAAAGAGCTTTCCATCTGATCTAGTCCGGAGATAGACACCTTCTGTTGCAGTTCCAAAGGCGTGCTTCAGCAAAAAAGATCCCAAACAGGGTTGGCGCGAGGACACAGCCCTGTTTCACTCCGCTTCGGATGTCAAAGGGATCTGATGTTGAGCCATCAAAAACTACAGTGCCCTTCATTTTCTCATGAAAGGACCTGATGATGTTAAGGAGTCGAGGTGGACATCCAGTCTTGAGAAGTATTTTAAAAAGGCTGTCCCTGCTAACCAAATCAAAGGCCTTTGTGAGATCTATGAAGGCCACAAAGAGTGGCTGTCGTTGTTCCCTACATTTCTCCTGCAACTGTCTGAGGGAGAATACCATGTCAATGGTGGATCTATTAGCTCGAAATCCACACTGTGATTCTGGATAGACTCTGTCTGCATGCACCTGGAGTCTCTTCATCACAGCACAGGCAAGCAGCTTCCCTACAACGCTGAGAAGAGAGATGCCACGGTAGTTATTGCAGTCACCCCTGTCTCCTTTGTTCTTATACAATGTGACAATGTTTGCGTCCTTCATGTCCTGTGGTACTCCACCTTCCCTCCAGCAAAGACAAAATACTTCATACAGCTCGGTGGTGATGATCTCTTTACAGCACTTCAGCACTTCAACAGGGATGTTATCCTTCCCAGGTGCCTTGCCGGAGGCGAGGGAATCCAAGGCTGCTTTTATTTCTGCTAATGTTGGTTCGCTGTCCAACTCTTCCAAGACAGGCAGGCACTCGATGTTATTTAATGCCTCTTCAGTTACTACATTCTCTCTGGAATATAGTTCAGAGTAGTGCTGCACCCAGCGTTCCATCTGCTGTGCTCGGTCCTGGATGATCACGCCTGTAGCAGACTTCAAGGGAGCAGATTTCTTCTGTATTGGACCTAAAGCCTGCTTGATACCGTCATACATTCCCTTGATGTTACCTGTGTCTGCTGCTATCTGTATCTGAGAGCAGAGCTGAAGCCAATAATCGTTGGAACATCTCCTGGCAGCCTGTTGGACTTGGCTACAAGCAGCTCGAAGAGCCTGCAAGTTGTACTCACTAGGACAGGCTTTGTATGCTGCTAGAGCTCTCCTCTTATCCTCGATGGCTGGCATCAACTCCTCCAAATGGGCTTCGAACCAGTCTGCCATCTTTTAGGTCTTCTTGCCAAATGTGGACAAGGCGGTGTTATAAACAGCGTTATTGAAATGTTCCCATCGTTCAGGTGCATTTGCATCATTCGGGCCTGGAAGGGTTTCCTCAAGCGCTTGGGCAAATTCCTCCACTTTTCTTTGATTGCGAGTCTTGTTGATGTCAATACGTGGTCTTCCTCCCTTTTTCGTGTGATACAATCTCTTTGTTCACAGTTTTACTCTACTACACACCAGGGAGTGATCAGTATTGCAATCAGCACTCTGGTAACTGCATGTGATCATAATACAAGGAAGGCTAGAATGTCTAGTGAGGATCAAATCGAGCTGATGCCAATGCTTGGATCTTGGATGTCTCTAGGAAACTCTGTGTTTAAGCTTCGTATTAAAGAATGTGTTGCTGACACAAAGACCATAATAACAGCAAAACTCCAGCAAGCATTGGCCATTTTCGTTCATCTTCCCAATGCCAAAATGGCCTAGACAAGTGGGCCAAGAATTGTGATCAACACCAACTCTAGCGTTAAAGTCTCCGAGAATGAACAGTGGCTCTCTCTTAGGGACTTTTTTGATAGTAGCTGCCAGATCGTCGTAGAATTTGTCTTTGACTTCTTTTGTGGACGACAGTGTTGGTGCATATGCACTAATGAGGGTGACCGGTCCCACTGATGAGTGGAGCTGCAGAGACAGGATTCTTTCACTCCCCACAGTAGGTGGAACAATGGATCTCAGCAGAGTATTTCTGACCGCAAAGCCAACACCATATTCCCTGGTCTCATTCAATGGTTTTCCCTGCCAGAAGAATGAGAAGTTTTTTTCTTTGACAGATCCCATGTCTGGCTATCTCGTCTCTTGCAGGGCAACAATGTCCATCTGCAGTCTACTCAGTTCCATGTCGATGACAGCTGTCTTGTGCACGTCGTCTATTTCCTGTAGGTCGTCAGAAAAGCCAGGGGTCATTGTCCGAACATTCCAAGTGCCCAACTTTAGGGCAGAAGTTTTCTTATGATTGTTGCATGGTGCAGGGTTATCGATCTGCTTGTTCACCCTAAACCCCACGCACCCCGTGAGGTTAACAGACCATGGCGAGGTAGCACCTCACTGGCTGGGGACTGCCCAGCTTAAGGAGGGCAGTAGCTACCTAATGAGGTGCAATGACCTCTCCCACCGTCGGAAGTAGCCCCTGGCGTCATGCTCTATGCCAATCGAGCAAAGACTTATAACCGGTAACTGCTACTTCCCGTGTTATTTCGACGCTGTATGCGAAGCTGGAGTGTTCTCTCCAGAGCACGAAGCCTGGGTAAAATAATATGGAGGATAGGCTGTTACCCAAGCAGCAAATCCCCCCTCTCCACATCGTTGAAATAGTCCAATGGAAAGGCAAGAGCCAATACAACTGGTTCCAGCGACGTCGCAGGAGTTGCCAGAACGACACGAACTGCCTCCGAGACTCCGGCTCCGGATTTTGCCTCAAGGTTAACTCCTGAAGCCTTTTCCATCAGTGGATATAGCCACAAGGCAGTGGAGGTTTGAAATCGGAGTTTTCCTTCTCCTAGATGGGCTGCCTTCCAAGGCTGACGAGCCCCACCTACCCGGCCTACTCCCTAATAGTGCGGAAGTATGATCCTACCCCTAAAACTTTCCTGCCCCCCAAGTGTATGCAATGCTATTTGGCTTTCCTATTTACCAGATTAGAGTCAAAAATAGAACCAGAAAGCTTCTGCTTGCACTCATTTAAAGCTAAAACCCCGCCCCCTCAGACCATGCAGTCAGGGACAACAAAGGTCAGCCTAGAAGAAAATACCTCACCAAATAAAATGTCCTCCCAAACACAGCTCACCTCCTGCCTCAGCTTCCTCTTCAGGAAAATAAATAAATAAATAAATAAATAAATAAATAAATAAATAAATAATAATAATAATAATAATAATAATAATAATAATAATAATAATAATAATAATAATAATAATAATAATAGCAAACCCAACATTACCACAAGTTTCAAAAAAATAGCATTGTGTTAAATGGTGGGGGAGCTGTCACCTATTTAAAAGGTGTACTGGGGAGGGAGGCTTCCAGAACTAACAACACACTGTTTCTTGCTGTGGAATTTTGAGGAGCAGGGCAGGCCTGCAACTTGGGTAGGGCAATTTGGACTTCAACCATGGGCACCAAATTTTGGAGGCTGCTGAAATCTAGAGGCAAGTCTCCTGGTAAACGTTTGGAAAATAAATAACATTACTCAGTTCTGTTCATTTCCTTTTTATTTTTAAGCATACGCCTTTTTGGGGTGAGGGAGAAGCAACACATTCTCTTCCTCCTTGGTTGTTGCTTTTGATGATTATGATGATATGTACCAATACCATAGGATGGAGTGGGTTGAAGAGAATGCTACATCAAAATTGCTAATTACAGCTCTGGCCTTGGAACTGCAAAAGCAGACATTGGAGACCTTTCCATTGTGCATAGACCAGCACAGTGCTCTAATGGATAGGTCTCCCATTTCTGTTTTTCCAGTTCCGAGGCCAGAGCCATCATTAGCAATTTATGTATATATATTCTTCTTTTGATTGCATTATATCGCTTTGATATGTACACAGCCCAGAATAGTGCTGTTCACTAATGGGGTGGTTATATAAATGACAGAAATAAATAAATAAAATCATGCATTAAATATCCTGTTTGATATGAATTCACCCTATTCAAACTTCAGATAAATTACCTATACTGGATGAGGAAGTGTGATCCTTGAAATATTGGCCACAGGTCCTTTTTTATTTTATGACCAGTTCAAATTTTCAAAACAAGATCTTGTTTTGTGTGCAACATCACTTCTTCTTCTTATGCTATGCCATTTGGGAGAAGTATCTGCAATTTTGGTGGCCACTGTACTTTCACTGAAGTAAACAGAATATATGTCTAGGAAATTCCCTTTCTTATTTGCAGGTACAAAGTCTGCCCAACTGGGTAGGCCTTGAGAGAATGAAGTACCAAACCATAGTTGATCCAGAACTTGCTCTGCTTTGCTTTGTATAAGTAAATACTTGTTACCTTCATTTAAAAAAAATGGATTTGAATTTGAGGGATCTTTTCCCCTACCCTGAAAAAAGCCAGAGTACTAGACATAATATGTTCTAGAGAGATTTGGGTTCAGATTTGTGCATGGTCCTGAAGGCTGCTAGATGGCTTTGAGCAAATAATTCATTATCTTTCAGTAGATGTAGATACTCAGAACCATATTCCAGCAAATTCTAGTTTCTCTCTAGTGCTGGGAAGGTACCAACAGCAAAATGACTAGTAGCTGATCAACATTAAATAAAGAGGTGTAGAGAGACAATGTAAGTAGCTTGCTAACCCATCATTGCCACTCCAGAAACATGGTGGGATAATTTAGAGCCCCTAAATCTGGGAAGAAATTCAGATGGAGAGATTTTGTAAGCATCTCTATTTAGATGAATGTCACCGTAATTTACAGTCTGTTAAATGCCTCCCTTCATCCTAATTCATGAGGGGAAGCTCTGAAATATAATTTCCACCATCACGACCCCCACAAGAGACATGGAAACAGAATTATCCTCAATTTTACAACAGGTAGCAAATTAAAGAAAAGAGGAAAATACTAAAACCCGTAACCATTCCCCCCCCCCCCCCAAAAAGCTGATCACTCTATGCAGGAGAGAAATTAATCACGAGGCAGTTTTGTCCTCAGATTTCCATATATTATAACTGGAGTGGCTGCCAGCCCTCCCCAACTGTCACAAAACAAGCCTGCTTCCAAGAAGCAGAAGTGAACAGGGGGCAGTGCGACAAATACACAGCTTTGGTTACTGTTTCAGATGTGAAAGTCACCAGCACTTAGTCATTGTGTATGGAAGGATCTTGATAAAGGTTCTAATAAAAATATATAATTAAGTGCAGAAAATAATTTTGTATTGTAGAATGATTTGTTGTTGTTGTTTAGTCGTTAAGTCGTGTCCGACTGTTCGTGTCCCCATAGACCAGAGCACGCCATGAAATGAAAAAAAAAATGATGACACTGTCCAGCCATCTCGTCCTCTGTCGTCCCCTTCTCCTCTTGCCCTCACACTTTCCCAACATCAGGGTCTTTTCCAGGGAGTCTTCTCTTCTCATGAGATGGCCAAAGTATTGGAGCCTCAGCTTCAGGATCTGTCCTTCCAGTGAGCACTCAGGGTTGATTTCCTTCAGAACGGATAGGTTTGTTCTCCTTGCAGTCCAGGGGACTCTCAAGAGTCTCCTCCAGCACCACAATTCAAAAGCATCAATTCTTCGGCGGTCAGCCTTCTTTATGATCCAGCTCTCATTTGCATACATCACGACTGGAAAAACCATAGCTTTGACTATGCGGACCTTTGTCGGCAAGGTGATGTCTCTGCTTTTTAAGATGCTGTCTAGGTTTGTCATCGCTTTCCTCCCAAGAAGCAGGTGTCTTTTAATTTCGTGGCTGCTGTCCCCATCTGCAGTGATCATGGAGCCCAAGAAAGTAAACTCTGTCACTGCCTCCATATCTCCCCCTTCTATTTGCCAGGAGGTGATGGGACCAGTGGCCATGATCTTCGTTTTTTTGATGTTGAGCTTCAGACCATTTTTGGCGCTCTCCTCTTTCACCCTCAAGACGAGGTTCTTTAATTCCTCCTCACTTTCTGCCATCAGAGTGGTATCATCTGCATATCTGAGGTTGTTGATATTTCTTCCGGCAATCTTAATTCCGGTTTGGGATTCCTCCAGTCCAGCCTTTCGCATGATGTATTCTGCATATAAGTTAAATAGGCAGGGGGACAATATACAGCCTTGTCGTACTCCATTCCCAATTTTGAACCAATCAGTTGTTCCATATCCAATTCTAACTGTTGCTTCCTGTCCCACATAGAGATTTCTCAGGAGACAGATAAGGTGGTCAGGCACTCCCATTTCTTTAAGAACTTGCCATAGTTTGTTGTGGTCGAGACAGTCAAAGGCTTTTGCGTAGTCAATGAAGCAGAAGTAGATGTTTTTCTGGAACTCTCTGGCTTTCTCCATAATCCAGCGCATGTTAGCAATTTGGTCTCTAGTTCCTCTGCCCCTTCGAAATCCAGCTTGTACTTCTGGGAGTTCTCAGTCCACATACTGCTGAAGCCTACCTTGTAGGATTTTGAGCATAACCTTGCTAGCGTGTGAAATGAGTGCAATTGTACCGTAGTTGGAGCATTCTTTGGCACTGCCCTTCTTTGGGATTGGGATGTAGACTGATCTTTTCCAATCCTCTGGCCACTGCTGAGTTTTCCAAACTTGCTGGCATATTGAGTGTAGCACCTTAACAGCATCATCTTTTAAGATTTTAAATAGTTCAACTGGAATGCCATCACCTCCATTGGCCTTGTTGTTAGCCATGCTTTCTAAGGCCCACTTGACTTCACTCTCCAGGATGTCTGGCTCAATTTTTGTCCTTTATCATGTCCATCTTTGCACAAAAGGTTCCTTTAATATCTCCAATTTTCTTGAACAGATCTCTGGTTTTTCCCTTTCTATTATTTTCCTCTGTATCTTTGCACTCTTCATTTAAGAAGGCCCTCTTGTCTCTCCTTGCTATTCTTTGGAAGTCAGCATTCAATTTTCTGTAACTTTCCCTATCTCCCTTGCATTTTGTTTCCCTTCTTTTCTCTGCTATTTGTAAGGCCTCGTTGGACAGCCACTTTGCTTTCTTGCCTTTCCTTTTCTTTGGGATGGTTTTTGTTGCTGCCTCCTGTACAATGTTATGAGCCTCCATCCATAGTTCTTCAGGCACTCTGTCCACCAAATCTAGTTCCTGAAATCTGTTCTTCACTTCCACTGTGTATTCATAAGGGACTTGGTTTAGATTCTACCTGACCAGCCCAGTGGTTTTTCCTACTTTCTTCAGTTTAAGCTTGAATTTTGCTATAAGAAGCTGATGATCAGAGCCACAATCAGCTCCAGGTCTTGTTTTTGCTGACTGTATAGAGCTTCTCCATCTTTGGCTGCAGAGAACATAATCCATCTGATTTCGGTATTGCCCATCTGGTGATGTCCATGTGTAGAGTCGCCCCTTGTGTTGTTGGAAAAGAGTATTTGTGATGACCAGCTTGTTCTGTTGACAAAACTCTATTAGCCTTTGCCCTGCTTCGTTTGGAACTCCAAGGCCAAACTTACCTGTTGTTCCTTTTATCTCTTGACTCCCTACTTTAGCATTCCAATCCCCTATAATGAGAAGAACATCTTTCTTTGGTGTCAGTTCTAGAAGGTCTTGTAAGTCTTCATAGAACTGGTCAATTTCAGCCTCTTCAGCATCGGTGGTTGGTGCATAAATTTGGATTACTGTGATGTTGAAAGGTCTGCCTTGGATTTGTATTGAAATCATTCTATCATTTTTGAGATTGTATCCCAGTACAGCTTTTCCCACTCTTTTGTTGACTATGAGGGCTACTCCATTTCTTCTACGGGATTCTTGCCCACAATAGTAGATATAGTAATCGTCTGAATTGAATTCACCCATTCCCGTCCATTTTAGTTCACTGACGCCCAGGATGTCAATGTTTATTCTTGCCATCTCCTGTTTGACCACATCCAGCTTCCCAAGGTTCATAGATCTTACATTCCAGGTTCCTATGCAATATTTTTCTTTGCAGCATCGGACTTTCCTTTCACTTCCAGGCACTCCGCAGATGAGCGTCCTTTCGGCTTTGGCCCAACCACTTCATTAGCTCTGGAGCTACTTGTACTTGTTTTCCGCTCTTCCTCAGTAGCATGTTGGACGCCTTCTGACCTGAGGGGCTCATCTTCCAGCGTCATATATTTTAGCCTTTTGTATATGACATAGATACTGGAGTGGCTTGCCAGTTCCTGCTCCAGGTGGATTGGGTTTAGTCAGAACTCTCCACTATGACCTGTCCGTCTTGGGTGTCCCTGCACGGCATAGCCCATAGCTTCTCTGAATTACTCAAGCCCCTTCGCCACGACAAGGCAGCAATCCGTGAAGGGGGTAGAATGATTAGAGACTGCTAATTAGCAACTTGAGTCTGTTTTCTGACATGGAAGTCTGTTTACCACTGAGCTAAGTGTAGTAAATGGGCAGGTAAAGAGAAACTTACAACACTTCTCTCGCATTTCATATTATTTTGCACAAACATTTCCAGAATGAGGTGTTAAGAATGGGGTGAAAGCGTGTGTCACAGTTCATATGGTCTATGGAGGAAAAAGGAACGACTGGGCAAAACCAATCTTTTTATACATTTTGAGGTAAAAGTACATCAGGCTTCTTGTAGGACAAATAGGTTATTACTAGAATTTTCTATTAAAATTGCAGCCCTGAGACAAGAACTGCTCTGTGGGAAAAATGTAGTGGTGAATCTGTAGTTCCTTCTTTTAAAAACTGAAGAATGTTCATTTCGGGCCCAATGTTTGTTCTCTCTCCCTCTTCTCCCCCTCCCCTCTCGGCCCCTTATACTCTCCCTCTTCCCCTTCCCCCTCTCTCTGGTTAGCTGGTTGGTTATGGTGCTTCAGTGCCAAAGGGTTTTGCAAGTTCTGACTGAGTTTGATGGATCACTTTCACCTCCTCTTCCTTTCCCTGACAGTATAATACTGCATGTTTCCCAACAGCATGAAGGATGAAGAGACATCACGCTACTCTGAGATGTATTACACAAAGTCTGAATGCAATGTACTGCCTAATTCTTTATTCTTCACTCTTTAGCCCATTGTGTGAGAAGTTCTGGTTCTAGAATGTATGGTTCCTGGTATTGAATTAAATGGAAATTAGTTGGATGGCTTTTTGTTATGGTAACTCATCTTGGTAAAATGGACTAGAATATCTGCATTTAGAATAGGGGTGGACAAAATACAGCTCATAACTGAAAGCAGTTCCTCTTTAAGAAAAAGCAAAAAAGGAAAGCATGCTGCTTATATACCATCCCATAGTGCTTCAAGCCGTCTCTGGACAGTTTACAAGTTACACATTGCCCTTCCCCCCCCCCCCCCCCCCCAGCAAGCTGGGTACTCATTTTACCAACCTCATAAGAATAGAAGGCTGAGTCAACCTTGAGCTGGCTACGTGAGATTGAACGCCGGGTTGTGAGCACAGTTTTTTGGCTGCAGTACAGCAGTTTAACGACTGCACCGCAAAGCTCTTTAACCCATTTCTGTGGCCCTTGGGCAGTTAGCCAACTGGGAAAAAATGGCCTCCAAGGTTTGTGGTGTCGTAGATAGAGGGATGGACTGCAAAGTTCGGGTCTGAATCCCCACTTGGCCATAGAAACTCACTGGGGAAGTGGAACTTGTAAAACCACTTAAATATCTCACTTACCTTGAGAGCCCTATTAGGGTCGCTATAAGTCAGTTCCAACTTGACAGCACAAAACAATTTAGCAGAACATTTCTAACAGTCTGTTCCCATGGTGTAAAAAACAGCAACCGGGTGTTGTGTTTTGTAATAAACCTTGTCGTCTGTGGATGTCACTGTAAATTCCAAGTGTTTTCCATGTGAAATTATGGCCCTTCACATGTTTAGCATAGTTACATGGTCTGTGGAGCAGTGCTAGATGCTGGGAGCTCTGCTGTTGGGTGGTGTGTAAAGTTTCACCATAAATAAATAGGTCTAAAGTTCTGCTTGCAATTTTGCATTTTTGTAGGGATTTAAGAATTAATTTCATCTGCTCTTCCAAAGATATCAGCAGAATGCAATTAGTAAACTCCTGTTATTGTACTTGTTTGCCTTGATACAACTCAGGGCAATTCCTTCCTCATGCCTAGTAGTAGTAAATGCATTGAGTTAGTGCAGATGTTCTCATCAAGGTCAATGAGGTTTCCTAACATATGTTTTTTTTAAAAAAGCATATTTCATGGTATTTTGAGAAGGATGGATTTGATTTAAATCATATTAATTTAAATTGTGATTTGAACCACAATTATATTCTATACTTAGAAAGACTTGTTTTCATTGTGTGATTTCTCCCCCCACCATAAGTGCATTGTTACTTGCTATAACTTTAATAGGATTTTTTTCGCAATGCATATTTTTCTGTCTCCTAGCCCAGATTGACTCCACCTCCAATAATCTTCAATTCATTGACATTTCTAGTGAAAGTGTGCACTGGAAATGTCAGTGAATAGAGGATTGTTGGAAGTGGGGTTAGTTAACCTGGGCAAGGAGACTGTGAAATAGATGCATTAGGGGTATAATACACAGAAATGAAGTTGGGGGGGAGGGAAAAAAATCCCACAATTAGATCGAAATCCACTGTGTTCCCTCATCAAAGCATGCAACTTTCAGAGAGAGAAAGAGATAGCTGAATACTTTGTCTAGGCAAAGCAGCAGAGAGACAGCAGGTCGAGTTGCCACTCTAGAGAAATTGGCATCAGTTGCAAAGAAACTATTGAAAGCAATCCTGGACTTAGAAGAATTTCCAACATTCAGATGTGTCGAGGGGTGGGACGGGGGGTGGGGGGAGAAAGAACCTCCAGGAATAACTTTAGTCAGAGTTGGAAAATATATGGAGCTGAAATTAATGTTCACCTCCATATATTGCTGTAAATATATGTACGCTGATGACACAGAGCTCTACATCTCCTTCTTTCCAACAGCAGTGGATGCCGTTGCACCCCTTGAGCGCTGCCTGGGGGCTGTACTGCAGTGGATGCAGGAGAATGGACTGAGGCTGAACCCGGACAAGACGGAGATTTTAGGGTGGGCACCCCTCCTATCAGTGGTTTGGGAAGCTCCCTCTCTTTTGGGGGGGGGTACTCTCACCACAAAGAGTGTGGTCCGCAGCTTGGGGGTCCATCTTGACCCAGCGCTTACCATGAAGTCCCAGGTAGCGTCCGTGGTCCGCGCCGCCCATTTACATCTTCGGCAGATTGCCCAGTTGCGCTCCTATCTTGATAGTGGGGTGCTCACCACTCTGGTCCATGTGCTCATAATCTCGAGATTAGACTACTGTAATGCGCTCTACGTGGGGCTGCCCTTGAGATTGATGCGGAAACTACAAATGGTCCAGAACACGGCCGCCAGATTATTAACTGGGGTGAAAAAATATCATCACGTTTCCCCCACTCTGGCGGCCTTACACTGGTTGCCCATTCATTTCCGCATTGACTTCAAGGTATTAATACTTACATATAAGGCTCTAAATGGTTTAGGACCTCGATACCTGACAGAGCGCCTGCTCCCACTTGTGTCACTCGATCTAGCCAGGCTGGGCGGCTGAGGGGCTTGACCCTGAGAGAGGCCCAGAAGGAGAGAACTAGAGACCGGGCCTTCTCGGCGGTGGCCCCTCGCCTCTGGAACATTTTGCCCCTTGAGATTCACCTGGCACCCTCGCTGGGAGTTTTTAAGAACAAGCTGAAGACTTGGTTCTTCAGACAGGCCTTCCCCCCTTCCATTTCTTAATTACCTATGTCTTACCGTCTTGGACTTTGCCTATCTCTATGTTATTTGATATTGTTGTTTTAATTTTTGTTTTATTCTCGGACTGTAAGCCGCCCAGAGTAGATTTGCTGAATCTAGATGGGCGGGGTAAAAGCCGGATAAATAAATAAATAAATAAATAAATAAATAAATAAATAAATAAATAAATAAATAAATAAATAAATAAAATTAGTCTGTGTATGTGGAGACATGAACCTAGTTTGAGAACTGCATTTTTTTCTGATGATTTCTACTAGGCTGAGTACTGAGGGATGTAAGAAAATTAACCTAGATAATCTACAAAGAAGTCTGCAAAACCCCCTAAGTTTGAGGGCTCAGTTCAAGAACTGACAGGACCGTATTTGCAAAAGTTTTTTTAAAAACCCAGATACATTGTCTCATAATACAGAAATAGTGTAATATAGAACTGGAATTTATCATAACCTATTCTATAATGAGATCTTTGAGCTGTAACACATTTTGAATTAAACTTTAAAAAGGAAAACCATTTTGGTAATAAAATTGTTATTGAATTTTTTTAAAAAAGCATTGATTTTTATCTGCTTTGGTTAAGATCGTGAAATGTATCTGAAATATATGGCAAAAGACTGATTTGCTGAATGTTTATGAAGGGTAGGTATTTCCAAAGCATTTTTCAAAAGTATAAAGGTCAAACCTATTTGAGTAGACTGGACAACTTTGATACTGTACTAGTTTTACTATATGTAAATATATTTTGACTGCTGAATAGCACATTGGTCTAGGTATTTGGCTGCGGAGCCAGAGGTTGGATGTTGGATTCCTCACTGTGCCTCCTTGACTGGGGCTGGACTGGATGATCAGTAGGGTTCCTTCCAGCTCTGCATTTATAAGATTATCATCATCATCATCATCTTATGTGCCTAATTTTTTAGAGCACAAATTAACAGTTATGACAATTTGCACCTGAGCAATGGCCAATTTGCAGTCAGTGTCAACACAAGCTATCAAAAAGAAGGTGGATTGGGCCACCAAAATCATAATAAAATCAGCAATACGTATTTTAGTCCTTTAATTGTAGCTATGTTTTATATCTGACATATATTGCAGCTGATATAATTATTCCTGAATTTTTTTAAAGTTCTATTTCTTATGTTTATCATGTATTACTTGCATATGTTTATGGTTGACACAAATAAAAAAAAACCCTGGCAAACATGGGTTTTCTGCAAAGGATTATTTTTTATGTGATTTTGGAGATCATGGTAGTAGTGACACTGGTTTCAACTCATAGATGTACATAGTCCTTGTTTTCACCAGCAGCAAATAAGGTAGTAAAGTTGCTTATGGATTGTCCAGTTTCAGTCTGAAAGATCATTGTATACACATAGAACTAAATGCAGGCAATGTGAGACAGTTTGTCTAGAATCCTTTCAGATTCCTAGTTTTCTATATGAGCAGATTTTTAAAATGAAGATGCATTTGATGATATAAATCCTCCCACTGACATGCTGAAGTATATGACTGAAATAGAAGTCTATCAGTTCAGTGAACAAAGGACTCACTAGGCAAGACCCTGATTCCATGGATAGAAGATGGGTAGGGGTACCCCTGGGAGGAAAAGCCTATGTGTTTATTTTTTACATGAGCTTGCTTCAATCCATGTTTGGCAGATTAGATTGCTTTTGTTTTATAATTGGTCAGTTGGGAGATAAAGTGGTACTGTTTGCATGTCTGAGATTTCAGGCACTTGGCTCTGAAAGATTTGCATGCCAGGAAGAATAATGTTGTAAGAAGAGAAAAAGAACTTTTGCCTTAATATGTGGTTTAACTCCAAAACTCCAGCCTGTGTTTTCATGAGCCCCTTAACCTGAAATAATTGGGATTGTTTACACTGAGGAAAAAGTCTTGGATAAACTGACCTATGGTGAAACCAAAACTTTAAAAAGAAACAAATTTTCAATAAGGACTTCAAAAAGAAGTCTAATCATAAAATTATTGGTGCATTTTTATACAATAGGCACCTACCCACCCACCAGAAATGCTCATCCCAAACAGCTTTTGTAGCACCATACATCCATGATGGCTAATTATCACAGTATTTAAAATCATTGCTTTTGAATTGTGGTGCTGGAGGAGGCTCTTGAGAGTCCCCTGGACTGCAAGGAGAACAAACCTATCCGTTCTGAAGGAAATCAACCCTGAGTGCTCACTGGAAGGACAGATCCTGAAGCTGAGGCTCCAATACTTTGGCCATCTCATGAGAAGAGAAGACTCCCTGGAAAAGACCCTGATGTTGGGAAAGTGTGAAGGCAAGAGGAGAAGGGGACGACAGAGGATGAGATGGTTGGACAGTGTCATCGAAGCAACCAACATGAATTTGACCAAACTCTGGGAGGCAGTGGAAGACAGGAGGGCCTGGCGTGCTCTGGTCCATGGGGTCACGAAGAATCGGAAACGACTTAACAACTAAACAACAACAACAATTTAAAATCATGGTGTATTTAACTGGTAATTTAGCTGAAAGTTCTACCAGCAAGGGCCATTTCATTGCATTGTACTGCATTGTTTTGTCATGCACTTGCATGTTTTGACCTACAGATCATAGGATCTACTGAAATCTGAGTCCACAGAAGTTTAAGAAGATCAAAAGTGTATCTTCGGGGGGGGGGGGGGGTAGGATGAGACATGGAGTGATTGTTTTGAAGTCTAATTGCCCCCCCCTTTTTTTATGACTTGGAGAAGGCAGTACTATTCCTCTCTTTTGTGGGCACTCAGGACAGTGCTTAATTAAAAAGGAAAGCATCCTTAGCTATTGGGGTGGGTAGGGGCTTCCAGAATACCTTGCTGCTTGGTCTACCAAAGATCTTCAGCAGGAAGTGCCAAACTACACAACTACTTCTTCCTTAAATTCCATGACCTTGTTGAAGCTTGCAGAAGTACTGTTGTATTATCTCCTTTGGGTTGGAAAAGGTAGGTAGTTTTAGGATTTAAAAAAAAAACACAACTTCACACTGAACTGGAAAGCCATAAAGTGAAATTCTTGTCTCCATGAACAAAGAGGAATGATATGTAAACCAGAGATTTGGGCAGGGTAAAAACTGTTTGTTGTGTGCCTTCAAACTGCTTCCAAATTACTGGAACCCTATATGATTTTCAAGGGATGTGAACTGATTAACGAATGGTTTTCTCAGTGCCAAACCTTAGTGAGTTTCCATGATGAACTGGAGATTCAAACTTATGTCTACTGAATACTGGTGTGTCACTCTATCCACTGTACCACACTGCCTCTTGAGGGTTAAAGAGGTCCAAGAGAAGAAACAAAAGAAGCAGTAGAAAGCAGAATGAGGTGAACATCCTTGGTATGTCCAGAGAAATTCTTGCAAGATTGGTGCTTGAAGGGGAATTTACAAAAGAACATATATTATGTCTGGAACAGCTTTATGTTACTTAACACTAATACTTAAGCATCATTTTAACACTATTACTTAACTAGGTAAGTAGTGCTGAGCCTTATTTTACCAAGCTTTTAGCAGTCTCTTCAGTAGAGGCAGTATCACAGAGAAATGATGGATGACCTCACTGACCTAGATTTGGTCATCTCAGCCTTTGAGGTCAGTCAGGTCAAAGGTAGGCTGGAAAGGTATGAGGACTCTTCCAGATGATTCTATTTCGTTATTGTTGTGTGTGAGACAGGCTGCCTTGGATTGGACTTCTACCCATCCTTCCTTCCTTCCTTCCTTCCTTCCTTCCTTCCTTCCTTCCTTCCTTCCTTCCTTCCTTCCTTCCTTCCTTCCTTCCTTCCTTCCTTCCTTCCTTCCTTCCTTCGAGCTTTCCTCCTTGCTATTGGCTTTTAAGCATCTAGAAAATATGACACAAAGACTAAATTGTATTCCTGCACTGAGCACGGAGTTGGACTCGATGGCCTTATAGGCCCCTTCCAACTTCATGCCTCTGTGATTTTAGAAATAAATCACTGGTCCCTTTTGAAACCAAAAAACGGTGCATTTAGTATGTTCTGATAGTAAGTGAATGGTGGATAGCTCTCTTGCAAATGTACAAGCTAAGGTGAGAGTAATAAGAGTGTGGAGTGGCTCAATCCACCTAGTCTTTTACCTGCATTTCAACCAGTTTCTACAAAATCCATTAAATGTATCCTTTGTGTACTCCTTTTCTAGAATTACAACAACAGCTGCTTGTATGATGGACTTACGAAGATACCCACTGGATGAACAAAACTGCACACTAGAAATAGAGAGCTGTAAGTACGTTCTGTATATCCTGCATGATCAACCCTATTCAGACATTTATCATTTTTCCACATGCCCAGCCCTATGTTTTTTTGTTTTTTTGTTTGTTTTTTGTTTTTGTTTTTTGGTCTGATGACATTTTGATCCTTTTAAACACACAAAACAAATTCGGCTTTCCAGATGGATTAGTAATTTGTGGCACAAGGATTAGAGGAATTTATTTTGCAAGTTGATGGACAGATTTTGGTTTCAGAAGTCAATGGTATGCTCTTTCGGAGTTTTATACAAGGAGCACAAAGGCTGCAATCAAGTCGTTACCCTCCGCTACTGCCGAACTGCTTGGCTGTTTGTTTCAGTTTTTTAAAGGAAGGGTTTACGTTTGTCACAGAATTTATGAGTATGTCACACCTGTGAAACTGTGATGTCAATATTATATGTGCTTAATTTCACTGCGATTTCCTAGCTTTCTGTACTCATTCGTAATGTCTGGTCATTTCTAGTGTTTAAATTGCAATTGTGATATTTTCTATACCAGTACATGAAACATTTGTTTTATAAATGTATAAATATGTATTGTTTTATAAATATTGCACACAGTGAGTTAAGTGATGTGCTCTGTGGGTTGGCTGAACCTGGTGACACAGTTTGCAGAATGGGAGGGTGTTGGATTACCCTATGGCAGCGATGGCGAACCTATGGCACGCGTGCCACAGCTGGCACGCAGAGCCCTCTCTGCAGGTATGCGAGCCATAAGTTGCCGGATCGCTACTCTCCCCCCCCCCCCCTGCAGCCAAACCTGAGGAGGCAGCTGCAGCCATGGTGCTGGTGCTTTGACAGGCAGCGAGCCAGGATCCGGAGCAGCTGGTGGATCCGGAGTGGGGTCTCGAGACACCTCCGTGCCCAGGATTCCCCCTTCCACCACCACTTCCGGTTCCGCCACCCGCTGGGTTTATTTTTATTTTTATTTTTTTTTTCCAGTTTGGGCACTCGGGCCCAAAAAGACTCACCATCACTGCCCTATGGTGTGTATGTGTGTGTGCACGTGTACACAGATGTACTTAACCTGTAATACGAAACCAGCAGTTTACAGTGGTCCTGCTGTTGCTCCAATTCCAACCGCTACTTCTAATTAAAGTTGAGTAAATATCCCATTTTGCTCCAGTTTGAAGCGTATACCCTTAGCTCTGTATAGCTGAATCCTTTTCTGAACATAGGAGAGAATGCTATTATAATAGCACAGTTTTAGCAGGTGCAGATGCTGCGAATAAACATTTTTTAAACTGACAAAACATTTTTTAAACTGATTCAACTGAAGCAAGTATTTTCTGCAAATGTTTGAGAATTGTTACTAATTGTCACTGCACTGACCAAGGCTGTACAGCTGGCCAGGATGTTCTGATCAACTTTCCAGACAATTTGGTTCCCCTAATTCTAGTGTAATTTTTCTTGTGTGTTTTAGAGGAGTCATTTATCCCTTCTTGGACATTTTTATTTTTGCCTTTGGAGAATACATGCTCACATTTTCATGTGGAATGGTCCAAGCAAAATCACACTCAATGTGACTTCCTCTGCATTCTCACATCTGTAATGTAACAGCATCTCTATGGTTACAGCACCTGTTTCTCAGCAATGTCTGCTGCCACATATTTATTGCCATCCAACATCATCTCTGTTTCTGGAAAGAGACCGTGGTGTTCCAAGATACAGGGCAACACAAGCAACTTCTTGTGTTAATCTTTGTACTGCTCAAGCCCATCAGCATTAAGCAATTTACAGATATTTGAACCAGCAGTTAAAGAGAACAAGGAACAGCATCAACCACATAACTGCACATAAATGGTAAACTGAGCTATACAAATAGATAGGTTGAACCATTGCTTCAGACCTCCTTCTTTCCTCATTGTCATGTATTTATTAAGACCACTAAGCTTTAGCAATACTTACTCTGCATATGCAAAACAGGGACTTTGTTTTTTATGTGATATATTTCCATGCTGAATCCAAGCATTGACAGGAACAAAGCAACACAGGTATTTGGCCAAAAGCCCAAATGAGCTCTAGTATAAACCAGCACATATAAATAGTTCATGATATCACTCATAACCTTGTCGAAGGAGCACTGCCTGTGCCTACCTGCACTATTTTCAGTTTTCATATCTGTTGTTCATATCTGTTAGGGCACAGGTGGGGGATTCTTGAATATGGTTTTATCATTGCTTAATACTCCCTCTTCACATAGATTCATTAATCTAGGTAGTAAGGGTGAAGATTTTCTCCTTTCACTTCAGTGTTTATCAGCAAAGTGGTGATATGTGTTACAGATTGTGAGTGATGATACTCTAGTTTACAGTTTAAGTACTGATGGAAAGCAGAGCTACCCCTTAAAATGAGTAATACCATCACTCTTATTAATAAAGTGATGGCTAAATGGGTTGTTTAGAATAGCGACAGTATCAAAGTTTGGATGTTAAAAAAGGAGGTTGGGAAGAGAGTCCTGTGGTTTAGAGTTCCCAAGCCCCCTGCGGATTGAATCTGCTTATTTTAATAATTAAAACAAAATATGTGGGGAAAATAAAAGAGGCCATCCAAGTCTCAGAGGCTAAAAATTTCCATAACTTGAATATAGCTACTGAGATCTGTGCTAATACCATAGACAGGACATAGATAACATGCCTAAAACACCTATTTCAGATAGCAAGCGATGCATGTCATCTATTTACAGTATATTAGAAAGTTTAAATACTGCTTTTTATTTTTAAATCTCAGGTCACAAAATAAGGCATAACACAATACAGTCATATCAATCAAATGCTGTCAGGAAGAATGCAGAACCAGACAAATATGTCTTGAGTTGTTGGGCAGAAGTGTTCCAAATTAGGAGCCCACCAGATGTTAGCAGCATGTCAGCAAATAGTGCTGCCCTGGAAGTGTTCAGAAACTGTAACAGTCTCTATTGGTGGGCCATCAGCAAATTTCTGTAGGGATTTATCTGTGAAAACCATCTTCAACAAGTTTATAAGTGATATCATCAGCTGTGTATATGTGTTGATTTGTACTGGAGCTCACTTAGGCTTTTAGCCAAGGATCTTTGTTATTTCCTGTTGTTTCATATCTAATGTATGCGTTCAGTATTTCACAGTGCTTTTACTGGACAGCTAAATAACAATAGTTGCCCTTGATTATATCTTTATATTTATAATTATTTGGGTGTATGGTATATCACTAGCAAGAGATGGAAACAAAACATGGAATTACAGTAGTAAAGATTGTTACCTGGATCATGTGATACTCTGGTTGTTTCTAATGCAGCAATAATGACCTAAATTAATAAAAGTAACATGAAATGTTAGGAGAGAAGAAATTTTCCTTCCATTCACTTCTGCGTAAGAAAGCACCAATACAGTTTATGAGTAATATTGCCATCTTCGTGTTTTTTAATGCATAGTGTCAGCAGGATGGAGTGTCCAACATTTAATTTGGTTTGGTACTAAGTTTCTGCATGTAAAGGGAATGCAGTATTTTCCCAAGTAGGTGAATTAGGTCATAAAGCAGCTCTGAAGATGCCTTCTGGAAAGTATAATTAGGAATACATAAATAACAACTAAAAGAATATTTGAAGGTATTCTTGAATTGCCTTTTGTTGTTGTTGTTTAGTCGTTAAGTCATGTCCGATTCTTCGTGACCCCATGGACCAGAGCATGCCAGGCCCTCCTGTCTTCCACTGCCTCCCGGAGTTGGGTCAAATTCATGTTGGTAGCTTCGATGACTCTGTCCATCCATCTCATCCTCTGTCGTCCCCTTCTCCTCTTGCCCTCACACTTTCTCAACATCAGGGTCTTTTCCAGGGAGTCTTCTCTTCTCATGAGATGGCCAAAGTATTGGAGCCTCAGCTTCAGGATCTGTCCTTCCAGTGAGCACTCAGGGTTGATTTCCTTCAAAATGGATAGGTTTGTTCTCTTTGCAGTCCAGGGGACACTCAAGAGCCTCCTCCAGCACCACAATTCAAAAGCATCAATTCTTTGGCGGTCAGCCTTCTTTGTGGTCCAGCTCTCACTTCCATACATCGCTACTGGAAAAACCATAGCTTTGACTATGCGGACCTTTGTCGGCAAGGTGATGTCTCTGCTTTTTAAGATGCTGTCTAGGTTTGTCATCGCTTTCCTCCCAAGAAGCAGGCGTCTTTTAATTTCGTGGCTGCTGTCCCCATCTGCAGGGATCATGGAGCCCAAGAAAGTAAAATCTGTCACTGCCTCCATATCTTCCCCTTCTATTTGCCAGGAGGTGATGGGACCAGTGGCCATGATCTTAGGTTTTTTTGATGTTGAGCTTCAGACCATTTTTTGCGCTCTCCTCTTTCACCCTCATTAAGAGGTTCTTTAATTCCTCCTCACTTTCTGCCATCAGAGTGGTATCATCTGCATATCTGACGTTGTTGATATTTGTTCCGGCAATCTTAATTCCGGCTTGGGATTCATCCAGTCCTGCCTTTCGCATGATGTATTCTGCACATATGATAAATAAGCAGGGGGACAATATACAGCCTTGTCGTACTCCATTCCCAATTTTGAACCAATCAGTTGTTCCATATCCAGTTCTAACTGTTGCTTCCTGTCCCACATATAGATTTCTCAGGAGATAGATAAGGTGGTCAGGCACTCCCAGTTCTTTAAGAACTTGCCATAGTTTGTTGTGGTCGAGACAGTCAAAGGCTTTTGTGTAGTCAATGAAGCAGAAGTAGATGTTTTTCTGGAACTCTCTGGCTTTCTCCATAATCCAGCGCATGTTAGCAATTTGGTCTCTAGTTCCTCTGACCCTTCAAAATCCAGCTTGTACTTCTGGGAGTTCTCAGTCCACATACTGCTGAAGCCTACCCTGTAGGATTTTGAGCATAACTTTGCTAGCGTGTGAAATGAGTGCAATTGTACGGTACTTGGAGCATTCTTTGGCACTGCCCTTCTTTGTGATTGGGATGTAGACTGATCTTTTCCAATCCTCTGGCCACTGCTGAGTTTTCCAAACTTGCTGGCATATTGAGTGTAGCACCTTAACAGCATCATCTTTTAAGATTTTAAATAGTTCAACTGGAATGCCATCACCTCCACTGGCCTTGTTGTTAGCCATGCGTTCTAAGGCCCACTTGACTTCACTCTCCAGGATGTCTGGCTCAAGGTCAGCAACCACACTATCTGGGTTGTCCGGGACATCCAGATCTTTCTGGTATAATTCCTCTGTGTATTCTTGCCACCTCTTCTTGATGTCTTCTGCTTCTGTAAGGTCCCTAACATTTTTGTCCTTTATCATGTCCATCTTTGCACAAAAGGTTCCTTTAATATCTCCAATTTTCTTGAACAGATCTCTGGTTTTCCCCTTTCTATTATTTTCCTCTATATCTTTGCATTGTTCATTTAAGAAGGCCCTCTTGTCTCTCCTTGCTATTCTTTGGAAGTCTGCATTCAATTTTCTGTAACTTTCCCTATTTCCCTTGCATTTTGTTTCCCTTCTCTTCTCTGCTATTTGTAAGGCCTCGTTGGACAGCCACTTTGCTTTCTTGCATTTCCTTTTCTTTGGGATGGTTTTTGTTGCTGCCTCCTGTACAATGTTACGAGCCTCCATCCATAGTTCTTCAGGCACTCTGTCCACCAAATCTAGTTCCTTAAATCTGTTCTTCACTTCCACTGTGTTTTCATAAGGGATTTGGTTTAGATTATACCTGAGTAGCCCAGTGGTTTTTCCTACTTTCTTCAGTTTAAGCTTGAATTTTGCTATAAGAAGCTGATGATCAGAGCCACAATCAGCTCCAGGTCTTGTTTTTGCTGACTGTATAGAGCTTCTCCATCTTTGACTGCAGAGAACATAATCAATCTGATTTTGGTATTGCCCGACATCAGTGATGTCCATGTGTAGAGTCACCTCTTGTGTTGTTGGAAAAGAATATTTGTGATGACCAGCTTGTTCTCTTGACAAAACTCTATTAGCCTTTGCCCTGCTTCGTTTGGAACTCCAAGGCCAAACTTACCTGTTGTTCCTTTTATCTCTTGACTCCCTACTTTAGCATTCCAATCCCCTATAATGACAAGAACATCTTTCTTTGGTGTCAGTTCTAGAAGGTGTTGTAAGTCTTCATAGAATTGGTCAATTTCAGCCTCTTCAGCATCGGTGGTTGGTGCATAAACTTGGATTACTGTGATGTTGAAAGGTCTGCCCTGGATTCGTATTGAAATCATTCTATCATTTTTGAGATTGTATCCCAGTACAGCTTTTCCCACTCTTTTGTTGACTATGAGGGCTACTCCATTTCTTCTACAGGATTCTTGCCCACAATAGTAGATATGATAATCGTCTGAATTGAATTTCCCCATTCCCGTCCATTTTAGTTCACTGACGGCCAGGATGTCAATGTTTATTCTTGCCATCTCCTGTTTGACCACATCAAGCTTGTTTCTCCACCGCCGCCCCCCCCCCCCCAAAAAAAACCCCATGGTTCCCTTGCTTTGACATTTTTCTCCCTGGTGGTTTAATGCAAGCCTCTACATCTCTAACTGGATGTAACCACTACAGGAGTGTGTATAGGGTTGAAGTCTAAGATACAGAATTGAAAACCACACACATTTCACAGTATAACCTAAAATGTGGGTTGGTTGGTGCAGGAGAGAGAAGTAACAGTATGTGTTGCCACCTGAACATATCTACTATTGTCTGATTTCAAAAGATAAGCACAATCAGGCATAGTTACTACAAGGATGGGGAATATCAGGGAATAACAGGGATACCCAGATGGAGCTAGGAAAAATTCTTCCTGAAACCTTGAAGAGCCACTGCTAGCCAGAAATGACAGTATTAGGCAGAGGAGAGTTCAGTTCTCCTGAGCTCAATAAAACTGGTGCGAAACGGAAGAACGTGGTCCGAATGTCCATCACAAAACCTCAAAATGTCACTCAAGGTTGGTTTTAAGACCACCAACAATGGTACATTGGGAGAGTATCATTGCCTAGGGTTTATTCAAAATCACCTTCCTCATTCAGAGGAGATAGACCAATGGTACCCCCATATTATTTCTTTACATTGCCAACATATTATGTGGGTGCTGATTGGCATGCTCCAGTGGGCTCATGAAATAAACTGAAGCAACTATAAATGCACATCTAGATCAAGATGTTCTTCAGTGCTTTCATGTCACAAACAGTTGACATGAAAACAAGACCTTCAGTACTGAAGAAATCGCTGATACCAGAATGTAACTCAAGGTCTACCTTGGCACAGTTAGCCATCAACACTGAACACTTCTGCATTGAAGGGGTTTCCAATGCAATTCCCCCTAAGCTGCACACATGCAGCACTACATCAGGCGCACACAACCGAGCCACTGTTTTTGCCCATTTGCTTCCGGAACCTCTGCACAGCATTCTGGAAAATTAGAGGAAACATTGCCAGAGGGCAGTCCTGTACCAGCTTCTTCGAGATGAAGTCCGTCTCATTCAAATTCCTCCAGATACAGGTGCATAGACCATATCCTCAAAAGACTGATCCAGTATTTGAGAAGGTCCAGCTTAATACTGCAACCAGTGCAAGCTACTACAGATTTTGTCTGATCTGGTTAAAGAATCTTGGCAAGAACCCTCCTCATGACCGCCTACTTCAAAGAGAATAGAAAAGTTATATAAAGTGTAAGAGGAAGAAGTATCTTTCCTTTTGAAACATCCTCAGCCCAATTCCATAGTAGTAGAGGCTTCCCAGGCAAAATCTAAAGGGAAACCAAAGAAGGGCATAAAACGAATTTAATAGGAAGAGGAATATATTCAACAGCAACTCTAGGAATTACAGTGGCCAATTAGCAAGCAGCAGTGGAGCTTATCACAGTTTCTTGTGGGAGAAAATACATCCTCTTTTAATAAGTCTCCCGGAGGACAAGAAAACGTTTGCTTTATCTTTTCAACAAAAAGCCCTTTTACTTGCTTTCACAATGAATACATTCCACAAGACATGCTACAGATTGTGCAGCAAAGAATATGTCTGTGGCAATAGTCTTAAGAGGATATGCTTGGCTAAGGTCCTTAGAAATATTGGATGAATCTATTAGACGACTTACCCTTTGATGGTGAGGGCCTCCTCAATAATAAGAGTGATGACATAATGGAAGACATATACAAAAAGAAGAACACAATGAAATGTATGGGTGTCACAACTTAGTATTCACAAAAACAATACAGATATCCATGGAAGAAACAGTATACTTACCAACTGGGAAGATCAACTTGTTAACCATCTTTGGGTCTGCTTGAGTCTAGGCCATCATCTCTGCCTGTGTCCTTTCTCATTTTTTCCCCAATATTATATAAAGGAGAAGTGAGATATTGTTGGACTGCAGCTCTCATTATCCCTAGTGAGGAATTATGGGAGTTGCAGTCTAACAACATTTGAAGAGCCACTGTTGCCTGTCCCTGGTAAAGCTTCAGCAACTTCTCAACTTTTGAAATTTTTCTTCCTGAATTTTAAATATTTGGTGCAACCTCCTCTGGCCCACATGTTCTCTGCACCAAATTTATTGCCTTGTGATCCCTGCATTCACACTCTATTAATTCCCCCCATTTTATGTCTGTGTTCCAATATTAGTTGTGTGTTACCAAATGAGCCTCTGTGCTAGAGGCAAACATATGTTTTTTCAGCAGTTCAGAGAACACCACTTCCTCTCATTAAAAATATAAATAAACACACAACAAACCTTGTAGTGCATCTGTTAGATACTGGCTTTCAGATGACACCATCTCTATTTAAAAGCTGTGATACATGATTGGCAAATTGGATGAGAGAATAATTTAGGTTGATTTTTTGGAAATGTTCATCTAATCTTGTTCCAGTAGACAGTTAATGTTCAATGATCTGATGATAGCTGTGAAGATTACAGTTCATATCTTTTTCCCCTGTTTGTCACAGTCCACTGTGATAGATTTGATGCAAAGTTGTATCTCAGGTCTTCTGCTGCTCCTGCATACATGAACACTTCATTAAATCACCACAAATTATTTGACACCATGTTACTGTTCTGTCTTGGGTTTTGTCACTGCTCCTGCCTAGCCCAGTAAGCCCCCTGACCATACGTGTTCTGGAATACATATTTACTTTCACAAAAAATATAGCGAGATAATCATCATGCATTTTAGTTATTTGTTTTCTACCTCATAGCCCCTTTTATACTATACTTAACATTCTGCTATTCCAAGTCTTTTTGTGCATGCCATCATTTTGTATACCATTTTGCTAGAAACAGCTGCTTCCTTTGCCTGGAGTGGTGAAATTTTGCAGAGAGCCCTGGGAAGCAGAGCAATTGTTAGCTTTTATAGGAGCTGTTGTTTGAAATAATCAACAAACGGCCATAGCCTTATTCAGGTGTTATTCCATCCAGGAGTGTGAACATGCTTAGAGGAGAGCATTGTCTAGCCTCATCCCCTTCATCAGCATGCTCTTCACAACGATAAAACTGAGTCTGAAAAGGAAAGTAGCCTTGTTTGCATGTCAGCTTTACATGCAAGCAGGGTTTTCAGGGTTCTTGCTTGTGTGTAGAGCTACACATGAGCAGGAACCTGTCATCTTTGGACTCATTACTTGCACTGTAAAGATTGTCGACACCGGAGGGTGCAGGGCAAGGTGCTTCCCTCTAAGTGTGTTCGCAGCACTGCGTTGAATAATGCCTGAATTCACCTTAATGCACGTGGAACATCTCCCTGTGAAGAATAGTTAAAGAGTGGAGGGGTCGATTGCTTAAAAACAACATAATTAAGGAAAGGGAAAACATAAAAGTGATGTATCAGATTATCAACATATAGATAAACTAAGCTTGTCTATCCCAATACTAGACTTAAATTGTCTAAGAGAATAAGTTGGGAGCAGGTTCAGGTCACTGAAATTGAAATATTCCCATGAAAAGGAATAGTAAGTGGGAGGGAGTTGTTCCTGTGATAGACACATAGAAATGTGATGATGAATCTGTTCAGCAATTTGTCAGTGGATATCAGCCATGGTAGCTTCAAGCAGAAGTAGCACATTCATGTACTGTATACCTCTGATTCTCAAAACATACTTAAAACGACGGTTTAATGTTGCAGCTTATTCTGAAACCAGTTAATTACAGGGCTTGGAATCCTTACGTAAAATGGATAACATGATTAGTCATTACTCTGACACTTTTATAATGTGTCATGATTAATATTTGCATTGGGTTTGAGGGTAATATGTCAATGACTCATTTCGAATACATTATCCTTTGTGTTTTTAAAAAAAACACTGAAAAAAATAATGGCAAAAGTGTATGAACCCTCTTTCTCAAAGACCCCCCAAAGTAGCATTCACCTGATAAAAAGGGAAGAAAATCCTAATAGTCCTGCCACTCATTAGCCCAGGGAGGAATGGGTTGCAGGTTACCTGTAGGTTGCTGCATCTGTGCTTTGACCAAAGATGTTCTGGTTGTCGGAGCTCTCCTGCCACAAACATGAGAGTGAAGTGACTGCATGTGTCGACAAAAGACCCGCTTATATCTTGGCTTGTTCAGACAATATACAGCTGTTGGAACATGGCCACATGATGCTAAATAGTTTTGCTTGTATGCATTTAAAATGAAACAAAACTGTCTTCATTCAGAAAATGAGTTTGGGATTATTTAAGATAAGAAACACAACTAGTGCAGATACGCTCTTCTGAACAACGGTTGCCCTAAGAATGGGCTTTTTCCTTCACCAATTGAACATGAAAGAGATTTTGATTCAAAAGTATGGTTTTTCCCCCCTCCTTAACACTCTGCATAAGATTACATACAGTCTTATCGCATTTAAAAGTTTCCTTGACTGATCCTTTTTTCTGTACAGCTTTTTGCAGACTCAGGAGACTAGAGGAAAATGTTTTAAAATGGTTGAGTGGGGAGATACTTCTTGTTCTGCTAGAAATAGATATCCTTGTTCAATAAAAGCAACCCCTTGGCTATATTTTCCAAGGTACTAAAGCAGCTTAAATAAGAGCTGTTTCAAATATGAAGAGACTGATGGGATGTAGTTGTGTCATAAGACTGTGCCATCTCTGTGTGCAGATAGACAATTGTGGCTTTGCTGGCAATGTGTAAACATTCCATATTGAAAGACGCAGTGGCGTGGGGTCATTTTTGCTTCTTTGTGATTTGTAATACATTTTTAATGGACACTTATCTGGGGAGCAGGCCCCGCTGAATGCAGAAAGACTTATTTCTCAGTAAAAGAGGAATCTCTTCACCCGAGATTTAATTCCATGTGCCGTCTCTGGGTGTGACTTACTGGTGTGACTTACTATGCTAAGCAACAGGATTTTGGCCGTTATATTATATTGACTCCTGCCAGTAGAAGCAACTTCTGAAGCAAAGTTTTACTTTGGGGCATTCTTGCCAGGAGAATGAGAGGAATTAATTTTTCCCATTTATCTCTGCTGCCCCCTTGGCTTCTTGCACTCTCCAGACATTTGGTCTGGGATACTGAAAGGCCTTTCAGAGTGGATTTGAGGACAGGGGCAGCAACCAATGTACCCGCTAATTTTCAGCCCCACTGGGCAGGGCTCCGCCTCCCTCTCTTGCGACTTTGCCCCTGCATGCGTGTGCAACTTCACCCTCCCACGTGCTGGGTTCCGTCGCAACCGTAACCGAATGTGATCGCTGCACAGAGGGAAGTGGAGTTGTGTGCTCGCGCATCCCCAGCTTTGTAGGAACATTGGCAGCAACATGTACCTGGGAAAGGGAATACATCTGAAGCCAATCTCTTGATAATTGGTTAACCTGTTGCTCTGTTAGAGTAGTGATATGTTCACTAAATGGGTGGGTTATAAATCTAAATCAATCAATCAATCAATCAATCAATAATAGACATTTTATAAAACAAAACATGTACTTTCATTTTGAAGGCAAGCAGAATTCTGTATGAATTCATTTTGCACTGTGTGAAACACAGGAAGAGTAAATTACAACTTTCGTTACTTGAATAATTGCCCACCCAATGCACCAAATGTCTGAGCACACATTCATAGGAAGCAAAGATTTATTAGATTTGCAGACATCTTGTACTCTTGTACATTCACAGTTGTTTATTATCTGCTTTAAAATCTAAAACAAAATCTAGCAAATAGTTATTCTATGCCATTTATAAAAAAACTGAGAAAGTATCATCAATGCTGTTTGGATAGATAACAAGTAGCAAACACTCTGTCTAATATGAAATGCCATTATTATTCTTCCTGCTGGAGCTCTGGGATGACTGACCATCATACACGTCATCCAAAATGAGTTCAGCCATGGGGAATAATGCCTGTAGGTCCCTTCCCCACAGCATCCCATGCTCATAGATGAAGTTTTCAGACATTTTTGTATTTCCTGTGAAGTGCTAAAGGGAGCATCTATTCACAAAGAGGGGCTCTATGTACACGCTTAGAGGCCTCCTCAAAATTGGAGGCATGAACAATATTCCATTCAGTGGCATTTGAAAATCTACAAACAATGGTAGGAAAATAATCAGAACTTGGAATCTGACAATGTTAATCACTTCATAAAGGGAGTGATGGCCCTGAGTTTGCAAAAGCTGAGCAAGGCTGTTAGTGACAGGACACTTTGGAGATCACTCACTCATGTAGTCACCATAGCTCAGAGGTGACCGAACAGCACATAGCAGCAACAGGTGTAGAACACCAGAACAATGAAAGTTTATGTGGAGTAAGAGACTGGGTAGGGAGGGGCTTAAGAAACAAGAGGGTAAAAAATAAAAAACCCAGATGAATCGTCACAGTAGTTAAGAATGTATCAGGAGGAAGGGGATTGGCATAACTGCCGAGATCACAACACTGACTCATCAGGAAAAGGTCCCATATGTTCTAGAATTGTTTTCTTCATTTTGTAAAAAAAGGAGTTGTGTTGTAAAAGGTAGTAGGGTTTGCATGTAGTACGTTTGGCAGGTGGGGAGGGAAATGGCCACCTTTGGCTAGCACTGGGATTCCAGAGGACTCTCCTCTGTTCCTTTTACTTTTCACATTGCTATCAGCCACATTTTTTTACATCAGCTGACCTGAAAGAGAATTTGCATCTCTTAAATTTTGCAGCAAATTCCATGTTTTCGTGTCAGAAGAAAGTCATGATAGTTTTAGAGAATGGACTTAGCTGCATGCACATTATAATAAATAAATACATTTAGGATTTGAAGGACAACCACCCTCTTCGCCCACCCCCGTCCCACCCTGGTCATATTTAATAGCTATTCTTGGAGCTTGATTCCTTAGCATCACTACTGACAAATTAATTATCCCATGGTTGGCAAGGCCCATCATGCTCAGCCAGTATCTGAAGTCTAGCAGATTGGTACTGGCAGCAATGGTATATATAGCAGAAGCCAACCCAAGAATGAACATATTTTCAAGAGTTTCCTAAAGAAAAGAAGTTTGACACTAAGTATCACTAAGTATTAAATAATAACTTTATGGGCTTAGTTACACTAGAAGAGAACTTATTATGGGCATTTCCTCTTGTTTCTAAGTCACTAGCAGTATTAGTCCCCTCATTGTATATGGTTACAACTTCTTTTGAGGTAAGCACATTACTCTTTTTATAGGTGAAAACAAAAGAAAAAGACAAAAACATGGTGGCATTTTGAAAACTAACTTTTCTATTTTTTTAATGTGAGCTTTCGTGCAGCTCTTATGTCTGATGAAGTGGACTTGTCCACGAAAGCTCACATTTTAAAAATATAAAAGTTAGTCTTCAAAGTGCCGCCATGTTTTTGTCTTTTTTTACTCTTTATTTTTCTTTTGTTTTCACCTATAATGCTTGCACAGACTAACATGGCTAGCCCTTCTACAAACATTACTCTTTATTATCCTGACCAGCAAGCAGCATGCATGGCCTTCCTGCCTTTGACCTAAACACTTGCTTATGTCTAACTCATTATAAGTTAGGATAAGGACAGCTGATTCTGTTAGTAGAACTTAACCTTTTGCCTCTGCAGGCGTAGGAGGTAGGGTAACCTTTGGAGTTAGATTCTGCACAAAAAGATAATAAATAAATTATGAAGATTAAGTTCATGCATTTGTTACACATTGCTTCCTACACAGTAATTTGGAAAGCTTTGTTGTCCTCCCAGAGTAAATGACTGTATAAATACCCCTTGCCTCCCACTGTGGTTAAACCATGAATTCTAGACATTGAAGATCTCCATTTGTTGCAACAGAAGCAACAAGATGTTAAAGCTGCTGGAGCTGAACAGCTGTTTTTGTATGGGTAATGAAATCTGCTAATCATAGTATTTTTCTTTATGAAATGTGCTGCCAGCTCAGCTTTAAAAACGTTGCAGTGCAAACTCCCACCCTGAATCTCTGTTATCCAACAGAAGTACAGAGTTCTGCTAATTTCCTAATCATGCACCAGGGAAAAGAAATGGATTTCTGTTCCTTCTTAGTATATAACAGTAAGTTGTGACTGCAGGTTGCTTCCATTAACCTGCAATAAGAATTATTCTGCAATTCCTAGTAATTTAACATTTTAAAGGACTGATCTGAGGCTATCATGCTTCGGATAGATTGTGAGAAGACAAGATTCACTGGATAAGACAGTGACGCCAGGAAATGCTGAAGGCAGTAGGAAGAGAGAAGACTGAACACAAGGTGAATTGACTCAATAAAAGAAGCCACTTACTTTTTGTTTGTTTGTTTGAAAGACCTGCATGAGGTTGTTAATGACAAGGCTGCCATTATGTCAGAAGTGGCAATGGCACAAAATTGTAACAAGAGCAACTTTAAAATAATAGATGGTGTTGGGAAATCAATGATTAAGATTTCCTGTGCTTTAAAAAAGAATACCACTGGAATGGGAAGGAGTTGGATCAGGTGATTCTAATCACAGATCTTGTGTGGCCATCGGTGGTGTTTCTATTTTATTTTAGTATTCTTGGATTGGTTTTCTGGTTATGCTTCTGCTGATTTTTAGTACCTTTGTTTCAATGCCAGCTTTTAAAAACATAATGTTACATTCTATTGAAGTTTACTGATCAGCTTTTTCTTCTTTTTTTAGCAGCTGCCTTGAGAAGGCTTTGTCTGTAAAAGCAGTATATAAGACTATAAAACAAATGAATAAATGAGCCTTTCTAATGCTTATAGTCTTTTCAATCACTATCCAAAGGGATTGAAGTTTATATTTGAGAACTTGAAGGAGTGAAAAGAGACTGACAGTGAGGAAAGAAGATGAGGGAATAGCAAAAGACCATAAAGGTCAAAGAAATGTAGGGAGGGATTCAGGGAAGTGTGTGGAGCTGCCATTGGCCTAACAGCCAGGCTGATAGAGAGAGGTGATATTTTGTATAAATCAGTGACTGCACATGCAGCTGTTAGCCCAGCCTCTCCAGTTTGTGAGCTGGCCTAAGCATGCACATCATTGCATCTGCTTGGATGTCAGTTTCCTACATGGAAGGAGCACCTACATCTCCCAGACCATATCGGAAATCTACATTAACGTGTTTCAAGGAAAACATGTATAAAAACTCCAGTGAAAGTCTAAGCCACTTGCACTCTAATTCTCCCTGGATGAGAATGGCATTTGCACAGAATGAATGAATACACTGTATCATCTGCTCCTGCCCTTGTCCTTTTCTATCAGGATTGCTTTTGTACGGCACATATAGCATGTCCAGTCTTTACGAATCATGAAACTGTAGATGTACTCTGCCACTTGAAATTTTCCCCTTTTGTATGCCTTACGAATATGAAATCTGGAGTGAGGAGTTAGTTTACATCCAACAGTGGCTGTGGTTCGTGTAAGAAAATTCAACGATGGCATCATCTAACTTTCAGATGTCCTAGGAGTTGCTGTTGTCATTTGATATCAGCCTAAACTATTCTAATTAATGTGAAAAAATGCCATGGCAAGTTTGATACAGTGTATTGGCACACAGGTTGTAACATGCCAATTTTACTAAGCAACTTCACAATGTTTCAGAAATAGCAGAATGCCTATGGTGCAGTACCATGGGAATATAAACCAGGCACAGACAGGCTTTCCAAATTGCTACAGCAGAGTCTGTTCACAATACTCTTTGAACAGTTTTTTTTTCTTTTTCAGTGGTTTAGAAAAGCATAGACCTTTAGAATGAAATCATAACAAGGCTCAAGAGCATCTTCAAATGTTCTTTGGCCCAGACCCAGATGTATGTACACCTTAGTTGTTACATAATAATAGTGCTGGCCAGCTGCTGGGAAGGCCACCAAATCCAGAACCCTCCATTTTGTCAAGATGTGATGGGTGTTCCCTCCTGACTGTTCCCTGTAGGCTAATTGCTGGCAGCCCTGGCATGTAATCTAAATTTAAAACTCTAGGTTATTTCTTTGCATGATTCTTTCACTTTGTCCTTCATCTAGAACAAGGGTAGAAGTCATTATCTTTTCAGTTCTACCATTTGTGCATTCAAACTGCACCTTCTCTTCCGGGGAAATGGCTTGAGATAAGACATTATCACCAGGACCATAGCATGCAAAAGGAGGTTGACCCCCCCCCCCACACACACACACATATAAAACATGGTAACAATCCTGATCCCCATGGCAGCTTTTTAAAAAATAATAGCATGTTTTAATTTCCAGTAGGATAGCCATTTTCCTCTTTCAGAACAAAAACAACAAAGATTCTTGTGGCACCTTAAAGACTCACAAACTAAAATCCAGGAGTAGGTCACAACTAGAGCAGGTCCATTAAATCAATGGAAGTTATGGTATAGTTGACTCACAAAACCCACAGTAATGCAATGAGCCTACTCTCTTTGCAAGTTACTACTTGATTTCAGCCATGTTTTATCTGGCATAAGTTTTTGTGAACTATATCCTACATCATCAGATGCTAAGTTTTTAATGGGAACTTAATAAATCATGTAATTTCCTTTTTAGTTTGCACAATTTTAATCTAAAATATTGTATAAAATGGATTCTGTTATAAGCCTTTTTCAGAATGAGCCTCTATGCATTTTTGCTTTCAAAATGAGAATTACAAAGTCTTGGCATATCTCTTGTGATTCTCAGCTCTTGATACTTAATAGTGTGGTAGAATCAGTTTAATGTAATTCAGTGCCTCATTTGTTACCATTGGTGCAGCCCATACAAAGATTTTGCTTTACTGCACCTCATAAACACAGAGTTCGGGATTTATAAATAAGGACTCTTCGGTCCTTTTGGGGAGAAATGCAGGATAGAAATATTCTAAATAAATAAATAAAATATAAATATAGTGTGGCAAGCAATGTGTTCCCCATAACCTTCATGATTAAGGTTGACAATAATGCATTCAAGCAAGTCCTTGGGTTTGTTTGCTTTGAAAGCCAAAAGCTCGAAATGGTGACATGTGGGGTGGAAACAGTATTGCACTAATAAAGTCTCAGCCAAGAAATCCAGTGATACAACAGGATTTATCTTTTCTTCCAAAATAGTATTTCCCCCCTCACAGCCCCCATTGGAAGCTGGTCTTTGCTAAACTTTTTTTAAAAAAACATTTTTTTGAAAAATACCATGGATATTGGTTCAGCTGTAGCTTCACTCACAGTCTCTTTCTCTGGTTTGTATTCAGCTTGCCAAACATGTGGACATTGTCCAAATGATGCCATCTTAATCATGCTATCTCTACTTTCACGCTGTAAAAGCATATAAGGTGGTACAGCCTCTGTTAGCTTTTCCCAGACTTAGATCATATAGCGATCAGTATGATTCAGTGCCACATTTCTTTAATAGAATTTGTACAGAGAAGACAGTTAATGTTATAACATACAAGAATCAAAGGACAGGCTTGGAAAATCAAAGCTAATCGGCATCCAGACTATTTTCCTTTAAGTCATCGACTTTTAAGACTGGACCATCTGTGGCTGTTTATATGAGGGCGGCTATGTAGTGGCCCCATGGCACTTCGCAATACAATTCACTGGACTCACCCCCACTCTCACAGGAGGCTTGGAGTGATTTTAATTAAAGTAGCAGGCTGCTGCGGCTTCATCATTGGCCAGCATGGCACTTTGCTTCACAGCCCGCACTGGCAGCTGTTCACGTTGCCCATTTTGCCTGCCAGCCAGGGAGATTGTCAGCACGGCTGCCACCTCAGGGTTTTTAAAAAATGGAGTGGTGACAAAGGAAAGGAGTGAAAAGATCCCCATTGCTAAAAAGGACAGAAACAGGCAGGGAGGGAGCACATAGAGCAACCATGTGGCCCCACCTGAAAAGTAAACGCAGATAACCAGTGGGCAGCAGCCAAGGTAGCAGCAGAGGTGTTGGTGTAGGAAGACTCCTTATCTGAGGCTCTCTCAAACTTGGCAGCAATTTTGCAGGTCAGATACTTGGTGCATTATGATGCTGAAGATGTGAATACTCTTTACAGGCTGATCTGTATTCCCATTAAGAGTCATCGTAGGATAAAACCATCCAAACAGCCAGGAGAAAGTGATAAGAGCATGCATTATCTGCCCTGAAAATAAATAACTCAAAGCAGAGACAGCAAATCTTCTTATGTGCCAAATTTACCTTCTTATAAGAAAGGTGTGGTAGCGCTTTCTCACACGTTATGGGCAAGGTTTGGCAGAGCAGTTCACTGTGATGCTCTTTTATGTACTGGCCCTAGAATAAGCAGACTACATTAAAATGCCCTTCCAGAAATCTGTGAGTACAGCCACATATATACAATATAATATTTAAAAATGCAGTATTATGAAGGAAAGGAATTGGGAGAAATGGCTAGGTATTATAGCTTGTGATAGTATAGAACGCTGAGGGCCTCACCTGATGGGACCTTGATTTTATTCGAACATGAGCTTGCCTTAATCTGCATTTGGCAAATTACTGTACTTTCATTTTGAAATTGGTCATTTGGGAGATAGAGCAATTTTGTTTGCATATCTAATACTTCAAGCCCCTAGCCCTGAAACATTTGTTTGCCTGGGGGGATAGATTTTGTAAGAAGAGGAAATGCGCTCTTGCATTTAACATGCAGACTGACCCAAAATCTTGGTTGCAGCCTGAGAGCCATGCAAGATGTGACATAGAGTGCATTATTACATTTATGGTACATGTTTTTTACAAATGCAGATAGTGTTCATGCCTGGCTGGTGAGATGAGGGTTACTGGGATCACAGTAGGTGTAGAGGAGAAGGAGGGGAAATGTTGCTGTTTCTTCCCTTGCTATGTGCCTGACTAAAATAACCCATTGGGATCAGTGTTCTTCACTGGGAAGAATAGCATGTTCTTTAAGATGGGTTAAGTGAATCAGCAGAGAGCATCCTCCCTGCATGGCTTTGTAGGACAGCAAACCGATCCAGTCTCTCCTTGGAGTCAGACTAAGCTCCTTCTAGGTACTGCAGAACAGCAGGGGAGCAAAACACTTCCTCCTCAAAGATATGCTAGGCTGACTAACTAGTTTTCCTAATTCCCTTTTATACAAACAAATGGGTCAGGGAAATGTCATTGTTGCCAATGACATCTTAATCCCCTTTCATGTTCAGGACAAAAGGCCTCTTCCTGACCTACTCCCTTTCCCACAGTCAACTGAATTTCATATTTCATACTCCCCAGGTCCTCAGTGTCTTCACAATATGTGATACTAGGGCCAATAGTAACAGTATGAAACACACAAGCACCTCTATAATTGGGGACAGTCTGTTTCTTACGAGTCATGTCGTTTCCTCTCTCTGTATTTGTCTTCCTACCTGTGTCTACGTGTGAGTATTGGATAGGGTAGATTAGTTTTTATCATTTTCTAATGTATGCCTTTAAGCCTGTCTCCACATTTTGCATTTTGAAAAACCTTTTCTTGTAATCATTTGGAACTTTTGTCCATTTGCCCTTTTTAATTTTTTTTAATTTCTCTTTAATAAACTACAAAAATCCTTTCAGGCAACAGCCTGGATTTATGGCCAAGAGGATTTATGATAATAAAACCAGTCCATGCCTCGACCACCTATTGAGGTTTTTAGTGTCTGTATGGGACTAGTGGCAGCTACCTCACAAGGTTGGTGTGCTAGCTCTGAGAATTTCTTTTTTGTGTTAGACTCCCTGGAGCACTGCCAAGTCTGGCAGCAGCAGCAGGAGGCAGAGGCAAAGGAGCAGCCGTGCTTGGCCGCCTCTCATGGCTGCCCATTGACTGCTGCTGCCGCCGCCCGATCACCTCCTCCAGCACCACTCGCGGGCTCCCTTCGGGCAGGGGACAAGGCGGTGACATGAGCTGGCAAGGGTCAAAATTGGGGATCGTCTTATACATTGGGGGGTCTTATACACAGAAAAATATGGTACATACATAGATACCGTATTTTTCGGTATATAAAATGACACTTTTTCCTAAAATAATTAAAGGAAAAATTGAGGGTCGTTTTATACACGGAAGTAAGGAGGGGGGAGGGATCAAAGCGCTTTGATCCCTGCTTTCCCCCTCCGTGTTTTGCAAAGAAAATGTAGGGGGAAAGCAATTCCTGCTTTCCCCCTACATTTTCGTTGCAAAAAGCAGCTTTCCCCCTCCAAGTTTTGCAAAGAAAATGGAGGAGGAAAGCGTCCTGCTTTCCCACTACATTTTCATTGCAAAACGTTTGCATTGAAAATGTAGGGGGAAAACGAGAATCGCTTTCCCCCTCCATTTTCTTTGCAAAACGTGGAGGGGGAAAGCAGCTTTTTGCAAAGAATGTGGAGGGGGAAAGCAGGAATCGCTTTCCTCCTCCACTTTCTTGCAAAGAAAGAAATTTTGGGTTAGAAAAGTGGGGGTGTCTTATACATGGGGGCATCTTATACGTGGAAAAGTACAGGATGGGGGCATCTTATACACGGAAAACAAACAAAGAAAACAAATCTAACCCAATCCCAAAAATATAAAGAAATATAATATAAAAAGTCAACAGATCTAAACATCAAGATAGCAGCAATGGACAAAAAATGTTACAGAATTTAATAGTCCAAATAAGACTAAGTGACCAACAATGTGAGAGGAGGATATGAAATCCTGAAATGCCTCCCTGAAAAGCAAAGTTTTTATATGCTTCTCATTCATTCAATAATCATCAAAATGCTTGGAGGGAAGTGGCCTGGCACACCTCTGCAGGTAGAGCATTCCATAAAGAGGTGGCCACTATAGAGAAGGTCCAGCTCCCAGTCATAGATTTCTTGATATCCCTTGGGATGACCAACCACACTATTACGCCTGAGAGGTGTGAGTTGCATGGGAAGTTGATTTCAGGGAGAGGTGCTCTGATAGGGTGAGAGGTCCCAAACTGTTTAGGACTTTATAGGTCAACCTTAGCACCTTAAATTTGGCACGGAAGCAAACTGGCAGCCAATACACGCAAGCCAGGATGAGGGAAATATGGCCATATCTTGACGTTCCTGAAGTTAGCCTGGCTGCTGCGTTTTGTACTTGTTGCAGCTTCCATACTGCCTTCAAGGGCAGTCCCACATAGAGAGCAGCTTAGTAGCCATCATAAGATCAATGAGGCCTAATGTATTCATGACTAATAGTGTGATAAAACCTCAGCCCAGCTCTCTGACTTGCATTTTGATGGTTATTGAATGAATGAGAAAAATAAAATGTGTGAGACCTATAATTTGCCAGAAGGATCCTTTCTGCACCTCCCCTTTTCCCACCATAATCCAGACTACATTATATTACAAGCCGTGCTGCAAATACATCACCAGCAAATGCACCATAAAAGGCTGTTTAAATGCATGATGCCTATTAATAATAGCTGTAATGTTTATAGCACATTGTGAAGTTTATGCAGCGGATAGTGAAAATAGCATCATGCAAAGAGTTGGAAGGAATCTAAGTGCTTTTTGAAGGAAGTAAGAAAATCAAATAGCACATTCTTAATATAGGCTACAATTATTCAATTGAGGAAATCATCAGTTACTGGTACATTTCATTTTTAGAGATGCTTCAATATGTTTTTGCCCGACAGACCTAAATCATTTAATGTTTTGTAGCATAGGAAGATCTTTGGTAAAAGTAGTATCGGAAAGGATATCAACTGCCAATGCTTAGAGTATTAAAGTTTTAACAAAATGTCAGAGAGAAAAAAATAGTTGGCAAGGCAGAGGGAGGAGGGGAACCTGGTTAATCCATAGAAATCTGTCATAAAGATTGCATTGTGAGGTTGTTCCAGCATGAATTCTGGTGGCATATGGGAGCTTAAAATATACTCTAATGATACATCTTCATGGGGGATGTTTATGTAATGTGATGGCTATGGAACTGCCACTTCTTGTTAATTTGTTCAGATAATAAAAAGTAACATATTTTTGGTACAAATATGAAGAAAGATGAAAGTGAATGCTGATGGCATCTGAGCAGTAATAGATTTCTCCTATTCAATTTCTAGTTTAAATACAGAAACAAGAAAGAAAACCCTCTTGTGGGTGTTTGGTGCCAGGGTGCAGCAGTTCGCTGCATGGAACCCAGCAGAGTTATTAGATGTGCTTTGGTTTCTACGTGGTCTGGTAGAAGATGCAACAACAATAGGTTTTATTAAAATCGCAGGCGTTCTTGGAGGAAAAAGTAGCCTAAATACATTTTCATTGCAGTTTAAGCCATGTCATGGAACTCAAACAGTATCAGTCACCCTGCAAGACACTCTTTGGAAGGAGGCAAACAGGTGGAATGTAACCTTGCTGGATCTTTCTGCAGCCTTTGATACCATCACCCACAATATCCTTCTGGGACGGCTATCGAGTTTAGGATTGGAGGCTCCACTCTTCAGTGGTTCCAGTCCTTCCTTGAGCACTTTCTCAGATAGTACAACTTGGGGAGGTGATGCCAACACTTGATACCTACACTGTGGGGTCCCTCAGGGATCCATGATTCCCCATACTATTTCACATATACATGAACAACTTGAAAGAGGCTGTCCAGAATTTTGTGATATGGTACCACCAGTGTGTAGATGACACCCAACTCCATCTGCTTTTAAAGATGTTCCAGGAGGTCCTTCTCTCAGTCTCTCAGGCCTCAGTGTGTCGTCCCCCCCCCCCCATTTCACTGTGCAAAGGATGAAACATGCCATCAAAATGTAATTTTACCTTCAGGCCTCATTTAATCCAGAGTTAGTCTTTTCTAGAAGCTGAAAGTTACCAGCCTGTCACTTGGCTATTTCTGACTAGCCAAGGCCCATGTGTTGCATTTAAATGGCAAATGGTTCTCCAAGGATTTCTGGGAGATGTGAAAAATTGGGATGTAGTTCAGCCCACAAGGGTTCCCAGCCCCTCAAAGGTTGCCTGTTTTGTTATAAAACACATTCAAAGAATCAGAAATCTTGTGTTTCTAAAGGATACCTATAAGCAGATATCATTCCTCTTTCTTTGGCTTAATCATTAACTACTACTTCCCAGTGATCATGTGACTTGAAACATCCTTAGAAGTGCTGTATGTCAAGAAGCTATGAGAACTTTCGTGGCCATGTCATTGGCACAAAGATTAATGTTATCTTTATTAGTTAGTTCAGGAGTGGGAGGCTTTTGGCTCTCCATGTGTATTGGAGTTATAATACCTGTAATTCTCTACCACTGGCTATATTGGGTGGGAATTCTGGGAGCAGGAGTCTAAATATTTGACTCAATTGATTTGGTGTTCATGCAAGAATACTGCTGTTTTTCACACTGAATTTTTAAATTGATGAAACAGAAAACAGATAATGACTGTAAGGTTGTTTTTATTAGTAGAATTTCAAGTGTCTGAGAGATTACTGTAGATTCTATGTGAAATTGGCAGGGGTGGAAGGGCTGGGTGACCACACACTGGGGCCTGAGAGACTGAGAAGGGCCTCCTAGAAGATCTTAAAAAGCAGATGGAGTTGGGTGTCATCAGCACACAGGTGGTACTAGACCACAAAATTCTGGACAGCCACTTTCAGGTTTTTCATGTATATGTGAATAGTATGGGGAATCATGGAACCCGGAGACACTCCACAGGTTAATGGTTAAGGTGTTGAACAGAAGTCCCCCAGCACTATTACCATTCACAAAGTGACTCCATGCAAGAGAAAATCTTAGAAGCTGACTCCTTTTTTCATCAGTTAAACACTTCTCACCCAAACACAAAGCAATTGTCAGGGCTGTTTTTTTCAACGAGTGTGAATGGTAGTGAGCACAAGAGGGTATCTTGTAGATCATCTTGCCTTTGATGTTGTCAGCATTCAGGCTGCCCTTTGCTATGTAAAGCTTGGCATCCTTTTACCTGCTGGCACTGTGGGCACGATACTTTGCAGTAATATTGGGCCATTTCCTGGTTTTTTGAATTGTGGGTACAATATCCCACATTCATAAACTGGAGGGTTGTTGTTTTTTGGTGGGGGGGGGGGAGTTTGAAGAATTGAATTTCCTGGCTTTTTAAAATGGGGGTTTAAATATACATATGCTACCTACAAATCTAATCAGAAATTCCCCTCATAAGAATTACGAGTGATAGGGAATTCCAGAAGATGAGCATTTGATCTGTACTATAGTTACCAGGAGAAGACAGAAGTGAGAACTGCTTGGATGTGGCTATAGTCCATCTGTGCCAAAATATTTTGAAGGGCTGTTTTGGACTTAATGAAATGGTGAAGCAAAGGTGTGAGTAGGTACAACACATGCAATGGAGAAGCATACACACTAGAGATGGGCACGAACCTCAGTTTGGAGATTCATGCCATTTCATCGGCGTGGTACTACAGGTGCCACGTGTTCATTTCCTCCACCCTTACTGGCTCCCCCACTCACCAGCCAGCATGCACTGTTTTTCTCCTGATCTTCATGAGATCATCCAGTCACAGCAGGAGCACTGCCTTTCCTTCTCCACCTCCTCCAGGAGCCCCTCGCTCAGATGCAGAGGTGGGGCAGGAATTTCTGCAGCGCGGCCTGTGAGTGGCAGACCTTGGTACAGCAGAGGGACATTCCATAAATCTAACGGCATGGGAGTTGCAAATTTCCAGTGGAGAACCCAGGAGCAGTGTTCTGATCTCCACTAGAGTGCAGAATGTATGACAGAAGGCAGTGTATCAAGGCACATTATAGCATTAAAAGTAGCAATAGTATGCAGTGGAAAAGGAAGCAGAGAGTCAGCCTTCATCCTCTGCAACCCTCAACACACAGTATACATTTTCATATGCATACATGTGTGAATACAAGTGTCTTGAGAAGTTAGGAAATGGCTCTTACTTGTAAGACTATAGTTCTGACTTGGTGGATGTACAAAGTCAGCAATATAGCATGAAAACTAGTGGAGATAATTGAAAAAACATTAAGGAAATAAAATGTTCATAACCTACTTAGTGCATGATTTGTGCTGTCCCAAAGGAATTTGTTATGTGCTCTTTAAGTAGCGGGATCCGCAGTGTGTGTAGTGGTAAGAGTGATGGACCAGAACTCTGGAGAAAGGGTTTGAATCGCCACTTGGCCATGGAAACTCACTAGGGAACTGGTAAAACCACTTCTTAAATCTCTTACCTTGAAAGCCCTGTTAGGTTGCTATAAGTCAATTCTGACTTGACATCACAGAACACATACACACACATACATTTGAGTAGCATTTGCATAGAATGTAAGGCAGACTTGATCAATCCTTGCTATTTTTCTGCAAGAGGAAGAGAGTGGAATGGCAAAATCTCTTCCCTCTCCCCACCACTTTGGGGTGGGTGGGAATCTTGTCTTTCCTTTCGATTGGTGTAATTATCATGATATATAATGGAGAAACACATAGCTTCTAGTGATCTGAGCTCCTCACCAGTTAAAATATAATCTTTCTGGAAGTTTCCAACTCTCAAACATTAATAACAATAGCCATAATCATAACAAGGTATTTTAACCCAAAGCTAGGAAAATGGCTTGTGATCCTGAGTGCCCAGCGTCAAGCAAGTGGATGCCTTTCCAAGAGAGAGACATTGTATAGAGAAATTAGAAATATTCAAATACCTGGACCCATCCTTCTAATCTTTACATAAAGTTGATTGTGCACTGATAGTCACCATTTTGTTTATTTATGAAAGGCATCAGATTATTTTAGCAACCTTATTGGGAAAGTAGCTGAACCTGCGTTAGTCCTGTTTTCAAATCTGAGGGTTATCAAGGTATGTAAAGTGTGTGAGCTGGTCCAGAAATGTTGGCAAAGGCTACTGACATTAGCTGACCATTAGTCTACTTGGTGTTTAGCTTTAAATATCTAAATACATGTGCAGTGTACTGCTTATCCACTCCTATTGGTGTTATTTCAAATGAGAACATGAGCTTCCACATATGGAGAGTGAGGTTGACTGTAAACTTGGAGTGACAAAATAACATAAAGACAGCTAGCAATATGAACCATGAAATGGATATTTTCACAGAAGCGGATATGTTACTGATCATAAGTGACAAGCAAAGGTATTTTATTATTCCATTACCTTAGAGCTCAGAGATTTGGGGGAATGGATAATTAATTTAATTTGCTGAATGAGAGTTCAACTAGAGTGTCCAAATGCTGTAGGTACGCAGTAGGCTAGAAGGAAAATGCCTTTAGCACACAGACAGGTGGCATTTTCACAGCACAAATTATGCCCTAAAGGCTCTCTCACTCGTTCAAAACTGCTGTTCAGACATTTCTTCTGAGAATACACTTTACAAAAAGAGCATTAATAAGTTCAAAATGATCCGTGACTAGGAAAGCTATTTACAAGTCATAGCAATGACATTGTTCTTCTTCATATCATGCCTTATATGTTTTGAAGTGTGGATGTCTGTCTGCTCTATACAAAATTAATAATCTTAGAACTGCTGAGATGGAAGTGACCCTATGGATCATCAAGTCCATCCCCTGTTGAAAAGGCACAGTGGGGAATCGAATTCTCAACCTCTAGGTCCACAGCCAGATACCTAAATTAATCAGATGACATCCAGTGGATGGAAGGATGTGTACCAAAGGAATCACTTGCTTAGTGATCTTAACAGTGGAATTTTAAAATAACTTATCTTTGGTGGAAGAAAAAGTTCCCACACACAGAGAAACTACTCTATTATTTTACTAGGTAAAGCAGGTATCCTGACCAAAATAGGTCATAGACAAACTGGGGCTAACAAATGGAGCAGGAAGAGAGGAAAATAGAGACAAACAGATGGAAAGGAGGACGGAGAGCAAATAGATGTCAGGTAAAGGATAGAGTTATTGTTCAGTTCAGTTTTCTGAACTGAACAATTGTATTTGCAAAGTAAGCTTATGTTTACCTCCAGATGACCAATCACAAAACAAAGCAAGTGCAAGAAAATACTTCTAATCCAGTGTGTGAGTACAGATTAGTTATTTTCTAACACTGGAAATAGAATTTATATTCAGTTCTCTGATCTACTGCATAATGTATAGAAGAGGCTGAGAAAGTGGGAGGGGAGGGAGATGTTCAACTAAACACAGTTAATATAAGATTCAATCAGGTATTCTGAGCTTAAGCAGGATGTGCTTAATTATTCTGTTGGTCTCAGGCTTCTTTACTTCAGAGCAGGAATGGATCTTCCACAAGCTGCCTCTGAATCTGTTTGCCTTTTATACTAGCTTAATTCATTCTTGTATTATGAATATGTTTTGCTATTGCTAAGTTTTATATACCAGGGCGTAGATGATCCTATGTAGTATGTCATCCTTTGCTATGAGGCTAGTTTCCATTTATGCATGTAGAGATACTAAAATATTACTACTATATTTTTAAATAAATGTTTGTATGCAGATAACTGCCATTTCTAGCCCAAGAGACAAATTTATGTAACGCTTATTTGTATATTGTGATGATTAAAATGCTGCAATTGAAAAGATAGACTTCAAAATTTCTTTGCAAAACTGAAGTCTTTACTTGGTTAGTGTGACACAGGATTGACATAGGGTGGTGGTGGTGGTGGCGGCGGTGGTTATTGTTATTATTATTAGTAGAAGTAGTAGTATTGCCACTTTCCCCTTTGCCATACTGAGAATTTGATAAAATGCAAAAGTTAGAAATTTGTATCTCACAAATTCTTCTGTCAGTGCAATGAATGAAATGTGTATGCCCTTTCCATATTGGAAAAAAAATGGGTGTGACCAGTTGTTCCTGGAAAGACAGGCTAAAATGAAATGTCAAAAGCAAGGAAGGGATTGTGAGGAACTTACTTCATAAACTGAATGTTATCTTAAACTTAAAAGAGTAATTAACAAGCAGAAGTATTTAAGCAATGCCTCATAAGATGAGTGTTCTCTTATATGCAGTACTCACGACTTGGATTGCAAGTAGGGCTCCAAATTACATGGTTCCAAGCTATTTGAATAATCTCATCTCCACGTATGAAGAAATGTGTTTATGATCTTGAGGGGAGGGCCTTTTCTCCATCCCACCACCATCCTGGGCACATCTGGTGAGGACGCAAGCTCAGTTTTGATGGCTGCTCCCAGGCTGCGGAACGTCTGCCAAGGGAGGCTAGATTAGCCTTCTCCCTATTGTTCTTCCACTGACAGACAAAGACTTTTCTCTTCAAGCAAGCTTGGCAACTGAACCTGCCACTTAGGAGGGGATGTTTGTCAGGAAATGATGTACTTTTTATGTGTACATATCTATGATGTGCTTTTCATTTGTTGTAAAGTGCTTTGATTTAGTTGTTGTTTTAATGAGTTTTAACATTAGAACTTAATTTGTTTTTATACGTATCTATTTTCCAGCTATTTTGCAAGCTACCTTAGGTCTCTATATTGGGAGAAAGGAAAGGTATGAATCAATGAATGGAGTCCTCTTGGTGTTTGTGTAAGGTTTGGGTGACTTACCACAGCTAATTGATGATCAGGCATGTGTCCAATCAGGCAAATGAGATGTGCCCTTGCACCTCATCCATTGGCTGCCATTAGTTGCATAAACCTGACATGAATAGCAGTACTGTTCTGGCTATTGAATTATATGAATAAATGAATACCTATAGATATATGTAAGTTTATTAGTTTTCTAGAGATCAGTGGAAGTTTGAGTGGTGTTTCTTGATTATGATCTTATTTTTAATGACTATTTATAGATTACCTTTTAGGATATGTGCACTCACAAGGTGACTTCCATAAAAATAAAAAAACAAACAAAATACAAAAGCCAAAAATACATAGGAGAGAGTGTGTGTGTATGTGTTCCTCACAAATAAGATGTCCTTCCTTGTTCAGTATTTGTGTGGTGAAAGCCACAAGGAATTCTAATGCTTCCTTCCACACCTGCATGGAATTGTTGAGAAGCTGATCAGATAAGAAATGAGGAGGGAAGATTACACTCCAGAATTGTAAGTGAGCAAGCATAGAATATGATAACAAACATGAAACATGGCTTGTTCATGAACAAGCATGAAACATGGCTTCCACTTGGGGGCATTTAGCTGTGGTGATAAAAAGTCACAATTTATTACTATCATTACCATGAGATTAACATAATGTGTGAATTTAACTTCAGAACAGAGAACAGTAGAATAAATCTGTCTCTCTTTCAAACATTTGGTGACTGGAGCATTTCTTGCTCTTGTGTGCATACATACACACATGACTCCACATGGCTAGGTGTGTGCCGCACACAACAGATCCACCCCCACACACTTGGCCATCATCACCTGACTTTTTAAAGCCTAAATATCTTCAATGCACAGGAAATCTTGGACGTTGTACAAATCAAGGCCATGAAGTCAGGAAAATTCCTATAAGCATAGAGTGCATTTTCTTTTGAACCAAGGGAATTTGAAATCTCAGGCTGAACATGTTTCTGTATTGTGGCGTTTACACTTTTTTCTTTGCAACTCTGATTTGTGATATAACTGTGGAATAATTAAGCAAAGTGGAGTACTAATGCAGTTTCACTGACAGCATTATTAGAGATGCCAGATGTTATTCACTTGTTCTGTTCGTTGTTCTAATTCACGGCAACATTAGTCTGCCAAACAGTTGAAAGCAGGGAGGACACTGATAATATAAATCAGTGTTTGGCACAGATCTTGAGGTAGAAGGTATTGTTGTGCCTCATTTCACTGTTTACAGTTCATTAATCATTTTGGCTGTACTGGAACCTGGAATGGTAGTATGAGATTTTCTGACAACCGGTACCTGGCATGTGCATTTGTTTGTTCGTTTGTTTGTTCGTTTGTTCCCTTTACTGTGTTGTACCAGTGCAAAGAATTGGCACTCAGTTGCTATCAGTATTTTGTTTATAAATGGTTTTTTTTTTCCTTGTCAGAGGGAAGGTCTTGTTTCATTTTAGACTGGGGTGTGTGTTGTGTGTTGGATTTTAATTGTCTTCAGAACAAAAGTCAAACTGTTAATAGTTTTTGCAGAGGCCCTTTTAACATTTTCTATATGGAACATGCCCAAGTTTAGCTGAGTACAATGCCATTTGATGACATTTTGTAAGGAAAATTAAGCCCTTTCCATTGGCTATATCTGCATGCACATAGTGGCGGAAATAGTTGTCACAACTCGAGGATGTCCATTGAATTAATGGAACTTACAGAGGAGTTGGCTCAACAGATCCCTACTAATTGATCGTGCCTACTCTATCTGTGGCTTACTGCTGGATTTTAGCCAACGTGTCCTATCGTCTGATTTGGGGTAGGGGTGCAAAATAGAACAGTATTTAATTTTGGTAGTAACCCTTAACCCAAAAATTACTTTTCACTTCTTCCAAATGGTTCAATTCCAAAACACGACATAATCCTAGGCGGTATACTTTAACACTTTTCTAGTTACCCAACATTTACCAGGATATGAAACAATTCTTTATTCTTGTTCTGTTCATCAGTTTTGAAGTGGAAGTTTTAAAACCACATACTTTTTGTTGCACAATTATGTGAGTGACCAGAAGAGTTCTAAACATTTTTGGATGTTTAGAATGTGTATGAATGTGTATGAATGTGTATGAATTGAGATTCATATGGCCTCTAATAACACGAATGTATCTTGTGTCATTTAGATTATATTTGCATGACACAACTTGTATACCTGATACTGAACTTGCCATGTGAAGTAACCTATTAAAGAAAATAGCTGCAGGTCTAAACTGTGTTACATTTTCCACAGAGAAAGTAATTAAGGGAGTCTCAGGAGATTATAATAAACCGTAATACATACTTACACAATGAATGGTTCAAGCAATTTGCCAATGTTGCCTGAGGTTTTTTTTTTCTTTCTTTCTTTTTTTTCATTTATACCCCGCCTATCTGGTCTTGCGACCACTCTTTATGAGCTGTACAAGGGAAGCCAATGTTATTGTTTCCATTTTGTGGATGGGAGGAAAGGGTTGAAGAGAGAGTGTCATGGCTTTTCACTGGAAGACGTTTGGACCAGGGACTACACCATTTAGTCACCATGCTCCACCAAGAGATGACAGAATGAAACGATGGAATAAGGATTTTCAATGTTATTTTGAGATATTAGTACTGTAGACCGACATTCTAAAATTCTCCAGTACTACTCGAACAAACTGAGCCACAGAGATTATGCATGCTTTCTTTTTGACTTTTAAAACAGCATGTTTTACTTTAGATAGTGGTTGGTGTTAGGCTTGTGCAGAAGAATAAATTATCATGTCCATTTGTGCAGCTGTGGAGGTAAAAATAAACCCAAACAGAAAAGCTTGATCAGCCCAGCTTGTTAATGTAATGACCAATTGCAGTAGAAGCAAAGAAGAAAATCTGATGTACTGCTACAGAAGAAATATAGGAATGCAATAAATTGCATTCTCTTCATTTACTTTGTAGGAAGAGCTATGGCAGAATGCTGATTTCATTACTTTTTAAAATCTTTCTCTTAAATTATCCTGTATGATTTTGGAGAATATATTTTAAAAAGAAAAAAAGAAATCCTAAATAGAAACACAGCTATCAGGAATAGGAGGGGGGTGGACAATTTTTTCCCCCAACCAGAAGAGAGAAAACTGTTCTGAAAATGAATTCCACCAACCAGTTGTCCTCAATTTTAGGTTCTCCCTCTCGCTTCTAGCAACTGTATTTGAGGGGGTGTTCAGCAGGACCAAAAGAGGCAAAATTGCCTTTCTTCCCTTGGCAACCCCTCCACCTTCCCAAATATTGCATAGATGCTTGGGAGATCTTGCTGACAGTGAGGTCGGTTGTAATATGTGGGCCCAAGAAGGAAGGAAAATCTCCTCTCCCTCCCCCGAAAAGGAGGTGAAAGCTCCTCCCCCTTAGTCTCTCTCATGTCTGGAAACAAGCATAAATTTTCCATTTTTCCAACATTTCCCAAAGATGCTGTGATAGTTCTGCCATGATTTCCTTGCAAAAGATTGAGATCCTCCCAGTGCTACATGCCTTTGGCAAGGGATACAAAGGGCCAGAGAGTGGTAGGTTGTGCTGTAAAGTTGCCACAGCTCATGGTACTGAGAGCCATAGGTGTGTGACAGTGTAATCACCACACAGAAGGACTGAGGGATGTAATTTTAGACATATCCACACATTCAGAAAAAACAAGGAAAGAAGGACCTGACTGTAAGTCAGATGGTGAATAAATATGTTTAATTACAAATTATGACTTTCATTTTTATTGCATATCCAGTGAATTCAAGATTCTCTCATGACATTCCTATGAGGTAGCTTTGTCTGAAATACTGTGACCAGGCTAAGGTCATCCAGTCAGCTTCATGGAGTAATGGCAACTTGAACTTACCTCTTCTGAGATAGAGTCAAATACTCTAGCCACTGAACCACAGTGTCTCTAAATATGTGACTATCGGTGCTCATGTGAGAGACAGATATTTCAGAAAGATTATTGGTGGTGCTTTCCAAGCCAGGCATTCAGAGCTTAAAAACAATACATTATTCACAAGCTGAATGTGAGCGAACAGTGTGATACAGCTACCCCCCCCCCAAAAAAAATGCTATTTTAGGATGCATTAACAGAAGTATAGTTTCCAAATCCTGTGAGGTTCTAGTCCCTCTCTATTCAGCACTGGTTAGACCTCATTTAGAGTACTGTGTCCAGTTCTGGACACCACGCTTTAAGAAGGATGCCCACAAACTGAAGCAAGTTCAGAGGAGGGCAGCATGGATGATCAGGGGACTGGAAGCCAAGCTCTATGAGGAAGGACTGAGGGAAGGAAGATATGGTAACATTTTTCAAATACTTGAAAGATATACAGAGGAAGGGCAGGATCTGTTCTCAATCATCCCGGAATACAGAACACATAATAATGGGTTCAAGCTACAGGAAGCCAGATTTAGGCTGAATAACAGGAAAAACTTCTTAACTGTTAGAACAGTACAACAATGGGACCAATTACCTTGGGAGGTGGTGAGTGCTGCAATGCTGGAGGCATTCAAGAGCAAAATAGACAACCATCTGTCAAATCTGCTTTAATATGAATTCCTGCATTGAGCAGGGGGTTGAACTTGATGGCCTTATAGTCCTCTTCCAACTCAATTATTCTGTGATTTTAATGCACTAATGTTAAATTTTGCTCCCCTATTTTTTTTACTTTGTAAAACATAACACCAATCCATTTAAGATCTTAAAAATAATAGGCGGAGCATCGTCGCGGCGCTGTCAGCAGCCTCGGGAAACAAGCTCCCGGGAAAGCTGGAACCGGCCGGTCTGTGGCCCCCCCAGAAATGAGGGGGGAGAAGGAGAGATCAGGAGAGACCTCTCTGAAGCTGGTGAGCGTCAGAAAGAAGAAAATTTTGGGCAGCAACCTGAGATTTCTTCCTCTAGAAATTCACCCGAGCACAGACCGGACGCGGAGCCATCTTGGCATAAGCTGTGAGAAGCTCCATTCCCCCCCCCCCAACTCCCTGAGGAGAGGAGAACAAGCAGCACTGGCATTGAAAATATACAGCAACAAAGTAAGTGGAAACCCTTGATTGATGAGTAATCCTACGAAGAGGAAAATAAATTAGTGTGAAATAGTGGCCGAAAGAAGAAAAGTAGCGGCGAGCGTTACATACCACCTTGCTTCATCAAAAGCAAAAGGGAACCTTATCAGCAAGCTGGCTTAAGGCCAGAAAAAGAGAGATACTGAGACGGAAAAATCTTTTGTTTGCGGAAAAAATCCCAGAGTGAAAAACTACTGGGTAGGCTGTTAGAATCTGTTAGAGATTGAATGTTGCGAAGGTTGTTTAGCCTGGATTTTACTTTTTGAATTGTTTGAGACTTTGATAATAAAAATAACTTTTGAGAGTAAGAAAATGAACGGTGACTCAGCAGGGAGACGATACTGAGGCAGCTAGAAAAATCAGGACTGGAGTCTGACGGATCGTAAGAACATCTACTGGAGAGACTGCTCTTTTGTGTCTGCTATTATGTTGGGATTCTTTTCTGGCGCGAATGCCCCTTACCCTATTTTTTAGCCTGGATTTGCAACTATAGGTTGGATGAGACTTGGTCAACAGATGATTGCTAGGTTTTTGATGAAGAAACAATAAGTTTCTAGAAGCAAGAAAACGGACTGTGAACCATCAGCAACACGACGTATTCAATCAGACAGAGGAGCTAATAAAAACAGGACTGGAGCCGGATGGACTATAAAGAATCTGTGGAAGAGATTGATCTCCTGGGTTTGCTGTTTTATTTGGACCTTTTTTTCAGCTGGATTGGGAGATACTCTCTCACACATGGAGCAAGGGATGTTTTAGAGACTCTGATAAGATTGTCATGGTTGTAATTTAAATATAACAATATTTGTGTAAGGAAGGGAGGAAGTACCTAGAGGAGGTTTATGATTGGGGGATCAGTTCGTGGATAAAATAGTGGAAATTGAAAGATTAAAATGGCCTCTGAAAATTTAAAATGTAAAAGATTGGGGATCTTGTCTGTCCAAACGCAAAAGTTGGGAATAGGGGAACAAAACCCAGATATAGAATGGCAGGCTAATATCCAAAAAATAATAACAACAGGATTTCTGCAGGCAAATGAGCATCTCAGTCAGATAGAAGACCTGATGAAGAAGAATTTGCCTGATGTTAAACCGCAGTTAAATGAAGAACTGCCTGTATTGAGTGAGACACTAGATAACATAGATGGGATGAAGAGTAACCCAGTGTACTACTTAGCTATCACACCCAGAAATGGTTATGTTAAAAAATGGATTAGTGTCCTGGACTTATCCTTTTCTTACAAGGGAAGTAAGGAGAAAATATGGGAAGTGATAGAAATGGACATCTTTGCAGATGTGCTGGAAGATTGTCTAAGACAGAAGGAAATTGAGCGAAGGGATGTATTTCTTAAATGGTCTCGATACCCTGAAAATGTTGGAATAACGTAGTGCTAAATTCAAATATAATTATGAGTTGATAACTGTGAGGGTAATCAAATTGGAAAAAAAAAGCAGAAAGTTGATTGTTTTATTGAAATATGAATAGATTGAATGTTTGTATACTTTGTGTTCTTCTGTCCTCAAATTTTTCTTCCCTTCCCCTTCTACCCCCTTTTACCTTTTGTAGTCCCTTCCCGATCTTTAGTAGTTAAAAAATAAAAAACTTTTAAAAAAAAGATCTTAAAAATAATATTTTAACAAAACGTGTAATGAGCTATCCCTGAGTGTACACGTCACAGCAACCAATCTTCTACCACACCTAGCACCTCCATAGGAGATTCACACTATAGAAAATTACTTGCTCCTGGTCTCATACATAATTTAGTTAGAGAAATGTTTTTAGAAGTTTTCATTTACAGCAAAAACATTTATAATCTCAAGTGGAGAAGTAAACTTCAATTATTCACATGGCTCCTCTTCTAAGCACAACTATGTCTGTAGACGTTAGAGTGGTTGCTTTTCTATTAGCCTTCTGGCATAGGGTCCTACTAATCTTTAAGGTTATTAGCACAAACATTTGAAACTTGTTTTATCTCCAACTTCTTTGGAAATGTTTTCTTAAGGAACCATGCAAATATCCCAACTTAATCCTCTGTTCAGAAGGTAAAATCTGAGGAACTTTTCCTTAAGACTATAAGAGTGGCTTCTATAGTGTTCTCCTAAATAAGTACTTTTGAAAGTGATCTAAGAAATTATTGGCTGTATACAGTGAGTCTCCTGGAGGTGTAAGGATTCCTTTTCCTGTAAGAAGATAGGATCCCATGTTTTAGGACAGTGTGTTCTTCCCAACTTGACAATTTACAGACACAATGGCTCCACCATCTCCAGACAACAACTGTGTTATGGGATTTATAGTAGTCTACCTATAAGGAAAAGTCAAAAGGGGGTGGGGGTTAACTTTTTAAAAGGAAGAACAGTTTTGAAAGAACCAGTAACACACATGCCATAAGGGGTTGGTGGGAAAATTCCACATGTTATTCTCTGGAAATCCCATTGAGTGTTGCAGAACTTTAACTTACAAACTGTACAGTCTTTGTTGTCCTTCCACAAGCAGACAAAGACCTTTCTCTTCAGGCAGACTTCTCTTTAATGACTGGAGTTCTGAGAAGGGTTTTTTAAATTGATTGTTGTACTCTGTTGTTCTAAATGTATATTTGTGCTGATTTTATTTACCGTTTTTAATATAATATTTGTTTGATTCTGTTTAATATTTGTTTAAGTATGTATGTAAGTAAGTAAGTAAGTAAGTTAAAATACTCATCCAGAGGTTTTGGTTTTAAACTGTAACCATAATAAACCAGTCTTTCCATCCCTAATCTTTAACACTGATGAATTAATTTTCAAGCCTAACATTCCAAGCTCTGGAAACATGACAGCTTGGGAAGCCACTTCTTTCAGTCAGCAAGGAGAGTACAGTACAAGCATCAGAAGCTTAATTATCTAGGATTTGTCTAGTGCTGGAACAGCAAGATTATGCATCTTCTCGTCTCACTTTTGGGTCTTGCAGGAGATGGCAGCATAACAGAGCATTGTTGCCTTTGGTAATTCGTCCACAGTGATGTTTAATACTGTTCTCAATCTATATTGGCATCTGAGAGTACCGAAAAAGCAGGTCTTTAAATCAGCAAAGTTTTTCTTCCCTCCACTGCATTTTATGTTATTCAATCCTTTAAGAAGCAAGTAAACAGAATGCAGCACAAATCCAGTGGAAATGTTACATTCAAGCAGAACACATGTCCACCAGTTTAAGGAAGGATTAAATATAATGACCCAGTTAATCCTTAAGAAATGAATGATTCATTCAGTGAATTTTGTTCAGATGAAAATTGTGAGGCTCAAGTATTAAATAATCTTTCATATTATTGCTGGGGGAGAGGAGTTTCCCAGTGGAGAGGTGAGTTCAAATAGACAGTAGAGAATTGCTCCTTTGAGACAACTGCTCTGGTAGTATCCATGTATGTTCACATATGCCCTGTTCTGCTGACATGCCTCTTTTATTCAGCAGAACTAGGAAGTGGGTTTGTATGTGTTCAGTTCTCTGTTTCTGCCCCACTCCCTGTGTACCATCAAAGGCAACTCTGTGCTCCCGGTGGTGTAGAAATTCATTGGTGATGGTGTTGATGAACTGCTAGTGAGGGCACACTGACTGATTTCAGTGGAACTAGTTTTGTACATAGGAGTCTTAATGTTTGTTTCCCTGTATGTTACTTGCATGTTTCCAAAGTCAAAATGCTTGTGCAGTTACGCAGAACGCAAAAGAAAAGCCTGCTAGAAAAAAATATAAAAACTTGAAAATGTTCGTGCTGGCTGTGTATACCTTCAAGTAGGACCAAAATAAAAGGGTCAGATCACCCAACAGCGTTTCTAGCTTCTCTTTAGGAGCAATCATATGGTTAACTCAGTAGGAAACAACATGTTGATGACCTCTTTTTTCCGGTGGAAGCAGAGAGCAATGCTATAGGCAACAGAGGGGGAAAATGGAAATAACGTTCAAGGACAGCATCTTGTTTCCTTCCTGATTTACCCTCTTTATTCCATATTCTGCAAATAATTATTTGTCTGAGAAATCAGTATACAGGAGAAAAGAGTTGTGTAGGTTGTTGTTTTTTTTTAATGTTTTCAGAGAGACTAATAGCTGCTCAAGAGACAGAATGCATAAATTTGTTGGAGTATAAAATCTTTCTGAGGCTTGGCTTCAGTATGGAATCAATACTAGCGATGAAAAGAGAACTGCTAAATGTACAGAAAAGTAAAGGGGATCCTGTTTCTCAGTCATTTGTTTACTTGCTAAATGTAGATGTAAAGAGCTGCGTCTGATACCGAGAATTCAATGCACCTGTGATTGTTTCCTTAGTGTGTTTGTTGGATTGTGGAGGAATGAGTACAAACGATTTCCATACTTTATCTTTAGCTAATCAGGATCCTTTTGGGTCTGGTTAGCTAAAACTATCACAATGCAGTTTATGGATCTGATTTTCTGCAACAAACACTATGTACTTGCAAAGACTTTGATGTTTCCCTCAATTGTCACTGGTCATTTTGTGTATTCTGTTTCACTGTTTTTGATGGTACAATCACTAAGGTATATGAAAGAAACTCCTTTTCCATTGAAGTACTAGCTTTCATTTCCGAAGAGGGTGATAGCTAGGTGATTGAGGCTATGCTGTGTTCTGATGATTATATATCCATCAGTGGTGAGGTGTACAGACAAGTACCTTTGGTGAACACACTGTAGCTGCTGGAAAGATGGGCTTGAAGAAAGAAATGCCACCTCAACATCTTCAGAGAAATGAGAGGAAGCATCTTACAAGACCTGTCATCAATTGTTCTCATGTTAATGAATGTCTTCCTAAGAACTTCTATGGAAGAATAACACTTGTTTGGAAAAAGTAATTCTAGTTTTTAAGTCGTCACACCAGCCCTTCCTCAGTGTGAATAATGAGTATTGCACACTAATTTCCATTCCCAGTCATCATGGCCATATTTGGGTGGGAGGAGTTAGGAGAGGCTCCTTTACATTGTGGATGACAAAAATGCAGTACAGGTGCAGTGGAAATTTTTGTCCAGCTGTTTTACCTGGGGATCACCTGTCACATAGTTATTTATTTGATTGAAGTTCTTTTGTTAATTTCTCCAGCACCCTCAGTATGCAAGGAGCTGTAGTATACACTGTTCTCTGTCCAGTTCTAGCTAGCATTCAATGCAAGTGTTGATTGCAGATTATTAAGTATATTCCAATCTGTTAGGGGAAGAAATAGCACATCCTGCAACAAAAAGGGTCCTTTCTGTTTCCCAATAACCTGTTTCCCCTATTTTATTGCTGGATAGATTGAATTTCACTTTTGCCCTAAACTCAGTTAACCCCAGTTGAAATACCCCGGGGTGGCATAGTACATAACTGTGATTGGATTCCTTTTTATTTTAGGTAAATATTTATAAAAGTTCCAAGTTATTATACCTGAACCTGTCTTGAAACCAGTGTGATACTACAGGTGCCCCATATCCTAAAGCTTTCCTCCTTGTTTCTTGCAGATGGCTACACAACAGATGACATTGAATTTTACTGGCGTGGGGGTGATAATGCAGTTACAGGAGTGACAAAGATTGAACTTCCACAGTTTTCCATTGTAGAATACAAGCTTATCACCAAGAAAGTTGTTTTCTCTACAGGTTTGTGATGGGGAACTACAAAGGGAGTGCTTCCATTTGTCCACTGACAAGCTAAACATATGCTATGTGTTATATGACCCAGTGGTTAACTGCATGAGTTACATAAAGCATCCAAGGCTTTTAAAGGAGCTTTGGATCAGCCAGTCTCTTAAAATAACTATGCAGTGGTAGGTGTACTAAAGCTCTGCAGTCCTATGCGCATCCACCTGGGAGTTAACCTCACCGAGCACAGTAGGATCTGCTTCTAAATGAATATGCACAGGAGTTTGTTGCATGAATAGCAAATAAATTTGTATTTGGCTGTGATGTATATTGATAGCAATAACAACAGCTCATGAATGGTAAGCCTGAGCCAGTGTAGTATGCAGCAAGTCTATGCTGAATCTAGCCTTAGTCCCAGACAGTAGAGACCCATTGAAACGAAATAGGGCTGAATTAATGTCACCTAACAAGTCTCACTAATTTCTGTGAGTTTACTCTGTTTGGGACTTAAATTGAATTCAGCCTCTGCTCTCAATGCCAAGCAGCAAAGCAATCAACTTTTTCCACCCACTTAAATTACTGAAACATACACAGACCCTTCCTGATGCTGTGTAATGGCACCCCAGGGGATGATAATTAGCTGCCCCCCTTCTGCTGCACAGACTTCTAATCCTAGTTCAATGGGGCTATTTTTGGTTTTAGCAAACAAGCAGTCCTCAACAGAACAAGAGATTACTTTATGTAACTGACGGTGGGGAAGCAGCCTTCCAGACTGTCTATTAAGTCTGACCAGGTTTATTAATTTTTTGGTGTTTGTGTGTGCGTGCGTGTTATAGATTTCTGTAGAAAGAGAAACTGTCCTCTTTGGATTTTTGTTAGGCATCAGAGATCAAAGTGGAAGCAGAATGGTTAGCACTGCCCTCCTTGCATGGGAGAGGTTTGAATGTTTCCCAGTGGAACTCAGAACTGCTTTAAAAGGTTGTGCATTTTCACTTCCCAGACATTTCCAGTTGGTTCTCCCTGGTCTGGTTTTCTGCCCTCTTTTTTCCCTCCCTACAAGGGGATTGCACAGAGGCTATTTTTGCTCTCACACGCACTTTTGATGGTTTGATCATCAAAAGTATCAAGACCAAGAAACCAATGCTGTTGTAAATTGTGTGTAACCATTAAGGTGGATAGTGCAACATAACATCAATCATGACATTTGTTGCTTGGAATAATTAAAATTATGTAGCCATTAAAGAGAGAGCCAGTTTCGCACCTTGACATTTTGGGCGAAGGGCTCGAATCTTGCAAAGTCTATCTCAACTTGCATAAAGAACTTTTCGTTTGTCTGAACATGCATAAGTCTTGGAGCTTCATTATATTTATATATGCATATTACAAAAGAGGAGTTTGCCCTTTGAAATGTTTGCATGGGCACAAAACAAGAGAAGCTAGAAGTGTTTTATGAAGGGTTTTTTTTAAACATATGATTATTTCATATGTATTTACATTTATTCCATGCATGCTCAATTAGAATAAAGAGCTACTCACTGTAAATTAATAGGTTTTATTTTCAGGTTGCAGAACTCAATAAATGCCTATTAAAAATGCTCTTTTTGTTCCAGGCTCCTACCCAAGGCTGTCCCTCAGTTTTAAACTTAAGAGGAATATTGGTTACTTCATTCTGCAGACTTATATGCCCTCCATTCTGATCACAATTCTTTCCTGGGTTTCATTCTGGATTAATTATGATGCCTCAGCTGCGAGAGTGGCTTTAGGTAGGCTTTCTTGCTCCATTAATATTGAATGTGTTAAGTGTACACATTTGTATCCCTTGTACAGACTTATATATTTATATGCCATGGAACACTTCCTGTTAGACTAATTTAACAAACATTATGCAGAGTTATAAGAGAGTTTGTTCTATGTTATGTCAAGTGGCAAAAGCAAAGTGTGTAAGTATTTCATCTCAGGTGGCCTCTGTGTGAGTTTTTTTTGTGTGTGTGTTGGGCTTGTGTACTGTTCATTAAATTTGACCAAACTCCGGGAGGCAGTGGAAGACAGGAGGGCCTGGCGTGCTCTGGTCCATGGGGCACGAAGAGTCGGACTTAACGACTAAACAACAACAACAACTGTTCATTAAAGTTGCATTTATAGCACCTGATGAAGTATCAATCACCTAAAACCTAAGCAATTTCATCTCTTGAGTAGTTAGCTAGCTAAATAGGAGCTGCACTACTTCATATTAGTCTTGATCGGTGCCATGATTTATTGCATTTTATTTTCCCCACAATAGAATAATTGTATTTAGTTTGATTGTCCCATGATTCCCCCAGCTAAACTGTGGGACGGGGTGTGGGTGAAGTATTTTGCTTGACATGGGGGAAAAAATCACAGCTCCAATTTCTCGCTTATGCTGCTAGGGCAGAGGAACTCACCTGTCTTAACTCTGGAGAACTGCTGCCAATCAGGAGACATTCCTGAGCAAGGAAGACTGCATGGCTCATATGGTATACGGCAGCCTCCTATGTACCTCACCCCTAATGTGTTAAATAATGGTATACGGCAGCCTCCTATGTACCTCACCCCTAATGTGTTAAATAATTGGATTTTCTTAGGTAAAAATTAGGTGAACTGGAACTCTACTTAGTTGGAATAAGGCTCCTTCTGTTTAGTGCCATTTCTGTTTTCCAAATAAAAGGTAAAGCCTGCTAACGTAGCACTTGCCAGTGTGCTTCTTTACAGCACTAAGGCTCTGATCTAAGGATTTTATCTTGGAGTAATAACTCTTGGCTACACAGATAAGAACCTCCAGTGTCTTCAGCCACACAGTCTTACTACCGTGTTTCCCCGAAAATAAGACAGGGTCTTATATTAATTTTTGCTCCAAAAAAAGCAGTAGGGCTTATTTTCAAGGGATTTTTTTTTTCATGTACAACAATCTACGTTTGTTCAAATACAGTCATGTCATCTTCTGGTTGCTGCACAGTGGTGGAGGGCCGGCTTTCACTTAACTAGGGCTTATTTTTGGGATAGGGCTTATATTACGAGCATCCTGAAAAATCATACTAGGGCTTATTTTCAGGTTAGGTCTTATTTTCAGGGAAACAGGGTAGCTATCCTGAAACTGTCTAGAGCAAGATACTGCTGATATCAACTGTGGTCTAATCCAGACCTGCTGTGTTTGATCCGTGAGATCAGTGTGATTCAGAAGTGCAGCAAGCAGGATTCACCTTTCTGTTGGCCAAGAAAAGGCTAGAGACTAACTGTCCTACTGCATTCTTAAATAGCCTGAATTTAGATAAGGTCCTCTTAAGTCTCTTAGTACAGTATCAATAATTCAAAAACAACTAGGTGTGTGTTTGGAAGCTCTTTGAGCCCCTTAATACCTAAATAAAGGGCATATACCTAAGGGTCAACCTGCCTCCTATCATTTAGGAGACATTCCCACTGCTTTATTCCCAGGTCATTTATTTTGTTTGTGCATTTCCAGATCTTTGATTTTAAAAACAACCATGAATAGGGGGAAATGTAAAAAGCAATCATCATCATCATCTTAGAATTGCAGAGTTGGAAGAGACCCTATGACATAATAGGAATAAATTTAGTAAACTGTGTGAGGGAGAGGAAAAGAGAATATTCCAGAATGCAAAAAATTCCAGGTGGATAGACATAGTACAATCTGAGGTCTCCCCAGCACCTTAGGGGGTTAGAGTGTCCAGATGAGATCTTGGACTTTACTGGAGAAGTTAAGCTATCACTCACTTTTTCCTTTAGCATCAGAAGCTCAGTCTACTGATTTACTTTCCATTTCCTTAGTTCAAATCGCTAACCCTATGCGATTTTCAACTCTGTGAATACCAAATGGGATATAAATAATGTGTTGTGGTATAGCTTCGCATCAGGAGTGAGCAGTAGTTCCTTGTTCTGTCCCATAATCAGCACAGAATTGCACAAATACCCCTGATTGTGTCCATTTTTGCACATTTGTTCAAAGTCATTGTTAGTGACTAGAAGCAACAGGGTTTTTGTTGTTGTTGTTGCTGGCATGGCTGTTCATTTGAAGTCAGTTCCCAGTAATGAGCTATCAAGTTCCTTTCACCTTGAATCTTGCCTTCAGTCTAAAAGTACAAATACAAATAGAGAGTAAGCCAAGGTTGGTTTCCAGAAGAAGCATTGCTATAAGAATGAGTATATTGTACACTATCCCCTTTATTCAAGTTCCAATGATCTCTTAGACTCCAGTTCAAGTCTCCAGGCAAGGTGCTCCTGAAAATTAATCTCAAAAATTCAAACCACAAGACAACACATAAGAGACTTTCGAGTAAAAACAGCACAATGAGGAAAAGTGCAGTCTGGATCCTGCCTGCACCATTTATTCATTATTAGGAGTTAATACAGTTAAGCAAATGAAAAGATCATCACAATTACCCTGTTTCCCCAAAAATAACACCTAACCTGAAAATAAGCCCTGGTCTGATTTTTCAGGATGCTCGTAATGTAAGCCCTACCCCAAAAATAAGCCCCAGTTAAGTGAAACCCCACCCTCCACCATTGTGCAGCAACCAGAAGATTACATCACTGTATTTGAATAGATGTAGATAGTTGTACATGAAAAAAATAAAACATCCCCTGAAAATAAGCCCTAATGCGTTTTTTGGAGCAAAAATTAATAGAAGACCCTGTCTTATTTTCGGGAGAACACAGTACTTGCTTTCCATAGGTAGTAACATTTTTAAATGTTCTTAACAGTGTTACAGAAAAGCAAAGAGGCTATGAAACTATGTGAACAATGCCTCGTCTAAATGCCTCTCTCATCCTCCAAAATCAATAAATTATTGTACTCTGAGCAGTGCTCCTCTTTAAACATTAGCATGTAGTAGCCATATTTCAGAGGGAATATACTAAATTAGAATTTGTGATGCTTTTTCTAGGGATTACAACGGTGCTCACTATGACAACCATCAACACCCATCTCCGAGAAACACTGCCCAAAATTCCCTATGTGAAAGCCATCGACATGTATCTGATGGGATGTTTCGTCTTCGTGTTTATGGCCCTACTGGAGTATGCATTGGTCAACTACATCTTTTTTGGTAGGGGACCACAACGTCAGAAGAAAGCAGCAGAAAAAGCTGCAAGTGCTAACAATGAGAAATTACGAATGGACGTCAATAAGGTAAATGAGATATATATGTATATAGCAGTCCACAGTTGCAGCCTTAGATCATTCCTTCCTTCCAAACAGAATCTTAACATCCATTTCCTCTTCTCTCCAAGTCTAGTTTCATCTTGGTTTTCAACACAGAGTCTTAAAACCGCTTTGTACATTCTCAGTAAACCCAGCACTTAGGATGTAAATGAGTATAGTCTCATTGGAAGAGGAGAGTTAATCTTATTCTGTCAGGGGAAAAATATGCTAGGGCTGATACTCACCTGTCAGTCTTATGGAGATATTCAAGGAAATGAGTATATTAAGTACATAAACATTCAGTGGGGCTGAATCCTAGATAATTGGGTAGAGTATCACAGCCTAAAGACACTAAATAGGCCAGAAGTAGGATATATTATAGAATCTTCTAGGGTAGTGGTTCCCAACCTGGCTTTTCACAGGTGTTTTCGGACTGAAATTCCCAGAAGCCTTCACCATCAGCTGTTACTGATGTTACTGATGTTGAGCTGGGTTACTCAAGGTTGGAAACCACTGTTCTTGTGAAATGCCCTGACTCTCTGGCTTCTGTGTAAACCAGTTAAATATGACAAGCCAGAGGAAATTATTTTTTGTCATGGATAAACTGTTGTGCTTTTTAGGGTAAGAGGAGCCAACATCCTAGTTTTGGAACACAACCAGGAGTGAAGGTACCCAAATCTAATGCAGGAAATAAATTACAGCAGAATACTTATCTGCACGCTTATTTGATTAAAAGAATAAACTTGAGAGACACTTTTAATACATCAAAAATGTAATCTGACTTTTCTTGGGATTTTCTGAAGCTTCATTTTCAAGTCATATTCATTCACTCAGTCAGCATTCAGTATCAGCAGAACTGGGATGGGGCAATTCCACTAACAATGTTTCCCTCAGTAACTCATCCACACCTGCAATGGGACATTCTCTCACCCCTAGTAGCTGCCTCCATCACCTGTATATGTGTTCCATAGTGTTTTCCAGCTCTCCCCAGCAGAATCTGAACTCTTATGGCGATGGGGGGAGAGATGGGGGGGATTGCCACTCCTACTTCTGCTGACAGAACTGCTTCATATAAGGGCTTACTCTCATCTTTCACCTGCTCCTCAGAAGACCAATCCAAAATGATGGCTAAAATAGGAAGTACTAGAGAGCTATATGAAGCTTTGTAACATCAGAAAATGGAATAAGTTATATAAACTAGACAGGGAATACAATGTCTAGGTAATATATAAATTTTGGAATATGGTTATTTCAGATATGTAGTTTAATTTCACAGAACTGCATAATGAACGTGTTTAATTATACATTTCTGTAAAATGGTACATACAGAAAAGAAAAATTATACACAAAAAGAAGTTCAAACTCCATGGCAGCATTTTCTCAGATGCTGAAAATTAAAGAATGGCACACCAGAAATACATTGAGTTCACACAGCTCTGGAATTTTTATTTGCCCAACTCCAGGTTATTTACACTGGTGCTGTAGTAATTTTACTTGTCTGGGGGTTGCAAATGCATTAAAATAAACTACATAAAGACAGGATAAACTGTTGAGATCACGATCACATTGGCTTTATCTTACTTCTGTTCATATTAGACTCAAAACATTCTGTGTGAGAAAGAAAGAAGACTATAGTGGCATGGAAGTTTAAGCAATACTGTACTCTGCTTCCTTAGAATTTTATGACAATAAAAGAATGTCCATAACTATGGGTAAAACCAATATACAATCAAGTAAAATGAAGCTGCTAGGTTTGCAGGCAAACCCTAACCATCTTTCCTTAGAAATGTAAGTCCCAACAAATTCAGGGCAATCACTTCCAGTTTTAATGTGCATTGAATTCTGCTAGAATTAGCGAGAATTCAATATGAATATTACCACTTGAGTTTAGCTGAGTTGCACATTCCACAGACGATATTCTGCCCATTTTATTTATCTCAGTCAGTCTTGAAACCAATATGGTTTTCAATACCTTGAGCATGATCTAGTGAATAATTACTAAGAAGTAAGTTCCTTTAGGTCCAGCAGGGTTGATACTCAAATCCATAAATCTGTAGCTTTAGTTAGGCTTTACACACAGACTTTCATTAACACATCAACAATTGCACTACATTCAGAATTGCATATGTTCTTTTAGACCACATCAAGCTGTTGTTTTATCTGACTACTTCAATGTACAATATATAAATATGTGGCATGCTTGCCACCAATTTTTTAAAAAAGGTAATGATTCCATGTTTTTGACAAAATATGTTGATTTTCATATTTTTTCCCAATCACAAATACTGTGCTATGGGCAATGCTTTCATTGTAACTCTTTCCCTAGCATCCCTCCATGGTATCATTATAGCCCTTTTCCTAGCTGTTTTTTAGCATCCCCTTTATTGTGGCTTCAAGCTAATGATAAATCAGAAGGGATTAGCTAAACTACTATTTTATTGAAGTGAGGACCTGAACTGTTTCCCTCTGAACAGGCATATTATTCTAGGCTTCCAGTAAAGCTGCTGTTCTCCTGAAAAGTTGGCCAGACTCTATGACAATGGGTCTGGGGGACACTGAAGATGCACTAGTAGTATGTCCTAATTAATGCTCAGAACTAGTGCAGCTGGCTTTTTTAGCACTTTAGGCAAACAGAAATTGTGGAGGGAAATAGATTTTGTTTTACTGTGCACAAGCATTCCTTCTCCACTGCTTAAGAAGAAACAACCAGCGTCTCAGTGGGCTACTGAGAGATTTCCATTCCTCTTTAGTAAGGATACCTCCAGGAGATGGTGTTTCCCATGATGGATCTTTACTTGACCTTGCTTACTATGATGAGAATAATTTTCCAGGACATCATGGAATCTTTAAGAAACAAGTTTCAGTTTTCTTAACAATGAATAAGGAGAGAACTAATGTTAAATTTGCTCTTTCATGACACCCTCACAGACAGAGGGGAGAATTTATTTTTTGGACTTCAGCTCCTGTGCTCTTAGAAGAGGAAGTTTTTGTGAACTTTGGGCTGCTTTGATGGGGTGGGGAAAGAGAGTATAAGAGTTGAAGATAAGTAAAATGAAAGGAAGAGGAAGCCAGAGGAACTCTGGTTGCAGCCTGAATACTAGTACTTGCAGAAATAGGTTTGTTTGTTTTTTTAAAAAAATAAGCATTTAAAATAATAAAAAATTGTTAAGAATGCATGTGGAGGGAGGAATACCAATAAAACAATGGCTTCTACAGTGGTTGGTTTTTCACAGCTTGAACCATAATTATAAGATTTCAGTGTCTGAATGATACTGGCTAAGCTTTATGTGGCAAGTAAGAGCTTTAGTTGTAAAGATTTGCTTCAAATTGTTGTTTTTTTGTTTTTTGTTTTTCATTTTCATACAGGGGTTGATTTTTACATGGGTCTGGAAGCTGTGGTGTGTATTTTTATTACTTATTAGTTACATATATATGCTGCCTTTCCTCTAATGAGTTAGTGGGAAGAAAGCAGCACGCCAGAGACTATAAATCTAGGCACATGTTGTCCACCACAAAAGTTCTCACTCTCTAGGTAATGATATTTGTGGCTTTTAGAACATATATTGACACCATCAGTTTGTGGCATCAAGACATGCTGTTATAATGTAATTCTGTTTCAAGCATTTTGGTGAGGAACATATGGAGTTCTGTGAGAAGAGAGCCCTACAGAATGTATGTGTTTAAAATGCACAACCAGAAATTGTCATAAATCCATTGCTTCATTTAACTCTGTGTGAAATCCCCTTCACATATCAATCACATGAGTGGGACCACATAATCAAAGCAATGGCAGGGATGCACCTCTGGGCAGGCCACATGTCTCATTGAGACACTACACACAGTTGTCTTTCCTTCTACAGATGTTCATAGTACACTCAGTGCATAAAAGATGGGGGAGCAGCCTCAGGCTTGGAGCCAGCAACACAGCCCTGATGCTCCTCTAGTCTTGTGGACCCTTTCATGTAAATTAAGCTTAAGGGAATCAGGCAAGGAAGAACTGGGATTTTTTTTCCACTTTGCACTGCTGCTACTCCTACATTCACTGACTTGCTTTTAGCATGGAATAGCAGTCTGTCTCATTGTTTCTCAGAGAGTTACTGCTGAAAACTCTGTAAATATATGTGATCCTCTTGCCAGTGCATATAGATCTCCTTTATATACTGGCAAATCAAAACTATTAGTTTCAAAATGTAGCCCATCATATGGACATTAACTTGAACACCAGTATAAACCTTACAGCAAGGGTGAGTGATCTCAGAGGAGCTAAGGACTATTATTCAGGTTTGCCAACATCCTAAGAACTGCAGTGTTAAAGACCACATGTGGCCAAAGTGGCTAATTTGTATATTGAACTTTTCATTGGTTTTTGTGAAAGTCAATAAAATAGGGTTATTTTAAACTGGCAAATGGATTTAACTTTCAGAAATTATTAAAATGAAAAGCTCCTTCATGCCCTCTAATAGCCAAAAAACTATTTTGAAAAAAAGTAATTGCCCTCACCTTTGTACTTTTTCTGTCAGCTTTCTCCCATCTCTAGAGAGAATTTGTCTTTCAGCATTAGGCATGACATTTTGCTGCCCAAGGCAAAGAAGCAGGTGATGGAGATGAACACACACACTCAGTTCAAAGTGACTGCGGCCCAATGCCAGTTAAATTATTATGGCATTGGAGGCAGAAACATCTGGAAGCACATTTTTCACCTCCGTGACAGTAAAGTTAAGCAACTGTAATTTAACAAACTGACCATTTGCTGCTTTTATGACACCCAAATTTTGACGCTTGAGGTGCCTGATTCCTCTGTCTAGCGGTACTGCCCTATCTTACTTTGAGCATCATGAAAAGGCAGAAAATGATCAGTTATTTATTGTGTTGTTATAATTAGTGCTTAAAAGTACTAACCATGCTGCATAGTACCTCTGTGTCAAATCAAACACTGACCTAGCCTTAAACTAAGTTTGAAAACTATTTGTAACCATAGTTTCAAATTCTGGGTGAAAAACAAGTTGTGGCTGGCCTGCATTCAGCAAAAGAAGGATGTGTGAAATAGTGGTGAGCAAGAAAATGTGCAAGAGTAGCGAAGGCCTAACGGGCATTCCCTTTGTCTTTAAAATGACAAAGAAATACGCTTTTGACCTAAAACATTTTTAGATAACTTACCTACTTTTGTGTCTACCCATAATTTCTCTCAGGCTATTTTAGTTCTTAATTTTTTGTGATTTTCTTCTATTTCCTTCTTAGCAGGCTAAGAAGTAGGAAGCAGTCTCTCCAAAAGGCTGATTACTGACCTCAGATACAGAGTCTACTGGATTCTGGCCCATTTCTTTCGTAATAATTGGCTGCCCTCTCTTATGACTTGCACTATTCCACTTTGTAGGTTTTGACCTGAATGTTTAATGCTGACCCTTTATCAAATTCTTAGTAATGCATGTCTGGAACAGAGGGCACTTTATTTTGCCTGGAGATTTGTCCTCCTTTTTACATTCATGTCTTACTATTTATGGGTCTCCATGATGTATGTTTGTGAGCTTTTTATTCATATATTTAGCTGTCCTTTCAAGGTCTTAATCCATTTACGATAACATAAGGGTTTGCCCATATGGTAATTTCACAGCCATTTACCTGGAAAACACACATTTATAGATCAGTTAAGATGAATTATATTTTAAATGTTGAATTTTGATCCAATGCTTGTTTTGGTGGGAAAAAAAATCTCCATTGAATTTTTTTATGAATGCGAATTGTTATCTGCCCGATTCCAAACATATGGTTATTTAATACCATCTTTGCTCATTTGACTTGTAAAGATCATGTCAAGACTATTATATTCATTATTTTGTCTGATCATTTGTTTTATGCTTAGAAATGTCATGTCTCTGTTTCGTTGTACAGTACTTCTCTAGTGTGGCTTTAACAGCACTTATTATTGTACATTTGGCTTTAATTCTTCTGCAGCTGCCTGTCAGGTTGTTTCTTGTTCTCTTTATGTTCCTCAAGCTCTCCACATACATATCTCTTGTAGTCCTCCTTCATATGAGAAGGTGCCTCACCTGCCTTTCTTTATAGCAGTGCTTTTTAAAAGATTGATGGCACAGGAGATTACAAACATGTCTAGCAAAGCCCTCTTCTGTTTTCTTCTCTTGAGCCTCTTCATGTTCTGTTCTCTTCTCCTGTCTCTGTGTTCATTCAGAAATAATAATCTGTAAAATCTATCATCCAGTTCTGAGGCATTTAGAGTTATTTTACATCTAATATGTTAGTTCTAGTTCTGCTCACCGTACCCTACTTAGTAGGAGCTAAAAGACTTATGTAGCGTATTCTCTACTTTGTCTTCCAGATCTTTTATAAAGATATAAAACAAAATGGGACCGAATTGCGATCCCTGGATCCCACTGGAAATCTCTCCCCAACTAGATGGACTGCCAGTTACGATTACTCTCTTAATACGGTTAGATAGCCAGTTTTTGATCCATTTGATTGTACTAACTTTCCAAGAAATCTTATGTTAGCCTTTTAGTCATAAGATATTGTATAGTACTATATGAAATGCTTGACTAAAACCAAGATAAAATATCCACTGCATTTTCATCTTCCATTATGCTGTAATCCACTTTGAATTCTTTTACTACAAGAGCAAATTTAAAAAAAAATTTACAGAGAGATATACAAACGCACACATATTATATCGTGAAAGTCAGAATTATTGTGTTAATGTGAGCCCATGTTCATTTAGTTCTTCATATTTTTTTTTCTCTGTCAAGATATACCCTCCTTTTGTTTCAGTATTACAGAGAAACTAATTGCCAAATTACTAGGATGGAGTCATAATGACACCTTATTTCTAACCTTCAATAGGAAACATGTCTCCATTTAGATACATTTAGTCTATATTATATTTTTACAGATTTGTGAGGCATGTCTGTGGTTGAACAGTTCTTTCGTAATGTATATTTGGTTGTCGTACAATTGTATTGACCCAACTCCCTCCCTCCCTCTCTCTCTCTCTTGTTCTCTCCCTCTTCCCCCTGTCTCTGTGTGTACATGTATGTGTGTGTGTGTAACTAATAGTTTGTTTAGTGTAATCTGTCTCCAGTTTTTCTGAGCCTGTGCTTTATTCTTCCGTTGCTGACTTATTAAGTTGTGGTTTTTTTAAATGAATACAGACACATGACGAGAGCCATCTTGAAATCTTCATCCATGTATTTTTTCACACTGCTTTGATACTATACCATCTTGCATTTGCTTTGCTCCTGAATTATATGCAGCTCTAGTTCCCTTCAGTGAGGACTGTTTTCTCTTTGTTTTCCATGCAGCCATTTGTAGTCCTGCATCAAGAATATCTAGCATTGTATTTTATTTTTTATTTTTTTTCTGGACAGCTTCTTTGGGCTTATACTAATCAGAGACTGAACATCCTGTGCTCCTTTCATTTACTCTTTTGGGGCCACTAACACCTCTTCTCTCTTGTTTTTTGTTCTAACTCATTTAATGTGTCGTATATGTTCTTGTTTTATATGAAGATGCTAGAGCAGTAGTGACAGCAACAATAATATATCATTAGCCATGTTAACAAAAATATGCATGTGACAGTGAAGAGGATTTGCTGAACAATGATTCATGAAAGAACAGAGCCCAGACTCTTTTGCCAGGAAACTCTCAATTCTCTACTGTCTTTTTTATGCAAATTTTATACATGTGTTATGGGTGTAAAAGTTGCAGAATTTCAGTTTTTTGTGCCATAGCAAGCTTTATTTTGTTACTTATGTTTCAAGCCTATTTACATACAATTTTAAGTTACCCAAAATATTATCCCACAGTATATTAGACCAATGGCTTCTAGCAAGGATCTGCCATTTTGTCAGGCATTTCTGTAGTAGTAACTTCCTCTGGCACTTAAAACTTTCTTCACAGTATGTGGTAAGACTGAAAATATTAATTCACTCTCAGAAGTAGTCTGTACTTACATGGCTAATACCTATGAATTTTGATAAGAAATATTGAGTGACCATGTTGACTGTGGCCTAAGAGTGCCCTGCACATTTCTGCTCACTGTTATCTGTGCTACAGAAGTCATCTAGAGTCAGTATCAGTGAAAAGACAAGTGGCATCATCAAACTGATAATTGCCATTACCTATCAGAACGCAAGACAGGAAAAGGCTGTTCTGGAACATTCAGTGTTGAGATTCAGCTCCACCCTTAAAGATTTGGCAGCTACTTTGACCACAGAACTGAGATAGAGAGACTTACGATTGTTTTGAATAAGCAGCTGTGGAAGATGGGAGACTTTATTTCATTACTGAACATCCTAAACATCTCCAAGCCAAAAATACACATTCGCCTATGAAATCTGTTCCAGAATGGATTGCATGCGAGGGTGGTGGATTATATCTCATATAAGGGCCCCTTTAAAAAACAAACAAAAAATAATTTACATTTCGATGCCACCTTTTTCCCAATTAGGAGACCCAAGGTGGCTCACGAGTTATTAAAAAATAACTTTAAAATCTGTGATTCTGTGCGTTCTAAGAGAAGTCTCAGATCTCCCCTGCTACCTTTTCTGCTCTGTCTCGTGGACATGAACAAAGTACCACTATCTCAGGAAATCGCTACCTGGTGCATCGTTACCTTTTCCTAGCAAGAAGTGGAGGCAGGAAGGAAAGCATTGGAGGGCCTCAACCAGGATTCAGTTTACTGCTTTGCCAGTGTGTTGGTTTAGTTATAGATTTCCAACAGAGCTGAAGAAGATCTGTGACTCCCTTTTCTGGGCTGCACTAGTCCAGTCTTAACAACCCAAACACTATTGGTAGCAGAGGCAGCAGAAAGGAAACTGCACTGGGAAGGCCATGAGAGGAAAGAGGAGGAGAATATAATAAAGTTTGAGACTCCCCATTTGCTAATTCAAAAAGCTATGTTGATCTCTTCAGTACTCAGTCTCCAGCTTCCTGTTCATTCATGCTGAATGCATTCATTCTGCACTCTTAGGACAGCAGAAATAATCCAGAGGGACATGGAATTACTGAAGCTCAGTGCTACTGCACTTACTACAGATGCCAAAGGAATAGTGGGGAGGAGGGGAGGGTTGACCACTTACACTAGGGAAAAAAAAAGAGGATATTAATTACAAGCAAGGAGGGGAAGAAAAGGACAAAAGAGGGCAGGATTTGCCTAGCATTCTCATAACACAGAGAAGGAAAGACTTCTGGTATGTGCTGTGGTCAGATCCTGAACTGCATCTGGCTAATTCAAACAGATCCATGAAATGTTCAAGTTCGACTGAGATTCTTCTCCCCACCACTCTTTATGTACACTGTTCTTCTACCGAAAACATTATATCTACCTTTCCTAAATTTAAAGGTGTATAGCACAACCCACATGTACCTATTTATGTAATATTTAGTTAATGCTTCTGCTAAGGAGTATACTATACTCTCTGAAAGTTTCATGCAGTTATAAAAAACAGAAGCAAAGTTATAGCTGTGTGTTGATTTCCAGTGATATACAGAGAAGGGTGCAACAGTATGAATTGCTGAACTGGAATTTCCATTCAGAACCCAGCTAAATCAGGCAGGCTCTGAACTGATCCAGACTGAAACTTGTGTTTGGTACACACTTGCACTCACAGACCTAGAAATATTGTGCCCACAATGGACAATTTGAATAACAGTTTGCAGACTAAATAACTTGGATCCTTTCTGACTTAAATGCTGTATTTGCTGTAGGCCCATCAGATGTAATGTTGGCCCCAACTGCCCAGTGATAATAGGTATTTTTAAAGTTTGTACAGCCTGAGGATGCAGACAGTATCCTTAGAGAGGTGGGAACTTTTATCTTCCTGGCTTAAAAAACAGCTGGCAGGAGGTGGGAGACTGGCCAAGTGGGAAACGGGAGTAAATGGCTCTTTGCTTGAAGTCATGGTTCCAAAGTGTCTAAAGGAGGCAATAGCAGAGCTGCTTCTGAAAAGGACCTCCTTGGATCCCATAGAACTGCTTAATTACCATATAGTGGCCAGATCAAGCTGGTGATTTATGCTGATATTGCTTAAAACACGGTACCACTAATGAATGAGTTGCTGCTCATATTCCTGGTTGCATGCCAGCCTTACAATTCATTGTCTCAGTTTAACGCAGTTACACTTAAGTAGAAATAAATTCCCTGTAGGATTCTGGGTATTATAATTTTAGCAGAGATGCAGTACATCTCACTGAAGTGAAGAAGACTCTAATCAGATGACTGGTAAGCCTAAGATTCAGTCTGCTGCCAGTGCACTAATTGTTGTGTAGTTTGAAGCAGAGATAGGAAAAATGACTTTTTCTCATCTCTGACTGAATATTCATATTCTCCCTTTTTATTCATCTTTTAGAGGATTGTCCTATACAGAGTTGGATACATGAACACCCTATAGAGGGATATCAATGAAAGTGTTGGCCAAAAGCATGCTTAGTTACATCATGATGTATTGTGATGTTCAGGGGAAAATGCTAATTGTAGAGAAGGGAAGACTTATTAAAGTGACTTTTTTTTTAGCAGTCCATTAGCAACTATTTCTCCTGCTACTTAAAAGAGGCTTAAGGAAAGCTAATAATTAAAGAATCTGGAACAAATATTAACATTACAACAAGAAGGGGAACTGTGTTGTTGAAAGTGCACAGTCAAACTAATAACTACTTGAAATCATATATTAGAAGCATCAGTAAAAGCAACATCTTTAAAACAGAAGATAGTATCAGATCCGCACAGAGTCAGGAAATTTAAAATACAGCTTTAATATTATAAATAACATGCTAGATCTCTTTCTGCCACAGAAAAGTCAGCAGCATTAACACCAGGAGACCTTTCTGAGAAGAACTTTCTGGGACCACCATAGATATGGCCTACACATAATTAACCACCCAGCAGATGTCAAGGTTATTTGGAGCAGGGCTTCAAATTACGGCCTGAGAACCTCAACAGGAATCATTGGGAAGAGACTGTTGTTTGAACAGTATGGCCCCAAGCTGTAAACAGTTTAGAAGTTAAAAACGAGCACTTTTGGAAGTGGTCTTCCACACCTTCTAGCTGAACCTCAGGACATCATCACACATAATGTCTTCATGGGCCGAAAACCCAGTAGAGTGTGCTTCTTATCCAGAATTATTCCTTTTGCTTAGGATATTCTGTGGGTGCCAAACAGTTAAGTGTGGATTCCTTTCTTCCATGCTTAAGTGCTTAAGCTACATTAAGAATACTATTAAAATATTGTTCTCATTTTGTGCTGTCAAAAAAAACACACAGGCAATTGTGTTTCAACAAATGACTGCCTATATTTCATATTGAATTTGCATTCATATATTGCTTTAAATAACCTTTCAGAAGCACATAAGAGCCTCTATTCCTGTCTCTGGTTTGCTGTTTCATAAGAATTTTTTTTGTGAACTAGCGATCAGTGTAAAAGGCATTGTTTGCTATTTCTCCATTAGCATTATGTAAGAATTTGCTGTGAGTGTAATGTGAGGTAGAGAGACCAGCAGTCTAAGCCTGTGGCCTGTTACAGAAAAGGTCACAAGGTAACTTCTCCGTATAGTCTGTAGCGCTGTTCCTGGTGACATCATAAAAAAAGGTCAAGTTAGCTCTTCAGGACTCTCTGTTTAGAGCAATGATCTCTGAATGCTGTTTTAATTTGCACAGTGACAGTATGTGCAGCCTCTCCTTCCTTAAAGGGGTATGACAATCCCTTTACATAATCTGGGAGCCTGAAATCAAGTATTTCTATGGAGCTAAATAATTATTTCTTGTCATGATAGAAACTTTCTCAGAAAGTATTTTTTTATTTTTTTATTAAGGTCTTCTAATAGATAGTATGTTTAAATGCAACTGTGACATACAGAATGCTTAAACACAGCATTTCAGGCCATTCAGCTGCATAACTCATCATGTAAGTAAGGAACATAAAGTGATGTAATGCACTACTGGAGCCAAATTACATGGTCCCTATTGTAAAATGAGTTGATCTGCACATGTTTGGTAGACCAAAATTGCTATTTGATCCCTCTTGTATTTGGACACCCCTGTTGCTCAGCAAGCAGCCTGTCTCATGGTATTGTAATAGCTAGCCTAGCATATATTCTCACAGAATGGGGCATGGCAGGGGGGCACAGAGAAGCTTCAATAATCACTAATCAACGCAACTACTTTACCGCAATGTAGCTCATAGGTTCTAACCAGTGCTGTCCCTGTGCTGGGGTTTTCTTCCAGTTCCATTGTGCATACAAGGAACTTGAAATATTTTGTTGCCTCTTCCCCATGTAATATCGGAGTTGGGAAGAGAGAGGAACAGGAAACTTTGGTGCCTCCTGATGTCGGACTACAGTTGGCATTGGCATTAACCACCATAGTTATATTGCTTAGACTTTAAGTTCTCATTCTGTTTTCTTTCTTTCCTTTTTTAAACTAAGGGCTTGTCCACAATGAAGACTTGTTCAACTTCATTTGCACCCATGAAATTAGTATATTTCCCAATGTCTACATGATATAAGGCTGAAAAAGGTATCAATAGTATCAAAGCAGGACAAACAGCCTGCTTTCAGGGGCAGAGATAACACCACCACCAGATGGTGGTGTATTTTTGCTCTTCAGTGCTTCAATTTTCACCAGAACACAGTCTGCTCATGTAGACCTTAGTACCATGTTGATTGTTGTTAATCAATGGTGTTTGTAGATGTATATCCTTGTGAGTGTGTTTCCACTGGTCACATATCCACCTTTCCACTTCCACCTGTTTGGTTTCTGTACAATAACCTTTCCTCTGTTTCCTTCTTCCATCTTCTTACAAATGCCCATATTAATTTGGAATCACTGAGAAGTACAACACATCCCAGAAGTGGGAACACTGGGGCATCAGCTGTCACATCGCTTCCCCCCCCCCTTTCTTTTTGAACAACTTTTGCACTTAATCAGATAGGCACGGCAAATGCCAGGGTCTCTTTTGTGGAACATGAATGAAGCATTGTAATGGCCTCCTCCAAGGAATATTAATTTGTGAGAATGCAGAGCTGGTGACTCAAATAAAAAACGATGTATTCTTGTAGTTCTAAGAAGGACCAAACAGAACACATGACCCATGAAAAAAAATTCATCCAGTTTCTTCCACAGATATAAGAAAAATAAACATACATCAACAATTACACTTTCAGTATAGTACAAACCATTCCATGTGTAGAATTAGGAACAGAGTATTGTTTGGGAAGAAATGGGTGGGAATAGCAATGATATTGATCCTTAGGGAGGTCTCACACACCAGTCAACTGCTATAGAAAATTAAAGTCCCTTTATGATAAAATAATAGAAGGTGGAAAGATTCCATTATCTTGGAAGCACTCAATAATTATTCCAAAAATGAATAAGGACCCTATTGATCCTAGAGTTTATAGACCTATTTTTAAAAATAAATTAGATTGGTAAGATATTTACAGCAATATTAGCAAAGAGAAGGAATAATTTTATTATTAAGTACATTTTAAAAGATCAAAGTAGTTTTACGCTAAGAAGACAAATAGCAGATTTGACTAGAAGAGTGTTAAATTCTGTAAATGAAATAACAAAACCAAAAGTGAAGATAAGTAAAATTTCACTGGATATTTTTAAGCATTTGATTGTGTTGAATGACCAACATTAAAAATGGTAATTAAGGTATTAGGCTTTTGTGAATGATTTAAGAAAATAATAGACCAATTATATTCAGAGAATACCTCAGCAGTATTAATAAATGATGGGAGAACAGATGTCCCTAGACCGTGGCACTAGACAAGGATGTCCCCTTTCTTCAGTATTATTTATTTTAGTCATAGAACTATTGACAAATGTCATTAGAAAAGACAAAAAAAATTTAGGTATTGATACTAAGTAGAGATGGGATATTCGTATTTGTATACGACTACAAATATCCCGACCCCAGGTGGCCAGGAAGCCCAGTCCTGTCTCCTCGAACCAACCCATCCACTTACAGTCGCCATGCAGTGTGTACAGCCAGCATCCTCCTCGTTGCACCAATCCCAGACGTAGCCTGGCTGGTACTTCTCTGCTTCCCTGCGCTACTGGCCACTCAGCAACTGAGTGGGGAGACTCATCATTCCTGGAGTAGCCAGCAGCACAGGGAGGTGTAGAAATGCTAGCCAGGCTACGTCCAGGATTGGAGCAACAAGCAGGACACCAGCCATGCGCACCATGCAGCAACCCATAAGTGGACAGGTCGAGTAGAGGAGGTGGGCCTGGGCTTCCTGGACACCTGGATCTAGGATATTCGTATTAGTCTATGAACACAAATAACACATCTCTAATACTAAAGATAGCTTATTTATTTATACTTTATTAATAATAGAAATCCCAATAAAATTTATGGAGAGGGTAAAATTACATTTAAAAGAATTTGGGGAGCTAATGGGGTTACAGATAAATTGACATAAATCAGAAATGTTGACATTTTACTATAATAAGGAAAAATAAAAATTATGAAAGAAATGGATATTAATATTTGAAATCTATGTAGTATTTAGGTATAAATAGTCCAGTTAAATTAGAAAGATTGAAATAGGATAATTTAAAAATATTGAAACAATATATTTTTTAAAAGTTCGATGATTTAAGGAAAATTACACCTTCATAGTTTGGCAGAATCACTGTATGCAAAATGAAGATTTTACCTAAGGTAGACTTTCCATTTATGATGTTACCAATAAAGGCAAGCGCAGAAGAGTCAAAGGACTGGCAAAATATGATTAATACATTTCGTAATGGTGGCAAAAAGTTAAGGATCAATAAGAAGAGATGGTCACACAGAGTTGCCTTCCATTTCCATTGGCCAAACTGCCTAGACTTGTAGAGGTCTTTGGCCACCCTCTGGTCCTACAGGAGCAGTTCAGTCCTAGAGAAGGATAGCACAGAGAAAAAGCTTAAGGAAATAGGTTTAGAATCCGGTCATAGCAAGGAGCAATTGGGAACTGACTGGGCAGGAAGGGAAAAAGATCAGAGAATCTAGGAACAGAGCATTGGAAGAAGCAGTCAAAGAAATTGCAGGGTCAGGGTGGGAGTATGCATTTAAATGCAAGGAAAAAAGAATGAGCAGAAAGAAGATCTGCCTAGTTGCCTGTGACCAGGAGGTTCAGTAAAAGACTGGAGTGCACATGCTGATCTGAAACTGCTACTCCTCTTTCTGAGTGACATAAGTGAAATGCTGAATTGATAAGACAGATCACCTTGCTTTAACCCCTTTGGCTAGGGATAGTATAACCAATGAGTGTTAAAAAAATTAAATTATTTGTCATTATTTGACTTTTTAAATCTTGAAATACAATTTTATCATCTTATCTACAGCTTTCTGTTTTGTTTAAAATCAAGTCTTATGCAACCAGCAAAACTGTAGTTAGAATGTTTTGCCATGTTAGCATGCCAATGACTATTTGATAATAAGTGGTAAGTGGTAACTGTAGAACTATTGTATAAATAAAGCTTCAAAACAAGAAGAAATGCTGTTGAATGAAACTCACAAAGAAAAATGATCTTGCCATAGATATATTTTTTTAACAGCTGTATAACTGCATTGCAGGTATTAAAATATTACAGATAACTGCTGTAAATACCCATCATTTAGGGGTTTCTAGACACAGGTTGGAATCCTCCAGTCAAAGCACCTGCTGTTTTAGCTGTGCTCTTCAGTCAACACTCTACATATTGGTTTTAAGACCATCAGTGCTTCCATTTTTAAAAACATTTGCCATGTTATTGTTTAAAATGATCATATAACACTTCCATGATTACAGAATTTCAGTTGCAGTTTTTATAGCATTCATCTTCTACCTTCATAACTGATTACTGTTCTTCACTTTCACATATTCTACTTCCTATTTTTCAGCCCTGTGGAACTTCTTTTATTTAGTACCTAAAGTCTGTCTTGCAGTGTCAAGAATACTGTTCTATGAATGCATAACCATATAGCACCGAACAAGTTCCTTTCTGACTTCCTTTCATAAATGTCAAAATCCACATATTGCTCTCTTTTCTCTAGAATAATTGTTACATGTCACAGTTTCTTTCTCCCTTGATTATTTCTTTTCTCTCCAAAAATGGCTGAGTTTCACACACAGAGACACATATATACATATACATATATCATGTTGTGTATAATGTCAGGGCCTAGACAACAACAGCACTTCTAAACTCACAGTAAAATTCAGCTGATTGTTGGCTTAGAGTGCCCTGTGTTTTTAATTATAGTGCATAGTTTATGATAATAATAATATCCTATAATGAATTAATTTTTAATGAAAGCTAACCGCTGCCTTTTCTCTAAGGAAACTGGTCTTGGTTTTATTAACTTACAGGACAGAAGAATTATTGGGACATATCATTGTCCAGAAATGTATTCAACAAAGGTATATTTTATTGTTTTCTAATGATTTTATCCTTAGAGACTTAAAATTGAGGTCTGGACCATTAGTGGCCATTAAAGATCCCATGGCACATTTTATAAGAGCTGTCACCTTATGCCAGGATCCTGTCTATATTTTGATTGTATTATGAATTGTCTGTTTTCTGAACCATCCTATTACTCATCCATCTTCCTGCCCATCCACTGCATAGTTTTAATTGGCAATAGCATTCTTCATTTCCTGTATAAAACTAGAGTGTATTCTTAGATAGCTACCACATTTTGCCTGAGAGATGACTGCACTTGTTGGTGAAGTGATGTCGCTTTCTAAAGTCTGTAAAGCGCTTGAGATCCTTACAGATAAAAGGCGCCTACAGAATTATTGTGTTGTATTGTAAGCTTCTCTTAGTTATAAGCATACATTTTCATTAGGGATGGGTGAACCTGTTAGATTACAATGAAACTCCAAGTGTAACCTAAAATTCAGACTTGTATTTCAGATCCAAAAATCCGAAAAATTCACTTCTCATCATTTTTCTTTATTATACTCTTACCTGCTTCTTGTTTTGGAAATTAAATGCAGTCCTGTTTCCACCCAGGGAAAACTGGCTTTATAATTAACAAACCTACAGTCTATTGCTACCTACTATATAACAATTGGAGGTTCATCCATTACTAATTTACTGCTATCAAGTAATTTCTATTTGGAAAAGGTATAGAGACCTCCAGCCTTCTCAAACTGTTGTGTTATCAGAAAAATGTCTGATCACAGCAGAAAAACTCTTATAAAGGAAAAATATGAATGGTTATTAAATGGCATATGTGCTGAAAACTATTTTGCTTTTCCTGCTAAATTCCTTCAATGTTTGGCAGCTTATTAAATTATTCGCATTGAAACAATTGTAATGGCATCTCTGCAGTGACCATGGAAGACTCCAAAGCTGGTCATAAGAGAACTTGATCCATCTGATTATCAGATGCTTCCCTACCCATTTCAAATTATCAGTCTCAACACACTTTAAATATTTTGTAAGAGTGTGTAGATGTCTAAATATATATCCATATTTAGACAAATTTATCTGTGCCAAGCTGCACAGGTTTGTTTGTTGTATATTTTGCAGTGAAGTGTTTAGAAGGCTGAGGACTCATTTGGCTCCAGAAGTTTGGGATGGTACTGGAAATGGAAAATGAAACTTCCAAAAAGCTTTGCTATTCCTGCTTGTGTGATTCACCCCATCCAACCTCCCCACTTCCCCCTGGATTTCCCAGTGTTCCTGTACTACAATCTCAGATGTAATAAAAAATGCTGTTTGTTTCACAGTTGTGTCACAAAGCTAACTTCCTTCCTCTTAAATTGCATTTTGAATTATTTAAGCGTTAAAGAACTTGCTATTTGCCAAATAGTGAATTCTTTAATGCTCAGTGCCATGAAATATATGTTGAAATTAGCATACTAATTACTAATCCATTGACTCAGGAGGAAAGTATTCATCTCTGCCTGTTTACCCTTGTTTGGGATTGGCTGACTGACTTCATAATTCAAGGATGAAGTAGTAGTGTCTTAAAAAATAAAATGGCTATGTTTATACATAAATAACTGTTTGTTAACAAACCTGCAAAAGTAGTATGCTTGGGTCTTCTTGATTTGTTCGTTTCATGGGAGGTGGTCAAGGACCTGCTGCAGGCATTCTGATCAGAATTATATTAATTCTCTTACAGACCAAACTAAAGGTCATACTTAACAGGCTTTTTCTTAATGTGTGAACTAAATGTGAACACTGATCAGGTTTTTGGAATGACAACCATCATTCCGTGTATTCAGAAAGAGTTTCTATGGGAATGCCAGACATTGCTTACCAGAGAAGATCTGCATGGTTTTGATTTGAAAGCAGAATTGGATAATTTAATTGAAAACTACATTTCATCTCAGTCTGTTAAAGGATCCAAAAAAAGGGTGAACTCTAAGATGAGCTGACAGGATAGTCTTTAAAGCTAACCTATTGAAGCTATCTTGCAATCCTTGCTTTAAAAATTGTGTGACATCTTGTAGATTTTTCTATGATATTGAATTTCCACGCCAGTAGACATGTTGACTTGCAGGAAAAAAATGAGTTTTGTGATAGCTTAAAGAATAAATATTTCATTTGCCAACAGCTTTTGTACATTGTAGCTCACTTCTTCAGATGCATAGGGTATACCCTTAGTAGACAGACATTTACAATGATCAGATAGATCAGGTTCTCGTATGGTTTAAACATCTGTCTACTGAGGCTACATTCTGTACATATGAAGTGGGTTGCAATCTGTAAAAACGTATGGCAAATAAAACTTGTTAATGTCTAAGTTGCCACAAGACTGTGTATTTTATGACATTTAATATCATATCAGGGCAAACAATTACATGCACTTAATAAACAAATTGAAATCTAATAATTTAAAGTCAAACATTTCCCCAGAGCTCTTAGATTTTTATAAAACCTGTGTAGCTGTTTAAAATTTTGATTACAACCTTCAGATGACACACTACTGATTGTTTGAATATTTCTGAGTAACATATAAGAAGGTTCACTGTGGGTTATGGATTTTAGCTGCAGTGATTATGCCACAGTTATCAAAGCCCAAGAGGCAGTTGCTAGGCAACACAAATGAGTTTGTACTCAGTGGTGATTGCTGCCCATTCAATTGGTAGGGCAAAATGCAGAATAACCAACCAATGGTGGGCACAGCCAAGAGGGACAGCCTCCGGCTTCCTGCTACTGCTTCCCTTTCCTCTTCCCACTCAAACAGATTCTGAGACTCAGAATTTGGCAAGAAGGGATCACAACAATACCTTGATTCTCACTGCTCTGGTAAGGAGACAGGCAAGAATGTAACACTGTACTAGTGACATAAGTAGGCACTGGCTGAGGCTGAGGTGGGGCAGTGCCCCACTTGCCCTAATTGACAAGTCACTTCCATTATTATCAGAAATCCACACTTTTAAAGAACAAGTTGCACTCATAGACGTACTTACATAAAATATGTTGCATCAGAGTAGGGGTGCTTAGAAATCATTCCCCTTTTGAAAGCAGCATATATGCACTGCATCTACACTCTAATGCATGTCCATACCCACAGTTTCTTCTCTATCCATTGAAAAACCATTTACCAGTGAAGATCTCCTTAGAGGGAATGGGGTGCCAGTAACTGAGGGCAGGTACCCAGCAGAGTGTAGAGTTCATCTTAGAATTTTGAGGCAGTGCCCCCTGTGTTCCACTCATTAGATGCCTATGTGGGCCAAGAGATAGAATGCAGGCTAAATGTATTACTAAATTGTTGCCTTAGTTGCTACCCTTTGCCCCTACTTATTATGCTTGGGGAAATAAAAAAGAAACCAACTCTAATAACCAATTTCTACTATTTCTGGACTGTTCTCAGTGGAGGTTATTCTCAGTAGAATGTTTTTATTCTTGTCTAATCATTAGAATTAAGATTCTCTGAGCCCTCTAGCAGCAGAAATTCATAGAGGGCCTGAATTTCTGAAGGAAAGTTGTCTCCAGAACTGAAACAAATAAAGAAGCTGAGGGGCATGGACAGCAAAGAGAATCTAATACAGTCTGTATCCATCGTTAGACACACAGTTGCTAGAATGGAAAGGGATCTCCTTATGAGCTAAGCCTATCACCACTCATGTAATAGAAGTGGACTTTATGTACAATATACACTATTAGAAGTTGGTCCAATAAAATACGTCACTACAGTTCTTTTAAGAAAATTTACAAAGTTAATAAAACCTTGCTGAAGTTCAAATTACTTCCAGATGGAAATGCAAGGACTATTCTCAGCTGGTATAAAATGCACCAGTCTTCCAGTACTAAATAATACTTAGTAAAAGTCCAAATATTAAGTGTACTTATCTGATGAGATTACAGGAATGAAACTGATGACATAGGGAGAACATTAGGATTTACTTTTAATGGTTATTAAAATTAAAAGTTGATATGTAGTTCATTTCAGCAAAAGGTTGACCCACGTAAGCTTTTTTGCTTAAGAGGAACATACAAATAATGAAAAGAATATTCTGTATTTATCTTCCAGTAACTGAGAGCTCACCGTGACTCCAGTCATGTGCCTTCGTATGCTTAATGCCAGAAATTTAACATAGCACTTCTAAAAGAAATATTGTATTACGTTTTCATGTTTAAAAATGGCGGTGTTACTAATAATTCTCCAAATGCATTGTTGACATTTAATGTGATTAAGCTCTGAAATGAATGCCTGGTTAATCTTGTCTCTGAAGTGCAGTCTCACACTATGGCCAGTCTTCTGTTCTGATCTGAGGCTTCAGGATAATGATCCCATCTCTTCCTCAGAGTGAAAACTATTATCCTGAGTGCTCCTACTTGGAAAGAAGATTCAGTACAGTTGAAACATAATTTGTCAGCTTTTCTTGGGTAATAAGAATTACCTAAGCTTTACTCCTAACAGATGAATTTCAAATTCATTCTGAGTAGTATTTGTACTGCTTCCAAACAATATAGGACTGTGCTAAAATCCAAATATTTTGAGGGGAAACAGCACAGTAGCCAAGAGTCATACTTGGTCTCCCTCATTCTCTAGCTTTTTAAAGCTTATTCTTATCATAAATATTGGTAAGCCTTGTCAGAACAGAATTGTTAGGCCTGAAAAGTGCTGCACTTCATGCAAGAGCATAGCGATGATACAGCAGATTTCCAAGACATCTGCCAGACAAACATGTGGCTACTGATAGTGCCATATTATGTATTTGCCTGTGCTTTCCAGTAAATACGTGTATGCTACTTCTCTGTAGATCTGCATTGAGTTGGATGTCTTAGATCTGGCCTGTCTATTAAATTGGTTGGAGTTGATGCTTTTATTTCACACCCTAAGCCGATTTCTTATTTTTTCCAGATGGATCCACATGAAAACATTCTGTTGAGCACACTTGAAATTAAAAACGAGATGGCTGCCTCCGAAGCGGTTATAGGCCTTGGGGACCCTAGGAGCACTATGCTGGCCTACGATACCTCGAGTATCCAATACCGGAAGGCTGGCTTGCCAAGACACAGCTTTGGCCGTAATGCCCTGGAGCGGCATGTGGCACAAAAGAAAAGCCGGCTACGGAGACGTGCCTCTCAGTTAAAAATCACCATCCCTGACTTGACTGATGTAAATGCCATAGATCGATGGTCACGCATATTCTTCCCTGTTGTTTTTTCCTTCTTCAATATTGTCTATTGGCTTTACTATGTGAACTAAAAACAAAACAAAGCCACAGAGATATTAAGAACTGGATTTCTCTTCAAAATCAGTTGTACAGCCAAATGTGGGACTTAGGGAAAACAAAAACCTTATTCAGGACAAAAAGTTACTTTAAAACACCTTAGTTGCTGGCCCACTCCGTAATCTGTTTTGTAATTCTGGGGAGTTTTCTTTGCACAAACATAGAAATTACACTACAAATGTATACAACACAAATTTTACAGATATGTCTGTGTCGATGTTTTGAGGCAAAATATGAGAGTTGGTCATTTCATTCCTGCACCCCTCATTTTAGCACCAGTAAGTTTAGACCCAGAAAGAAGAAGCTGGAAAACAGGTTTTGGGCTCTGGGAGCAATGTGCCATGCCTCTTTTCACACCTGGAACATTACCCAAATGGTGGAAGTGCATTCCTGTTATGATAATGCTTACAATCCACAAAATTACTTTTTAAAAATATTAACTTGAAAATGAGTAGTGCCTATTGTCATACCATGAGAGGTTTCCAGAGTAGATTAGAGAAGGGAAGAGTGTGAGATGAGTTCACTCCAATTTTGGAAGTATTTTGCCTGGAAGAAATATTAAGCAGCATGAGTACAGAACAGTTGTTAGCCGTGCTGTGTAACCCTGATCCGTGGGGGGAGGGGGGACGGGTTGGAAGAGGCTCAAAGCACGTGCTGTGGTGTGCCATTAAACATAATGAGGAGCATTCTCTGTGTAAAGTGCCAAATGTCAGTGGGCCAGCAGTGTCTTCCTAGGTGGCTTTCTCTCAGTGCTCTGCCCTTCATTGTGGAAGAGAGAAAACAGTGGCCAGTGTTTCCGAAAGGAAGAGCCAACCAAGTGGAGGCATTCAGATCTTGTGCAGATAATTGGTGTCAGTTTTATCTGTAAGCCTAAATCCTTCCTATGGACTCTTAATCACAGTTCTCATAGGCATTCCATTCCCCCATCTGAGAGACTGAATAGAACTACACTTTGTTGTTTCAGCAAGAGATATTTTAGAAGAAAAGTCACTGTCAAATGCAGAGTTAGATTGTGGTCTTCAGGTCTCAGTTCCATTGCATCCCATTCCAGGAGTGTTGCTTTTTCACAGCAGAGCTTTGGAAGCTGTTGTTTGGTGGGGCTGGTGCTGGTGGGGAATCAATACAGAGCTGGAGGGACCTTCAGCGTGTTCCAGTGAAAGGAGCTGAATAATAATCCCGAGTTTTAGAAATGCCCTTTTCTTCTTCTTTTTTTTTCTTCATATTAATATTTTATGGATCCCTTTCTTGAAAGAATGGGGCAAACTCAAAAGTTTTCAATCCACCAAATATTATTGCTGCATACTCTCCAGTCAGTTCAATATAGTTTGCATGGGGCTTGCAATCGCTCTTGCTATTAGTGTATAAGAGCTGCTTACTTGTGAAGTGGAGGGGAGAAATTTCCGTTTAAAGGAGCTGGAAATGGCTAGGGAACATAATCCTCTAAAACAGTAAATAATCTCCTTTTGCTGATGCACATGTCTTGGTTTCAGCAGTATAAGTCTTTTACTGTCCCTTTGTATAAAATGGTTTAAAATGGGTTTTAACGTGGATCCAGTGTCCCTACGTAGTTTGTGGGGATTTGGAATAGGAACATTTATTAGTGAAAAGGCTGACTCGTAGTTCCCTGGGTGCAGCTGGACTAGTTATACGCATTTCACAAGCCATTCTTGTGGTGATGTCCCCAAACAGACCGGAAGAGTTCTAAAAGAACCCTCGTTTAAAACATATTTTGTGCGGACTGAAACAGTTGCTCTGCATTCAGGGTTTATTGCATTTATTCCTCTGCACAATGAAGCTGCCCAGGAGTTTTATAAAAGCAACACTTAACCAGTGTTGAAAATAAGAACATTACAATAAATGTCTGGGATTTTTAGATCTTTATCTAAAAGTACCTTTATCTCTTTACTTACATTGGTTCAATAGGTCAGCTTTAATGAAAATTAGAAGGTCAGCTCCTAATACTGCACTTTAAGACATTTGGAGGTTTATAGTACAAGCCATAACATTTTCTGACCTTGCCAATGAGAGGGTGATTTCAGCCCGGGGGGATAACAGGAAAAGTGGACAGTCACCTCCGTGAGGTTGTTTATATTGTCAAGGGAAGATGTTTCCAGACATAGGTGATGAGATACCATGTTTCTGAACTAATTAACTCAAAGTACTATGAGTTGTATAAAGTAGAATGAAGTTTTAAAGAGAAGGGAGGAGGGCTTTTTGTCTGTAACGCCAGCATGTGGTAAAGACAGCTGAAAGTATTACATGATTTGTTTCACAAAGGAAATTTAAATAAGTTGTTACCTTTGAATTGGATTTGAAATATATGCTTGCTCATTTTTTTTTTTTAGATCCCCATTTCAACGTAATAATTATTCAATTTTTTTCAGGTTCAGGATGCATACTAGCCAGCAATTAAGGTGTTTTCTCTTCATCTTTGCGAAATTCATGGCAAAATTACAACTATATAATACACAGTTTTAACAATACCTTTGCAATCAACGCTCTGTAAATATGTTCTGTATATGACTGCTAGTAAGTCTAATATGCATTTTCCAAACTAAAAATTCATACAGCATACTTGTGTTTGCCTAAGGAATGTTATGTTTCTCTACTATTGCAGTTTTAATAACTGGGAAGAAAGAACCAAGCAATGTCATTTTGAACACTTTCTGTTATCATCCCCAGGGAGAAACAAAGTCTTGAATAATAGCAGTGGAGGAGAGACACACCGGAGAATTTTTATATTGTAATATGAAAAACTTAGAATCTGCCAGACAAAAGCACAATGCATAGAGAACATGAGAGCAAGTGCATATAGATAGATAAATAGATAGATATATCTGGGGAACAAATCCCATTTAAGTTTAAGTAAAATGTACAATAGAAATGCAAGCAAAATAATTATTTTTTTAAAAAAATGAAAATGTTTCATTTTCATAGCTGGATTAATATAAGAGAAGAAAATAAAACACAAAGTATTATCCAAGTATATGGCGACTATGACTCTGTGTGTGTGTGTGTGTGTATATGTATATATAATGTATGTATGTGTATATATATGTATATATATATACATATATAGAGATAGATTGATTTACACACATACAGACGTGTGTGTGTGCATGCACACGCACACAGATTTTCTAATCTAGGGACAGCAGTCCACAGGTGGAATGGTTTCTTTCCACAGATCTGCTGCGCCGGGGTGCACGAAGGTTGCTAAAAGATCAAGAAGGAGAGCAGGCATCTGAACATCCAGAAATCTGTTTGCAGTCCCGACAAAGCTTCCAAGACTGCAGCTATAACTTTCAATAAATCAGATTAGTGCCGTGATGGGCATCAAGTGAACCATGAGTAGATTTGTAGGCAAGGAGGAATTAAAAGTGTTCCCATGGACTCCTCCAAGAAGCTCCTGCTCCCATTTAAAAAAAAAAATTAGTACTGAAGGGTCAAGGTGGTTTATGATGCCATTTCATAGAGGAAGGAAGACAACAGTATGAATCTAGCACATGTGCTTTCTATTGCTGCCCTGCCATCAGATAATCAAATCTGAAAGCAGCTGTGTCCAGTCCTGTTCCTTCTTCAGTACAGCAAGTATGCGGCCTTCTGTGGTGCTTGTGGTTGTCTGGATTTGGGCTAGAATCTTACACTGGTGTTTTAAAAGGAGTAAGCTAATAACAGTTTTGTTTCTATATAACCAGTTAATTTTTTAAAGAAAGCAAACTTATTGATGTATTTAAAATCTTACTATACAGGGTAACTGGGCATTTCTATATCAGCAGATCAATGCATAGAATTCTTATAAAGCATTTCACAGTTGACATAATGATAGTACTGTATCTCCTAGCATCTCAGAGTAGACTAGCTCTCACATTGCTTGCCTATTTCTTCTCTTTTTTAAAATAAAAGCATTGTCCACTAGTACCTTTTTAAAAAGTCTAATACCTGGGGGTGGGGAGCAAAATATGAAAACGGACAAGAAGGCCAGGGTACAATACTTCAAAGTGTAGTGATCATGACATTTTGCTATCTGTACATAGTACATACAATGTGAGCAATCATAAGTAAAACCGACCGTGTGTAAATATTATCAGATTTCTTAACATTTTTAACTTCTAATTTGTACTTTAATGTAAGGCAAAAAGCTGATTCTATTTATGGTTTAGGGTAGCGTCCTAAAATCATGTAAATACTTAAATAAGCTGTAAATGAGCAGTCAAAAGAAATGGTAATTGTCCAGTGATTCTTTTTTTGTTTATTTTGGTTTGGTTTTGTTTTTTTTAATCAAGTACAATAATTGCAGTTCTCTAGCAGAATAATTTAAACACCCTTTTGCATAAGACTTGAATTCCAGAGAAGAATTTAAAAACACCACTGCATGGAAAGTGTAGCATTACAACAGTCAGTATTTAACAGTATCAGTTTAAACAGTTCATTTGCACAGTGGGGGGAAGGAGAACAAGTTACTAAAGATTGTTAATTAGCACACCCATCCTAGAGGCTCTGGAGCACATGAGGGGCTCAGATTCATGCACACCTGCATTTCAGAGCACAGCTGTGTGCATGCCCTGTTTTCATTAGCAGCTCCAAAGTCTCTGCACATGCAGAAAGATCCATACTTCTGTTTTTTCCTAATACTCAGAGAATGGGAGCAGCCCCTCCTATCCCTCAGCACCTCGTTGGGAGACACACACACACACACACAAAGCTTGAGATTCAGTCTAGGATTCTGGAGATGCAGCAATGGAAAGACATACCTTTTGATATGAATTTGCACTATGGCTGTAATTTTGAAAGCACAGGGCAGGTGCATTCCATTTTAATGAGCAGAGGTGAATGAACCATTAGGTTAATTAGCATAATCTAAAGTAGACCTCATAGCACATGGGGCCAAGATGTAATGTAGCCGGTTGAGCCTATTTTTGGCTACATGCCTGTCCTCAGTACCTTCAAAATAATCTATGGTTTAGAGCCATGATGGCAAATATGTGGTCCTCTGGATGTTGTCGGACTGTAGTTTCCATCCCTTCCTGCCATCAGCTATGCTACCTAAGGCTGATAAGTGCTGCACAGCAACACCTGGAGAGCCACACATTCCACACCTAGTTCAGACCATAGTGGCTCTTCTTTATCAGAAACAAAGTTCACATTTCTAGTTACAGGGAAAATAAAAGGAAACTGCATAACATACAAAGTAGAATGATAGTGCCTGATATAACTTGGGCTTAGGAGGATAGGAACAAAATGGGACATGAGTGGCCTTTGTTAATGGGCTTGTCATGAGTTTTGTGCCTCCTTCACCTACTTCAAAACAGACGCATGCAGAGCTGTAGTTCCATGTGCGTGTCACCACCCATAGGCTTTGGATTGTGCCCAGTCAGGACCCTAAAATCTGAAGGTAAATAACAAAAACATCAGGAACACAACATCTGTGAACATGAAACGGTCTATTCCACCTCCCAACCTACCCCACCCCCAATGCCAAAGAATCTTTACTTAGAAATTTATGGAAAGAGAGCACTCTTAAGACACTGCTTAACACCAAAGGTAAAGTTGAACAAAATGCACTAGGAAACATTTATCAGAATTTTTGAGGAATAAGTGGAATGTTAATAAATCATGACCATATTTTTACTTATACAAATAGTATCTTTATCCATTTTTTATTCCTTAATGATAAATTGGAATGGATTATCTTTGCAGGTTATATGCAACACATTTGTTATGGGTCAAATTATTTGTTTAAGTGCTTTTATTAATAATGGTTTGAAACAATGGGAATCTTAGCTACAGGTTTGATATTAGTTTGGGGAGTTAGTTTGACTTCATTTTCTTAATGTTTCACTCATCATTAAAGTTACCTAGTTCAAGTTGATTAACATTTTATATGTTTGCACTGTTAATGCCATTTAAGCAAGCTTCAACAGGAAGTACATTTTAAGAACCATTGTACAGTTTGAGTTAGTTAACGCAGGCATTTAAAACATGAATTCTATCAATTTGATTATGTCTTGAGTTTTCATATTTTTATTTGCATGGGTGTTTAAATGGTTCTGTTAGTACTGTCTTTGCACTGTTTTCTCTCTCTTTTTTTACTTAGTACTATTTACTTCATAATGTAGTAATCATCGGCCTTACTAATTACCTTGTAGCCTTTCTAATATGCACATAATGCACATTTTCCAATGGCTAGAAAATGCAAAATATTAGTGGATATCATTGCATCAGATTTTCATGTTTTTCTCAAAAAGGACTGCTAACCTCTGGGTAATGGAGGTAGTATAATGATGATTGTAAATTGAGTAGCACATAAGAGATATTTTCTTGAATCTAAACTTATTACAGCCAGTTTCAGCATGTAAATATATAATAATGTTGGCTAGTGTGTAATTCTTAAATTTAAAAAAATATAAATAAAGAAAATGTAAAAGAATCTACTTTTATTCATTGATCTGCTGAATGTGACACTAGCATTTTTCTGAGGTGAGTTACAATAGAGTAATCTACTCCCTTGTAGCCTAATCATACGCACTTCTCTTAATAAATTTCCTCTGAATATAGAGATGTAATGCAATACAGCTTTCATGGAGATTTTGCCAGAAATGGAATAGACTCCAGTCAGTACCATCTTTACTGTTTAACTTGAGACATAAGTGAAGTGCGGATTTCACGATGAGTTAAAAAGCAAAGTCTTCTTTCTCTGACCATATGTTATTCTCTGTTAGAACAAATGTGTATTTTGGGTGCCACTTCACTCCTCTGTCTACAGGTAGACAAGGGCCTGCCAGCACTATTGCCCCTGACTTTTGTTTGGCTGATGTAGATTGGCCAAGGCTAGCGCACAGCAACACCTCTTCGTTCACAGAGGGGATCAGACTGAAAGATATCGTTATCATTTCTCTTCAAGAGATGCTCCCTCAGGGGGTTTCCTTGCCTATGTAATTTGCATTTGGCACGTTGTATTTTGTGATTGGCCATGGAAGACAAGCATGCACGCATCTAGGAAATTCTGTTGCTGAAAGGAAAATGGTTTAATTGTAGCATATATGCATCCCCATTAATACCAGGTTTGACCCGGAGTAAGGAACTTCTTTGAAATTGGCACAACTTATTGGAGTCAGAATGTTAGTTTTGCTAGAGCACTGGTTTCTTTTAGAAGGAAGTCCCATGGATTTCCAGATGCATAGCACTACTGTCACTGGTTCCATGAAAGACAGAAAACATTGTAATAAATCAGGAGCATAAAAGTAATGGTGGCAGGTTGGATGTTGAGCAGCAGCATCCACAGGGCTAGGCATAGAGGTGACAGCATGATTATTCACTGTCAGTTTGCCTTTCAGTATGTCACATAAGCCAGAAAGAGGGCCTGTGTATCATACGGCTCTTCTCTGCTTTCACAGATATGGGAAATCTTTTCCTAACCTCCTATGCTGATATAGCAATTGGCGTTTTCCCATCTGTGTGGAGACCACCATTTTCCCTTTTCTCTAGGGAAAGAGTCCCCACCACAAACGGGATTGCCAGTGACAGACTATTTATTTTGCCACATTAGAATTCAATGGGAGTCATGAGGAGCAAGCTAATTTCTATAGGCATTGTTCTGCCATCGTGCTGCTCTCTTACACTTCACTCTGGTAGACATTTCAGAACAAGCCATGCATAAATCTGGCTGCAGTGGAATTACTTGAACATTTAGAGCTGTTAAAGATACCTTTTAAAAATAATTAGTTACATTTGTTAATCCAAAGTCATTATTCCTATAGCCACAATTAAAAATGAATACTCCCCTATTTGTTAAGTAAGGTAGTTCCTTTTGGTCAGTTCCTAAAAACATCTGAATGTTACAGGAGATTAACATGTGGTATAAAACTCACTCATCTCTTGTCTCTCACATCACCTCAAGAAATATGAGGCATAGCTCAAACCAGCATGTGAACTGTAGTATTCCTCCTCGACCATTTAGTGGGGCACATCCCTGTAACTATGTGAGTAACTTTTAACAGTTACAGTTAAACTGCAAAAAGAATTACTTTCCCCTCATTAAGTTACAGTCATAAGGTAGTTATATCTTTATTGGGAAAAAGAATTACAAGTAACTCAACTCCTGTTCCGACTTTCCAGCTTTCCTAGAAATGTGCTTTTATACATCTATGCAAATTGTAAAAGTATCACTTGGTCACCTAATGATTCAGATTGATGGTGCCTCATCCTCAGATATTTTGAGTAATGTGGTGTTTTATCCCAATATTGGGGTGAACTACTCGGGCCACAGGCTGACCCTGGAGTGACAAGCAAAAAAGGACTGGACACTGCACGGATCTTACAATCTAAAATGTACATCATGCAGCCCCCCCCCCCCAAAAAAAGGTGAGGTGAGGTGAGAGGACAGAGGAGGTCAGGGAGAAGAAAGAGTGATGGCCATAATGTATGTTGTTGTTTAGTCGTTAAGTCGTGTCCGACTCTTCGTGACCCCATGGACCAGAGCACGCCAGGCCCTCCTGTCTTCCACTGCCTCCCGGAGTTGGGTCAAATTCATGTTGGTAGCTTCGATGACACTGTCCAACCATCTCATCCTCTGTTGTCCCCTTCTCCTCTTGCCTTCACACTTTCCCAACATCAGGGTCTTTTCCAGGGAGTCTTCTCTTCTCATGAGATGGCCAAAGTATTGGAGCCTCAGCTTCAGGATCTGTCCTTCCAGTGAGCACTCAGGGTTGATTTCCTTCAGAACGGATAGGTTTGATCTCCTTGCAGTCCAGGGGACTCTCAAGAGTCTCCTCCAGCACCACAATTCAAAAGCATCAATTCTTCTGCGGTCAGTCTTCTTTATGGTCCAGCTCTCACTTCCATACATCACTACTGAAAAAAACCATAGCTTTGACTATGCGGACCTTTGTTGGCAGGGTGATGTCTCTGCTTTTTAAGATGCTGTCTAGGTTTGTCATCGCTTTCCTCCCAAGAAGCAGGTGTCTTAATTTCGTGGCTGCTGTCACCATCTGCAGTGATCATGGAGCCCAAGAAAGTAAAATCTGTCACTGCCTCCATATCTTCCCCTTCTATTTGCCAGGAGGTGATGGGACCAGTGGCCATGATCTTAGTTTATTTCACTATAATGTATAATGAAAGTCAAATAATTTCTTCAAGAGCCAAACAAGGTGGCTGTCTTGGGCGGGTTAGTGGAAGACAAAAAAGTTGCACAGGTCAGCCTGTCCTGTGCTCAAAAACTAATAATAATTATCATGACTGTGTTGTCAAGTCAATTCTGAGTTACGATGACTCCAGGGTTTTCTAAGAGCAGAGTCCCGAAGTGATTTATCATTCCCTTCTGGGAAGTGCTGAGTGACTGTGCAACTCACTCCAGGCTGCACAGGCTGGCTCTTCTCCTGGGAGGCACAGTGGGGAATCAAACTCCCAACCTCTGTCTTGACAGCCAGATTCTTAATTCGCTGAGCAGTTTAGCCAGCAGCCCATGAACTAGCCTGTTGCTTGGGGTGGATGTTGTCTTAGTGTCATTGACAAAATAAGGTTCAGCTGCAGGTCCAAGTCCCTGAACAGGTACCATTTCACCCTTTGCCCTATGCAATAAAGTGTCTTAAGCTAGCTATTCCAGTGAAGAATCCTAGTGTAGAAGGTTCTATGACTTCAGAAGAATAAACAATTGATAAATCTTCTCCATTTCATTACTGTTATGCAGAGACAAGTATGTTGAAAAAAATATACTGGGCTGCTGTTCTGACTCAACTATGAAATAACTTTGTTGGTAAGTCTAAAAAAAAAACACCCCAGCAGACATAATCATATTAGGAAAGGCTAAGCACCATGCTCAGTTGTAGCCCATCTTGGAATATCTGAGCCAGTTTTGACTTCATGCTGACAAAGATCAGAGGAAGCTTTACTAATGCTGAATCCAGAAAGTAGAAAAGGGAAAACAATGCAGAAGAAGCAAGGGACCTCATGGGTTAGAAAGCACAAGGCAAATAAGCATTAGTCCATCTACAAATGATACAACACCTTGTTCAAGAACTCATGCACTATAAAAATGGGTAGATTGTACAGCAGTTTAGATGCTTGCAGGTGTGCAAGGAATTTCAAAACTTCTTGGATGAGCAGAAGAGCATTTTTCTACTGCAATGGCTACAGAGTAAGAGAAGTTTGTGGTTACAAGCCCTCTGCTGTAAGTTTAACTGGTAATTAGAGATGTATTCCAACCACAAGCACTGATTCGGATAAATTGGAAACCACCTTGGACATTTTGGAGACCACCTCATCATATGCGAGTCTGCATATGGATCTTGATTTGGAAATCTAAATCTTCATACATTTTATATTAGAATTGAATTAATTTGGCTGGTATAGTAAGCCTTTATGGATACCCAATCTGGTGCCGTGGATAGAGTGATGGATTAGGACTGGGTTTCAATCTTGTTTGGCCATAGAAGTGTATGGTGGGGGAGACACTGGTAAAGCCACTCGTTAAATATCGCACTTACACTAAAAACCGTGTTAGGTTCGCCATAAGTCAGTTTTTACTTAATAGCACATAAAACACACAGTAATCCCTTATAAGGCCATTTTAAAAATAATTCAATTTGTTCTAAAAGGTAAAGGTTCCCCTTGACAGTTTGTCCAGTCGTGTCCGACTCTAGGCGGCGGTGCTCATCTCCGTTTCCAACCCATAGAGCTAGCATTTGTCCGCAGACAATCCTCCGTGGTCACGTGGCCAGCGTGACTAGACACGGAACACCGTTTACCTTCCCACCGAGGTGGTACCTATTTATCTACTCGCATTTTTGCATTTTGCTTGCTTTCGAACCGCTAGGTTGGCGGGAGCTGGGACAAGCGACGGGGACTCACGCCGTCGCGTGGATTTGATCTTACGACTGCAGGTCTTCTGACCCTGCAGCACAGAGGCTTCAGCAGTTTAACCCGCAGCGCCACCACGTCAATTTGTTCTACCTAACTTTAAATGTAGATTTTTTTAAAAAAAAATGGAACTACCAATATCTTTTTCATGTCTTGGCTGAACTAGATGGAAATTTGCATGGATAGCTGCCCATACAGTGGCAGAGGCAGGACTCTGAACATGCAGCATTTTCCAGGCAGGTGCACAGGGCTACCCCCTCCCATCAGGCCCTCCAACCTCTACAAAATTATTAACTTCTTTGCTTTTAGAAGAGATAAGCAGCAAAGAGCACTAAACAGTCAAACAATTGTGCAACCAGCAATGTCATTGGAGAACCCAAGGCAGGGACAGTTCTACCATGTGGCTAGGTCAGATGGCTACCTCAAGCCGTGGTGCATCACAGGCAGCACATGCTCTGCCTCTGTCTGGCCTGCCTTCCTGCCTCAAGAGGATCCCTGTAGTGCAGGTGCTGCCTCTGTGGACAACTCTTCAGAGGCAGCTATTTTTGCAATGTTGGGCTCAAAAAGCTCCTCAGAGGCAATGCATGATGGGAGACCCAACTAGGAAAATTACTTGCCTCGCTTTGGAGAGGAGGAAGTTACCATGTTTCAAGAGATACCAGTGGTCCATTTTCCTTACCATTATGAAGTCTGCCAGTGACTCTCCAGGATCTCCAGATATCTCCCAGGTATCTCCAAATTGACCTGACTCAGTTCAGGATTTCGCTGTATCCAAAGCACGTCCCTACAGTTAGAATAGGCTGCATAACCTTTATTGTGCACCTTGCATTGTGCGCCTGGCATTGCCAGTATGCAAATTATCCTAATTTTTCTGATCATATTGAAAACTGCATCTTTTGAGCTATAAAGACATATACTAAAACTCACCCTCTTTCTCTTCATAAGCAAAATGGGCACCTAAGTATTTCACATACTGTTGAACATCTGCTGGACAGACCAGCAGCCTTAACTAATGCCAACCCAGCCTCTGAGAGCAGTGAAACATCCAGATCAGTGAGTGGGAACCCTACTCTTTCAACAGCTGACACAACCATCTGGTGGTCTGTGAAGTCAACCATCATCACATTTTGTAATTAAGTCACCATTCTGCTGAACTGTGCACAATGAAACGTACGATAACAGTCTCTGTGAAAATTCCAGGTGGGGATTTTGAAAAATCACAACTTCCAAAAAATGGGAACCAATGTGGGGATTCCAACAGCAGAGACACTATTCTTGGACCTCTTGCGGAGGGTGCTTTGAGGCTGGCTTGGGGCGGGGGGAAGTATTTCTTCTGGCAGTATCCGGACAAGTTCCTGTTTCTTTTCTTGTTTCTTGTTTTCCTCACCACCACCACCAACTCTTGCATTTTCCTGTAGTGGAAGAAAATCTATTTTTAAAAATGAAAAATATCTATCACTCTACCAATGGTGTGGATGGAGGCAGCACCCTTGTGTCTTTCCTCTGCATCCCTTCTCTCCCTCCCTGCTCTCTCAAGCTCTATTCAATGGTTATGTCAGCACACGGAGGTCAGATGTATTGAGGGAGGTGTATGCCCTCTGTTATTACTGCAATTCAACATGTGAATGTGGCAGTCTGAAGAGAAGGAGAGTGCTCAATCAGGGCAGTTCTTCACATGAGCAGAGTTTTGAATAGTTGGTTAAATTCCTCTAGCTGTGCAGCAGAATTGCAGGGATTCATTCACAGGGCAGAATAGCTTCAAATCTCCCCAGAGTGGACCACACCTTTTCCCCTCAACTAGCACTTACAGTCTCAATAACTCACTGTGAGACATTAGTGGTCGAAAGAATAAAAATGTTTCGTTTACTTACAATTGAAAAGATCAAACAGCAAACTGACAAAGCTGACTGACTTCCAGCAAAAGACTTCAACAGACTCACTGCTTCCAACACACTCTAGAGAGGGGGGAAACTCTTAACAGAGAGGCATGGCTCTCTTTGAATTCAGAGGCAGGGAAGGAACAATTGCTTAGTGCTGGATAGATTGACCATCACCCCAGCCCAGAAAGGTCCCTCCCAGCCACACTTACTAGAGACAACATGCAAGGTTGCAAAAAACTCCAACAACCAGACAGCAGTGTCTTCCCCTCTTCAGACTGTCACTAGCACACACTGAAAGCAATAATGAATGGGCATGAGGCTAGCACACTCCCTTAACTGCATGCAGCCTCCATACTCTTGAATAACAACTGAAGAGGTCTTATGTCTCTTTCTCACTCACACACTCACATGCCACATGCTGCAAACCTTAGCATGGGCAATTTCTTGGGGTTTTCCCAAGTTCTGCTCTTTCTTAGCAGTTCCGCTTAAATACACACACACAAGAAGGAGGGAGGGAAGGAGAGGGAGAGGGAGATTCTCTAATGGCAATTTCATATGATTTAAAAGAGAGAGATTATTTATTAGTCTGCTAGAAAGATACATTGACTTGTCTTGCATTCACATAGTTTTCTTTCTTTCTTTCTTTCTTTCTTTCTTTATTTCTTTCTTTCTTTCTTGGTTTGGGGATGGGGGGTTTGTTATCAAACAACGTGATTTCAACGTGCATGCGGAGGCAGAGGTTACTGGACCAGCTCTTGAGTTCCTGGAAACCATGGCTTCCTTGAACATGTCCCAACATGTCAACGTCCCCACACACGTGGGTGGCCATACGTTGGACTTGGTCTTTTCCACTAATTGGAGCGAGCGTGGTCTGGTGGTGACCGACATTGTGTCGCTCCCTTTGTCATGGTCAGATCACCATCTGGTAAAATGTAATGTCTCCGTGGCTCTCCCCCCTCGCAGGGAGCAGGGACCCATTTCTATGGTCCGCCCTCGAAGGCTACTGGATCCGGTTGGATTCCAGGATGCCATGAGAGGTGTTACGGCTGACCTGGCTAGCGCTCCTGTCGACGCTCTGGTTGACAGCTGGTCCACGGCTGCCGCCAGGGCCGTGGACATGATCGCGCCTAAACGCCCTCTCCGTCGCAGAACCCGCCCGGCGCCCTGGTATAACCAGGAGCTCCGAGGGCTGAAACGACATAGGAGAAGGCTAGAGCGTAGGTGGAGGAAGGACCCGACGGATTATAATTGGATAGCTGTCAGGGTTGCAACTAACCTTTACCTGTCTAAGGTAAAGGCTGCTTGTCGAACTTACTTCGCTAACCGGATAAGCGAAGCGGCCAACCAGCAGGCGGAGTTATTCCGTATAGTGCGCGACCTATCCGGAACTGGTCCGGGTGATAGGCCTCCCCCTAGTTTCTCACCTGACCAGTTTGCAGCCTTTTTAAAATCTAAAGTGGAGGCCATCCGCCGGGACCTCTCCTTTTTTGAACACAGTGAGTCGAGCAGAGATGTCCAGCGCTCCGTCTTGCCCGGTAACTCTTGACACCTTTCAGCCTGTCACGCCCGATTCTGTGGCCAAGGTCCTTGATCGCTGTCGAGCCACCACCTCCTCCCTTGACCCTTGCCCGGCCTGGCTAATCAAAGCAGCCAGGCCGATAACAACAGAATGGGCCACTGTAATAATAAATGGGTCTTTCCTTGAGGGCAGGTTTCCTTCTGCCCTCAAGGAAACACTCATTAGGCCCATAAGAAAGAAACCTAGTTTGGCGGCGGATGAAATTGGCAATTATAGGCCCGTCGCCAATGTCTCTTTCATGAGCAAAGTGGTGGAGAGGGTGGTGGCCGACCAGCTTCAAGCCCTCTTGGAAGAAGCGGATGCCCTGGATCCGTTTCAGTCGGGCTTCAGGCCGCGCCACGGAACAGAGACGGTATTGGTCGCCCTGTATGATGACCTATTGAGGGAGGCTGACAGGGGAAAAATCTCTCTGTTAGTCCTTCTCAACATCTTGGCGGCCTTTGATACCGTCGACCACGGTATCCTCCTGGGGAGGCTCTCCGATCTGGGAATTGGTGGCTTGGCGCTTGCCTGGCTCCGTTCCTTCTTGGAGGACCGTCCCCAGAGAGTACAGCTTGGGGAGAGTGTCTCGGCCCCGTGGAGTCTCAATTGTGGGGTTCCACAGGGGTCGATTATCTCCCCAATGCTGTTCAATATCTTCATGAGGCCGCTGGGTGGGGTCATCAGGGGATGTGGGGCATCGTGTCATCAGTATGCGGATGACACCCAGCTCTACATCTCCTTTTCACCAACTGCAGGTGATGCCGTCCTGTCCCTTCAGCGCTGCCTGGGGACTGTACTGGAATGGATGCAGGAGAATGGGCTGAGGCTGAACCCGGACAAGACGGAGGTCTTGAGGGTGGGTGCCCCCACTGTTGGTGGCTTGGGCGACTCCCTCTCGTTTGGGGGGGTGGCCCTGGCTGCAAAGAGTGGGGTTCGCAGTCTGGGGATCCATCTGGACCCGGCGCTCTCCATGGAGACTCAGGTGGCGTCGGTGGTCCGCACCGCCCTTTTTCATCTCTGGCGGATAGCCCGGCTGTGACCCTATCTCGATGTGGGGGCACTCACCACCTTGGTCCATGCGCTCGTAATCTCAAGATTAGACCACTGTAACGCGCTCTACGTGGGGCTACCTTTGAGGCTGACGCGGAAACTCCAAGTGGTGCAGAATGCAGCGGCCAGACTCCTAAGTGGAGTGAGAAGACACCATCACATCTCCCCTACCCTGGCCGAGTTGCATTGGCTGCCCATTCGGTTCCGCATTGACTTCAAAGTTTTGATGCTTACGTTTAAAGCCCTAAACGGTTTAGGGCCTCGATACTTGTCAGAACGCTTACTCCCACCCAGTTCTACCCGTGTCACTCGTGCGAGTCAGGAGGTGAGGTTGAGGAGCCTGACGCCAAGGGAGACCCGGAAGGAAAAAACAAGAAGCCGGGCCTTCTCGGCGGTGGCTCCTCGCCTCTGGAACAGCTTACCTCCTGAGATTCGCGCAGCTCCCTCGCTGGGTATTTTCAAGAAACAACTGAAAACATGGATGTTTAGGCAGGCCTTCCCCCTTTCCAGTTAACTCCTATTATTTTTTTTTCTTTCTTTTTTCACTATAATACACTCTGTTTCTTGCCATCTTTGGGAAAATTATGTTATGTTATGTGTATGTTTTTGTTTATTGTTTTTAGTGTATGTTGTAAGCCGCCTAGAGTGGTCATAATTGACCAGATAGGCGGGATATAAATGAAATAAATAAATAAATAAATAAATAAATCATTGCTTATCCCTAGCAGAGAGAGTGTGCTCTCATTCATCCATATGAAAAACAACAACGCATCAAGCATTCATCCAATTTCAGGTTCCGTTCACTTTGTTTCTCCACTGTTATTCTTATCAGTTACATAACCCAGCATGTGAACATTTAATTTATTATAATTGGCCCACTGTAAGTTACCCAAGTCTCCAAAGATGTCCTCTAAACTTGAAATCACAGTGGAGTGTTGCTGCGTCTCTTAATGCCAAGAAAAGCTGCTAAATTTATACACACTTAAAAAGTTTGTTGCATTGCAGAGTGACCCATTGCATCTTTGATGCATAAATGGCCTTTCAAAAAAAGTGTTTGCCATTTCTAGCAGGCCCTCTTTTGCCACTTGAAGCACAGACAAGAACATATTTTTTGGGGGGGCTTGGTAAATTTCTGTCATTGTCATTATTTTATAAGAATTGGACATACATTCAATTTTTTTCCTATGGAGACGAAGAATGGAAAGGGCAATTTCCTCTGACAGCCCATGTATTGTTTGTAAGGATATAGAGCTTATTACTACTTCAGCTCTTTAGCAATTTGTGCAATGGTTGATAAGAACAGACAGTAAAATGAAGAAGTCACTCCAACAGCGTTAGGGGAAATTAGTTCTACAATTCCATGCACTATAATATTATTTGTAATCAATTTTTAAAAGCATCATTGTAGGGGGGAAGTACTCTGATTTCTCTTCAAAGATGCAGAAGAGTTCACTCACTACAGGATCATTGCATTAATTTTCCATGCAAGAAAAAGTGGTGCTCAAGATTTTGTAACACAGACATTTACTGAACATGGAGAGAGGAATGTCAGATGTTCAAGCTGGATACAAAAAAGGGAGAGGCACTAGACATCTTATTGCATATATACTTTGACTACTGGAGTGTTCCAGACAGTTTCAGAAAACAACCCATTTGTGCTGTATACATTATAGTAAAGTGTTCAGTGATGTTCATCACAAAAAATTAGGGATCACTCTAAAAAAATGGCTGGTCCTGATGCATAACCTATACAGTGGTGCCTCGACTTACGACCATAATCCGTTCCAGAAGATGGACGTAACTCGAAATGGCCGTAAGTCGAAGCACCATTTCCCATAGGAATGCATTGAAATGCAATTAATCCATTCCGGCCGAAGGAAAAAAATCACCCAAAAAAAAAAAAATCACTGCAAGACTCATTGGAAACGCGATTTATCCCTTCCAGCCGAAGGGGAAAAAAGAAAAAAGAAAAGCAATCAAGCATGCAAGACCCATTGGAAATGCACAGAAAACAAACGGAGCAAATCGGAAATGCACAGAGAACAAAGGGGGCAGGTCGGAAATGCAAAGAAAACAAAGGAAAAAGCAAGGGAAGCATGCAGGACCCATCGGAAATGGGGGAAAAAACCCAAAAAGCAACCAAACTCCAATCAGATATGGGAAAAAAACCCCAAAAAGCAACCAAACCCCCCAAGACCCATCGGAAATGGGGGGAGAAGCCAAAAAACAAACAAACCCCCCAAGACCCATAGGAAATGGGGGGAAAAACCCAAAAAGCAACTAAACCCCCCAAGACCCATCAGAAATGGGGGGGAAGCCAAAAAACAAACAAACCCCCAAGACCCATTGGAAATGGGGAAAAAAAACCCCAAAAAGCAACCAAACCCCCCCAAGACCCATCAGAAATGGGGGGGAGCAAAAAAAAAAAACAAAAACCCCAAGACCCATCGGAAATGGGAAAAAACACTCCAAAAAGCAACAAAAAACCCCAAGACCCATCGGAAATGGGGGGGGATGAAAAAACAAACAAACCCCCCAAGACCCATCACAGCACAGAAACATAACCCCCCCCCCCAGCTCAAAATCACGCTGCAAAAACACCCAGAACAGTTTTTAAAAAGCAGAAAACAGCACCTTACCTTACCAGGCAGCCCGAAGCCTCCCTGCAAACACACACACACGCTCACTCAGAAGCAGGAGGAGGCAGTTCCAAGCCTCCTCCGAGGCACACTCTCTAACTGCTGGGGTGAAAGAGCTACAAAGAAGCAGCCTCGTCGCCACCTACAGTTAGAAATTTGAATTTCCCGCCTTTTTCCCCTGCCTTTTTCTGTTCATAAGTGGAAGCTCCGGTCGCAAGTAGAAGCAAAATTTTGTGGCCGGAGCTGGTCATAACTCAAAATGGTTGTAAGTAGGGACGTTCGTAAGTCGAGGCACCACTGTACTCTGGACAAGAGGCTACGGTTAGGACAGAATATGGAGAAACAGAAGAAATTCTAATTGGCAAACAAGGGTGTATTATGTCTCCTTTTCTGTTCATTCTACATGCAGATTGTATGAAAAGGTGGAATAGTTGACCTTCCTGCTAATAGACAGGATGTTTTTGAGATCACCATTTCCAAGCAACCTGACGAAATGTAACAACAGCTTATCCTTCTTCAAGACTATTCTAGCTTAAAAGACGTGTCTCTAGATTGATTATTGTCTCTTTCAGAGGCCACATCCATGCTTTTGGTGCCTTTTCCAGTGCTACTGCCTATTTGCCTGAGCAGAATGAAATAGTACAGATGTTTCACATTCATGGTTTTTTTTAAAAAAAATCCACTCAGGGTCTTTTAAATGGAGCATGTATCGCTTCAAGTTCCGTTAAGCATTGACCTTAACAGAAGTCCTCCCAACACCCAGATGATATTCCCATGATCACATTTTGTCCTTCTCCCTTCCCCCCACAAGCGCCTGCCTTTTCAGTTCTTCCAACCGCCGCCCCCCCCCCCCCACACACACGCCAACCCAGGTTTTTAATCAATTTGTACTGGAGGTAAACTTCTTTGGTATTTTTTCTCAGTTCTGGAGCAAGAGAGGACAGTGCAGCAGCTGAAAGGGGAAAGGAGGCATGGAGGAAGAGGAGGAGAGCAGGTAGGCATCAATAGATGCCTCCTTCTTAATGAAGGAAAGCAGGCAAAATCCTTTGGGGAGCTTTCCTCCGTGGCTGGCTGGCTCCGTTTCCCCCCACCAATCCTCTCATCTCCCCCTCTTTCTGTCTCCTTCTGCCCTGATTGACACTGCCCTCTTCACTTCTTACCAGTTGAATAACCAGCAAGGAGGAAGACCCACCAGTCTTCTTCCTCCTCTCTTACAGCTTCAGTGCCCCAACTTTACAAATTAGCCAAAAAGAACAAAACACACACAATCCCCCCAAAGGAAGTGACAGAAACTTCTGCAGTGCCTCTACTAGCCGTATCTGCATTCTCTCTCTCTCTCTCTCTCTCTTTCTCATTTTGTCCCTCCTTCCTCTGCACCCATCTCTTTTACTTCGTTCTTAACCCCCTTTTCCCTCAGGATGGACAGCGCTCTGGCGGAGATTCCTTCAGATCTGCCCTCAGGCTCACACGATTCCACATAGAATGATTCAAGACTAGAGATGGGGACGACTCACCATTTTGGCGAGTCGTCCTGCTTCGTGAGTCGTCAAAAGTTGACGACTCACAAAGCACGAAGTTGCCCCCATGAAGCGATGAACAACAAATATATTCGTCGATTCGTGGGGGAGTATTAAAAAAACACCCCACCCCGGGGGCCCTGCTGCCACCGCCACCCCCGCTGCCACTGCCAACCCCCCCCCCGCTGCCACCCCCACCACCACCACGCCGCCACCCTTAGCCTGTCCTAAGGGAATCCAGGCTGCCCTTTGCAAAGATGGCAGCTGCAGCTTCCCTACCCTAAATGAAGCCGCAGCCGCCATCTTTGCAAAGGGCAGCCAGTTTCCCTTTTTTACACGCCGTGGCTGTGGAGGCCTGATGGAGACCTCGGCAGCAGTAGTGACAATTACGGTAAGGGGGTGTAGGCGGGGGTGGGGGGCTAAGGTAGGGAGAGGAAGGGGGTGGGGCTAGGCTGTGGGGGGGTGGCTGTGGGGGTGGGGGCTGCCTATTGGCCCGCTGATCAGCTGATCAGCGGCCGGTAGGCAGAATGTTTTTTTTAAATTATTACAAGGGGATGAATAAAATGGGGAAATATTCATCCCTTCGTATTCATGGGGGTCTCTGGAACCCACGAATATGAAGGGATGAATATTTAACAGATCAGCGATTTTCCATGAACATCTCGATTCATTTTTTTTATTCGTCCCCATGTCTATTCAAGACTGACACTGACCTACTCTTTCACTATCCAGCCTCCCAGTTTTACATGTTCTCATGTGACACTTTGATGTTAACCACTAATTTAGCGCTTAATAATCCCATGTGACTTGCACATCTGTCTGACTTACTAGGATTCACTGTTTTAAGGAACTTGAAATGATATCAGGGTGTGTGTGTTTTTTAATCCAAACTGAAGGTGTGCCTGCTTACCTTGATCTAAGTGTTCACTGGCTTGGACTCAAACTTTCATTGGACAAGATTCCAGTTCTCAAGAAAGTGTTTTCTCTCATTCTCTGAATGTGGCTGGCAAACTTCCAGGCCTGAGAATGTGGATCAAGAAAGAATGACCAAATGCAACTCCAAGACATACCATATAAATATCGCCATTGGGAATGACATTAGGGAAAATGTCAGGCGTCTGCTGGCAGAAGGGGGAACTTTTAAATATTTCCTCCCTAATAAAGTTTGAACCTTCACTCTCCCTTGCAGGCTGAGAAAAGGCCAGAGAGTATTCATAGGACAACAACCAAAAATATCTTCAAAGATGCAGTGGACATCAAGATAATTCATACATGGCCTGAAGGTTTGTAAATAATGGCAGTTTCCACTAAGTTTCTGTGGTGATTCTGAGTCTTTGCAGGTTAGTCTTGAAATACAAAGATTCAAACTGTGTAGACACAGTGTGGTATCCAGTGAGATGGTGGGATTCTTGTTAACATGGGCAACACTATCCCTGAGTCAAATTGTTAAGACATTATGGCTAAAATCCTGTTGCTGAGCATAGTTGCTTTGTGTTGTAAGTTGCACTAGAATAAACCCACAGAACCAGTGGAGATTTGATGAATCAACACCTATGTAAATTTTATTGATTCAGTGAGCCAACTCTAGCTTTGACGTGCTGTGCTAAAGTAAGTCACAATTAGAGTAGGCCCATATGAATCAATGAAAACTACATAGGAGCCGACTCATCAAATCCCCACTGATCCAATGAGGCTCCTCTAATGTGACTTACTAAAGGACTTCAGCCTATAAATTCTGATGGGGAATATCTTCACACTCAAAAGCACATTCCTATGCTTGTTTGTTTGCTTTATTCATTTAAAGCTTCTAAGCCTTGATCCATTTTATCAAACAAAAATGCAACACTTACACACAAAATAACATTGACAATATAAACTTACAACATTGAAATGCCTGATTATCAGAAATACTTTTGCCTGGTACTGAAAGGAAGAGGAGAGGGAGTTCATTTTGAAATATATTGTAATACTGCTGCGAGGTGACCATTCTAGGGCAAATGTTTTCTCCCATGGATGTCACCAATGAAAAGGCTCTGTCCGTTATTGTTGAATTGTGTGCTTATGATAAAAGAGATATCTGAATTAGGGCTTCCATGGAAGATGATGTGTGATTGTGCACTCAATTCAGCCAAATATGAAGAAAATTAGACTCTTGGTTCTGTTCTGGTGCTTCCTGAGGTGGTGGGCTTCCCCTTCAATACAAATGGCAGCATCTTTTGTGTAGGCATCCTTCAGTCTCGAGAGACTATGGTAACGTGCTCTGAATAGAGGTCTTGGAACAACGTCTAGTGTGGCTGAGAAGGCCCTGTCCAGCTCCCTGATTTTGCTGGTTTCAGGACTGCCTCTTTGCCTCGGCCTGCTGGACAAGGGTCTCTTCAAATTGGGAGAGGCCGTGATGCACCGCCTGCCTCCAGGCTGAACACTCAGATGTCAAAGTTTCCCATCTGTTGAGGTCCATTCCTAAGGCCTTCAGATCCAGCTTGCAGATATCCTTGTATCGCAGCTGGGGTCTCCCTCTGGGGCGCTTTCCCTGCACTAATTCTCCATACAGGAGATCTTTTGGAATCCAACCATCAGCCGTTCTCATGACATGCCCAAGCCAACGTAGACATCGCTGTTTCAGTAATGTATACATGCTAAAAATTCCAGCTCGTTCTACGACTACTCTATTTGGAACTTTGTCCTACCAGGTGATACCAAAAATGCATTGGAGACAACGCATATGGAACATGTTCAGCTTCCTCTCCTGCCATGCACAAAGGGTCCAGGACTCACTGCAGTACAGGAGTGTACTCAGGACACAGGCTCTATAGACCTGGATCTTGGAATGTCGTCAACTTCTTATTAAGCCATACTCTCTTTGTGTGTCTAGAGAACATGGTAGCTGCTTTGGCAATGCGTTTATCCAGCTCAACATCTAGGGAGAGGGTGTCAGAGATCGTTGAGCCAAGGTACACAAAATCATGAACATCCTCCAATTCTTGTGAAGAGATGGTAACAGAGGGAGGTGAGTCCACACCCTGGCCCATGACTTGTGTTTTCTTCAGGCTGATTGTTCATCCAAAATCTTGACAGGCCTTGCTAAAATGATTCATAAGTTGTTGGAGGTCTTCGGCAGAGTGGGCAACAACAGCTGCATCATCGGCGAAGAGGAAGTCCCGCATGCATTTCAGCTGGACTTTGGTCTTCGCTCTCAATCTAGAGAGATTAAAGAGCTTTCCATCTGATCTAGTCCGGAGATAGACACCTTCTGTTGCAGTTCCAAAGGCGTGCTTCAGCATGACAGCAAAAAATATCCCAAACAGGGTCAGCCTGAGGATAGAGCCCTGTTTCACTCCGCTTCAGATGTCAAAGGGATCTGATGTTGAGCCATCAAAAACTACAGTGCCCTTCATTTCCTCATGAAAGGACCTGATGATGTTAAGGAGCCGAGGTGGACATCCAATCTTGGGAAGTATTTTAAAATGGCCGTCCCTACTAACCAAATCAAAGGCCTTTGTAAGATCTATGAAGGCCACAAAGAGTGACTGTTGTTGTTCCCTACATTTCTCCTGCAACTGTCTGAGGGAAAATACCATGCCAGTGGTGGATCTATTCGCTCAAAATCCACACTGTGATTCTGGATAGACTCTCTCTGTAAGCACCTGGAGTCTCTTCAGCACAACACGGGCAAGCAGCTTCCCTAAAATGCTGAGAAGAGAGATGCCACGGTAGTTATTGCAGTCGCCTCTGTCTCCTTTGTTCTTATACAATGTGACAATGTTTGCATCCTTCATGTCCTGTGGTACTCCACCTTCCCTCCAGCAAAGACAAAAGATTTCATACAGCTCGGTGGTGATGATCTCTTTACAGCACTTCAGCACTTCAACAGGGATGTTATCCTTCCCAGGTGCCTTGCGGGAGGCGAGGAAATCCAAGGCCGCTTTTATTTCTGCTAAAGTTGGTTCGCTGTCCAACTCTTCCAAGACAGGCAGGCACTCCATGTTATTTAATGCCTCTTCGGTTACTGCATTCTCTCTAGAATATAGCTCAGTGTAGTGCTGCACTCAGCGTTCCATCTGCTGTGCTCGGTCCTGGATGATCACACCTGTATCAGTCTTCAAAGGAGCAGATTTCTTCTGTACTGGACCTAAAGCCTGCTTGATACCGTCATACATTCCCTTGATGTTACCTGTCAGCATCTATCCTTCTGAAAAAAGTGAAGTGCTCTCCTTATACACCACCCCATAGTGCTTAAAGAACTACCTGGGCAGTTTACAATTTAAATTATGCAGACTAGACATTGCCCCCCCCCCCCCCCGAAAGCTGGCTACCCAGTTTACCAACCTCAGAAGGATGGAAGGATGCATCAATCTTGAGCCAGCTACCTACGTCCACTGGGATCAAACTCAGGTCATGAGTAGAATCTTGACTGCAGTACTGCAGTTTAACTACTGCACCATGAGGCTGATTTCAACCTGAAAAGTTGCATGTTTCTTAGTTGGGCCACCTTTGTGCTATCTATCACTTTCAAGGAAAGTGATAGATGGCATGTTCCCTACAAGGAACTTAGGGCATAAAGTGTGTCCTTTTCCCTCTTCTTCTTTTCTTTTCTTTTTTAATGCCATCCACATCTCTTATTTATCCACAAAATCTCCCTGAGTGACCTTGAGCTAACCAGTATCTCTCAGCTGAACCTCTCTCACAAGATAGCTGTTGTGAGGGTAAAATGCAGGAGGAGCTGTGGAATAGTTCCATCTGAAAGGCACATTTATCTCACAAGGTCCAGGGATGATCTATTGCCTCCCTGACAGCTTGTTATCTGTTAGGCTCATCACCCCCTTCCTAAGACTTGGGAATTCCCATTTCCTCATTTTGAACTTGGCTACAAAGCAAGCTGTGGTATCTCCTGTGCAGAGATTATTTTACACTGCATTTTCCCATAATTTTTAGCAAACAAGTTTTCAGTTTTGTGTTTATTGCTTTATTGACAAGCATGAAGAAATATTTCCTGAGGCAAGGCTGAAAATGAATTTCTAGTATCTGCCCAGGACCCAAATGTGAATGTCATTGCCATAATGTTATTTTGTGATACTAATCAGCTGACATTCTACCCAAGAATTTTTTTCAGTTCCTGAAATGTTGGTGTCTTCATATTGAAAGTGCACATGCACACACACGTCTGCATAAAAGTTACCATGATTTCTTTGCATGCTCTGGATGAATTTTGTAGCTTTCGATCCACATTCAGATTACCTGGATATCAGTTGTAATGTGCTCTGTGGCTTGTTTGCTTGAGTAATTTGTAGTCACTTGAAGCCAATGATTCCCAACCTTGGGTCCCCAGATATTCTTAGACAAAAACTCCCAGAAGCCTTCACCACTAGCTATGTTAGCCAGGATTTTTGGAAGTTGTAGTCCAAGAAGAACTTGAAACCCAAGTTTAGGAACCACTGCTTTAAGCCATTCAATTCTTCCTTCCATTGTATCCTTCTCCATGGTGTCTACACATTTTTGTTGTTGTTTTTTGTCATTTATTCATTCATGCATAGTTTCATATGCCAATTTTCTCCCCATGGGAATCCAAGTCAGCTCACAACAGCTAAATCTATACAAAGTCAACTGTTTTGAAATATCATATAAATATCTCGTTTTTTAAAAAAAGGAACACACATCAAGTTTAAAACCAGGATTAAAAACAATTTTTAAAAAATATTTTAAAATCTCTAAGTCTAATAAACATAGCATTCCTGAGACACTTATTGCTTAAAAGGTTGTTGTTATGCCCTATCCATTCACCTCTGACTGATGGTGACCATATGAATACAGTGGTGCCTCGACTTATGAACGTCCTGACTTACGACCAATTCGAGTTACAACCAGCTCCGGCCACAAAATTTTGCTTTGACTTGTTACCAGAGCTTTGAGTTACGATCAGAAAAAAGGTGGGGGGAAAGGCGGGGGATTTAAATTACTAACCGTTGGTCGGGGAAGAGGCTGCTTCTTTGTAGCTCTTTCGCCCCAACAGTTAGAGTGTGTGCATTTGCAGAGAGGCTTTGGACTGCCTGGTACTGCTTTCTGCTTCTGAGTGAGTACATACAGGGTTTTGCAGCATGGGTTTGGGCTGGGGGGGGGGGGGTTATGTTTCTGTGCTGTGATATTTTTTTGTTTTTTGGTGTGTGGGTTTTTTTTTCCTGGCCCCAGCATGTTCCGATGGGGCTTGCTCTGTTTGTTTGTTTTTGACATTTTTTTTTGCCCCAGCGCATTCCGATGGGGCTTGCTGTGGTGTTTTTTTTGTTTTGTTATTTTTTTCCCCGGCTGGAACAGATTAATGGGGTTTCAATTCATTCCTATGGGAAATGGTGCTTCAATTTACGACCAATTCAAATTACGACCATCTTCTGGAACGGATTAAGTTCGTAAATCGAGGCACCACTGTAAGTACTCCAAAAGGTCTTAGCATTAACAGCCTCAAGTTTTGCAAACTACAGGCCATGGCTTCCTCTGTTGAATCAATCGTTCTCATACCTCTTTTCTTACTCCTTTTAAACTTCTTCTGTTTTTCCCTTTCTTGGATGCACACCTTAATATGCTGAGGGGGGTTGAATGTGCCAGAGAAGCCAAGAGCGATGCCAGCAAGAGGCTAGACCTCATTACAAGCCTAGACTCCTAACAGGATCATCCAAGGCTGAATGGTTAAAGCTGAAGCATCAGACTAAGGGCTCAATCAGATTGGCTTTTGGTGTACTACTTGGAGGACCAGAAGGTGACCCTGTTGGATTATTATTCAAGTCCATGGCAGCTGTGTGTTGGGTATTCAACCTTTGGTGTTTAACATTTACCTGGAAACAGTGAGAAAAGTTGTCCGGAGATTTGTTCTGAGACTCTCATCACTGTGTTTTGTTATTGTGGTGTACTGTAAGTTTTAATCTTGTGTCAACCATCTAATGTAGTGCCTGCACTAATGGGGTGGTATGCAAATCAAATCAAATACATACATACATACATACATACATACATACATACATACATACATACATACATACATACATACATGGAGGACACACTGCTCTGTTTATCTTTTCCATCAGACACAGATGATGAGGTGATGGAATGGATGTAGGCAACAAGCTGAGTTTCTGCCCAGACAAGGAAGAAGTACTGTTGGTGGATCTCTTATCCATTCATGGGAATGGTTGCCCAGCAACGGTGGACAACAACTTCCCTTACAGTTTTGGCAGGCTGGCCCTACCATTAGGTAGAACAGAGCTGGGCAAACTTTGTGATGGTCCAAGGGTTGTTTCTCTTTGCCTGGAGTTTGGAGAACTGAAACCCCTGCCTTCCTCTCTTAGCTTGCTTCAAAATTGCAAGCCACATCTCAAGAGGCACCTGGCAACGGGCAGAATTTGCTCTTTTAACATAATTTCTCTCTGTGTCTGTCTGTCTGTCTGTCTGTCTCTCTCTCTCACACACACACACACAAAACAAATACACACCATCTCGGGCCTTATGAGGACTTTTTGACAAACAGGAAGCAACTGGCCCATCTTGAAAGTTCCGTCATCCAGAATGTTTGGAAGTAATCAAAGAGGGGGAAAGGCCCATATAGATCTTTGAGCCAGTACAGGCCCTTGCTGTGTCCATGCACCTGTGACCTACTAACAACTTCTGTTATTTAGAAAAGAGCTAATTGAAAGTTGGACCCTCTGTAGCATGTAATTAAGGCACCCTTTCTGCCTTAAATTATGGCTAATGTTGCCATTAATTCTCTATAACTGCAGCTTGAAAACATCAGGTGTTCACAGTTGTCATTCCTGGCAACTGAACTTCAGTTGACATTGTGGGTTGAGAGACAGCAGTGCCAAGGCCTGGGTTCTCCAGCGTTTTTGTCTGTTGTTCGAAATTGATTAAATCAAACGAACTTGCTGGTTATGAAGGAAAATATGTTGCATAGTCTGACTGACAATAGGCAGTCCACTGTCCAAGGACAAGCGAAAAGTAGCACTGTTCTGCTATGTGGGTGTGAATGGAGGTGTATGGGGGAGTAAAGAGAAGTTCCATCCAAACACATAACATTTGCTGCTGTTTTTAGCCACATTCTAATCAGTCTCTGCATCTAATTATGCTGACATCAGATCATTTAGGATGTCCTCCTAATGAAGCAAAGATAAAATGGGTACAGGACAAATTCACAGATTTATGAGACATGATGACAATGTAAGAAGTGTGAGTACACCTCCAAGTGCCCCCGATGGCCTGTGATTGTTCACTGTGCAAAGAAATATGAAATATAGAGGGTGTACTGTGTGGCCTTCGTTCAAGGACTTTGCAGCTACTGAAATAGGGTGCCCTATACACATGCACACATGCACACCCTTCTATGTGTAAAACAAACAGCATTGAATCTTTTTCTAACATCACTAGAAGAAAAGATTTCTTGGAAAAAAAGATGAGGAAATCAGGGGCATGATATCATGTAATGAAATAATGCAGAGTGGGAAAGCTGTGTAGGGTGACTTTATCCCCTTCCTCTTCTATAATATTAGAACCCAGAGTCATCCTCTAAAGCCAAGTGGTGGGAGATGAAGAACTGATGCAAGGAAGTACTTACGAACAGGTAGCCATTGACATTGTTATAACAACAACGTTCTCTTCTTCCTGTAACCAGCTCCAGTCAGGAATCTAGGCACAGCTTCCTGGACCTACTAAAGTTTCCGAACACTCTTCAAAGGCAGCCCCATGTACAGAGCATTACAGTAATCCAAACATGCTATAACTAAGGCATGACTTACCATGGTGTGATGATCGCCCACGTTACTCAGGCCATTCATAGTCATGAGCTGATTTGCATGAGCCTATGAGAGGATTGGAGAGGCGGAGTCAGCAGCTACATGAGGCTTGGCAGGAGAAGGAGGAGTCAGATAGAGATTGGGATGAGATCCAGATAGAGATAAGGGCTGGTTAGTCAGAGAGAGAGGGAACAGATACTGAGTGATAAGGCTGGTTAGGAAAATAGGTAGAGAAGGTGGTAATGATATTGCAAGAGAAAAGTATGTACTGAGAGAACTGTTAATGACTTGCTTGTGTATAATGTTTATCTGAAGAACTTCTGTTATTATTAAATCTGCTTCACTTCAATAAATAAGTTCTGTTTGTGTTCACAAGACAAGTGTCCTGACAAACGTCATTTATATTGTGTATTGAGGTAATCCACTGGTGGCAGCGAGAGGAAAACGCGACGTGAGCCTTTGTGAGGGCAAAACACGCAGGTGCCACAAGGGTGAATGCCACACATGGCTAGATCAGATTTCTCAAGGAATGAGCATAGCTGGTGCCCCTTTTTTTCCTGTGCAAATGTACCTTTATCACCATGAAGACTGGGGTACCCAGGCTCAGGGATGAATCTAGGAGGGCAGCCAAGCAGTGTACCTGAATTTTCAAGCAGAGTGTAACCTCATCCAGTGCAGATTGATTCTCTTCATGTGCCTTTCAACTGAACAGAAGCACCACGGTCTCATCTGAATTATCATCCAGTCCATTACTTCTTTCATCCAGTCCATTCCTGAGAGCAGACACTGGTTTAGGGCTGAAACAGCTTCCCTAGAATCAGACAGAAAGAGAAATAGGTTGTCACCAACATACTGGGGGTACTATACCAAATAACTCTAGGCAACCTTTCCCAGTGGTTCCATGTATATGTTAAATAGCAGGGGGGACAGGACAGAACCCTGAGGAATCCCACAGGCCAATGGCCAGGGCATCAAATAGGAGTCCCTAACACCACCTTCAGAGTTCTTCTCCCAGGAAGGACCAGAGCCATTGCAAAACAGTGCTTCCAAGTCCCATCGCAGAGAGATTATCCAAAAGGATACCATGGTTGATGACATTGAAATCTGTTGGGAGGTCCAGCAGAACCAACAGGAACACACTCCCCCTCCTAGTTCTCAGCACAGATTGTGCACCATGGTGATCCATTCCCTTTACTATTTGGATGGCCACTCCCTGTTTCCCTTCTCTGCCCTTCCGTTTATGAAAATGCATCCCTCCACCAGCAGACAGCAACCTTAAAATAAAATAAATGAATCTGCAAATCAGTAGAAATGGGCAAGCAGCCAATCTGCAACAAGTGCTAATATAATCCTTGGTTTAAAAAAAGGGGGGAGGGTCAAACTAATTGGGGTCAGGGGGATATCTGCAGGTTCAAAGAAGCAGATACAGCACATTCTGTACTGGAAGGCTAGCCCAGAGGAGCAAGATATAGGACACTCTGCACTCCCAGCTTAGACATAAGATCACAGTTGGCCACTCAAGTAGACATAGCTTATTGGTTCTTAACCTTATTTTTACCATGGACCCCCTTTAAATCTTTTGTTGCCGTGGATCACCAAGTAGTGAGCAGTAGTGAGAAATGTCACGTGCTGTCTCTCAGCCACTCAGCGTCATTCACTTGCATGTTCAGAAATATCAAACCGTTATTTCCTATCAAACAGTTGTTTTCATACCTGATTTTTACTTTTGTTTGTTTTTAATGGAGGCGGTAGGTTAGAAAAGCCGAGCGTTACACAAACAAGCAAGGGAAATTAAGATTTTGTTCTACATTTCATTTTCTATCCTGCTTGCTTTCATTCCTTCATTCTTTCCCCTTTAACTGCAAAAGATCATAACACTTCTTCAAGCCTTCACGGATCCCCTGTGAGGACATGGCAGACCCCTGGGGTCCGCGGACTACAGGTTAAGAACCTGGGGTCCGTAGAATGCCATCATGGAGGATCACCTCATGCAAATCAACATGCACTGCTCAGTGCTCACGTAGCCTCGCACTTCATGTGATGCAAAGGCACTGGCATGGGCAAGGAGCCCAGCTGAAAGACTTGCAGGAGGGAAAGCCACACGCGCTTTCTGCTATAGGGAGTCCAAGTGCTCCAGCTTACCAACTTATCTCCCCCCAACAGTCTACAAAAAAAAACACAACCTTTTACAAACTCCGAGGCCAGAGGGAACCCATTTAGCTCCATGAGTATTTACTAGATTTTTTATTTTTCAAGACTTGGCCTCCAAGTTCCTTCATGGTTGTTGCTCCGACCCAGACCTATTTAACTAGCAAGAACATAATATATAAAGTTATTTTACTTCCTTGCCTTCATTCATTTTCAAATGTTTTTGCCTTCTTTGAAATCTACTTCCCAAAATAAATTCATTATTTATGGAAAGTATTTAATTAGAATTGACTTCCCTCCCCCCTTTTAAAAATAAATCTGACTCAGAAATGGATAAATCAATAAGAAACAGTGTTTTCTTGACAAAAACACTTTTTTGCAGATTATGAAATGAGCAAACCACTCTGCAGAAAAGAAAAAAGAACATACCAGACCAAATATTTCCCCTGTGTTCAGCTGTTATATAAGGACTTTTTTCAAGAACACATTATATTAGTATAGGATTTACTTTTGAATTTACCATGTTCTAGAGCTATTCCCTTATCAACATAATCCTCTCCAAAGTTGTATGGTGTGCAATAAATTGCCTCTGCTTTTTCTTTCCTTTTGTTTTACTTCAAGGTTATCTTAATCTCCCAAGAACATTTAAAGGGCATGAAAGTCTTAGGTAGATGGCTCATTTAGAGGGGGCTAAACAGGGTTGCTTAAAAACTGGTAGAGGTCCAGTATGCCATTTGGTGTGATCCCTGCATCCACATGGCATACAGACCTCAAGTGACCTTATATGGCCTACCTCCCTGAAGAGAAGAGAAGATCCTGCTCCTTGCCCTCTCCTGTCTCTTCCTGCTTCTGGGAAGCCTTCAAATTGTTTTTGTTTTCTGAAAAGTACAGTGCATCAGTGCTGCTTTAATTAGCTTTTTAAAAAAACAACCCAAAATCTTTGCTTCTTCTCTCTGTCCCTCCAAGGAGAAGGAGAAAAAGGAAATTTTTAATTTCCTAATTTCTCTATTAAGTGGCAAAACTGTTTGTTTAAGCCACTCATGATATTGGGAAATTGAAACCAGCTGGGAAATTAAAACAACAAGCTCCACTTTGTTTGAGTCCCAGTGATCATACATTCTGGAAACAAACCAAAATGGAGCAATCCTACCCACACCTAAAAAGGAGTGGTCCCTGAAAGAGACCCATAAAGGTGTGGGTACAAATGCTGTGCGACAAGTGATACATCATCAAATCAAGTGTCTGTGAGACACCATTTGGTGTCATAATAGTGACTAGAAACTGCCGGGGAAATACCAGAGAGGTGGCCCCAGCTGATTAATGATGGGAAAATGGGAATTGGGGGAGGATACTTCCAGTGGACTCAGCAGGAAGGAAGCTGATGCTGGAGACTCAGCCCCTACACCACTCTCCTGGATGCAGCTTCTCCAGCAGGGGGACAACCTGCAGGTTGAGTTCACATCCCCACTACCCACCTGACTCACTTCCAGCAGGGGGAATCCCCCAGCTCTGGTCAGCTGGCTATCAGACTTACTGTGATCCTAGCACTCACACCAGCCTTTGAGTACTGGCATGCCCCCTCTGCACCTGCCAGCACACTGCTCAGCTGCTGGGTGGGCTGAATTGGCTCTCTAGGTCAGTGGGCCAGTCAGCTGCTTTGCGGGACCATGCTCGTGGCATGCAGACTGTCCCCCATGTCCTGGCAGGCTTGCGCTACACCCACTCTGTGCCTGCTGGTCTTCTGCTGCTCAGCCAGCTCCTTCATGGTCCAAAAGGAAACAACGGCTTGGGTATTGATGAAGTGATGCAGCAATAAATATTTTAGGAAAGAATTTGAAAAATAAAATAAAGCAAAGACATGGTGCCCCTGCCACCCAAAATCCAAATAGGCACAATTAAAATGACAATAGTGTTCACATCCACAAAAATGCATTGAACTGCTGAATCACTTTAGAAGTGAGGTATTTTTAAAAAGTTCCTGCTGGACAGTTGAAAAAAACAAAACAAAAGGAAACTCATTTTGCTGCCCAAATAAATAAATTTCACCTGTGTGTTGTGTGCTGGGAATTTATAAATTGATTCAAATAAGGCTAAAATCAATTTAACTGTAGTTCTTTTTGCCAATAGAACCATGCCCTGAGTAAATTTAGGTGAGTCACTCTTTCTGTCAGCCTTCACAGGGTTGTTGCAAAGATAAAGAGTAAAGGGCAGTCAAGGCAGTGGATTAAGATCTGGGAAGAAAATTCCCAAAAAGTACCAGAATGGGTCTCGCCAACGGAAACATTCACTCAACCAACATTAATGGAAAAGAGGAAACTCTTGAGGTATAGAGATTTGTTAAAAGAAGACTTAAGTATGAAATCAAGGAAAAAATTAGAAGAACAAGGTATAATACTTGATTGGTGGACAAAAACACAAATAGACTCAAGATATACAAGAGATAAAACAGTAGGCTTTTGTAAGGAACAGACACCATTAGATAAGGTACTTCTGAACGTAAAGGAAAAACTGATCAAAATGTTGTATAATTATCTACTAGAATTAAAAATGCAAGATGAAATAGTTAAAGAATGTATAATAAAATGGGCCCAAAATGTGGGTCACAATATTAACTTAAAGTCATGGTCACAAATATGGGAAGATAATATTAAGTTAACAAAAGCAATTAATTATAAAGAAAATATCTATAAGATGTTCGATAGATGGTATATGACACCTGAAAAATTATCAAAAATATATTGAAGTCCCTCTAACAAATATTGGAAATACAAATTAAAAGAAGGTAGTTTTTATCATATGTGGTGGGCCTGTAGGGAAGTTAAGAGCTTTTGGAAACTAGTCCATGAGTTTTTACAAAAAAATGTTATCCTCTATAATTCCATATGAACCTGAACTGTTTTTGTTGAATATAATACCAGATTCGATAGAAAAAGAAAAAAGATACTTGATTATACATATAACTACAGCAGAAAGAATTTTATATGCCAAATACTGGAAAAAAGAGGAGACTCCCAACAATCCAGGAGTTAATAGAATTTTTTTTTTCAAAGCAGCAGAGATGGATATTTTTACTGAAGTATTAAAAGACAAAGAAATTGTTGAGGCTAGAAAAAAGTGGGAACTTCTGTACAATTGGATGAGAGACGAGAACATGAATGGGTTAAAGTGATGAGAAAGAAGATATAAGATATAATTGTAGATTTTAAAGGCTTAGAAAAAAATGGCAAGATAAGTGCGAAGTAAGCTTAGTAAGAAAACATATCGGCAAAAGTAATAATGATATATATTGTTCTCTGTCACATTCGGTATTTTTTATTTATCCCAGTACCCTGTTCCAAATCCCCTTCCCTATGATTTTCCCGTACCCAATGGAAAATGAAATACAAAATTATTATTATATTTTTTAAAGGTAGGTTACAAAAGTAGCTGAAAGGTAAGGGATAGATCTAGGAAATTATTGACATGCCCCCACAAACCTATCCAGAAGACCCATAATCTCTCAAAGTTTATGTCAAGCGGGTTTGTAAGGTTTTTGTATTAATCACTGCCACAACATGGGTGATGTGCTCTTAACAACTTCCTTTGTTGCTCAGTTTGGTCCATTCAAAAGAGATTGTTGTTGGTGAAGTCACTTCTGACTTACGATGGCCTTATAGCGAGTTACCTCTTGCAAACTCAAGGCTGTGGCTTCCTTTAGAGAATCAATTTATTTATTTTATTATTTATTTTATTTATTGAGCTTATATGCCGCCCATTTAGACATAGTCTACTCTGGGTGGCTCACAAAACGCAGAATAAAAACAATTAATATCAAATAACAATTTACAACATTTACACAGAACAAAGTAGATAAAGATAGAGAAAAAGAGAAAGTTACGTAGTGCCCAGAGGGAAGGCCTGTCTATATAACCAGGTCTTGAGTTGGTTTTTGAAAGTGCCCAGCGAGGGAGCCAGACGAATCTCAGGAGGGAGCTTGTTCCAGAGCCTGGGAGCCACTGCCGAGAAGGCCCGGTGTCTTGTTTTTTCTTTCCGGGCCTCCCTCGGTGTTAGGCTCCTCAGTCGCCCCTCCTGGCTAGATCGGGTGATACGAGTAGATCTAGGTGGGAGGAGGCGTTCCGCCAAGTATTGAGGTCCTAAACCGTTTAGGGCTTTGTATGTGATCATTAGAACTTTGAAATCAATGCGGAATCGAATGGGCAGCCAATGCAATGCGTCCAGAGTGGGAGTAATATGTTGATGTTTCCTCACCCCACTAAGAAGTCTGGCCGCTGCATTCTGCACCATTTGGAGTTTCCACATTAATCTCAAAGGTAGCCCCACGTAGAGCGCATTACAGTGGTCTAATCAATCCATCTCATATTCTTCTTTTTCTGCTATCTTTTACGTTTCCAAGCATTGTTGTCTCTTGCAGTGAATCTTGGTTTCTCATGATGTTCCCAAAGGGTGACAACCTCAATTTTTGTCATTTTTACTTCTAGAGCGAGCCCAGGCTTGATTTGATGCAGTACCCACTTGTTTATCTTTCTGGTAGTTCAGAGTAACTGCAAAGCTCTCCTCTAGCACCATATTTCAAACAAATCTATTATTTTTCCTATCAATATAAGCCCTACCCCAAAAATAAGCCCCAGTTAAGTGAAACCCCGCCCTCCACCATTGTGCATCATTGTGCAGCAACCAGAAGATGACATGACTGTAATATAAAACATCCCCTGAAAATAAGCCCTAATGCGTTTTTTGGAGCAAAAATTAATATAAGACCCTGTCTTATTTTGGGGGAAACACGGTATATTTGTACATAGTAATCAGGAAGGCAACAGTGTGGATGATTTTGACACACCCTCACACTTGATGATCTTTTCTAGTTCCTTCATTGCTGCCCTTCCAAGTCACAGCCTTCTTCTGTTTTCTTGGCTGCAGTCTCTGTTTCAATTGAGGATTGAATCAAGATATGCAGAACCTTCAACAATTCCAATTTCTTCATTGTCAACATTAAAATTACATAATTCTTCTGTAGTCATGATTTTTGCCTTCTTAATATTCAACTCCAGTTCTACTTTTGCAATTTCATTTTTCATCTTCAGCAGGAGGCTTTGCAAGTCAGTCTGCTTTCTGCCAGTAATATGGTGTCATCTGCATATATCAGCTTATTAATGCTCCACAAATTTTATCTCCTTCTTCATCTGAATCTACTCCAGCTTTTTGTGTGACATATTCTGCACATTGATTAAAGAGATAAGGAAGACAACATACACTCTTGTCTGACACCATTGCCAATTGGAAACCATTCTGTTTCTCCATATTCTGTTCTAACAGTAGGTTCTTGTCCATAATAACAATTGCACACCAGAGAAATCAAACACTGAGGAACATCCATTTATTTCAGAACAATCTGTAGCTTTTTGTGATCCACACAATCAAAGACTTTGCTGCAATCTATAAAGCATAGACTGATCTTCTGAATTTTTTTGGTGCAATCCAGTAGCTAGTGGATACTTGCAGTATGATAAATATATAATAATAATATCTTAGAATTGCAGAGCTGGAAGGGACCTTATGGATCATCATGTCCAGCCCCCATCAAGGAGGCACAGCAGGGAATCAAACTCACAACCTAGACCAGTGGTCGGGGAACAGGGCTAAATTACCCCAAATGGGATAGAAATGAAAATCCTGGGGGTAATGAGGATCCAGCCCTAACCCCCTTCCCTCCTCCTCCTCCTCCTCTTCTGCCCGGAGGACCGGATGCCTGATGGCCCCCTTCCCGCCCCTTCTCCAGCCCGGCTGCAACCGAGCCATGGTGGATGGCGGCCGGCGACGGGCCCCAGCCTCCAGCGTAGGGCAACCGAGGCGCCGGCCATGGTGGAGGGCGAGGCCAGGGCGAGCGGCCCGGCCAGGAGGAGCCTCTCCTTCCATCGCCTGGGGAGGTGGATCATGGCGGAGGGGGCGGGCGCGGCCACGATGGCGGCCTGGGCCAGGCTCAGCCTCCCGGTGCTGGGCCGCCGCCCCCCGTCCCCATCCCCATCCCCGGAGGAGCCCGTCGGGCGGCAGCGGCGCTCCCCCGGCCGCACGGCTTCCTTCCGCGCCACCAATGCACCGGCCAGCCGGGCCTGGCAGAGCCTCTCGCCCTCTGTGTGCCAGCTGTCGCGGCGCTTCAACGGCGAGACCCATGGGAGCCCTGACGCCGAGGCCCAACGCGGCCGCCCCAGTGAGCAGCCGCCAGTGCCGGAGCGGGAGGCGTCGTCGGGCGCCCCCGGCAGGTGAGCCACCTGCTGCTCTTCGACGGCTGCCCAGGAGCTGCCCACCAGCGGAGAAGGTGAGCCGCCCCTGTGGGGCTAAGGACTCAGCGTGGCCCCGCCAGTCAGAGGAGGCAGCGGTGGCCTGGGCGCAGGTGGTGAGGCTTCGGTGGCGGCAGCGCTCGACTGGCCGCACGTGACCGAGATGCGGAAACTTTCTGGTGAGAGTTTTCGACGGGCGCCGCTGGGCGACCCCCGCCAGGAAGGAGGAGGCGGCGGCACGGTAGGACCCTTCCTCCAGGAGCCGGGATCGGGGGGCCCTCCACCCCCACATGGAGGGCGGTGAGGAGCACTGAGGGACTCCCCTGCCTCACCGCTGCATCCCTTTCTCGGGGCTGCAGCGGCTGCTCCCGTGCAAAGGCTTGCCGTCGGTGCCTCGCTCTGCGCCCCATGGCCCTCCAACGCCGGGCCTCACCGTCATCCCAGGGCAGCCCCGGGGGATGGCCGGCTGCCCGGAGGAGCTGCTGCTTCGGCCCTGGCCGGAGGGGGCCCGGCCAGCGTTCCCCTCGGCCTCCTCCGGCACCCCCGGCGGCAAGAGATGGCCCCGCTCCCCGGAGCGATCTTTGGAGAGTGGCGAGGAAGAAGAGGAGGTTGGGGAGGATACCCACCCGGAGGTCGTGGCCAGGAAAAGCGCCTTCCGGATGGAGCAGAAAGACCTCAGCCTCTCAGACCTCCCTGCCTGGCAGGGAGACGGCCTGGCTGGCATGGACTGGCATCTGAAGGCCCAGGAGGATCTGGGCCACTATCTCTCCTCCTCGGCTGAGGAAAGGACTACCCTGGCTCCAGCTCCCCACTCGATCTGCGGGGCCAGCGGGCTGGGCGGCGTGGAGGGGCCCAAACCGCTGGCAAGGAGCTGGTCTGAAGGCAGCAGTTCGTCCCAGAGCAGCTCCAGGCCCCTTTCGTCTGCCTCCCCCTCCCACTGGTCTCTGAGGTCTCGAAAGTGACGATCCCCACCTTTGGGCCCAGCCCTTGCAGATCCCAAAGCAGCAGCCGGCACTCCAGCACTGAGATTCTGAAAGAGGAAGACCATTTTGGGTCTCCCTGGGCCAGCCAAGGCAAGAGCCACCTGGGGGGGGGGGGAGGCTTGGCGTGTTTTGGTCCCCAAGCTTCAACCAAAGTGACAGCCTCGCCAGGCTTCAGGCCCAGGTCCGTGCCCATCCGAAGCTGCCACCTGGCATCGCCAGGACTAAACAGGAGCTTCCTTCCCTCAAGAACCTGCAGTGCTGTGGCCTGGAAGCGGGTGGGAAGGCCAAACATCGGAAGTCCATGTCCAATCCGGACATTGCGACGGAAACCTGGCCCTCCTTGGCTTCCTGAAATCAGATCTCTCAGAGCTGAAGGCCAGGAAGAAAAGCATCCCATCGAGTGAACAAGAAGAGGTGGGCGTTGGTGGTGGCACCAGCAGGTATGAGAGATACCACCAGAGTTTCGCAGGGCATCCGCCAGGGGGTAGAGCTGAGAGTGAGGTTCAGCCACTGAACCGCCGGGCACTGGGCAGCCGTCCCACCCTGAAAGATCTGACTTTGAATAGATTCAACAAGATTTTGAATTCAAATAATGTATGATTTCCTTCCTTTCAAATCAAGGGGGTAATATCGGCATATATAAAAAATTTTCGGGGTAAAAGGTAAAAAAGTTCCCTGACCCCTGACCTAAACTAATGAGTTATCCAGCAGTTCTCAAGTGCATCTTCCTTTGCAGAATCCAGCTTGAACATCAGCCACTTCTGTCTCCACACAGAATAAAAGTCTTTGTTGCAGCATCTTGAGCACTACTTTGCTTGCATGGGAAACCAATAATTACTGCACTCTTTGATGTCTCCTCTCTTGGGAACTGGAATGTATATTGAACATTTCCAGTCTCTGGGCCATTCTTTTGTTTCCCAAGTTCTTTGGTGTATTGTCATTGGGATTTTCACAGTATCAGCCTCTAGCTTGGTGTTCCAAAAACAGTTTAGCTGTAACCAAAATATTGCATGGGTTCTTCATATACACAGGGCCATTGTGGCTCTGATGGTTTCTTAATTAAGCTTTGTTTCCTTGCTGGCTCCTTTGACATTGATGTTCAGATCTGAGGCTGTCATCTCTCCCTCCCAAATCTGGCTCATTTGTTGCCATGTCAGTTCAGGGAACCTCTTTTAACTATATGTGCTCCCTGTGCAGGCTCTGGTCAAATCTGACAAACAAGGTCCTATGACAAGCCAGAGTCAAAGGTGGGATGATATTTCAGGAGGCGGTTTGGCAAAATGCACCTATTAGTCACAGCAGTTAGCGCCATTCCTCGTTAAAAAGACTCACATCCCGCACAGCTTTATTTACAGCAAACAAGTCTCTCTCTCTCTCTCTCTCTCTCACACACACACACACACACACACACACACACTTCTGAATAACAAAAAGTGTCTTATCTTTCATTTTTTACTGAGGGAACTAAACAATTGACTTCTTCAGGTTTTTAAACTCCTGCTCTGTGGCATGAGGACTATTTTTTTTCAAGCCAAACACACCAGTTATTTCTGTCTACGAATGTCCAAGTCTCTGTTTCTATGGACTTGCCACTTTGCGTAGCCTTCCACATCGGTGTTATCTCCTCTGCCGCAGAGCATCGGCTTCCTTCCTATTTTTTATGTGTACGCATTAGAATACTGCCTAAAACTCAGTGTTGGAGTTTAAATTTTAAACATGAAGCAGCTAGCTTGATTTGTCCTACACTTTTAAGCATCGAAGTTAATAGGATCATCCACAGGTGGGGGTGAGGCCCTTGGGGCTCTCAATTTTTATCTTCAGGGCACTGGCTGACAGACTTATACAGTATTTGGGTTTTCTGCCTATCTGTTGCTCTCATAATTTCCCCTTCACCCGCCAGCATGGCCACATTAGCCTAAAAGGAGCATGTCCTTTGAATGAGCTTTGTCTAATTCATGGACTGAAGGAGGAGTGGGTTGAGAGGCAGGGCAACGTTAAAGGAGGGCCTGCTATATTTTCTGACTGGTACTACAGAAGGTGCATTAGGGACTTCTGTTTTAATCATTAGCCATTCCGTTTAACCCGTTTGGTTAAGGGTTTCTCATTTTCAGCAAAGCTACAAAATGCTTGACAGGGACACAGGAGGAAGAATGTTTTGCTGGAGACATTTCCAAAACATTTAAAGGGGTGGTGGTGGTGTCATATCTATCAGGGTCTGTGCTTTGATTATGACATTGATTTGACAGTGTAGAAAGAAGATGGGACAGGCGTTTCCCTTGTGTATTGTCCTAGCACTTGAATCTGGTATGTTGACGGGTGCAGATATTAATGACAATGGGAAAACACTCTGTGAAATGTATGGTGCCAACGTTAACAGGTTTTCTGTGCATAAATTTCTATGCCCTGTGTTACAACGAATTCTAGGTCTGAGACACACTTGTGCACAAAAGCATGACTGGCATAGTACTCAGTGATGTCATTTCCCTTTTACTTATTGGTTTTGTTTGTTTATAATTATCATCATCATCTTAGATCTGCAGAACTGGATGGGAACCTATGGATAATTGAGTTCAGCCCCTGTCAAGGAGGCACAGTGGGGAATCGAACTCCCAACCTCTGGCTCCTCAGTCAGATGCCTAAACCACTGAGCTATCCAGCAATTCTTTGTTCATTTGTTTGTTTTACAAATTACAGTAATTAGGTTTGGGTACGTGTATTCTTTCAGTCTGTCTTATTTTGGAGTTGTGATCAAAGTTCTTGGGTCTCTGCTATTCATTCTTGCTAAATACAACAGACATTGCCAGTGCAAATTCCTCATAGCACATGTTCCCATCTAATAATTTCTATATGGATCTGTTGAAAGAGGCTTGTCTGTGTAGAGTCCATGGACTATAGATATGAAATATGAGAGATTCCTGATGTCTTCGCAGCATACATTGCACAATGTGACATGCCATGGTTCATTGTACTTCTAAAGGTCGATACTTCATGTAAGAGCAATATTGTTTCTATCTATATTACATCGCGGTTTATACTCTCTTTACTGCCCCTGTGACATTGCTTTCATTGCCTGAAAAAAGTAGGAGGCACCCATGACAAAGCGACCCTTGGTGCTAAGTTGTTTCTTTATTCCTCATTCCTTTTCTAGGCAACACTATGATGCTCATTCATTCAGATGAAAAAGATGGAGTTAACCCCTAATGATGCCTATATTTATCCCATACTGCATATCTCTCCTCTTCAAGATTCTTCTAAAATTACTTTCCAATAAATAGAAGTCATTTTGGAAAACAAAAAGAGGCAATAATTAATAAAGAACAGGTACAACCCAGACACCCCAAGTGCAACCAGGACTCTGTATTGCATGATGTCTGAAAAACAGGATATGATGGCCACTGGCATCCTTGTCAGATGGCCATCCAAGCCTCCTTTTCTCTCAATGTGTTTGTACAAAAGCTTAGAATGAAGCATTGCATCTCTCCCCCTCCCTCCCTCCCCTCTCTTTCTCTCTCATTTTGGAAAACAAAAAGAGGTACACAATGACCGTAGGTGACAATAATAAATAAAGAACAGGCACCTTCTTCTCCACAAGATTCTCCAGTGGAGGAGAACATCCCAAGGTATGTAGCTCAAGAACTCATCCCCCTCTGAAGCAAGCCATTCCGTTGCGGAACAGCTCTTCCTGTCAAGAAGCCCTCCTTGTTCTTTCTTGTTTAAGAATTCTCCTTTCTTATAATTTGTTTCCTAGGTGCCAGTCTTGGAACATCTCCCAGGTTGCAGATACAAGGATTGCCATGTTATCTAGTGCTGCCTGCTCCAAGAAGCCAACAGGGCAAGCTTCCACTTCAGATGAAAGCAGTCAGTAGTTCACAGACGGCCGCTCTCTGGGAATAATGTAGAATGCATTTCCTTTCTCCATCTCTATCAACTGAGATGGGGAAATGCAACGGATAGCCTTTTAAGGGCAATTTGATACTACTGCATCTTGGGACTTAAGTTGAACTACAAATCCCATGACTACAAGAAATAGTCAGGATGATTTTGGACTTTTCTCTCCCCATATTTGATATTTTGTAATGTCCAGTTTGCTGAAGAGTTCAGAAGGGCTTAAACAACCCATCCTTTTAAAGGTATTTTAGTTAGTTGCCCAGTGAAGCTATTACCCAACTTTGATCTTTTATTTTACTGAACAATCGCACAGCCAAGTTTCTTCCTTATTTGTAAAGGCATATCATAGAAAAAACGTATCCCACAATGTTTAATAGTTTGCCTATGTGCTGATGAAATGTTAATGAATTTGGCTCTGATACCCAGAGCACAGATGCTGACAAGAGTCATATTGAGGTCACATAAATCGCATAACAGAGGGACAAGGTTGAGGAAGAAAGACAGAAGTCCCTTCTAAAAGGAATCTCTGGACATTTCCCTAGCCCTTGTTAACCTTACTCTCCTTAACAAAGGAATGTTCTGGGCACTCTGCCTTGATTATTATTGAGCCCCAAATTCTGACCAGATACACCTTTAGGGCAAGCTCTACTGATGGAAAGCCCATTCAAACAAAGCTTGAAGCCAAGAATCACTGAGTTGGAAGAGATCTCATGAGAAAATTCAGATGAACTTTCCAAATCTCCTTATGCTTTTTTCATTCTTTATACAATTAGAAATGTAGCTGCTATTTGCTGGCTACTGTGCTTGGTTGTGTCGAGTCAGCCATGGGGAAGGCTCTAAAAGCTGCTTTTCCTCAGAAATGCTCTATTGTTGGCCACATGCCCCTGTGTTGGGCAAGGCTACCATCTTCCTCTCTCTGTCTGCTCTCTTCTTCTTTCTCTGTCTTTTTCTGGCACCCTGTTCCCCCTTTCTTTCTGCTATCTTCCACTCTTTTATCACTCAGAAATGCTCCCATTTTAGACTCCAGGTCTATGAATCCTTTGCATTCTGGATACAATCCAAAAAGTGATTTTTCCAAGCTCTTCCCTTGCTCTCACTTTCCTTCCCCACTTTCTTGTCTCTTTCTATCCTTCTCTCTCTCTCTCTCTCTCTTACTTTCACTTCTCTTTCTGACAACCTCTTCCCTCTCTTCCCTGTTCTTCCAGGGGAGATACAGCTCATTATTGCCAGAAATTTGAACTGATAACTAGAGATGTGTGTGTGAAGAGGGGTCCAAAAATTATCTTCAGGTGCCAGAGATACCCTCTTTGCTCTGAAAGTGTGTCTATCATCCACGTCCCCACCCCTCACCCCCAGAAGGTCAAAATGGCTTCCCTGTGTTTCCCAGGATTTCTCCCTCCAGAAGACTTGCAGGGCTGGCCTTACTTTGGTTTGGTTGCAACAGGTGCCTTGTATGTTTTGAGTGCTTTCTTTGAGACCCATCACCTTTCTTGCCCATACCGAGACTCTGGACGACAAAATATATGTTAATAAGATGTACCTCCAGCAGTATAATTAAAACTTTGGAGCAGGCAAACTGTCAAGAGCCGCATTGTAAGCAGCTCTGCTGTTGACATTTTAGCATCTGGAATATATTCAAAGTGAAAAGGTCCCAAAGGGGATTTACTCCCCCCTCTTCTGTAAGCAGAAATCGTGACGAGTTTAGAATGAAGCAAGCCATGCAATAAGTTAAAATAAATATGGTACTTGTAGGTACAAGTAAATTTCACTTACTCATGTTTGGCCAGTAATTAATGCCTGCTCTCTAGGCAAGGGCTTTAAAAATATATAAATAAGAGTGCCTTATATAAAACTGTGTGTGCTGCAGAGAGGAGCCGGGCATCTGCCTTGCCTACTAATGAGGCTAAGGACAGTGGAGTGAGACACGGTTGCTAGGGAAGATGCTGCTGTGCTGAGATTCCAGGGTCTAAGAGAGCTCCTGGGGAGAGAAGAGGAGAGGAGAGGTGGGGCTGGGAGAAAAGAAGTGTCATGCCGGCGAGTGTGCCAAATAGCAAGCAAGGGTTCCAACAGCTGTGGTTTGATGTGAAACCATCACGTGGCCCATTTTCAAGAAAATGACTCTTCCATCAAAGAGTGAAATAGACTCCCTGTTCAGGTCAAGGGAAAGTGCATAATGGCGTTTCAAGTGACTTGTTGATGTCTGGAAGCCGCTGCTAAGAACTGACACGACGCACTGGATTCCAGTCCATTGATTCTCTGTAATTGTCACATATTCCATTTCTGCTAATAATTCTGAAACACTGCCAAGAAAGAAAAGGGAGGTAGGAAAGGCTGCCTGCCCAAATGTGCTGAAGAGAGATCAGTCTCATCTCAGAGGGAATTCAGCTGATTTCGACCCACAATGAAGCTGGGATTCTGCCTCAGGTTGGTGTAGAGAGAAGGCAGGGTCATTTAGGCAAATAGGAAGTGGCCTTATTTCGAGCCAAATCCTTGCTCCATCTAGGTCAGTAGTGGCTACTCCAGCTGGCAGCAGCCCTCTCAGGCTTCCTAAGCAGTACTTTAAGAACCCTGGTATCCTTTGGTGTCCTCCTATCTGGCCCAACCTGACCTATCTTCCAAAATCATGGGAAATTGGATTTGTCTAAGCTGGCATTTCAGAAAGGTAGAGGTAGCATTCACAGAAAGTATATAGCCTGGTCTTTGATCCATTCAAGATTAAAAGAACCCTATGATCCAGCTATTGGGCTGACCACATAATCATGGTAAACACAGAAGACACGCCTGAAGCAGAGACTGCACAATGGCGTATTGCCAGATAGTCCCCGACATACCTATCTGTCAGCCCTGACATGCCTTTGTGGCACAGCCAACGGGAGTATTAGGAACCCAGTTGCAAAATTAAGTAATTTCAGATTCTGAGCTTTATGGCTTTATAGCCACCTTGGGTCCATTTTAAGGAGAAAGGTGGGATAAAAGGATTTTAAATAAATAAATAAAAATGTAGGATTCCTATCAGCATTTCTTTCAAAGCTTATGTGCATTACTTGCTTCAAACAGTATTTAGACAGGCACACTTGTGTTAATTAGGCCAAGTAGGAGCCTGAATCTCCAAGTCCTGCCCTAACAATCTCACTGCCTTAAGTGCATGTTGAGGATGAGTAAGACAAAAAGTCAAACTAACCAAAACATTCTGTATGTAGAAGCTCTGCAGCTTGAAACGCTGAAAGACTTCTTGTTTGTCATGGTACATGCTGTCTCTCAGCTCTTTATCATGCATTGCTACGAGCTTTTTTTCTCATGATCTGCCACTGGAAGGAAAATGAGGACTTCAATTTGCAATTGTGTTTGCTGAACTTGCAAATTCTGAGGAAGTCACGTTGTAAAAGGAAAATGGGCTAGTCCTAGGAAATATACATTCCTTTTAATGTCTAATTTGAGTCTAGGTCAGGATCCCTATTATTGTTTACATGATGGTTCCATCAGCAATAATGTCAAGTTCTGCTGGTGAAAGGAATATACAATAGGACCCTCTTATCTGAGGGATCAGTATCTGTTGATTCTCTTATCCATGATCTGAAAATATTAAAAGAAAAATTCCCAAAATATATATTTCTAACAATGAAGTTATCAGAACTGGCCAACAGAGGGAGCCAGAGACTATGTTATGTGTAGCATTCCCTAGAGCAGTGATGGTGAACCTATGGCATGCATGCTGCAGCTGGCACGCAGAGCCCTCTCTGTGGGCACACGAACCATAAGTCACAATCGAGAAATACTTTCCCATCCTCCGATCCTGGATTTCAGCACTCCCCTGTGCTGGTGCAGTGGTCCAGAGGAGGGGTGCAATGGCGGCCATTACCGGTCTAGCCCGATGGGGGATTGGAGGACCGGTAAGTATCTCTCTGTTAATACCTCCCCTAGAAAAAACACACACATTTAACCCTTGCAGTGCAAGGGCAATTGTTTTTTCTGAACTAAAACCTCAGTATTCAGGTTTAATTGCAGTGTTGGTGCTTTGAAATAAATAAGTTGGTTTTGTGTTGGCAGTTTGGGCACTCAGGCTCAAAAAGTTTCACCATCACTGCCCTAGAGGAATAGATTTCTATGGTGTCATTACCAGAATTGGTCACTAGAGGGAGCCAAAGACCATGCTATGTATAGTGTTCACTATAATCCACATTTTTCAACATCCATGAGGTGGCCTGGAACTGATCCCCCATAGATATGGAGATCCTACTGTAAGAAGTTAGAGTATGCCAACTGACTCCAATGGAAGTCAACAAACATCGCTTCCCTGCACTTTATCCACTCACACAGCTACTGTTGTCCACATGAGTCTAAATTCTTGAATTAATATATGCCAACTTTATATAGACCATTGCCAAATATCATTATAATGGGTCACAGTGCACTTAGAGGAAATTAAAGAATGGAAATATGGGTCACTGGGTACTTGACAAAAAATCTGAGGGGAACCTTCTCACAAACCATCCTTATATAAAGTCCACCAGAAAGGTCAGAATCCTGTTGGATTTACCACAAGCGCATAAGCCATTTTCACCATTTTGCAGAAGGAGGTCCATCATGCATCCAAACACATTAGTTGTGCAACCAACCTCACAACCCATTGAGCATCCGGGCATACAACAGATGCCCCACAAAATGGCAAAAACGGTTTGCATTATTACTGTTCCGTACTGAGTAAATCCAACAGGCTTCTGGCCACAGTTTTCACTAGGTGATCCATTACTGTCATCAAGCCTTGATTAAGGCTATTTGGGGGTTTTGTTTTTTAAATTTAGGATGCTTTTGTTTCACATGAGATTGTGTATGAAATAAAGCATCTTTGGGAGAAAATAAGTTTTATGTGAACTAAGTGAAATAAGCTTGGCTCACTAGAAGGTAGTTTGATGTCCCATGAGGCTGTGGTCCAGCTTCCTTTACTTTTTTTTGGGGGGGGGGGAAGCCTATGAAATGCCAAAGGATTTCTCCAAGAAAGGTTGCCCATGGGGAGAACATTCTGGCACTAAACTGTGTGGAGCTTAGGATAAAAGTTCTTCTGAATGCTGCCAGTCTCCAAACACATACAGATCAAGTTGTTCTGTTCTTCATATCAGACTAGAACAGCACTTTGAAGTTCTTAATATTGTCTCGCCTCCCGGTTTTTCAAAGGATGTTTCCCCTTGCTTTAATTAAGTTGTCCCTGGGTATCCAGGCTTACTTTCCAAATGGGAGGCCTGTGCCAGTAGATTTCTTGGCTTCTTGCCAGCAAAGCCATATAGAAGCTTGTTTCTTAGGGGGTGTTGGTTGGTGACACCACGGAATTCCATGCCAAAACAGAATCAACGTGGGGAAATGGTTAACTGATCTCTGCACCTTTTTTGCAAGACACAACCATAAAGCCACAGTGCCAGGTTCCAGTTTTAAGCAGAACCACCATGCTGAGAAAATCCTTTCTGTTAACCCAGTTTCCTTCCAGCTTCATCACATAAATGAGGAACTGATATCAAGGCTGGTGGGGATGGGGATCAGTTCCCTTGTGGAACGTGGTTCACTTCCCCCACCCAACTCTCACTCCCAGCTGATAACAGCTTTGGGGATATGGGTGGGCACAGTAACCTAGTTTAGGAACAAACACGCATTGAAAGGGTGAAGTGGAAACATGCAGTCCCACCCCATCCTTGATCCTTTATCAAAACTTGAATTACGACTTTTATACTTTAAAATACAATAAAATGCTCCCAAATCTGAAAGTGAATCTGCTGTGTTGTATCTCTTTGGGTCCCAAAAAATGATAGTTGGCAGGTTTAATTGGTTTCATGGCATGCTGTATTTTAGGTCAGTCTTTCTGTGTGGTCTTAGTGCTTTCTTTAATTACCTTGTTTTATAAAATTACACAGGGGCAAAGGGATAAGCCTTCATTCTTTCATTGATAACAACCTGGGAGCACTCATTCTTGCATGCATGTCTGAGGGCCAGCTGAACACTGTTACTTGTAGACTCATAATGTGATCATGAATTGAGGGATGGTGTGGTGTTTTTTTTCCCAAAGCAGATAAACTTCAGACATTCCTCTTTCCAGTGGCATCTTATTTTTCAATGTAATCAGCCATCCTCTATTGCAATACACCTCCCAAATCAGAACTAGTTTTTCATTCCAACAAGAAGGAATCCAGTCTCTATTGTATCATAATTTTCACAACAGTTGCCTTCCAAGTCCCTCTTCATGTGTAGGAAGAAGTAGAAGTCACAAGGTGTGAGGTCAAGGCATTAGGGTCAGTGTCAGAGCTGGGCAGCAATGCATGCTTAGGTTCTGCAAGGGTCACTCTGAATTGTGACATTCACAAATTTGTCATTACAAGTTTGTTGCCATAAACAGTCTTAATCTGCGGATACATTTCAGAAGGAATGATTTTTCCCCTGTGGTCAAAAAGTCAAAAGTGGCACACTGCTTAATATTTGTTGATGCATCTTCTAAAGTAGCACTCCCTGTAACGCCTGCTCCCTGATTTTGTCTTATGACGTTGAATCACAATGCTATATATTTGTTTGCAGGGCAGATAGGGTGTATGTAATTAATCCATGTAAAAGGCACAAACCAATCAGCCCCTATAATAGAAAAGGCAAAACTATTCAGCCAGCCTTTGTTTAGGTCCCACACATGCATCCATCCATCTACAGACATGCACAAGCAGGGCACGTTGCAGAAAACACACATGGCTTGATGAAGTGGCAGAGTACTATTACTTAACCCAGAAAGAGGGGATTGGAGAGAGCAAAGCAAAGTTATTGGAAAACACAAGCACGGGGATGGGATGCCCAAAATTCCCTCCCCCCTCTATCCATATGTGTAGACAAATGCATGGGACTTCTACCTCCCTGCACTCTTTCTTCCCTTCTTTCTTTTCTCACTCCAGTTTCCATTATCCTTTCACCTTTTCAGCCATAACATTGGAAAGAGAACAGGAAGAGTGGTGGTGACAAAAATGTGAGGGAAGAATTCCAGGGATCCCAAGATTTATCAACAGCCACCAGGGAGGTCAGAATGAAGTGCCGGAGTCTAAGACCACTTCAACTTCCTACATATCGTATTTGACCATTGGGGCCTTTTTGGTTTGGCTTCTGATTGATAAATGCATTCATTCTTGTTTGTTTGTTTGATCAATCGATAAACGGAGTCATCCATCCAATCATTGATTTTCAGGGCTGTCTAATGCACATAGGTGTTCTCCTGCTCTGACCTATTTTTAACTTGCATCCCTAGTTATCTGGACTGACCAGGAAAAGAAAACAATTAAAGATCCCATTTAGGGATCTTTCATCTGCCAAGTTGAAAGGTGCTATGTATTTGTCTCATCTTTTCTTCTTTGGTGATTTAGTGGTAAGGTGATTTAAAAAAAAAAGATGGAAGAAACAAGAGGGCAACATGGAAGGGTTACCAATGGGGACAATGTCATAAGGACACCCAGGCCCCCACCCACCAACCCCATAAAATATTGTGAATACGTTAGGGCATGCACACCATGAAAGCTTCATCCAGCATAACCAAGAGTCCTCACCATGGTACACCAACAGCACACCAACAGCATGAATGGAGACAGATGAAAGAGAGAGCAAGCAGTTCCAAAAAGCATGAAAATTGTAATAAAATAGCCGCCTTGGGTCTTTTCGAGGAGAAAGGCGGGATAAAAATATTTGAAATAAAATAAGAAATACATAATAAATAATAATGTTGCATTCATATTAAGATCATCAGGAGAGGCCTTCCTCTCAGTTTCGCCACCTTCATAGGTTGGTGGGGACATGGGAGAAGGTCTTCTCTGTTGCTGCCTCCAGACTTTGAAACTCCCTCCCACTGGAGGCCAGCCTGGCCTCACCTTTACTATCCTTCCACCAGCAGGCAAAGGCTGGTCTCTTCAGGCAAGCTTTTCCTGAGTGACTGGCTAACTGAGCTGGTTTTTAAAATGGATTGTTGTACTGTACTGCATTGAATATATTTTGGTATTCCTTATGTTTTTTGGTATTGTATTCATTGATCCTTTTAGTATTGTATATTCAAGGTTACTAACTTAATACTGTCTTTTAATTGTAAGTCACCTTGGGTCCTTTTTAAGGAGAAAGGCGGGTTAAAAATATTTTAAATCAAATCAAATAAATATTAAAAAATCATTATCTTTATATATCTGAAAAATTCATGGTCCTACTACACATGCTATTGCTGTGTTTTTCAGAAATTCTGTAATTGGCTTGTGCTCAGATTTTTCCATACGATACTGGCAAGTGGGCACATGAAAGATATTATATTCCCTTCTCTACATCTGACAGGAGACCCATTGAGCTGAAATAGCCTCATTAAATGCAGGTTAAGAGAGACTTTTTGACAATTCCAGAGTCATCCCATTCATTTAATAGCAGTGGTTCTGGCTGGCCAACAGCACTGCTTTACAAGGAAGCTAAATAGAATGGGTCATAACTTAAAAGCTGTTGAGAATCACACTTACATTCCACTAAACAGAAGTATTTCCAGCTGGTGTGGCAGATTGCAAGGCTTATTTGGCAGCAATAACATATCATCTTCCAAGACAGATAAAAAGGGAAGAGGGGCTTACAATTTGGTTTGTGGATATGTTGCTATGTTGCTGATCAACGCACTCGCTTGGCGAGGTTAGCACAGCTGCTGTCGTGCTGCTATGGCATTTGATATATAAAAATTAATATTAAAATAAATAAATATATTTAGAACTTGGCAGCACAGGTCTCACATGAGAAACAGAATGTTCCATTTTGGGCAGCCTTTCCCATAAATTAAGCGCATTCACTGGTTCAACTTATTACTAGGGGAGTGGGAGAGATCCTTGTAAAATAGTTCTGACAAATCAGTATTATCTGCTTACTTGCCAAAGTTGTACCTTTTGTGCAGGGGATGGATAAAGTGAATAGAGGGAAGCTCTTTTCCCTCTCACGCAATACCAGAACCAAGGGACATCCACTCAAATTGAGTGTTGGGAGAGTGAGAACAGACAAAAGGAAATACTTCTTTACCCAGTGTGTTGTTAGTCTGTGGAACTCCTTGGCACAGAATGTGGTGATGGCCTCTGGCCTAGATGCCTTTAAAAGGGGATTGGACAGATTCCTGGAGGAAAAGACCATCGCAAGTTACAAGCCATGATGGGGATGTATAATCTCCAGGCTTAAAAGGAAGGTCCTTCAAAATGCCAGATGCAGGGGAGGGGGATCAGGAGACAGGTATCTAGTGGTCTGGTGTGCTCCCAGAGGCATCTGGTGGGGCCACTGTGAGATACAGGAAGCAGGGCCCTTGGCCTCATCCAGCAAGGCTCTTCTTATGTTCTTATGTACATTTACTTACTTGGCCGAAGACAAGATCTGTGTGAAAGATATTTTTTGCTCATATCCAAGTAGCTTCACTGAAGAAGCTACTTGGATGAGTAGTGAAATGTTTCAACCTAACAAGAAAGAAGTCCAGTTGCGATGACTCGACTTCCAGATAACCACACTTGGTTGACTGAAATCTTCACAGATACATGCCTCTTCGAGTTTTTGTATTTTTGTTTATGTGTTTCATTTATGTATGGTTATTGTGTTTTTATCTCATAAATTGCCCAGAATAGTGTATCGTGCTAATGGGGCAGTACATGAATTAAACAAACAAACAAATTAGAAACCAATGAATAATATAATTAATCAAGAGTTCTGTTCTTTCAGCTGTGGCTTAAAATTAAAGAAATGGTTCTCTACCACAGTACAGGTGTTAATCCATTTACCAGCAGCAGAACATCACCAACAAGTGTTTTGTGAGAGCCCCTAATTAACAAACCTATTTCTCACTGCCTGCATCTCATTTCCTCCTGACCTCACTCTTTATTTCTCCCACCCACCTCTGTGTCTCCACCTGCAGCTAAGGATAATAATGGATTCAACCCTTAGTCATCAAGATACCACAAAACCCTTGATTTCTTTGAGAACTGAAACAGTTCCTCCCACTCCCCCAGCCAATTCTTCCCCCCCACCCTTCTGCTATGACTCACAGTGCTTCCAGCATTATTAATGTATTACTTCTCAAGCGAGTATACAGTTGATCAAGCTGGATAACATGGACAGCAGCAGGGGATCCAATGTCCTTTGCAGGCAAGCCCATGAGGGGTTTGGCCTCTGAGCTGTGCTCCAAGCTCCTTTGAGCCCAAGGTTTGCCATTGCAAAGGGTCAGTTGGTACGACTGAGATACAATAAGGTTCTATTACCCCCTACCTGAAGATGTCCTCTTTGTACAGCACCGGAGCTTGCTTTTCCTCCTCTTCTGTTACATAAATCATTTATGAGATCCAGGTATAATGAATATTAAATGGCCTATGGAGGAAATCATATTAACAGACTTCTTTTATTATTAGAATGACTGCTGGGAATTATGGTTAGTCACTTTAGTGAAAGATGGGTAAGACAAAATAATAAAATATGGAGATCGGTAATAAATCATTTTGAGCAGGTATGAAAGTAATAAACATACAGAAATGAAAAAGCTACCATTTTTGACTAATGGAGCCATCAGTTTCCTGTTCCCAGAGGGTTTCATCCTTCCTTGCAGGAGAGAGAGCACAGAAGACTACAAAAGCCAATGAGTTGAGAAACCTCTGTAGAATAAATGAACTTCCCTTCTGGACCTCTTCACCTAGACATTAACCATGGCCTGTCAAATTAGCATTCTCATTAATGATGACCCTTTTTTCTTGCGAAGGAGGGTTTTCCTTCAGGGATCTACCCAGAGGCAGCCGGGTGGGGAGGGGAGATTCCTCCATACTGTTCACTCACTAGTACATGAGAAGCATGCATATTGCTTTCAGATGCGTTCACTCCAGGCATCAAACACACCTCTTTTCCTTCCGCACACACACACCCATTCTTTTCCAACTATCACAGTTCCTTGGAGCAGCATAAAGATTGTGGTTTTAAACCAGAACTTGGAAACTTTTAAAAAGTAAATTTCCCAAGCATTTGGTTTAAGCACTACTTTGGGAATTAATACCACTAACATTCCAGATGGTGTCCCTGCAAATCAAATGGTGTCTCACCACTGGTCTCTGAAACAAGTATTCCAGCCACATGCCTATACAGTTGTGTAGTGTATACTAACCATCACAAGTGGCCATGTTGTCTATAAAACAAATCCAAAAGTCCATACCAGGAAGATCACTTTATTAGGCCAATGGAAAAGGCATAAAATTATCGAAACTTTCAAAAGTTCTTCCATAAGGCAAGACTTTACAAATGTAAGAGGGGAAGAGGTGGGAGAAAGACAAGACTTTGTGGTCTCCCTGGTGTTGGGATGTGATGGAAGAAGGCTCTGTAGCAAAGAAATGGGCCCCTTCAAGTGTTGTGCTAGTGCAAGATTTTGCTCTGAGTTGCTCATAGTTGAAGTTGCTGTAAGTTAGAAAGATGGAAAAGTTTACTCATCCATCTTAGACAACACAAGCCACCCTCACACACACAAAGTCAGATCTGTTTCTGATTCTGCCCAAGCTCACAGGCATCTTAGTGCAAAACAGCCAGTGAACAGGCAATTTTTATATTATCATGACTAGAGACAATTTTAAATACTGGATTAGATAAAGGAAGTACCCATTGTACAGTGTAGTATATGCTGCAGCATTTTGAATTTCTGGTTAAAATTCTCCTTTCTGCTACACAGTAGAAGTACTGAGATCCACAGAGTAAAATACCTTCAAATTCCCAGATAGTCCACCCCTTTTCTCATTAACTGGCACTCAGTAACTCACTCTGAGAAATAATAAAAATGTTTCTTTACTTACAGTTGGGAACAGCAAACAGCAAAACTAAGAAAGAGTTTAACGAACAACTGACTGACTTCTAACAGACATAGAGTGGGAAACAGAACACTCAGCAGGGAGGTGGGGCTCTCTTTAAATTCTGAGGCAGGAAGGAATGATTGGTTAGTGCTGGAAAAACTGACAGTCACCTCAGCCCAGAAAGGTCCCTCCCAGCCGTACAAAATACAGGCAGCATGCAAGGTTGTAAAAACTTCAGCAGTATGTAGGAAATGCTCTTTGTTTACACTATGAGAAGGAAACAACTTTCTGTCCCTGCAATGGAGCTGTTTGCAGCAGGTATCTCTCTCTCTCTCTCTCTTTTTCTCAATCTCTCTTACTCTCTCACACACACATATCACCAGTAGCACTTCCTGTTTTTACTTGCTGTTCTAGTGTGTCTGAAAAGGTGTGATGGTTCAATTTCCCCCTTTTGCAATATAGCTTTGGATACTACTGAGAACAGCAGGTGAGTCCTGAATTCCATACAATGTCATTCTCCAGCTGCCTCCTTCTTCACTCTTAATGACTGCTGTGCTCCCCCTTGTTCACAGCCTACAGCCCAGGCTTTGGCTGACATACCATAAAAGAATAAAACCGCAGGTCCCTGCTTGCGCAAAGATCTGATTGAGGACTTTTCTCTGGTTAGAAAACTATTGATTTGGACCATGTGGGGTGCTTATCGATTAACTAAACCTTTTGAGAGTTGCATGGGCTTTTTCTGCTACTCCTATCACTGCCAAGACAATCCTTCTGCATTTTTGTCCATCCATTTTGTCCATCCATTAACAGGATCAGTCTCAACCAGACGGACTTTTTAAAACTCGTCATGGTTTAGAATAGAATATCCTGGATATACTCATAGAATGTCTTGCCTTGATACAGTGCTTCCCAACCATGGGTCTCCAGATGGTCTGGGACTACAACTCCCAGAAATCCTGGCCAGCACAGCTAGTGGTAAAGGCTTCTGGGAATTTTAGTCCAAGAACATCTGGAGACCCAAGGTTGGAAAACAATGCCTTAGTAATTTGTGAACATTATTGTCTTGCAATGTGATCTTACTCACTTACTGTGGAGTACAAGACAGCTGAAGACCAAGTAGCCTCTCACTCCTGCTGGTGACAATGTCATCCCACCTTGAGGCAGCTGAAATTAGCTGTATTCATGTATTCACGATCAGACATTTATATGTAAAGTGTCCTAAATTTTGTATAGTGGCAGTGAAGGAAGGAGGTAGAGAGGGAAGAAAGCCTGTCTTACTAAATGCAAACACTGCAGTCTTACACATGTCTACTCAGAAGTTCAACTGGAACTTATCTCCAGCTGAAGGGGTCTAGGACAGCTTGTCAAAACAATGTACTCTTGGTTTTAAAAAAAATAGATTTAGTATTTATTTATATTTCTACAAACATTACTCCATGAATGTTGGTCCTAACAAGAACCTCCAAGATAGTTGACAAAACAAATAACACCAAAACTAATTTTTAAAACAGCAGAGTTAACGCCAATCCGAGGACAGTGTCCTTAATCTAATTGATTGTCTCAGTTAGAGTAGACATGTTGAATCAATAAAATTTACTTAAGTGTTGATTTATCATTTAACAGTTTATTCAGTAGGTCTACTCTGTTTGGGACTAGCAATTGGATTTAGGCCAGGATTAAAACCAATGTATCTCAAATTTAAAAACAGTGAAAGCAAAGTAGGATGCAAAGTGTTTGCTGCCTATCTATCTAAGCATCATCAGGACAAGTCAAAGCTCCCTTGGAAGAGGATTCTATCATCTGGGTGTCCTCACAGAAAAGGTTCTGACACTCATTCCCACTAATTTTCTTTCAGCAGGGGGACTTAAACAGGGCTGTGGAAGATTGCAACAGGGGTATGCACACTCTTCAGACAAATGTGGAAAACAAAAGAGGACAAATGTGCAAAACAAATGTGGAGCAAAGAGGCGCTGGACACCCAATGGGGCAGAGCAAGACTTTTAGGTTAAATCTAGGGATGGTGCATCATGATCAGAAGCTGGGAAGAAAAACTAAGGAAGATGAAGGAGACCATGCTGTTCACCTTAGAAATAAACTTTCCTTGCCTTCCCTGCTGGCAAGTCACTGATTAAATCATCAAAGTCTTGTGCCTGCAGCACCTTGAGTTTCATAAAGAGGAAGAGCAGAGATGGAGAGATAAAGGACATCCAGAAACCAGGCACCCTTTTAAAGAGGGTTGTGCCCATTACCTTTTAAAAGTCTCTCCCTCGCTGCCTTCTTTTAGGAAGCTGATGGGGATTTTCTCCTGGTGACTAGGAAAAAAAAAACGAAACAAAAACAAAGACAGAGCACCCGGATCTGCAGACGGCTTCTGGTGCCCTTCAGCCCCATTCCTGCCTACATCAGTCTTTGACCTGGCCTTTCCGTTTGTTTTTTCCCCATTTGCAGGAATGGGGTTTTCATGGAAAAAGAGAAATGCACAAATGCCATTGTGGACCTAGAGCCGGATCAAGCTGGAGTGTCACCACAATGATCAGTCTCAATCTGTGGGCTATTTATCCTAGGCCCAGAGTATTTTGGAGGTCATGTGCACATCTACTCACTGTGTCCTGGTAGGTACATATTAGAGGATTTTCTGGTATTGTCTTCCTATAGCAGTTTGCACCCTGGAAATAAACAGGAAACCAGTGGTACCTACAATACAATCTGAAAACAGTATTACAAAAAGATCTGACTGCCTCACTGTGTACCAGTTGTAGTTTCTGAACACCCTTCAAAGGTATCCACATACACAGTACATTGCACGAATGTTCCATGACAGAGGCAATAAGTAAACTCTTTAGAACAACATTTGATAGCAAGTTGATGCATTTTTAAATGTATGCTTAGATTTAATAGATCTGAAGAAAGTACCTCACCAAAAGCCAATTCTCGTGTGCACCGTGTGGAAATGGGGCAGAAACGTCCATAAAAACCTGCACAGCGACCACTCTGACAAGCTCATTCATCTCAGTCCGATCATACTGGCAATCCTGTATCCATGATATAACTCTATCTGTCATAATTTAAAATTTATTTCACTTATCATGTATACATAAAAAGATAAAAACCATAGTTTTGTACATTTCACTGTGAAAGATGTGTCCAATTAGTGCTGCACCTGGGTGATATATATCAGAGATCTGCCCACTGATGAACTTGTGAGAACCACCGATTGAGATTGATGGGGAGGGTGGTTGCCTTGTGGCTGTGGCTGTGAATGGCCCCAATTCCTCACTCGCCAATTTTTGCACGCAAAATCCCTTCAGAGACATTTTGGTATTTTTCTCAGATGTGCCTCAAAAGATAGGCAACAGGTTCAGCATTTCCCTGAAGCAGAAGAGTGATTTTACAACATACCTTTTCCAGCAATTATCACACTCTGGATGGCATTGTACTGGAACTGAGGAGATTCCTCCTCCTTGTAACTTGTAAGATACCGCCATTTGGGTTAAAATTTAGTAATTATAGAAAAGTAGTAGAAACAGTCAACGTACCTTAGGCTGTGGTCACATTGGCCATAAGAACCACATTTCAGCATTATTTAAATGGATTTTAAAGTTCCTGGGCACACAACGCATGTGGAAAATCCGATTTATGTGGCTATGAAAGTGAGTTTTTTTCACCTCTCCAGCAGGGACTTTTAAAAATGCCTCAGTTCCTAAATCGACTCATCACAATCGGTTTAGCTGTTGTGAATGCTGCTGTTGTTTTAAATTATGCCTATAAGGGCAGCCACTTGCTCAGAGGGCTTGAGGCTTTTCCTTTCTTTGGTGGATCTATGGGTCCTTTGTTGCCCGGTGGACAGAGCGACAGTGGCAAGTTTGACTGCAAGGACCGAACTGCTGTTCTCTGGAACACCTTTTTCTTCACCACCTTTGCTACCACCACCAACAGGAACAGAGTGGCACCTACGTACATGACACTCGCCCCACCTCCCCCGGCAGCCATCAATGACATTCACAGGATTTCTTTGGGTAACACCAAAGGAAGGAAAGAGAGAGAAAGAGGGAAAGGAATGAAAGAAGAAATCAGAGAGGGGGAGAGGGAAAAGAAGGCGAGCTGCTGTTTTGTCGATGCTGCTCCTCTTCTGCAAAGGAGCCAGTCTAACCCTCAGGATCACTCATCTCTGTGACTGGCTGGGCAAAGGTTGCTGGTGCACAGTGGCTCAGTACTGTCTCTTTCTCTCTCAGTCAGCTGTTAATGCCCTGCTTACATCCCGGAGTCTCTCCACTTGGGTTGCCTTCCCTCAGGTTTTCTGCATGGACCGCTCAGGGCATGTTCAGGAGCCCGGTTCATGAAACACAGAGGCACTTTTGAGCATACCCAGCTCTTCCACCCCCATTATGATGGGAGTTGTTGCTCGAGTCAAAAGTGAATGTACATATCAATTTATATACTGCGTGACTTTACATCAATATAGTAAAAGTCGGGACTGGAATCAATGTAAATTGGCAGTGTGACTGCAGCCTTAGTATAGCTAGTTAAATATATTATGGGAAACAGCTATTCCTTACAAAGTCCTTGGAAAGCATGAAGACACGTAGGGTACAATTAACACAGGCATCCTATCCTTTGAAGAAGAAAAAAACAGGCTAAAGGACACGGATAAACCCTATCCATCATTTTCATTTTGGACGAGCTAGGTTCAGAAGGAAATGGGTACAATTTGAAAAACATCCTTTAAGATAAAGGCACTTCAAAGAAAGAAACTTGAAAGGAATACCAGTTTTTATCACTTATTTATGGTGTTTTGTGCAATAATCAATGAAAACTACCCTATGTATTCTGGAACATGGGACACCTTAGGGTGTGTAGGTATCGATTTCCTTGCTGGTATTGAATACTTTCCTGGCAGATTTTTAAGATAAAAAGTTTCCACAGAGCCACTTGCCTTACAGTTTCCTTTCTTCTAGCCCATCCATAATTCGCAGCACCTGGAAAGCTGATATGCTGGGCCCATAAATCTTTGGATCAGAATTTTCTTCATGGTAGGTATTGCAATTCTGTTTATTTCAGGAACATAATTTCAAATTTCACATTTTACCTATGAATTAGCATAAATGATTTTATGCAAATCAGTACCTTAGTTTGCCCCACATTTTGCAGGGGTGGGGGAGATGTCTTTTTCTTCAGCACTGTGTAAGTGACCATCCTATCTGTAGCCTGAGACTTACCAGCCACTTTTTGGGGTCTGCCCAGTATATATCTGCAGTGCCAGGCGAGAAGAAAATCAGAGTCCTAGATATGCCACCATACATGCTTGGTGTGCTCCATTCAGTTTAAAGCCTTCTTGGAAGGGTGTTTTTTCCCCTCTTAGCTGCATATTTTATGGAAACTGAAACTTCTCAGGTATTAATACAATCACAACTTAAAGAACACTAAATCAAACAGATCCCTCAATGTACTGTAATAGCCAATCCAATGTTGTTCTCTTTAAGAAAACTACATGATGGTTGCCATGGCTTCTTACAGTCTGGAGATTTATACTTCACACACATACACAAAAATTGTGACATTAGATCTCTTCAGTGCTTCTCCAACCAACTTCTGGTTCTGTTTTAGCAAAGATCTGATGCAGCTTCTTCCACCTATAATCTTTCTCTGCTCCAGTCAAAGGAAGTGGATGTTGCTCTTAATACTTAGTTCTTCCCAGTAAGCACAACACAACTAGAAAGCATGTTTCTTGTGGCTCTTCTGTTTTGATGCAGTTTCTGGAGCCTCCACTGGAAGGTTCCCCATGAACGGTTGAGTTCCTCAGCATCACTTGCAGACTCCAAATGGTACAAAAGGTGGTAAATCAGGGGAACAATGAATGACTCAATATCTTTTAAATAAGAGGCAGTTTGGGAAATGAGAGAAAGGAGAAATAACTCTGATGTGCAGATGAAAAAAAATAATAGCTAGAAATTGATGGCAATTTAGAGCTTGCACAATGCAGGAGTAATTTGGGAATATGATGATATTTGCAATATTCTCCAAATATAAAGTGCTATTCTTTAAAGGACATTGGAGGACAAAAATGGAAAGCAAGTTGAACACACTTTCTTCCTGCCTTAGTTGTGACTTGGACATAACACTAATAACCTTTCTTAGATTAAACAAATGGAAGATGGAAGATGGAAAAGAAAAGTCTACCACAAAGTGAATCTTTATGGCTTGATTCACATCTCTAGAGGATCTGGGCAACAACGAAGAGAGGTCTAGTTAACTAACACTTTGTAACTGTGTCCTTTTGAAGGGAAAGTCCTGCTAGATTCTGTGACAGGAAGTAGTTCAAGCTACCGGCTAAACAAAAACTGTCCATGTGGATGCTCCACAGGGCTGAAATGCTCTCCACTCAAGCCAGATGGTTACACTGTGATGTAAATATAGCCACCTTTGTACTGCCAGCTTATCTTTTTTTTCCCCCTAGGAACACCCTTGTCCTACCTAAACATATTGACATGGAAGGGAGCCCTGTTTGTTTCAACAGAACTTGCATTTAATTAATTGGGTGTGTAGGATCACCAGATACATAATGTGTTCTGTTCTATTCTTGCTTGCAGTGGATCCACTGAAATAAATGAAACTAACATTAAGATCTAAATGAGTCTGCTGGCAACATGGTGTAGGACAGTTCCAGGTGAGGGTTTAACTAGCCTGCATCAATTGGAATTGGAATTTGTGTGATGAGCCCCAAATGATGTTGTGCTCTTTCCACAATCCTCTTTAACCTTTGATGAAGAGAGAAAGACAAAATACGTGTACAGTGTCCTCTAACTGCTAGTCCTGAAAGCTCTCTTCAAATGCCCTCAATCTGGATCTAGCCAATAGGCTTTTTTTAAATTTTACTAACAAATGTGGAAAACACACCAAGTTAACTGGATGGTTCAAATAAGAATCAAGAACTGTAGAGCTGAAAAAGTCATAGAGCCCAACAAGCATCCCTTTCACATGACCATCCAAGCTCTTTAGAGACAAATACAATGCCATTGCTAACATGTAGGAGTATGGTAGCAATTCCACAGCACTTTTAGAATACATGTAGAATTTGGAACTTCTAACCTTGATGCTCATTAGACTGAGGGTTCCATCCAACATTCTGTGAGTGGCTATTCACAGACTTCTTTTTCCTCCCTCCCCTGTGCATATTCCTGAATCTTCTCCAAAATGTCTCCAGAAAAGGTTGCATGGACACACAGAAAGCTTCAGGAAAATGGTGATCCATTCTGATGATGGTGGCAAGCAAAACTCAATATAAGTCTTATTTCCCCAGTGTGTAAGGCCAATTGAAAATGCTTCAATGTAATGGCCATTGTTTGAGCAGTGTGTTGCCATTCTTTTCATCCTTCACAAGTTGGGGGCAAGCCTCTTATACTTGTGGAGACACCCTGTGCAATTTTGAACCATGGAAAAGTGGGGCTCTTCATTTAGAATTCCAGATTTCAGTGATTTTTAATCGCATGGAGCAAATCCTCATGAGTAGAAAATTACTACCACCACCCTGATGCTTCTTGAGAGTGATACACTCAATGTTTACAGGCCACAGAACCCCTTTAAAGACCCAAATTAATGGGGATTTGCAATGTTGAGCCCTCTGGTTGTCATGCAGGATGAATTCCCTGAATTGCTCTAGTGTGGCATTAATGCTAGGCATTGAGTCTCATTTCTTTGCCCCAACCCCACAAACAAAGCCTGCAATGTTTAGGACAACAACTTCCAGAATCCCCTCACTAGCATAGAAATTTTTCCATGTTCTGGCACTATTATTATCTGACTGTATTTTCATTTTTGACTCAAACTATCAGAATTGCCATATATGCAAGAATTATCATGCAGCTTTAAGAACCAAGAATTCCTCTGTAAGTTATTAAACTTTCTGGAACTCATATCTGAGAATATCCAAGGCTTCCCCAGCCATTTTTTATTTGGTGAGGGTGAGTAATTCTCCAACACAGAAGAGTGTGCTGCAGAAATGTTAAATCTGTTTTATTTATGTTGTTACCTGAACTAGTGGTCATTTGCTGTACAATGGAGAATTCTGGACATGTCTCTTCCTTATAACATCAATAATGCTGAAGAGAGCCCCCTTCTCTTTCAGGTTATATATATTTAAACTGCTTCTCTCTGGCAATGCCTCAGGAGACAGAGACATGAAGGCAGGGGGAAGGTTGGGCAGATGGCTGAACACAGCACAGAGAGGAAGTGTGAAAACAGACTGCACACCTCTTTAAATGATGTCAGAGTAAAGGGTAGTGGATATGCTCTGAGTTACTATTCCCTGATGAGAGAAAGAGAAAACCACTGAGGAACAAGGCAGGTGTTGTCTTCTAAAGAACTTTCAGGTGAAACCACATTCTGGATTCATTAATACCTTTGTTGGGCATTTTAAAAAGTTACAAATGAGGCAAGTTTTCAAGTTCTCCACCCTCCCCACCAATCTCAATAGGTGGTTCTTCAGGTACAGAGGGTCCAAAGTTTGTTGGGTCGGTATTCAAGTACCTAGAATATTAGCTCAGGTGTTTTTGAAAATGGACTGCTGCTAACACAATATGAAGTTTGCAGATTGAGTGTCAAACAAAAATCCTCTTCAGTTGCTGTTGAAACATGCAGATCCTGGATGTGTTGAGGGGAGAGCAGTAACCTGACATTTTCCACTGTCACTTTCAACAGGTTAAAGTGACAGTCTGAAGAATAGAAGGCTGCTCTCTTTGAGCATCCTCTTTACCTTTGCCAGACCCCCTGGGTTTTGGGGTTCTGGCTCTTGTCAAGACAATTCTGACTTGCAGTGACCCTCCTCAGGGTTTTCCAGGTAGAGAATACTCAGAAGAAGCTTACCATTCCCTTCTTCTGGGGGACATTCTGGGACAGTGCAGCTTGCTCAAGGCTACACAGGTGGTCTCAGTTCCTGGAGACCCAGTGGGGAATTGAACTTCCAACCTCTGGTTCCACAGCCAGATTCCTCACTCACTGAACTATACTGAAAGATCAACCTTCCTTTCTTTAGAATGGTGTTTTCACATGCTGAAAGCAATAACAGATGATGTTGGAATGATCAACATTTAGTCAATTACCAAATTCCCAGAATTAGCACTTCTTACCCTTCTCTTGGATCCAGTGTGGTGTAGTGGATAGACTAGAACTCAGGAGGCCTGGGTTTGGATCTTCACTCAGCCATGGAAACTGACTTGGGGGAGTGGAACCAGTTAAACCACTCCTTAAATATCTCACTTATCTTGAAAGCCCTATTAGGGTTGCCATAAGTCAGTTCTGACTTGACACATAACAACATCTGGTATGTTCCAAGGCACATAAAACTATATCACAAGCATGAATCAGACGTCCTCCTCATCCAGTGCTCTTCGCTCTGAGATTTGCCTCCCAACTTGATAAATCAGGGAAACAGAGAAATTCCTTGGGAACCTTAGAGTTCTGGACAAAAACTCAGAATTCCCAAAATCTGAGGGACTCATTTCACACTTGATGGAACAAACAGACAAATACTGAAGTTCACTAAGTAGTCCTCCCTTCCTCACTCATTTCCATCACTCCTTCCACATAAAGAAAAGCTTTGTAGAGAGGCTGCTCCATCCACGGAGGCTCTCCACACAACCTTCAATGGCAGAAAATGAAAAGTTCCAGATCATACGGAGACATTCTGGGAATAAAGAAAGCTCTCCTTATCATAGAGTCTCTCTTCAGAGGAAGGAAGGCACGATGGAGGGCACAGGCTACTGCTCTTTTGTCCTCATGCAGTTCTTTTTTTTATACATTCATATAGTCAGAAGAAAGCTGTAGGTGCTTCCAAATTGATAGCCTAACTAGTTATTAACCTCAAGGATTTTGAGCGGAAAGGTTGAGGTGTTGACATGCGTATTCCTGATATGGTGTTGATATGGTTGCCCACAGTACCAACCCAGCCCTGACAAATCTAGTGACCCTGCTGACATTCAATAAACTTTCAGCTGATATGCTCAGAAGCTATCTGGAGGAGATAGCTGAGGCAAGCATTTTTTTTAAAAAAAAAGTGATTTGATGTGTATGGTATTACTAGATTCTGCTACATTTCATGGAATGTGATTCCCCTCCCACGCTGGATCATTTTGTTCTTTTTTGTTCAGTCTGGAGCATACTGTGCACAGAATAAAAAATTTAAGAGGGTCCAAGATAACCCACCAGCTTCATATATCTGCCACCATATTCTTGTCACTTTAATAAATACACAAACTGTCCTGATGCAGATATGCAAATGTTGCATTGCTGGAAAAAATACATTTTTTCAGGCTTGTTTTGCACCTCTTATCTCTATCCCTGCAGGAGGACTACTAATAATAGCTTGCACTTTGGAGTTTAATTAAGGAAAAAGTTTAAGATTTTCTTATTGGCATTCATATAATTGACTGTATTTAGTAAAACTCCATATGTGTGCTGAACAGAAACATTCAACACTGGAAATCCAATCAAAACTAATAAAGAAGGTTGAACACAGATTAATTTTCCATCAGGGTGCAGTAGTATTGTGAAGGAATTAACTATCAGTCATTTTGTTTTGCCTTCGACTATTTCAATTAAAAGTGTTGGTATGGACCAGCATTGAATAATAAATTCTGTTCATGTTAATGAATGTTGCTAGACAACATGGTAAGCTTAACTAAGTGACCTATGGCTCCCTTAGACTGGCGCCTTTCGAAGTTGCTAATAGGCTTGTTGGTCTCTGCTTTCTTGATTTAATATGCAAATGATTTTTATTTTTAGAGCATATTTATTTTTAGGTGTTAGTCTGTGCCAGCATATCAGGCACAAACAAAAGGAAAAAAAAATAAAGAAGATAAAAATGTTGCAGCATCTTGAAGACTAACTGCTATATTTTAATGTGAGCTTTCATGGACAAGTCCACTTCCTCAGACATGAAATCTCATATTAAAATATATAAGCTGCCACAACATGTTTGTCTTCTTTATTTTTGTTCTTTTGTTTTTGCCTGATAATCTATTTTTAGAGTGCTGTCCAGAATACTCTGGAGGTGCTCCACCCAGTGGGTGTCATCCAGACAACACATCTGTTGTCCAAAATGTACCTCATTGCTCACTGAAGTTCTCTGTTTGTTGCCCACTGGCCAGATGAGATAAGGATCATCTCAGCATGTCCAGTGACAAGGAGAAAAAGTCTGACTGTGTTCATAAGCTTTTTGACTTTTTCTCAAGCCGAAGTGTATTTTAAAACTCACTTAAATTATCAGAGTGGTGGCGGCTCAGCTTTAATCCTACAAAGATTCCACTGTTTATTCCCAAGGTCTGTCAGAAGTGCTCAGTGATAAGACTCAAAAACAACAAATAATTTTTCAAAGAGTTCAAGATGTTTTTCTGAGAGAAATGGTTTTTCAGAGATACAGAGAAGCAATTGAAACAATTGAAAATTCATTTCCAAGGTCAGGGCCACTGATCAGAAACCTTTCATTAGGTACCATTAGGCTCCAAACCACAAGCAAAGCAACACACATACAAATACAAAGAACCAAGTAGTTTCAGAATAAAAGCTACAGCAGCTTGGACCAACCAAAAGAAATGGGGTGGACTCTTTTGCCTTATCTGGAAGACGTCCAAAGGCATGCTTTCTGGAAAGAGAGAGAGAGAGAGAATATGGAGGCATGATCAGATAATTCATTTTAGACTGTATAAGAGTACAAATGACCAGCCTGCAGAAAAGCTCATCCATTTATCTGCAGGTGTCACTGCTTTCTAAGCACACTTCCTCTGAGAGCTATTAGTTTCTGCTTCACCTCTATACCAGCCTAATGGAATGGTTCCATCACATCTGCTGCAGGCTTTTGAAGATGAGCAGAAATGTTCACACCCAGCAAAGGCGGAGGAGATGCAAGCAAGCTAAGACAGAGCAGTGAATGAACTGGAAGCACTACACAGTGCCTCCTCTGCATATGGCTTCCCAGAGTTCACTGGAGCCCTCAGTGACTCATTGTTTTTGACAGTTTGGGAATGACTGCCATGCCACACCACATTTCTGCATGTTTACTTAAAAGTTAAGGTCATTGTGTTCTGTTCGGCTTAAGCCCGAGTAAGACCAAACAAGATTACAGCTTGTCTGTCTCCACTGGGACAAACTTTGAAGTCTAACCAATTCTCATAGCACTCATTGGGGACCTGAAAACCAATTCTTTATCTGAATGTAAAACAGATTATATGGAGAATAAGTAACCTTACTGAAAGCTGTGAGATTTAGGTATTCTTTTCAGACCAAAACAAAAAACAAACAAAATCTGTGTTTGACATCCTGCAAAAGTAATATGTCCAGTAAAAGGGGTTCTGGTTCATTTTCATGGTGTTTGGTTGATTAATTTCCAAGTGTTGGTGTTCACCCTAAAACCCAGATATCTGTCTGAACTCTTTCTCCCGTAGCAGTCCACCTGTCAGTAAAATGACCATCTGAAGTTGTGGTTCCTAAGTCTGAGTCTCCAAGGCTGCAGGAATACAACTGCAAGAAGTCCTAGCCAGCATGGCCAACAGTCAGGACTTTGAGGAGTTGTGATCCAACAGCACAGGATAATCCTCGTTTGGGGACCATTGATCTAAACCTTTTCTCAGAGTGCCCCAATCTTCTGATGTCTGTCTTCAATTGTAGCGAGAGCCTTCTTGGCGGTAATTCCTATCCTTGGAGTATTCTCTCCAGGAAGGTTTCTCTAGCCCCTACACTGGCATAATGTCATCATGAGGCAATCAACTTTCTATTTCTTCAGCCTACCTATGTTTTTTGTTCTAAACTATTATGCTTTGGGGCATTCTTACCAGCTGGAGTTTGTTGTGTCCATGCATTTGAATATCAATGGACTCAATATTAGCCAAGGTTTCTTAAGCCATTATCGAATGTAAAACACTACAGTAATGTTGTTGGACTTGCCATATTTCCTTCCTAACTGTGTTTCCCAATTGTGTTTCCTAACTAACTAACCAGAGTCACCTTACTCTTCAGAGATAATCAGAGATTCTAAACTCATTACCATGTTGTTCTTGCTAGTTATCTATAGTCTGGGGTTAATTTAGCCACCAATCATTTGTTTATAGAAAAAAGCTTCCTAGGAAAGGAACTGAATATCAATAATGGGTGTTAAAAGTCATTACCAGGTGTGAAATGCCACACAATCAACAACTTGTGCCCAGGAAATAAACAGTCTCTTTATTTTTGGCCATTTATAAATGTATAAATATGTGCTATGTAGTCCCACTCCTACATCTGAGGAAGTGGACTTGTCCACGAAAGCTCACATCAAAATATAGCAGTTAGTCTTTAAGGTAGCACAATATTTTTGTCTTCTTTATTTTTTATTTTGGTTTTGGCCTTATATTTCTTTGTATTTTATATATTTCATTTTAACTATAAGCTATCTTGTGAATGCTGTGATATTGAAAAGTATAGAGTGCTAAGCAGAGATGGGCATGATCCGAACCATGAACAAGGAAAAAAACACACACACACAAAAACTGAGCTGGTTCAAGGTTCAGTTTGTGATTTGGTCCAGGGATCCCATTTTTGCCAAAATGAAATGAAGTGCTGAACTTTTTTCCACTTGGCACTTCATTGTCTTTGGCAAAATGGTATGTCTGCCTCTCTCCCTTCCCCATCGCCTCCCTACCTTGTCTTAAAGCCTCCACCACCACCGCCGCCATCTTGAGAGGCAGCAGGCTTGGCTCCTAGCACAGAAGCTGGGCCTGTTGCCTCTGTGCAAGTGTTCACAGGCACATGTGAATGGGCAGCAGGCCTGGCTCCTTGCAAGGAACTGAGCCTGCTGCTTCTGTGCAGGTGTCCAACTATCAGATGCGCACTGGGCACATGCACACAGGAAGCAGGCCTGGCTCCTTGCAAGGAACTGAGCCTGCTGCTTCTGTGCAGGTGTCCAACTATCAGATGCGCACTGGGCACATGCGCACAGGAAGCAGGCCTGGCTCCTTGCAAGGAAGCTGAGCCTGCTTCCTGTGCACATGCGTCCACTGCTCAGCTGACCCTGGCACAAACCCGAAAAACAAACCCTGAACTGGTTCATTTTTCTGAGGGTTTGTGATATTTTGTCGTTAGCCGTGAACCACAAACTGTCACAAACCGCCAATTTTCCAGTTTGCGTGCACCTGTAGTGTTAAATATAGTTAGGTAAAGGTAAAGGTTCCCCCTGACAATTTGTCCAGTCGTGTCCGACTCTAGGGGGCGGTGCTCATCTCCGTTTCCAACCCATAGAGCTAGCGTTTTGTCCGAAGACAATCTTCCGTGGTCACGTGGCCAGCGCGACTAGACACGGAACGCCGTTACCTTCCCACCATGGTGGTACCTATTTATCTACTTGCATTTGCATGCTTTCGAACTGCTAGGTTGGCGGGAGCTGGGACTAGCGACGGGAACTCACTCCGTCGCGTGGATTCGATCTTACGACTGCAGGTCTTCTGACCTTGCAGCACAGAGGCTTCTGCAGTTTAACCTGCAGCGCCACCACGTCCCTAAATATAGTTAGTTTAGGTAAATAAAATCTGCTGGTGGGGAAAAAAATCTGATAGCAACATTTCTATTAATGTTGTTTCCACCAGATCAAGGGGAGTTTTGTTTTGCAGTGTTTCACGCTTAGTATAACATCTAAGTGATCAGAATAAGACCAGCATCTCATATCCAAAATTGCTGGACTGAGTTGGGTAGAGAAATTATACTATATATTTGCCTACAGAAATGAAATTGTTATGAGAACCCTTATCCAGATCTTATCAAATACTGCTATAGTGTTACCCATTTTACAAAAGGAAATGTTTCTACATTCAGACCTTGAAACAGAGAACCTCCCCCCATCTTGCTGTTTTGAAATGCAAACTTCCCAACCTCTAGCTGCATTAACACAAGCTGCTGTTGCCCTTTGCATTTGTCAGAATTCAGAGAAGTAAAAATGCTCATTTTGCCTCTTGTCTTTCATGCAAATTCCTTTTTCTCAGGGGACTTCATCAAGGTGTGTGTGTGTGTGTGTGTGTGTGTGTGTGTGTGTGTGTGTGTGGTGGGAGGCAGTTCTGTGCAATCATCAATCCTCCCTGTTTATCCCCTGAGTCTGCAGAATCTTCTCAAAGGACAAGTGGAATGATATGCTAATATCACGTTAGCTTCTTCATTATGCGGTTTGCTTGATTCTCTTTGATTAATAGGAGTATTGTTAGAAACTGGGGTGGGGGGGAGACACACTGAGTTAACTATGTACTCAGGCAATGAAAACAGCGCGTCTAGAGGAACAGACATCACACATTTATCTTATTTATAGTTGCTCTGTTCCTTAAAGACATTGTGCATAATGGATAGGATCAAGTGAAATCTAAAAACAGCATGGGTCTGTCTTTTGATCAGAGGGGGGGGGGGGATGCAAGAAGGCGGAGAAAGAAAGAATAGGCAGGAATCTTTCTCCCAGCTGCCACATTAGCTCTGGCAATCAAACATCATTTCTCCATATGCAAATAATGAGCACCTGTTTCCTTTTCATTGCTATCTTTTATCTATGTGACTTGATGCTGGAGGGGCACAAGTTCATTCCCATGCAGTAGTCTATCAAGCACAGCTGCAGATATATTGGATTACAATACCCATCATCCTTCAGGCAGTTTGTGATGGTAGAAATTAAGAGCTAACACATCCAAAGAGCAGCACGCTGAGGAAAGGCATCTATACAAGACTCAAGTGCTATAAGATAATTATCTAATAATAATTGTGTGCTGTGAAGTCATTTCTGACCTATGGTGACCCTTTTCAGGCTTTTCCAGGTAGAGAATACTCAGAGGAGTTCTACCATTCCCTTCTTCTGGGGCTGGGGTGTGTCTTAGGATGTGTGCATCTTGCCCAAGGCCACACATGCTGGGTCTATATGCAGGAGGCACATACTGGAAAATTAAGCTCCCAACTGTTGGCTCCACAGACAGATACCTAAACCACTGAGCTATCCAGCCAGCTATACATTTCTAAGGGTTAAAAAAAGAGAGATGCAATGCAGATATATTAGTTCACCTTATTTTCTCCCCCTCCCCCAACATCTCTGCCATTATACCTTGGTTGGGTTCGGACAGTAAGGATGCCCTTGGACTTAGGAAAGGCATGTGGCAATATTTGTTGCTGCTGCTCAGGCTGCCAAACAACTTGAGCTGGCTCTGTCTACATTTCCTAGCACAGAGAGAACATGCAGAAGTAATGAATTAATTCAGAGCAAACATTCTAGTCTGGTTCCAAATGAGCTTAAAACCATGTATGGAAGATGTCCGTTCAATGCCCCAACAGAATGCTAACTGCATTACAAAGGAAAGGCAAACAGAGAGTTTGATCCCTGGTAATAAATAAATAAATGCTCAGAACAGCCTAATTTTCCAGGCCATCTGACCAAATATACATGAGACAATATTCTCTGGAACAGCTCCATCTTTTCTGCTTATCTCCTTGGTCTTTAGAGTGCTTTACTTGTGTTTTTAATCAGGGGTCCCCAACCTTCGGACTGCAGACTGGTCCCGGTCCGTGGCTTTGGAATGACTGGGCCGCCAAGACAGATTTTCGAGGGCCGAAGGAATGTGTGCACTCCCTCCCGCACGCAAGCACGCACACGTGTGCATGCACGCACACCCGCCCACCCCTGCACGAATTTAGACAACAGACCTTCTACCCCTTTCTGTTTGCCATCAGTGACTCTAAACAACAACAGTACTGTTTAAGTTACTATCACTCCAGTAAGGACAAAACTCTTAATGTGACTGAATGTCATCCCTTTTCTCTTTTTGAATTCTGTCCATAAGTTCAGAAGGCATGTCGATTATTCCATGTTTGGGACTAGGGCTAGCAAGTCTTAGCTTGCTGGCCAAAGTCTTTGGGAATTGCTAGGCTTTCCCTAGGCAGGGAAGAAAATCCCAGGATGAGCAGTGGTGAAGGAGGGAAAAGTTTGGTTTTTGTGTGTGAAGTGGCTTGGGCACCTGTCTCCACCCAATCCCATTTGATATGCTGGTTTAAAGTAAAGGTGTTTGTATGTGTGGTACACTTGGGTAACATTGGCACAAACAAAAGCCAGGAATGAGGGGAGGACTATGGCAAGAAGGCTAATGGGTGCATGCAGAAGAGTGCAGTAGTCACAATGTATAGCCTCTGGCAGTGGCAATAGAGGGCTCATGGAGGGGGACCTCCCCATGGGCTGGGTGGGGTAAGCCTTCCACAAGCCCCAGTGGCAGTGCAGAGCTGGTCACTGTGCAGGATGCACATTCTAGCAGAAATGGCAGATGTCCTGTTGCTCTATGGCACATTTTGTTACCTGCTGAGACACCACACACAGAGAGAGATCTTCTGGTTTGGGATTGCCATATTAACAAGGTCTTACCTGGGTTCAGGGCCATTTATTCAAATCCCTCTTATGCCTATTGCTGGCTCAAGCTTAGTTCTCACCCTCTCCCAAACCCTTGCCAACATGGCCCCTGCCCTACACTTGGACCCAGAAAACACAGGGAATAGGATGCTGCTGACCTGGCGATTCTATTTGGCACCTGAAATTGATCAATAATTTCCCCACAGGCAAAAACCAGGGCAAAAGTCTTTTGTCCATAGTGCAAGCTTCCCACGGATGGAAGATCTCCTTCCATCTGTCCCCAGGACGTTTCCAATCCAGTGGGGAAATCCACCAACAGAAGAGAGAAAGTGATCTTTGTTCTTTCCTTTCTTCACGTGCAGAGCCTATGGCCTCTGAAAATCTCCCCCAGACGTTGGGGGATCTCTGGAGCCATGGGATAGGTTTGCAGTGGGGCCTGCAAAGAAAGCAGACAATCATCCTCATTCTCCCTCTTTCACACACAGACCCTGGGGGAGCACTCTTGGTGGCACTCTGTTTGAAGCCTGTTTCCACTGGTAAAATAAAATCCTTAAAATATTAGAAAAACAACAGAAAGATTTACTTTGTTTTAAAATGGGTACTGCAAGAATCCAAACCTGTGAATGTGAAAATATATGTTTTTGCCTTAGCTGTTTAGAACTTATTTATTTCTTGTCCTCTTATTTTCCTACTTGCATGTAAATAGGCCTGCTTTTAGAGCTGTGACTCCCATAAGAAAACTGAGGTGATATCATCCTGTATGATGCCACTGTCACCATCTTGTCACTGCATGCTACAGCTTGTCACTGGGTGAAAACAAGCATACTTTTAGGGATGTGTAAAGAGTTTGGTCTGGTGAATTCTGAGAGGAATCCACTTGATCTAGACCTCCTTAACTAAAATGTAGATTGCGACTCAGTTCTCCACTAGCTTTTGCACTTTCTAAATGTTCCAGCATAAGTCTTGGCTCAAAAGATCCATCAACATATTTTTTTTAATGCCTCTTTTGTGAGAAAATACCTAGAAATGTGGATTTTGACACAAAATGCAATTAGGGACAACACATTTTGGAATATTCAAATCACATTTTTTTCAGTTTTTAATGCAATTTTTTCAGATTAATGAAGAAATTGACATATGTGACTACCTCTTAAAAAGCAGCATAACAAAGCCCATAATTAGATTAATTTGTTCATTGGTGCAAACTTTCCTTGTGTGGCAGAAATATTTTTAACACATATTCTCTACCAAAAATCAAATGCATTGAATTACAAGAGACATCTTTAGATTTTTGCCACTTCAGCAGAATGTTATGTGACCATCTCCCATCACGTATGTCTGTCTGTGCTTCACCTATGCCACAAAGATGGGCTGTTGTAGCTCTCCAAATATTGTTGGACTGTCCCAGGCCAATGATGAGAGACCATAGGAGTGTCAGTTCAACAGGACTGGGAGGGCTACAAGCTGCACATTCTTGCTATAATACTACAGCATATCTAGTTAGCCAATTCACTCCCAACACAGCATTTCAGTAGTGGGTTCAAAGAACTGAGCTGAAACATAGGCTTTATCAGTATCTACATTTTAAAAACACAGTCCTCTCCACATCACCTTTGCTCAGGCAGACAGCTTTCAGATGGCAGAACATCCTATAGCACAGTGGTTCTCAACCTTGGGTCCCCAGATGTTCTTGGACTACAACTCTTAGCTGGGAGCACTTCTGCGAGTTTTAGTTCAAGAACATCTGGAGACCCAAGGTTGGGAACTGTTATTCTAATTGATGCATCAGAAGATCTTGGTGCACATTTTGACAGAAATCAAATTAAACCCATCCTACTAAGACTCAGGTATGTTTCTTCCATGTGAGAAACATAAAGCATCTCAGAAACTTCAGGTTACCTGGAAGGATATCCAACTAGATCACTGTTTTGCCCCAAATACATAGGTGTTACTTTGGATCAATATCCTTGAAAGCTATCATGAACCATATGGGACACACAGCCACAAACACTAAGCACTACAACCTTGGCCCTATGCTACTCTGCAGATTAATACACCATCCTGATGTGGTTTAGTTCAGCCCATGCAAAACAGGTAAACATAGCACAGCACTTAATGAAAGCTGTAGAATCATTACTGGATGCCTGAAGCCAATCCCTGTTGAGAAAATCAATTACCAAGCAGGCGTTGTACCCAGTGACATATGGAGATAAGTAATAGTAATAGTAAAAGACTCAAAGCCTCTATATCACATGCCCATCTACTCTTTGGCTACCATTCCACTCTTGCCAGATTAAAATGAAGGAATTTTTCCCCAAGAATATCTGTGAATCTTGAAGGGACAGCAGAGAATGCCAGGACTATAATGTGTGTGTGTGTGAGAGAGAGAGAGAACTGCCAATCTCTTAAAATGGATGGATGCCCAGGAAAGCTAGCCCTTGATCGCATGGAGAACTGGATTACTTGGAAGTCATTTTATAGACTACGGCCTGGAGTTGGCAGAACTGAGGTGAATCTAAGAAAATTGGGATTTTACACTGACACAGTCCTTTGTAAATGCAAAGAAGAATCAACTTCACACCTATGTCAGTGTATTCTGTGCCCTATGACATGTATTATGTAAGTTTTAATCTTAGCTGTCCAAAATGCTTTTGTTGATGTTCCCCATTACTGGGTGAAAATTATTTGATATAATTATTAATTGTAGTGTGGTGCTTCTGACATGAACAAATTAAGGAAGACTAGTTCAGTACAAGTAATCCATATCTAGAAGGAAAACATCTCATTGTATTTAATGGGCTTAACCCTGGGTAAGTGGAGTTGGTTTTTCTTCAGGAAATAAAAATATGGAGCTAATGACTTCAGTTTTGGTGGGCTGTTGGTTAAAGTACATGCAAAGTTAATGTGCCCATATTTTGAGTGAGGAATGGGTGTGTGTGTGTTCTGAATGTCCTTGTCTTGCAGGTAAAGCTATATTTAGAGATGGGCATGAACTGAACCTTTAACCAGAAAAACCAACAAATTCAGCTGGTTTGTGGTTTGTTTCACAAACCAGTTTGAGGATCTTCTTTTGCCAAAGCAAAATGAAGCACCAAATTTCTTTCCCCTTGGGACTTCATTTTGTTTGGCAAAAGAGGATGCCTACCCTCCCCCTTCCCACTACCCCCATTGCCTCCCTACTTGGTCCTGCCGCCACCACCTCCTCTTCCACTGCTGCCATCCTCAGAGACAGCGGGCCTGGCCTCCCTTCCCGGAACCGGCCTACCGCCTCTGCACATGTGGCTGCCTATCAGCTGATAGGCAGGCACATGTGCAGAGACATTGGGCCCACCTTTGAGGTGCCTGCCTGCTGCCTTTGCACATGCACCCACCTATCAGCTGGGCAGTGGGCCCATGTGCAGAGGCAGTAGGCCGACACCAAGAAGGGAGGCTGGGCCTGCTGCCTCTGAAGATGGCTGCAGTGGTAGTGGAGAAGGAGAAGGCAGCGGCAGGACCAGGTCAGGAGGTGATGGGGGAAGTGGGAAGGGAGTGAGCAGGTGGCAGAGAGGAGGAGCAGGTAGGTTCCCCCCATGCATGAACTGGAAAAATGAACCAGAAACCGGTTCATTTTCCTGGGGATTCATGGCAGTTCGTGGGTCGTGGTTAGTGCTCATCTCTAGCTATATCCATAACTTTTTACTTTAAACTAAGGGACCTTTTTCCTCTTTGAGGGATTTTATTGCTTTTTGAAATATAGAAATATATAGACATTTATGTCGGGAAAAGAAAGTCTGTTTTTACTGGGGGGGGGGGACTTAAAGAGACAAAAAATAAAAATCATTGTATTAATAAAGAGAGCAGCAGTCAACAGCAGCACAACACATTGAAATCACTATATAAAGCAGACCAAATGTTCCCAACCAGTTCTAGCTCTAAGAAGTCACCCCCCATTCACAAAGGAGAGGGAGTTGCCATTTAAATTTATCTGTTAAAGAGACAAACCCTACATACAGTAAAGTATTACTTGCAAGTCTTTACCCCATAGGATATTGGAGTATTGCTCAAATATTTCCATCAGGAAACACGTTCCAGGATCAAATGTATTAACTAAAATTCAGTGCTATCCAAGGAGGGGAGAGAGTTGAAAACCGCAATTTTCATTCCATACTTGCAACTCTACATTGTCCACATGGGTAAAAGTCCAAAGCATCCCTCTGTTGGAGGAATTGGGAATTTGGTTATTCCCTTTGTAGTGCTGCAAAAAGTGTGGAGAGCAATGCCCAGTTTCAGCACTCCCTTTGGAAAATGAAAAATTATCAGTCTGGATAATTCTTGGTTAGAGATGGGCACAAAGCACTTTGTGCCATGTTGTCTAAGTTGTCTATGCAGCACCACAAGTGGCACAGGTTCACTTTCCTCACCCCCACCCTGGCCAGCTCCCCTACTGATCTGCCAGAGCGCACTGCTCTTTCCCTCCACGTTGCGCAATCTTCCATTCTGGTAGGAGCACAGACTTCCCTTCTCCGCCTCCTCCAGCAGCTGTCCCCTCAGATAAGGAGGCAGAGCAGGGATTCTTGCAGTGCTGTCTGAGAGTGAGCAGCTGCCGGAAGAGGCAGAGAAGGGAAGTCCATGCTCCTGACAAAATAGAAGATCATGTGACAAAGAGGGAAGGAGCAATGTGTGCTCGCAGGTCAGTGGGGGAGCTGACCAGGGTGGGTGAGGAAAGTGAACACGTGGCACCTGTGGTGCTGGACTGAGGACTTGGATAACATGGCAAAAAGTGCTTCATGCCCATCTCTATTCCTGGTTAAATGCAACAAAAAACTTTTACTTACAGTTCATAACTTTGTTTTATATATATATAGCATGAAGCTGCATTGCCACACATTTACCTTTGAAGAAGAGAAAATGGAGGAGGAAGGAAAGGTGGCTAACAGAGGAAGCAACCAAAAGGATGGAGAAGTCTCACGGGCTCTGGGGCATGTAGGGGGAGGACTCTATGTTAATAGCAGGTTCAGAGCATGCTGTCCTCTGACAACAAGTGTTAAAAAGAGAAACATGCAAGATTACATTTTCTAACAATATAATGCTTCCACAAGATTACAGGATTTACAGGGAGAACTGCAGCACTAATGGATAATAGCTGTAATTAAAAAGGCTGCCAAAATGGATTTTTTAAAATAAAGAGCATAGACCCACAATCCCTTTCAATAGGGGAGAAAACATTGAAACCTGTCATCAAACCTAAGTATGCAGTTAACAGACTCAATATAAATTAGAAGAGGATAGAAAGTAGATTGTGATGATTTTCAGGAGACGGGCAAAGATTTCTAGCTCCAAAGTGTCTAACAATAGCAACAAGCATAAGCCTTCCCACTCCCAGCCCAAATTAGATGGCTTGTATGAACGAATGTGATTCTGCACATTCCTGTTTATATTTCCCAGAAACATTACTTTGCATCTCACTCCAGCTGGAGGGGCTAAGTTCCAGTATAAAAATTTAAAATATTTTTTAAAACCACACAACTCTGAGATCAGCTTCCCTTGACCTATATTATTTCCATGTCAGCTTCAAGACCAGTGTGACAGCAAGTTGGATTTGTATGTAAGGAAGTGGTTCCAAAGCACTTTTTTCCCCCCTGAAAAGCAAATATAACTGACTGACCTACTGTTCAGCAAGGGCAATCCCTGCAGCTGACATTACATAACATGCCCTCCTTCCTGGTGTCACTTTTGACTCTATTTGACAGTCAGGTGGATTTTTAAAAGGAAGTTACACTGCACAGGTCAGGTGACAGAACACAGTGGAGATAACAATGCACACTTCATGTGAAACAATCACTATCTTGTTTAAAAAGAGGTTTCTTTGGGGAACCAGGAAACAAAAATTATTGTTTTCATGGACGTGCCAAAGCAAAGTGGTACAAAAACATAAACTCAGCATTCAACATTAAGAAACACATACGGCTGAAAATTTGTAGAACTGCCTTTCTTTAAAGGGTTTTAAAACCTTTTCAAAAGAAAAAAGGAAATCGAAATCCTTAAAAAGAGCTGCTTACAATTACATTCCATTGCCAAAATCTGCTCAAGACTGTGTTTTAGAATGCTGATGCATTTAGTAATATGCAATTAAGAAACAGTGACTTGGCAATAGAGAAAAGTACTTTTCAAAATCTATACAGAATAAAGTAGTCACAATGTTTTCTTTTGTTTTCATCTCTGTCCAAGCAAAGATTGTACAACATTTGGTAATTCCCTTTATGAATACTTAAGGTGTGACATGAAGTATTTAGCCCCTTCTGCCAGCAGATCTCAGAGATCTGCCCACAGAGCAGGCTCCTGCTAGAACTTGGCCAGCACATGAATAGTTCTAAATCTGGGAATGATTTGAATTCAGCACATGTTCAGGGGCCTAGTTTCATCTCAGAGAATCATAGAATAATGAAGTTGGAAGGGCCATCGAGGCCTTTTGAGTACAACCCCCTGCTCAATGCAGGAATCCAAATCAAAGCAGATCTGACAGATGGGTGTCTAAATTTATCCTGAATGCCTCCAGCATTGGAGTACTCACAACCTCCTGAGGTAATTGATTCCATTGTCATACTACTCTAACATTTAAGAAGTGTTTCCTGATATTCAGCCTAAATCTGGCTTCCTGTAGTTCAGCAGTTCTTAACCAGGGGTGCAAGAAAGCATTTCTAGTAGTGCGAGTGGTAACAATTGTTTTTTTTTTAATTTCTAGATTTATAATATAAAATTTAAAGCTGCCTCTATATAAATTTGACTTCACTGAACTAGGTACTCACAGTTGATGAGTTCATTCAAGTGATGACAGTTCCCTCCTGTCATCACTTGAATATTTTTTTCCCATCTTGAACTATATTACTATTGTTGTTTTTTATTTTATTATATTGTTTTTATTTTGTTTATTATTGTTAGCGGCCCAGAGTAGACTTCGGTCTAGATGGGCGGGGTGTAAATTTAATAAATAAATAAATAAATAAATAAGTACGTACATACTGGCAAATGCTATGACCAGATGCTACGACTATATGATCCCCACTACCACCCACCCTGCATTTGTCACTGTGCATGCACTTGCCAGTACCATGATAAATTGCTCTAAGCATGTGCTTCGTTGTGCACAAACATTAATGAAGCAGGCCAATGCACAAGAGAATGCTAATTTTCTTTGTTTTCAGTAAGAATTATAATTAATTTTTGCTTACATGTTATTTTATAATTTATTTAAAATGTGTAGTTACAATAATGTGTGAATATTACTTTATTATTTGTAGTAACCCTTGCCATGTCAAAAAGACGCCAATGGAAAGACAATTATGTTGCTAATGGATTCACTTTACAACAGAGGACAGTACCCAAAGACCACAATGCATTTTATGCTGCAAGATATTTTCAAACTCTAATCTCAAACCGTTGAAGATGTTAGAACATTTCAACAATCAGCATGGTGGTGAAGCTGCAGGACATACACTTAACATCTTGAAGTCTAAGAAGGCACGATTTGATACCAGCAGTACTATCACAAAATTTGACTTTGCAGCAGTTCAGAAGCCTGTGCTAGAAGCTTCTTATCAGGTGGCACATCTCTGCTAGAAAAAAAGCCTCATACAATAGCTGAGGAATTGGTAGAACCGTGTGCATTGGAAATTGCGAAAACTGTATTAGGTTCTGAAGCACATGAGAAAATTCAGCAGATTCCACTATCAAGTGAAGTGATTAAATCGTGCTTTCAAGATATCAATCAGGATATTTTACTGCAAGTAGTACAAGATATTAAAGCCGGTCCTCTGAAAGTGAGTATTCGATTGGACAAATCAACTGATGTTGATAATTGCAGTCAGCTTTTAGTATTTGTGTGATACATAAAGGAAAAGGAAATTTTGGAAGAATTTTTATTTTGTGCCATTGAAAACTGGCATTGATGGCAAAAGGAACTGATGTTTTCAATCTCATTAAAGACTCTCTCTTTTTTTGAAACATCAAATACCAATGGATGTAATAGTCTCAATTTGCACTGATGGTGCCCTTGCAAAGTTAGGCAAAAATTCTGGATTTTTTGCATATATGAAGAAAGAAGTACCGCAAGTTACAATAACACATTGCATGTTGCACTGCCATGCATGTGCATTGAAAACTTTGCCAGAGGAATTAAAACACTTAGCTACTGCAGTAAATGTAGTAATTTACATCCAAGGGCGGGTGCTTAATCATCGTATCTTTCATCCTTTTTTCGAAGAAATTGGTGCTGACCATACTGTGCTTCTTTATCACACTGATGTAAGGCGGCTCTCCAAGGGATGTATGCTAAGCAGGTTTTTGAAATACAAGAGGAAATTATTCAGTTTTTTACTAACCAAAATTGTAATTTAGTTAAAGACTTTGAGAGAAGAGATGCAATATTTCGACTTGCCTACATAGCAGATATATTCACTCACCTGGATGAATTAAATATATCAACGCAAGGACATGGTGAAAACATAACAGCTACTGAAAGATTATCTGATTTTTATTGAAAAACTAAAACTCTGGATACGTTGAGTTGAAAATGGTAATTTTTGCAAACTTTCCCTTCCTTGATGAAATTGTTCTGGAAAACGAGAAAATCACAATTTAACCTGAACTTATAATACGTTTGCAACAACTGAGTGAATCTTTTCATGGATATTTTTCCATGAGAGATATTGGCAAAGAGCAGAGATGGATACTGGATCCATTTCTTTTTGGCCTTAATTCTATAGACAGTGGTAATATAAAAAAATACAATCTTATTGAAATACGGGCCAATGCACGTATTCAAATGGAATTTGAAAAATTGGACTTAGACTAATTCTGGTGTGCTCAGTTAGAACCCTTTCCACAATTGGCAAAGGCAGCATTGCAGACATTTCTACCATTTGCTACCACCTATCTGTGTAAAATGGGTTTTCATCACTTTTGCATATAAAAACAAAAACCAGAAATCGCTTAAATGCAAGTGATGACATACGCATAGCTTTTTCAAAAAAGGAACGCCGCTTTCAAAATATTATTAAGAATAAACAATAACAAATCAGCCACTGAAAATTGAGACATTATTTTAATTTTATGTCAATACATATATGTGTATCTGTTTTAAAGTAAATAAATTGTTTTTCTATAAATGTAATTTTCTAACAAATAAATTGGAACACATTTTTCAAGGGGGTGTGAGAATGTATTTTGAGATTCAATGGGGTGCTGACCACTAAAAGGTTAAGAACCTCTGCTGTAGCTTGAGAAAACTCATCAAACCATTCTCGCTGGCCTGTTAGCTTAGTAATTCTTTGCCTTTCCATTATTCCAATGTTACATAGCTATCTACAATTGTTTTTCTACAGATATCCCTGCCTCTTTGTCTGCAGCCACCTTAACCTGCTGGGAGGGATAAACCATGCTGACTAAAAGGTACATTTTACTGCCATATATAGCCAGTGTACATGTATTCTAATTCTTATAGTACACAGTTATGCCACAGAACAGGCACGTAAGGTGATCTTTGACATTCTGTATCTCTCAATTTACATAATGAGCACAAAGTGTTGTGTTCTACCAAAAATACATAGTGAACATATATAACAGTGTCAGTTTTGATGCTTCATGAATTCACACTCCTCTGCATGTGTGTGTGAGCTGTTTTTTTTCCTAATCTGGGCCATCTCTAAGTAACACTATGCATTCTAGTTTTTACCTGTCTAATCAGTAAGAAAAGGCATCGTTTCCTATGCAAGAGATGCTCAAGGAAGAACAGAGCCCATTCATGAAAGCAAAGAATCAGTCAAAAAACTTTTAAATGTTAAAAGCTAAGGAAAGAAAGCACATCTGAGGAACTAGAACGGAAGCCTCTGCTGTCTTAAACTCAGTGGAATTTAAGAATGGTAGTAGCCCTAAGCTCCCTCGTAGATGCACACCTTAGCATGGTGAGGGTGTTGGAATGTGTCAGAGGAGTCAAGAGCAATACCATCAGGAGGCTAGACTCTGTTATGAGCCTGGACTCCTAGCAGGGTGGAATTGTCAAAACTGAGATACCAGACTAGGGGGGAGTCCACACTGGCATATAGATATGATATGTGGATTGCTGAGGGCATGATTTGGATCAGAAAAAAAAAGTATTATATAAATCATGTAAGTAGAAACATCTGCATGTGTTTCTACTTAAATCAAGCCATACTTCCCTATTAAGAGCAGTCACACACCTTTTTTAGCCCAGCAGTAGGGCATGTGTTCTTTTTGGCATGCTCGTCATTTAGAGGGGAGCTAGGAACCTCCAACAGCCTCAGCTTCCAACTTGCCACCATGGCTGCAGATTCTGAGGGAGGAAGAGAGAGAAAGTGGTGGTGGGAAGAATGAGGGAAGGGAAACAGAGGGGGAGGGAGAAAATAGCATGGCACCAAAAAAAGGAGAGAGGAGTGAGGTTAAAAAAAATTCACTTCCCCTGACCCTCTATAGACGATCAGGGGAAGCACTTACTTGACAGCTGATTGGGCTACAAGGGGTCATTTGCTGTTCAGAGGAGGAGCATGCCAAATGGCACATTGCTCCTCCTCCCAATCTCAACAGACCTTTTGTAGCCCGATCCAGCCCTCACTCAAAACTGCTGATCTGGACAAGCCCTAAGATGCACCCACCCTCTTCAGGGGTAAAAATCACATCAGCAGAAGAGAATGGATAGCTCCAATGGTGATGGAAGTGGAGAAATTCCTAAAGACCAGCTACTGGGCACCAGCAGTAGTGGAAGGTAACACTAGTGGAAGGAAGATCTTTCACAGGCAATGGTAGCAGTTCTCAAGCTAACTTTTGTTAGTGCTAAGTGGAACAAGGCAGTGGAATAAGGCAATCCATTTTTTAAATGGATTGTTGTGCTCTGTTGTTTTCAAATGTGATTTTAGTTTTGATTTTTACTCCTCTCATTTTTAAGATAATACTTGTTTAATTCCTTTTAAATATTTGTATACATACTGTTTTTAGCTTTTAAATATTGTATTTTAATTGTTGTAAGCCAGCTTGGGTCCTTTTAAAGAGAAAGGCAGGGTAAAACTATTTTTAATTAATTAATTAAATGGTCAACCCACTCCTGAATATTTCATATCTTGAAAACCATAAGATGAGGAAGTCTGAAATGAAATGAAAGATCGTGCTGGAAGATGGTGCTTAGGCAGCAACTAAGGAAGAGCAAAGGACAAGTATGAATAGCGCTGTTGCTCATGAAGCAGTTAGATTAAACCTAAAAGTATGTCTAGTGGTCAATGTGTCCAGAACTGAAAGGAAAGTCTGATGTTGCACAACACACATGGAATGTGTGAAGTATGAATCAAGGTAAACTTGATTCATACTTCATACATAAAGTGAGAAATGGAATCTTTGAACATTATAGTACATGATGTGAGAAAACTGATACGAACAGGATATTTTAAATCAAACAATTACTATGTGTTTCATTCTAGAAATCAGAAGAAACATTGTGAAGCAAGATATACCACAAGCAGTTAGAGGCAAAAGTCTGACTGAAAAATATCAAGTAGACCTCTTTGAAAATCATAACTATAATTAAAGTCTATGCTCCAATTACAGATGCTGAACAAGAAGAAAGCAGAAACTTATGCAAGTGTCCAGGAGGAAATTGATCACACACAAAAACAGGATGGGCTGATAATGATAAGTGACTGGAATACAAAGTAGGAATCAAAGCAGAACCAAACATAGTTTGGCCTAGGAATCTGAAATGAAGCAGAAAAATGTTTCATAGCACTGTGCAAGGCCAACAACCTCTTTATTGCAAATATCTGCTACAGAAAACAGTACACTGAACAGTCAACAGTACATAAGGGTGTCAGACCCAGAAATTAGGTGCTTAACTCTCTCAAAGAGTCCTGCAAGCAAAAGAATGCACCTAACTAGCCCCGGGCATGAAACCCCATGAGACCAGATACTGCAGGCTGTTCCTGATGTTAGAACAGGAAATCAGAAGGTATAGTAGATCAGATTTGCCCAAGCTGTTGCCTCCAGATATGTTGAACTATAGCTCTTACAATCCCCATCCAGCAGGATCATTGGGGATGATGGGGCTTGCAGTCCAACCCATTTTGCTGTGTTGTGGAAAGCCAGTATAGGCTTAAATATGTTGAATGTAGGAGAGTCCTATTTTGTCTATTGCCTCAGGCAGCAAAATGTCACCAGACAGATGAGATGAATGTCACTCAGAAAAGTAAAGACCTTTTAAATACCTTTACTTGTTTTTCTGTATACAGAGTCCTGGCTACCCCAAGTATGTGTGTGTGTGTTTTTTTAAAATGGACATTTTACTGACCGCTACATATTCCTATTGATCATTTAAAAGATAGTAATAACTCACAATTCAGAAGTCACTACCCAAAACCATTCTTCAAAAGACTCAGTCACTCAGTATCTTTACGCAGTTAAGCAATTGCACATCATTTTTTAAAAAAGAGAAGAAGCTTGACAAGATTGCTGTGTAATAACAGCACATTATCTAGGATCTGGAAGGAGGCATTGCCACATTGCCACAAGCACCCCCTGGACGTGCTCTTCTTTTAGCAAACCGACAGTTTGATGAATGCATCTGGTGATGCTGCTTCTCATGTTTCTGTCTGGTGATAATGAGGCTCTGTGCAGGCCTTCACACATAACCACTGCAGGATGCTTTGGAAACTCTGTAGAATAAATGAGGACTTCAGAAAGGCCACCTCCTTTCAGATCCTTACACAAGATGCTGGTGGTGATAATAATGATCATGGCGGCTGTTATTGATTAATTATGTGTGCATCTATTGCTTGAACCTCAAGCACAAGGGGAAGTATGTAAGCATCCCTTCACTCTAACAGGATCTCCATTACATGTTGATATTTGCACTGGTTACAAGACAGGTAACACAACTGGTCACATGACTAGAAGCCTGCAAGAGTGGGGGTATGTGTGTTATGAGAGTGTGCTTCTGCTCCACATTTGAGCGATTGGATACTGACACTAATTAAGGACCCAGAGCTGAAATTGCTGTGACTCAGTTAGTTCCAAGGAAGTAACTGACAATATGTAGTTTTATAGTTTACTTCAGGATATTTTAGCTTAGTTTGTATGTATTTTATCAGAAGTTAAAATCTACCAAGAAAATCTACCTCAGCAGGAAGAAACCTCAACATGCAAAGGACGGGAAGACCCGGCTGATAGCTCCCTGAGAGGCATAGGTAATTGAGGCAGAGGCTAGCCCCACCAGTTCCTCCAGGAGAGGAGGACAGCTTGAGAGATGAACAACCCCCATGATATCTATGAAAAAACATCAGTCACTCAGAGTGTTGGTGCAGAGGGCACGGCTGAGGCAACATCAGTGTCTCCAAAGTCAATCACATGTAATAGATAATTTGGAGAGCCAGCTGGAGAAGGAGGGAACCCTCAGCAAGGTCAATAAATCCAGTTATCCCAACCAGACCAAAACCGCTAGAAGCAACGAACCTATTTGGCTTTGATGTCTGCTGTACCATGCCATGCCTTATGTCTGCCAGAACCTCTGCCAAACAACCTGACTTGTTTATGACTTTTCTTCTGTCTACTCTCTGAGTGACTGGTTGCCTGGAGTGTAAGTAATTTTAGGGACTCCCTTTTGTGACTGTGACTACTCTATCCACGCCCCATGGAACTGTTTTGCAACAGCTCTTGTTTTGACCCTGAGCCTGGCTTTGACTCCTCATAACTCTTGTGTGCTAACACTTGCTGCTGCCTTCAAACATGACATTGTGCCTGGGCTGCTGACACTACCCTTGCTAAGACCTGTCTTGTGGATTGACACAAGAAACAACATTGCTGGGGTCACGCTGGACCATGGGCCTTCAGCCTTGCACAAAGCTATATTCCAAGTATGGTTGTGCTGAGAGTGTTTTAGGAAGTCCATTGCAGACAGGGCCAGAACAAGGCATCCTGCTGCTTTAGACAAAAGAGAAGATGGTGCCTCTCCCATTCCACTTGCAGAAGCCAGGTAGACTTGCGACTAAAACTTCAGTACTGATGATGGTGGAGCCCCTTATCCTTCACAACCCCCATGGACAGGAGAGCAAGGCATGCACAGCAAACTGTCTGGAATACAGTCCTCTGTCTTCCAACAGAATGGGTAGGAGTTGCTGTTCTCCAGTAGAAAGGGGGCTAGCACTTCTGCCCCCACTGCATCACTGAATATCTTTGGCCTGAGGCAACCCCTTCACTCTGCCTAATGGTAGAGCTGGCTCTGATTCCAAAAAGCAGCTCTGCTGTCTGTGAAAAGGCAGAAAGCCAGGCTCCTAGCCCATTGTGCCAAGACTGGCCAGTCCAGAAGCTTCAATTTGCCACAAAATTCATGCTTTGCATTTGTTTGCTTGATTTGTTGTGTTTCCTTCACTGTCTTTCTCCATGGACACACACAAAGCAACCTACGAGTTTTACTGAGGCAGCCTGTCGCAATGACTGACAGTGGCAGCTTCCAAACAGGAGGCTTCTGACAAGACAAATCATCACCCGCCTGCTGTAAGCTGTAGGCAGAACAACAGTTGATCAAACATATTGTGCTTGGGATGCCGAGCTGGCTACGTTCTGTCCGCACCAAGTGTGTGTGACATAGCTGCTGTTGGCAGATCTAAAAAAGTGTTTCATATTTGATCGAGAACACATGTGACATCTCAAACACACAGTTCCACACTCTTTTCCTCCAGCATTTTGAGGGTTGCACCCTTCCATTCCCACCATGGACAAAGATGTGGCCTCACTGACTTGGATGGGAGAAGGAAGCTGCACTCTTGAAAGTGAAAGGAGCAAAAGCCCAGCCCTTCCAAGTATCCTTCGGAGAACAGGCTCTTTACTGGGGGGTGGGCTTTGCTGCAGAACAGCCATCTAGGGCTTTCCCACCCACTAAAGTTTGTGGCAACTGTTACAGAGTTTTTAACTTCTGATAAAATTCTCCTTTTGCTATGCAGTAGAAGTACACGTCCCCCAAATGGTCCACCCCATTCTCATTAACTGCCACCTAAAGTCTCAATACCTCACTCTGAGACATTTGCAGGAGAAAGAAGAGAAAGCATTTCTTTTCTTGCAGTTGCTTGAAATCACAGAATTGTGCATGCGGCTTTCTTTACTGCACACATATTAACAATCAACTGAAGAGATCAACAGCAAACAAACAACTGCTTCCAACCAAGGGGGGGGAAGGGAAAAAGAACACTCAGCAGAGAGGTGAGGCTCTTTTTGAATGCAAAGGCTGGAAGGAACAATTGTTTAGTGCTGGATGGATATACAATCTCCTCAGCCCCGAAAAGCCCCTCCCACTCACTCAAACTACAGATGGCATGCAAGGTTGCAAATAAAACGTCAACAGCAACTGCTATGTAAAAGAATAGGGACCTAAAACTGAACCTAAATGGAAAGTTCAGCTACACCTGCTGAGTCTACACTTCTCATCCTTTGTTCTTACAAAATAAAGTTGGGAAAACACTTGATAAAAACCATTGGGTGATGGGCATATGATGCAGTTTCCTGTAAAAAAAAAGCAGCATGGCAATTCCATAGTTAGCACCTATTTTAAAAATACTTGTTCCTTTGGGGGTATTATTTAGCAGGAAAATGGCTGGTTTTAAGGTATCATGGAAAACTGTTCTTTAATCGCCTTCCCTGTGAACATAGGCAACATGCTGGGGATCTCTCTTGAGCTTGGGAAAGTTGGGTTGAGGTCACCACAGAGCTGGAGCCCTTGGGCCAGTCACACTGTGGGAATAAAGCGCGGAGGGTGGAGAGCCAGTATACCACCATGTGGTCTTGAGAGTAAAGGCAGGATATAAATCTTAGTATTGGCAAAGCAGCTACCATGTTCTCTAGACTCACAAAGAGAGTATGGCTCAATAAGAAGCTGATGACATATACCAAGATCCAGGTCTATAGAGCCTGTGTCCTGAGCACACTCCTGTACTGCAGTGAGTCCTGGACCCTTTGTGCACGGCAGGAGAGGAAGCTGAACACCTTCCATATGCGTTGCCTCCGACGCATTTTTGGTATCACCTGGCAGGACAAAGTTCCAAATTAGTCCTAGAACGAGCTGGAATTTTTAGCATGTATACATTACTGAAACAGTGACGTCTACGTTGGCTTGGGCATGTCGTGAGAATGGCTGATGGTCGGATTCCAAAAGATCTCCTGTATGGAGAATTAGTGCAGGGAAATCGCCCCAGAGGGAGACCACAGCTGCGATACAAGGACATCTGCAAGCGGGATCTGAAGGCCTTAGGAATGGACCTCAACAGATGGGAAACCCTGACATCTGAGCGTTCAGCCTGGAGGCAGGCGTTGCATCACGGCCTCTCCCAATTTGAAGAGACCCTTGTCCAGCAGGCTGAGGCAAAGAGGCAGTCACGAAAGCAGCAAAATCAGGGAGCTGGACAGGGGACAGATTGTATTTGTCTTCAGTGTGGAAGGGATTGTCACTCTCGAATTGGCCTTCTCAGCCACACTAGATGCTGTTCCAAGTCCTCCATACAGAGCACGTTACCATAGTCTTTCGAGACTGAAGGATGCCTAATACTAAATACTAAATCTTAGTAACAAACAGTCAGTTTGATAAATGAAGCCCCTCTGAGAACCATTCCATTTACCAATGCTGTCTGCACTTGACTCAGTTTCCTTACTTTAGCATGAACTTAAAAACAAGAGCAACCAAGTAATAAGCAACAGAAAAAAACAGGATTCAACTTCTGTAAGAGACAACTGTATTTCTATGGTCCAATTGTTTGGAATTTGGCTTTTTGCCTCGAGAACAATCCCTGGAGACCTCTAGTTACTAAGAAATGTGTTTCTTGTTGTCTTATTGCCTACAATGTGGTGTGCCTTTCTGTTTCATAGCTCATTAGGACTCAGAAGCACATGTTTAACAGCACAATTATCACTCTGCATTCACAAGGCATTTAATGGCTCCCAATGCAACCTCTTTGCTCTGATGAAAGGGGAGCTTTGGTGCACCTTTGTGCTGCCTAGGTGGGCCATTATGCAGCTGTGCTTCTTAAACAAACCTCACTGACTCCAGGAGATGAAGGTCTTTGTTGCCACTGCTGTATTACCCTGATATAAACTGGTCCAGCTGCTTTCAAAGGAATGGAATTGCCTCAGCAGGAAAATGGCTCAAACATGGTTTGGAAGCCAAGGAACCAGAAGGAGACTGAGACTTGGGAGGGCAATGATGAAGGAATTAGACAAGATCATCGACTGTAAGGATGTGTCCCTGGAGACTAGGCCAAGATCATCCACATATTGTATTCCTGATAGTTATGAATGGGTGTGAAACCTGGATAGTAAAGAGTGCTGATAAGAAAAAGATTGATTCATTTGAAATATGGTGCTAGAGGAGAGCTTTGTGGATATTCTGGACTGCCAGAAAGATGAACAAGTGGGTCCTAGATCAAATCAAGGCTGAACTATCTCCGGAGGCAAAAATGATGAAACTGGGGCAATCATATTTCAAGCATATCATGATTCGCTGGAAAAGACAATGATGCTGGGAAAAATTAAAGGCAGCAGGAGAAGAGGAAGACCAACTACGAGATGGATTGCCACAGTCTTGAGTTTACAAGAGCTGAGCAGGGCTGCTGAGGACAGGACATTTTGGAGGTCACTCATTTATAGGGTCACCTTAAAGTAGGAGGTGATTTGATAGCACATAATAACAACAGCTTGGAATTAAAGCTGGCTAATATTTTTTAAAACTTAAAGATGAACAATATCACTAAACCAAATGGTGTCACATTGTAAAAAAGGAGCATTAACAATTAATGGGGTGGTAGATTCACCAATCTGTTCTCATAAAGGTCTCAGACAGCGGAGTAACCCTACTTTAATTTGTACCACTACTTTAGGTTGCTGTCTGACACAGAAAATGTTTTGACCTTTCCGGTTATTTGAGGTGTGGGATTGTTTAATTTCTCCTGCCTCTTAGTCTGAGGTTATCTCCTAGAGCACAAAATACATTTTTTAAAAACCTTTTTTTATTTTAAAATTCCCATGAGATTGCAACTTTACACCAAAGAACAAAATGACTTACTGTTGAACTCTTTACTGTTGCTGATCTATGTTGTTGTAGAACATCACACATCGAATCAACCAACCCCTCCCCAAACTGTCAAAACAATCTTGTAACTTTTTTTTTTCATTGAAGGAGTAGAAACAGTTTGGCCTAACAGTAGAATGGAGTGTAAGTGATCAACTTCAGTTTTTGATGCGAACTGGAGACACTGCTCTCCACGATCTGTACGTTTAGTGCTAACCTAGTAGACTGCAAAGAATGAATAAAATTTTAGTGGTAGAATTTGGGGATTTTTTTAAAAAAGAAAGGAAGGACTTGCTGCAAATAAAGACACACAATAAAAAGAAGCACTGATTGTTCTCAAAACTGTAATTTGAAGAGGGCCAAAAACATGGTGGGACAGGGAGTGAGAAGAATGGAGAATAGGGCAGAAAAATCTGAGGAGGAGGAAGAAAAAGGAGAAGGGGAAGGAGGAGAGTGTTTCACAAAAATGTTGCTATTTTCACCCTCTGTGTAGATAGGGCACTGGAACATCCTGGAATAAATTATATTGGATGTGTGAAAGTCCAAACTGAGTGGTGCCATTATGAATCATGAGGAAGTCATGTAGGCATGATGCAACCATACAAGTATCATAAAACAAGATACTTCGAATCACCCACCCCTCAGTGATCTCCCGTAAGATCTCTGTTTTGGTTGGGAAAAAAGAAGTTGCATAAGGCAAGGAACAATATTTTTCCCTGCCTCCCACATGGGGTGGGGGAAAATGAGTGGGCCCTTCCAGGGTCAGGGGCTGCAGTGTGTGTTTCCTGATTTAGATCTAGGCAGCAGAGAACTGGTCGCATCTGCCCTACCAAAATGTGTGTTTCTTCTTCCACTTCTTTTCTTACAAGCTTTTCACAAGTCATGGCTGAAGGTAATGAACTAATGTATTCTCGAAGTCTTTCACGGCGGGGATCTGGTGGTTGTTGTGGGTTTTTCGGGCTCTTTGGCCATGTTCTGAAGGTTGTTCTTCCTCACGTTTCGCCAGTCTCTGTGGCCGGCATCTTCAGAGGACAGGAGTCAGAACTCTGTCTGTGCTCCAGTGCAGTTTGTTTGGATAGTTGAGAATTTATAGCTGTGGGATCAGCTTTTGTCCTTTTCAGGAGATGGGTGATTGTGGTGATCAGCATGTTTTTTGTTGTGGGTGTATTGTTGTGATAAGAGGGAGAGATTATCTGTCACTGTGATTGATGGGTGTCATTAGCTGGTCTTTTGTGTGCAGTGATCACCGATCCTTGTAGCTGGGTAGAGTTCATTGACCTTTTGCAGGCTGTATTTTTCAGTGCTAGGAGCCAGGCTTTGTTGAGTTTTAAACTTTCTTCTTTTTTGTTGAAGCTCTGCTGGTGTTTGTGGATTTCAATGGCTTCCCTGTGCAGTCTAACATAATGATTGCTGGTGTTGTCCAGTACTTCAGTATTTTGAAATAGAATTTCATGTCCAGCTTGTTTTAGAGCATGTTCAAAAAAACCCCACAACCATCGTAATGAACTAAGTTGCTTTGCTGTGTCAAGCGAACCATTCAAATCGCTCCAGAACATCTGTCTGCTGAGATCCAAGACATGCAACAGAGCATCACAGCCTGGCTTCCACATTCCCTTGAGTTTTACGTGATGTACAGCTCTTCAGCTGAGCAAATCCAGGCTGGGACTCAGCAAGACAGAGGGAAGTAGGATGAAATAAAGCAACATAAGGCTTTCCTAACACCTACTCTAGTTTTAAAAACAATTTTACAGTATAATGATCTGCGACCAGATCATCAAGGTTCTCTCTCTGTGTAGATCCCTCTGTCTCTCTTTACCTCTCTCTCTGCTCGTGTGTGTGTGTGAGAGAGAGGGGGGGGGGGAGAGAGAGAGTACATGCAACCTATCATTGCAAAGAGGGGAGCCTCCTTGTTACTAACAGTGTATTATTAATCTACCAGCATTTTTCATTGAATGAAAGGGTTTTGCTGCACAATTCTTTTCTCAGACTTCATTCCCACTCAACAGAAGAACTCTGTAAAATAGATTAGGATCACACAGGACTAGAAGCCTGAGACCTGGGACATGTGATATAGTAAAAAGTAAGAGAGGATACCTACTCATGTTCAGTGTCATCCCTCACCACAAAAGGTTGGTCTACACAGGTAACAAATTACACCCTCTGCACCTTTACCTAGGAATAAGCACCACTGAGTTTGCTTCTGAGTGGACACATAGACAATTAGCCATGATCTCCAAAAGGGCTCAGGCAGTTGCTTGAATAGCCACGATCAGAAAGATATATATATTCATGTCTGTTGAAGCTATGAAATGATACATTATTTCTGGCTTTTATCCTGGAAAAGAATTAATGATATTGTGGATTGTCCTATTTCAAAAGATCCACTGATATATGATTAAACACCTCTGTAAGCATTCACTTTCTCTTGTTTCTAAAGAACTATGACATTGCTTCTGTCCACATGCAGGGAAGGCACGGAGAAGGGACAGCTGCACTCACCTGTCTCCCCTCCAGGACCCTCAGACCCACTTAATGTACTCTCAGGCCCTTACATGTTGATGGAAGGCCTGAAGGGGTAATCTTGGTATACTCATTCAAAAGAACATGCTTAGACTCCTTTGTGGTGTTGAGACATCTCACTGCACAGAATCCATCAATTCTGTTAATCTGAAGTTTGGCTCAACATACAAAAACTCTATCAGCCTTTCACTCCACATCCAAACAAGGTTAGTCTAAGATATTTTACTGCCTGGGGTGAAGGATAAAATGGTTCCATGTGAGAGCTATTTGAATATTTGAAGATGGCTATCATATTACCTCTCAGACCTCTCCTCTCCAGGCTACACATACCCATCTCCCTCAACCAGCTCAATGATATCCTTCTTGAATTTTACTGTCCAGAACTGAGCAAAGTTCTCCAGGTGAAATCTGACCAAAACAGAATAAAGTGGTATTATTACTATTTAAAAGAACACCATGCTTCTGTTGATACAGCCTAGTATTAGGGGGCTTTGGTGTCATGTGATGACACCGTGTCCTCAACCTCACCTGGTCCCAGGATAGGCTGTGTGAGCTCCACAGGTTGGTTCTCTAATGCCTCCCTGTTGTTTTCCCACTATTTTCCACTTGAAATGGCCACTGCAATTTAGCAAATGGTGGGGCTGGCCCTGAGTACAATATTCTGAGACAGTAGTGAAGAGGCATGGGGATGTTGAGTTTGGAGCCAGCAGCATATATGTTTCTAAGCGGGGGGGCGGGGGGGGGGAAGCAAACAAATGAAGAAGCCTTAAGAAATCTTGTGTTAATTATCTGTTCACTGGTGCAAAGGCTCCTCTGGCACCCAGTAGTTAACTAAAGACTGAGATCATTTTATATGGAAAAATGATAATCAAAGACTGGTAGGTTGAGATACATGTAAACCAGAGGCATATATGGGAATTCAGCTCCAGTTTGTAACTTGTGTATTATTATTATTATTATTTATTTGATTTATATCCCGCCCATCTGGTATATTCTACCACTCTGGGCAGCTAAAGACCCTAGATTAAAATGAATGTCAAAAAATTGATTTATTTTGTGCTTATTTATCCTGGACAATTTTATGGCAATATGTGCTCCTAACTGTGGGCTATAAGAGTGGAATGGACTCTGGTAATGGAACCAGATCCTCCTGCTTCTTACAGCCCCGACCATGACTTTAAATATGTTCCAGAAAGTTGGAGGAAGGTCTCCAGAACAGTCTTGGGGATACACAGGACATTCAACAGGGAAAAGAGGAAAATAAACATCTGTTTGATACGAATGGATGTCTGCTAGAGTGACATTGAATGTCTCTTGCTGTCTCTTTCTATTACATTCTATAGAAAAAAATATCTACAGTTGTTCACTTGATGTATCTGCTTTGTAAATAATGGCTTTAGTGTTAGCTGCTTTTAGGGTTTTATCTTTTAAGTATTGTTGGGTTTTAGATCAACCATGCATTTAGTATGATCTTCTGCAGATCATGTGCTTCAGACTGTTTAGGTTGTTTCCTAAAACAACAGTCAATATAATGTGAAAGAGGAATGAAGGTTTAATCTACCTGTTAGGACTTCCACATGATATCTATAACATGAAGGCTATTGTATGCTATGGTCCTAACATGGACAGTGGCTCACAGCAAAGATCACTCATTGTGAGACTCTCTATGCCACTTACAGCCACTGCCAAGAATTGTAAGACAATCTGCTCCATAAGCTGCCTTATGAGTCATGGTCAGTAGGCAGAGCAATGGTCAAAGGCAGTATGTTTGCTGGAGGCCAGATTTGCAAAAGATGAGAATGGCACAAGAGTGAAACCTGGTTCACAACAGTGAAACCTGGTTCCAGCCTGCATTGAGCCATGAAACTCTCTACATGACTTTGGACCAGCCACTCTCTCTTTCTGACCTGCCGTCCAAGGAACTTGTGAGAATAAAAGGGGGACAGCCATGTATACCATATCAATTGAAGGAAACGGAATATAAATGAAACTATAGACAAAACAGAACAAATCAAAACAAAATCAGCCTCCATTATCTAAGACTGCCTGTCAGGCCAACTCCAAATTTAGCAGGTTTTCCTATCTAATAACCTGTCCCTTTATAGCAGAACACTTTAGCAGTGCTTCATAAATAGAGACCCTATTGTTCATCCCCCTTTTTTTGGGGGGGGGGGGGGAAATCCTATAATTAATTTTTTAAAAACCTGTTTTTTTAAAAAGGCCCTTTCTTTTCCTTTTGCCACAGAATACAAACCATATTTTTAAGTCATGCCCAACAGGAGGGAAGCAGATACGTCTGTATGCCAGCTACGGGATTGGCGGGGATGCCAACTGTGGGGTCTTTTTAAATCTTTATCTCTGCTGTTAGCCTGTTGCTGTACTCAGTCTTTTCTGACCAATAGTCAAATGACAAACTTAAAGATGATTTGTAACTCACAGCAGTGCAAACACAGCCAGGCAAATGCTCAGGAATCAGGATGAATGATTGGAAGGTCCCTCAAGTGATTTCTTTGCTTGATAGCTTGGCTGCCTACAAAAGTTGCTACCAGTGGTTTTAGTGATAGGCTGAGGGCGGGGGACAGGGGTGCTGCTGACAGCTTGAGAGAAAAGTCTGAGCTATATTATGGTGGCTGTTGGAAGAGAGAAGAAATGGCATCCAATGGCAACATGGGTATGTACACTCCTTCATGCTTCATTATAAAATCGGACTCCTGCCCTTCAAAACATCCCCCTCCTTAACCCATTATCTGGGACAAATTCATTGATCTCCTCATTAGAACCACTGAAAAAAAAATTTTTTTGATCACCTCTTCACATTCCTCTTAAGAATTAAAACAGGGCTGGGAAACATGTTCTCTGCCAGAAGCTTCCTTCCCTATAGGTAAATCTTTGGAGCCACATGCTGCTGGGAAATGAGGTGCCCCCCTCCCCTATTGCCTTCTGTCCTTTTCTTTTCTTTTTCAACCACCTGAAGCACCCAGACTGCATCTCCTAAATAGTGGAAAGTCTTTTCACAAGGTCTCTCTTACCATTCGGCAGAGAGAGGCAGCTGCCTCAGACAGCAAGTTTGGAGCATCACAAAACAGCAGCGAATTATTAACTATTTTATTTATTCTTATTCTATTTTTGCTGTCAGGAAGAGAAATTAATTGAGAAATTAATGAGATATCAGGCACGAGGTGGAGAGACTGTGGCTCAAAAGGATCATTGGAACATATGTGGATCTCCTGTCCGAAGGTCAAATAATTCTGGCACGACGTAGTAGATTGGTTGGGCAAGTTAACACAGCAAGAGATAGTCCCTAATGAAGCTTTACTGCTGTTTTTGTTATTCACTGAGGAGAATGAAAATTTATCTGATAAAGAGTTGATCGTGAAGGGGCTGTGAGAACTGAAAATTGCCCAAGCTTGGAAAATTGTTCAAGGACTTTCCTTTTGAAAGTGCCTGGATAGAATAGGGATAGTAGCACTGATGGAAAAATTGACAGCTTGTATTAGACTGCTTAGAGGAGAAAGAAAAGAAGATAATTTCATTAAAGGTTGGGACCCTCTGCTGGTTTTTTGGTTTGGAATTAAATAGAGAGGATGACATTTTGAGAAGTCCGCTGAAGTACTGTTCTGGTGCCTTTTCAGCATAATAGAATGCATGTGTTAATGAACTATAGGGATGGTTTGTACTATTTATAGAAATAAATTTATTGTTTTGTATGTGATTGTATGGGTAATTGGGTTATAGGTCTTGTATTATAATCCCTATTATTGTTCTTGTTATTTCCAAGGATTCTCAATAATAGTTAAAGAAGGAGGTGGGAGGAAGAAAGCCTGTAAGATTTTCTGTCAAAGGCTTTTGTCCATTTTGATTTTGCAAAGGGGTGGTGCAAATTTCAGCTGTGCCTCAAGCAGTAAAATGTCTCAGGGGGGCATCCTCCATTTTCACTCAACGACAAGCAGCTAGAACATGGTATGTAGAGAAAACTGTTGGCTAATTGTATTTGCCTTTGTTCTTTTTGACTTGGACTGTTTCAGATCTCGCTGGTACAACTGTATTCTCTCATTAATGTTTTGCAATTGATTTTAAGGAATATTTTATAAGCTGCTGTTGGACAGTTTGATAGGAAAATGTTGCTGAAAACATGTTCCAATAACAAAAAAAAGGAAAGTAAAAAAAAAAATCACCTGTAATAATCCCCTGACATACTCCATCAATAAACTTAAACTTATACCAAGATCCAGGTCTATAGAGCCCGTGTCCTGAGCACACTCCTGTACTGAAGTGAGTCCTGGACCCTTTGTGCATGGCAGGAGAGGAAGCTGAACACGTTCCATATGCGTTGCCTCCGACGCATTTTTGGTATCACCTGGCAGGACAAAGTTCTAAATAGAGTAGTCCTAGAATGAGCTGGAATTTTTAGCATGTATACATTACTGAAACAGCAAGGTCTACGTTGGCTTTGGCATGTCGTGAGAATGGCTGATGGTCGGATTCCAAAAGATCTCCTGTATGGAGAATTAGTGCAGGGAAATCACCCCCGAGGGAGACCACAGCTGCAATACAAGGATATCTGCAAGCGGGATCTGAAGACCTTAAGAATGGACCTCAACAGATGGGAAACCTTGACATCTGAGCGTTCAGCCTGGAGGCAGGCGGTGCATCATGGCCTCTCCCAATTTGAAGAGACACTTGTCCAGCAGGCCAAGGCAAAGAGGCAGTCCCGAAACCAGCCAAATCAGGGAGCTGGACAGGGGACAGATTGTATTTGTCTTCAGTGTGGAAGGGATTGTCACTCTTATATTGGCCTTCTCAGCCACACTAGACGCTGTTCCAAGACCTCTATTCAGAGCATGTTACCATAGTCTCTCGAGACTGAAGGATACCTAATCTAATCTAAAACTTAAACTTAATTATAATCAGAATTTGATCAAGCAGTCATTTCAGAGGCACTGCCTTTTACCAGTGGCTATTGCTGTCTTTTTCATAGTTACATGCAGGCATTCAAAAGATTAAATACTTTACCAAATTCTAGGTACAGGAAACAAGAAGAATTGTTGATAGGGTTAGAGCTGATCTGCCATCTAATGAATAACTCATAAAATCAAGAACCACTTCTGAAGAGGGCAGAAAACTGAAAAACTTCCCTCACAATGGAGGGATTGTATCTGTGAAGATTCTCAGTCATCCAGGTGAGGTTATCTGGAAGATGAGTCATGGCAACTGGACTTATTTCTTATTAGGTTGAAAGTTTCGCTACTCATCCAAGTAGCTTCTTCAGTCTGAGGAGATTTGGTAGGAGATCCCTCCAGGTTGGTTTTACTTTCCCAAGGAGGGTCATATGGGCAACCTTCTTCCTCCCCTCCTTGTTCCACAGTAATCAGCTTTCTTGTTCTGGCCAGCAAGAGGGAAGGAATTCCTGTGATACTGAATAAAGGAATAAGTGTGAAGAGTTGTAGTTAACATATTCCACATTCCAAGAGCACTGAGGAGCCATGGAAGTGAATTCTTTTTGTGCTTCATAAAATGTAATCTATTTTAATTTTAATATTTTTTTTTTTACTTTGTGGCAGATCACAAAGAATCCCTTGGGACACCACTCCTCTAAAACTCTATTAGTTTCAGGTCTAGTTCTCACTTCAAGCTGTATAGCCTTTGCTTTATGGCAAAGGTACCTACTCTGTGATGGGGGTGGCAGCCAGAAAAAGAAAAGAAGAATTTTTCTCTGGCAGTATTGCATGTGCTGAGAGTCATTCAACAGAGCTGGCTCAAGCAGCCAAGGTCTGATACACTCCAGTCCATGAGAAGAGAATGTATACCACTCAATGATCTGCTGTGAGCAATTTGCAAGACACTCCACAGATAAAATTGCTTGGCTACACTCTGACTTAGATGCTGCAGTTTGTACAGTTTCTGCAGATGTAACTTCGGCCCCTGCTTCTTCAGCATTAATGGAGATCTGCAGTTTGTGTATCCTGGGGACATGGATGCAATCTTCTGAGAGGTGAGGCCCATCATGTGTGTCCTGAACTCCTGACCTTCTTGGCTCATTAAAAAAGGCTAAGGAAAGGCAGGTTGAATGAGTAATGCCAAATGCCTGTCTACTAGAAGACATGGTTCCTGAAGAGGTAGTAATAAGACCTCTGTAGAAAGGTTTACCAGTACTAGTCATATTGGATAATTGACATCTCTACACACTCCAGCAAGGCCCTGGAGTATGTGGTGGCTTCTTGGCTCCAGGGATTCTTGAATGAGACAGATGGTCTAGAATAGCTATATGTGCAGCCTCCAACCCAGTCCATGTCCAAATAATGGCACACAGATAGGGACCTAAAGCACTCTGTGCTTTTCCAGAGAGATTCCTGCCTGGCCAGGAATCCATGTCCAGACCAGACTTGTGTGTATTTCTGTACATCTCGGAAAACAAAATCCTGCAAATAATGAAATGGCAACAGCTGTGACCCCCAATGGATAGGTTATACAGAACCATCAGAATTATTTGACCATCTCCAGCCCACACAGAGAAAGAGAAGTTGGAGATTGCTGTTAAGAACTTTGGCAGTGATATCCCTGCACAACAAAAAATCAAAAGGAGGAGGGAGAGAAGGACTGTCCTGAAGTCTACTGTCCACAAAAATGCAGGCAGTAATCTGCACACACAGAAACCCAAACACAGAGGCAAAGGGGGGAGGGAAGGAGGGAGGGAGACTCAGTCTTAGTTGGATAACCACATTTTAAAAAAGAAAGGGGGAAAAAACAAAGCCCAGGCAATAAGCCATACAGAAGGAAGCCACACTACAGCTTTAAAAAAAAAATGCAGGAAGAAGATCCTACAGCCTGATCAGCTCACTCAAAGACACTCCTCATTGCTGACTAGTTGGGTTAACCAGGAGAGGTCTTGGGCATTATTGGAGTGTGCAAAAGTCAGTTTCCCTCCCCTTTGGTTCCATTAGTCTTTCTGATGTTGTATATTAGTTTCGATTTCCCATTTCCATCATTTTCATTTCTCCATTTTTAACTATATCAGTGCTAGGTTATTACGGATCCATGTGGGATGCCCCTCTGCCCCATGAGCAACCAGGGTGGTTTGCTCTGCCTCTTGGTTACCATGAGGCATCACAAATGGCCTTGATTCAGTCCTTACTGAAACATTTGTCCACAGATAGTGCATGTCTCTAATCTAGATCCATTTCAACATGGCGTCATACTGTTATAACTGTGCAGTATTGATACCCAGATTCCCACTGTGGTGCAGTGGATAGAGTGATGGACTGAGGAAACCTGGGTTCAAATCCCTGTTCAGCAATAGAAACTCACTGGAAGTGGGGGCTAAAAGTGGTAAAACCACTCCTTAAATAACTCACTTACTTGAAAGCCCTGTTAGGTTGCTGTAAGTCTGCCTTGACAACACATAATACACACATACAACCCAGACAGTTGGGTGGGATTTAAGGCATATTCCAGGGGGTTCCCACAAAGTGATCTGTTTGTCCTTTGTTGTCCATTGTCGCTCCTCTATGGCGGTACCATTCTAAACAGCCACCTTTCCCTTTTGCATGCAGTGGGACAATACTGCTCATACCCCTGTTCTTACCACACATGAAATGAGTACTCAGAAAGAGTATCCAGTGTGTATGAAAGGCTGTGTAAATGCAGTCTCACAAAATGCGCCCATCTTATTGCCATCGCAGGCATGCTGAAGGACTGCAGCAGTACTGAAGTGCTCCAAATCAATGTTTTCTCATTTTGTTCCAGGGGAACTTTACATGCCAGTCTAAAAGATATTTACTTGGAAATCAGTTCCATGGGAATTTAACCGAGGAGCACAGCTCTAGACAGGTCTTTAATTGGAAGTACATTCAGTTAAAGTCAGTGGAACTTACCAAGCCTCTTTCTAGGCATTAGGATGGCAGAAAGCTGCACATCATTCTCTGCTTCTTGACTTAAAACAAATCTTAAACAGCCTACTTTGTATTCTTTTCCAGATAAGAAGAGGTTCACAAGAGTGCATATTTTTACTTAAACTAGAATGAAGCATGCTTCTGTCACTATAGAGTTTGATTTGCCATGGTAACCAATATATTTTCTGTTTCTCTGCAGCAGGACCCTTCTAACCTCTATCTGTCATACCAGACCTTCAAACGAGTGTGCTCTAACTCTATAGTGTACGTATCTTGGGATATGGGTGGGGAAGGGGGGGAAGAAAAACCCAGCATTTTCATTCACAAACGTTTCCAAAATGGGAAACAATAGCCAAAAGACAAGAGTCCCACAAGATAGCTGATAGCAAATTAGAACATTGTCAGAACCCATGCACTAGCGATTCTCTGCCATCCAAGCTACTCTAATAATTGGGGCAGTAGGAAGAGGGAAGGAGAGACTCCTATGACTCCATTGACTGGGCTACATTCAGAGGACATTACTTCCAGCTCAAAGTCCAAAACAGGTGTGAGCAACCTGTGGCCCTCCTGATGTTTGGCTGCCATTCCCATCATACCTCATCATTGGCCAGGCTGAGGAGGACTGATGGGATTTGCAGTCCAGCCAGCTATGGGGCATCACACAGTCCACAGTACTGGTTATGAATAAGGAAAACTGAATCAGGAGCAGCACATCTGTCAGCCTTTTGAGGCTAGTGCTATAGATGAACACAGCAGGCGAGGAGTCTGCTGTCTGCTTGTCCACAGAAATAATCAGTCCCTTCAAATGCTTAAAATAAAAACTCTTGAATTTTCAAGCAGTTGAAGGATCTGCTTAAAGAGCCCACTTCTATTTATTCCTTGCTACATCAACCACCTCCCGTAAGTAGGGTGGCCACTTACACAAGAGAAAAAAGAGCAGTAATTTGCATTAAATTGCATACACTAGGTTTATATGTACAAATGTAAAACTAGAAATGATTTAAACAAAATTATAATGTATCTCAGCCAAGACTGTGATGAGGTGGCCTATATATGTATTGAGTCTGATGTCCAGGTGAGTTTAACTGTGTATGGTCCATGTCAACATTCAAGCACTCTTCAAATACCTGAAAGGTTACAATTTACTTTTGAGTAAAAGCTCACCCATCATTCAGATATTCATGTTCCATCTTCCACCACTTCGTATGCTGCTGCCCTCTTACAAGATGAGCTGTTTGTTCCTTGGAGAAATGGGACAATCTGTAAGAAGAGTATTGATGCAGAGGGCAAGGCTGACCCTCTCAGAGGACGTAGTGAGCCAACCAACTCAGGTGAGCAATGCTGGGAATTAGCAGCACCATCTTCCCAGTAATTTTTCCTGAGTGTCCTAGCTGTTCCTCGTTGTTGGATGACAGAGTTGTGTGTGGTGGCACTGGCAAGGCATATCCTGTCCACTAAATCTGTCACCCAGACATAAAAGTCACACGGATGTAAACACCTGATGTGGATCAGCACAACTTTTAGTATTTAGGGGGTGGGTGGGAGTGGGGAGCTGGCTATTTACCACTAAACCTGAATGAAGATCCTAGGAAGTCAGATGCTAACTCTTTCAACCCTTTGTATCAGCTGTTTCCTTTGTTGATGATCACTGTTATCCTGCCCTCTAGCCATCACAACAGTCAGATGCACAACAGCTCCCTCCTTACTCTGGCAAGTGGCTACAGTGGAAGACCAGGAAAGCCACATGGATTCTGTTTCCAGAATCTCCAGATTGAAACCCTGAGGACCTTGTGAAGCCTCATTTCCTGACCAGTTCCTCTCAGGACTCCTTTCCCTGAGTTTACAATGTTATTTCAAGTGACTAGCAGTATAATGGGAAGGGCCAACTCTACTTGCTAAGAGCAAGATCTCACTATATCTGCATTAAGTACACACCATTCTCAGCATTGCCTTATGTACAGATACTCATGTTCCATCTTCTGTGTAAAATCTACACAGAGGAAACATTTTCACACCTTTCTTTACAAATGAAGCTGGGTACCCAGTGTGGTGTAATGAACAGAGTAATGAACTAGGACTCAAGAGGCCTGGGTTCAATTCCCTAGCTCTGCCATGGAAGTTCATTGGGGGAACAGAACTTGTAAAACCACTCATTAAATACCACACTTATCTTGAAACCCCTATTAATAATAATAATTGTGTGTCGTCGAGTCAATTCTGACTTATGGCCACACTCTTCAGGGTTTTCCACATAGAGAGTACTCAGAAGTGGTTTGCCATTCCATTTTTCTGGAGGCGCCCTGGGCTGTGCAGTTTGCCCAAGACCACACAGGCTGGCTCTTCTCCCAGAAGGGACCGTGAGGAATTGAACTCCCAACATCTGGCTCCACAGCCAGCTACCTAAACCACTGAGCTATCCAGCCAAAAACCCTATTAGGGTCGCTATAAATCAGTTCTGACTTGACATCACATAACAACATTAAAGAAACTGCCCATCAGCTTAACTTAAGCAGATGGTTTGTTATTAGCTTCAGACATCTGCACAGTGCAAATCTTAAAATGGGAAAGAGAAGCACATTTGCTATCTTCTCTCTCACTTGAGTCTATTGCTAATGTCATAATTGAGACAATGAGTGGTTCTCTCTGCACAGCTGGAAGCCCTGGCAAAGCTGCATTCCTGAAATGACAAACAGAACTTTCCACACATACGTTCAGATAAGAATGTGGAGATGAAAAATGAGGCCATCCCACTTTCTCATCTCAGAATTTATCACAGGAGCGAGCCTTCTCTGTTGCTGCTCCCAGACTTTGGAACTCCCTCTGACAAGGGCCCCTTTTTTGCTGTTCTTCCGAAAGCAGGCAAATACCTTCCTCTTCAGGCAAGCTTTCTCTCAGTGACTTTTAGATGGATTGCTATGCATTACTCTTCTGACTGGATTATTACTACTATTTGTGTTTACTATCTCTCCGAGTGGTATTTGTTTGTTCCTTTTCGTAATTGCATCCTTATTGTTTTAGCTTTAATATTGTCTTTTAATAATGTAAGCCGTCTCTTTATACTCATTGTTCTTAGCTTTAAATATTGTCTCTCAGTGTTGGAAACTGCCTTGGGTCCTTTTAAAGAAGAAAGGTGGGTAAAAATATTTTAAATAAATAACCATTAAATAAATAAATAATATGTGCTAATATGACAGAAAGCATAGTTTGGGGACTCAGTTTTCCAAAATTGTGAAAAGGATTGCTTATTTTATGTGGTCAAATGTTATTCAGCTGTACTTAGACTCTATCACACACACGCATTTTCTCATTCTGTGTGTGTGTGTGTGTGTGTGTGCATGTGCGTGTGTGTGTGTGTGTGTGTGTGCGCGCGCGCACACACACACACACAACTGACACTGCTGTTCTGCCATTCTTCCACACTAAAGGCAGTGTGCATGGCTCTCCCTCTTCTCCAGTTTCTCCTCACAGTAACCCTGTGATGGAGGTCCCATTAAGAGGGAGAAAAAGAGAGTGACTAGCTCAGGATCTCCCATCAAGTTTCACGAATTAGTAGGGACTTGAAGCTGGATTTCCCCAATGCAAGCCTGGAAGCAGATATTGTAGGGGATTTTATTCCCTGCTCTTACAACATTTTAACCCCAAAATGGTCCTCTTTGTGATGTGCTAATATGAAATCAGATCTCCAGAGGAAGCCTGCGTTCATGACACTTCAGTGGTATAGGTCTCTGACTGAGGAGCTAGAGATCAGGAGTTCGATTTCTCACTGTGCTTCTTTGACAAGGGATGGACTCAGTGATGCAAAGGGTCCCTTCCAGCTCTGCAGTTCTAAGAGGAGGAGGACGTTTCAGGGATCGATTGTAAGTGAGCTTGTGACCTCCCCCAGTGTCCCATGATCTGATTCTTCTTGTCCCTCTATCTGCATTCCTCTCCATTGCAATCATAGAAATCCTGGCTCGCAATCATCTGTGCACTGAGAAGAAGGCATGTTGCAATACAATGGTGACGTGTGCCCAAGAATGCAGAGAGGAGGCATGGATTCTGGATTTACTTGTCTTTCCTTTCCAGCATCCTCTCCAGCACATGCCGTTTCTCTCTCTGCGTATCAGTGGGAGACGTTTCCTTTTTAAAAACACAACAATGAAGGCAGGGGGTGGGGTGGCTTCAATAGGAGCGCTCATACTTTCCAGCAGTGGGAGCAAGTGCATTCTAAATACAACATTCACTTAATGTCTAGTTCTGGTCTTAGTCTAACATTCTAACCCCAACACTACAAGCTCTTGGCAGTGGTTTCCCACTTACTCTTATTATTTATTTATTTATTTTATTTTATTAGATTTATACCCCATCCATCTAAACAGATAGTCTACTCTACTCATAGCATGTATCTTTCTATTTTAATATAATTCAAAGGCTCAAGTTCTTACGCTTAACTGAATTCTAAACTGAGACCTTCCATCCATGGGGTGACAACGGGACATCTATTTTGAAGACATCCACACTGCCTGCAGTATTTTGTGAAATGCAGCCTCCAATTCCCTTGCTTTTGTTATGTTATATCCAAATATACCCATGAAGCCAAAGCTTTGAAATGTACATAATCAGTGGGTTCAAATACTGAAATAACCGAAGTGGTTCAGGAGTGTAATGTACCAGTTTTGGGTTAGGTAGATGCAATGATGCAAAAATGGCTGGGTCTGTCCTCCTTTGGGCCTATCATGAGAAGGCAGGATTCTCTGGAAAAAGCAACAATGCTGGGAAAGGTTGAAGGCAGCAGGAAAAGAGGAAGGCCAAATACAAGATGGATTGACTCCCTAAAGTCAGCCACAGGCTTGAGTTTGCAAGAGCTGAGCAGGGCTCTTGAGGACAGGACATTTTGGAGATAGCTCATTCATAGGGTCACCATAAGTTGGAAGTGACTTGACGGGCCATAACAACAACAATAGATGCAATGATGCAGTTTCTTTTAATGCTACCCAACTGAGAGTCCCATGTGCACTCTAACTCACCAAGAGATCTCTTGCTCAAGGAAACTTCCCTGTTTCTTTCAGTAGAGGAGAAATGACTCTGCTCATGCTGAAGGGCTCCCCAATACAGAGTTTTTCCCTCCACACAAATCAATGGGGAAGCCAAAGCCACTGTGTGTTTATTTATTTATATATTTATATTACTTATATGCCACCTTCCTCCCCGTAGGAAGATAAAACTATAAAACAAACACAGTTTTAAGATACAATATAACGATCATATTAAAAACAATTAAACCTATATTAAGATTAAAAACCAAGATTAAAAACAATTTTAAAACATTTAAAAACCTGTCAATTAAAAACCAGCATTTCTGAGACAACTTACTGCTTAAAAGCCTGCTTGAAGAAGAAGGTCTTTGCTTGACGACAGAGGGACAAGAGGGAAGGGTTCGACCTGGCTTTTCAAGGCAATGCATTCCAAAGCCTGGAAGCCGCCACTGAGAAGGTCCTCTCTTGAGAAGGTGGTGGAACTGAGAGAAGGGCCTCCCCAGAAAAATCACATCACATGGGGTGATACAATCCTTCACATATAGAGCTTTATAGCTAGTAACTGGCACTCTGAACAGGGCCCGAGAAGAAGACTGGTATCCAGTGAAGCTGTTGTAATAAGGGAGTTACATGTTGCCTATAACCAGCACCAGTCAGCAGTCTGGCTGCAGCATTCTCAGCCAGCTGAAGTTTCCAAACACTCTTCAAAGGCAGCCCCACATAGAGCATGTTGTAGTAATCCAAGCAAGATGTAACTAAGGCATGTATCACCGTGGCCAGATCAGACCTCTCCAGGAATGGTTGCAGCTGGTGCACAAGCTTTAATTGTGCAAATACACTCCTGGCCACCACTGAAACCTGTGCATCCAAGCTCAGGGTTGAATCCAGGAGTACACCCAAGCTGTGGACCTGAATTTTTCAGGGAGAGTGTAACCCCATCCACTACAGGCTGCCTTCCTATCTCCTGATTTGCCTTGTAACTGACCAGGAGCACTTCTGTCTTGTCTGGATTAAGTTTCAGTTTGTTAGCTCTCATCCAGCCCATCACTAACAACAGACACTGGTCTGTGCACAGATCAGCTTCCTTGTAATCAGATGGAAAGGAAAGATAGAGTTAGGTGTCACCAACACACTAATGGCACCAAACCCCAAAACTCCAGACAACCTCTCCCAGTGTTTTCATGTAGATATTGAATAACATGGGGACAGGACTGTGCCCTGAGAAGCTCCACGGACAAATGGCCAAGGTATTGAACAGGATTTCCCCAACACCATCTTCTGAGTTGGGCCATCCAGGAAGGATTGCAACCACTGTAAGACAGTACTTCCAAGATCCATCCCAGAAAGGCATACCAGAAGGGTACCATGGTCAATGGTATCCAATTTGCTGAGAAGTCCAGTGGAACCAACAGTGGTTGATTCTGGTACCTTACCTTGTTAAAAGGAGGCATTCACCACTCCTTTAAACCATTCTGCCTGTCCCCTTCTGTCTGCTTTTTTAAGCCATGAAGGAAAGAGGTCCAGTACACAAGTGGTGGCTTTCATCTCTCCAAGGGCCCTCCATGAAGGTGCGAAGCTGCCTGGGTGGGGCTTCTTTGCCTGCCAGGACGAGAGGTGGCAAGTCTCCTCATGAGAAAAAACAAGCAGGTAGGGCTTCAGGTGAGCCTTTAAATTTACAGTGTGTACGTTGACTTCCCTGGGCATGTGTGGCTCCTTTACAATGAAGGGTTTTGTATGCGTGTGGCGCTGTGCCCCAGCATGTGCTGGTATGTGTCACATGATGGACTTTGGCTCTGGTTTATGACGCCGACCCACCCAATTAGGGGGAAAGGTTTGACAGCAGCCACCTAATGCAGACGGCCTCGCAGCCCAGCTCTTCCTACACTTTAGCGGGACAGGTGGTTCAACCCCGCTTGGTATGCTGGGAATTTAATGCATGGCGATCCTTTAGCCGGAGACCCTGCAAGTTCAGACATCAGTGCACCATATGTGCCAGAGCCCACACATCAGCCTCATGCCAGAAAGGATGTCCAGGGGGAACAGGGGGAAGAGAGAGAAAAGGAAACTGGAAGCTACTGCCCAGTTCCTCTAATCCTCCAAAACAGCCCCAGTCCAATTAAAGTTCCAGTTTTAGAAAGTTGGCTGCGAAATTACCAGGATAGGGTGGCAGCCAAATTTCTGCTAGATGGTTTTCAGTTGGGTTTTCATATTACAGCTGTGGGACCTAGTGTGGCCATTTTGACCCCCCCCCCCCCAAAAAATTGAAGTCTGTCAGGGGGAGAGAAGCCATTGTGCAGGCAAAGATTGATAAGGAGGTAGCAGAAGGCAGGGTGTTGGGCCCTTTCCCTCTGCCACCGGTGCCACATTTAAGGGTATCACCAGTGGGTGTAGTGCCAAAGAAGTGAATTTAGACTGATTCACCACTTGTCTTTTCCTGCTGGGGACTCAGTTAATGACAAAATCCCACAGAAAATGTGCAGTGTATGCTACACTGCATTTGATGCTGCGGTGCACATAGGGCCTGTGGAATTGGTGCAGAACTAGTGAAGTGTGACATTAAGCCTTCCAGCTCCTTCCTGTACATCCCAGAGACTTTGAGTTCTTGGGCTTTGCTTTTGAGGGCCATTATTACATGGACAGAGCTTTACCCATGGGCTGCTCGGAATCATGTGCAGCATTTGAGTGTTTTAGTTCCTTTTTGGAATGGGCACTCAAGCGCAGAGTAGGATTGACACAAGTAGTCCATTATTTGGATGACTATTTGTTTTGCGGGAAACAGGGCACTTCGCAATGCTGGCGCCTTATGGTGGTGTTTCAGGAGCTCGCATGGGAACCAGGTGTTCCCTTAGCAGAAGAAAAAAATGAGGGACCATGATCAGTTTTGACATTTTTAGGGATTGAACTAGATATCATACAACAATCCAGCAGGCTGCCGGAGGCTAAGGTTTTGGACTTAAGGCAGCACCTTCGTGCGACATTGCCACAAACTAAAGTTACACTGAGAGAGTTGCAGGTATTAGTTGGACACCTGAATTTTGCCTATAAGGCAGTTGCCCATGGCAGAGCCTTCCTGCGAAGGCTTTGTGATGCTATGAAGGGCCTCAAGAAGCTGCATCACCTACACCCACTTTCAGCTGGGATGACGCAAGACTTGAAGGTTTGGTTGAACTTCTTAGAGGAGTTCAGTGGGATTTCCTTTTTGAGATCTGAGTTACAGATAAGGGACGATTTACAGGTGCATACGTATACAGCTGAGTCTCTAGGGTTTGGCATCTATTTTAGGGGATGATGGTGTGCTGGAAGATGGCTGCGGGCATTACAAAGGGCCTCACTTTCTTGGAGTTGTTTCCAATAGTGGGGGCCGTTTGGCTATGAGCAGAGACCTGGGCTAACTCAGTGGTTACCTTCTGGTGCAATAACCAGGCAGTAGTACATGTGGTCACTTCACTTACCTCCAGATCTCAAAGGGTGATGGGCCTAATTAGGGCCCTTATGTTTCATTAGCTAAAATTCAGAGGTTTAGCAGAGGGGAGGGGAAGCAAGGGGAACCCAGGGGATGCTGGACACTTAGAAGCTTGAGGCTCAGATAAGGTGGCCTCTGGAGACTCTTGCACGGAGGACCGAGAACGTGCTGGATAGTACGACAGCGCACTTTTGGCATAGGAACTCACTGGAGTGAAGTAGACCGGCCAGGCTGGATTGAGGCTGAGGCCAGACCTCTTTGCACTATGGCAGACCCCCTTATAAAAGGGGAAGTTGAAGAAGTTAATAAAGTTGTGGCCCTAGTTTAATCCATAATTGGTGTCTCGTATTGTTATTCCTGGCTGGGCGGGCAAAGATTCTGTCCACATCAACAAGACCTACGTCAACTACAGCATCTAAGTCAGAGAGGAGCTGAGCAACTTTCTCTGCTAAGTGCTTTGCAAAATCTTCACAGTGGGCCATTAACCTCAGAGCTCCCGCATTTGCAAGTAGTCACTGAAATGAAACACATGTATCTTTGTGGGGTTCAGTAAAACTAAATGTACATTAAAACAAGTTGAATGCCTTCTTCAACATTTAATTTTTTTCTATTCCTAGACCTCCTCTTGAATGAAGTCATTCACTGACCAATGTGATTAACTATGCCAATTATACTCACTCCTTGGAATGTGTTAAATAATTATTTACTGCCTCCTCTTTCTGAGTAATCAATTACATTTATAATTCCCAAAATGAAAAATGAATATGAACTCGATGACTGTGTGCTGTTTCACTGAAGATAAAACATCTTGATTCTTTACACTCCGTTGAATTCAAACCTTTAGAAAATGAGGCATGTTGATGCTTATTGCATAAAACACACATAGAAGCTGTAAAGCTTCAATAGCTGGGAAATGGGAAGGAAGCCTTTGGGTGAATATTTAGATCACACCATTAACCCCTAAAAAGGAGATGGGGTTTTTCTTCATTTTATTATGAACGGTTTCATTTCTGAAGGCCTCTGGAACTTGGCTGCACCTCCGATTTCTGCTTTAAAACAACACTTCTACCTGAAACCGATCTCTCAATTTGATCCTAAGGAGTGGGAAAGCACATTATGGCTCAGTGTTGCTAATAATATGGTTCACGAGGGAGTCCCCATTAAGGTAACTGCTTGTGGTACAGCCTTTCTCATAGCACCCATTTTGACTTCTCTTTCACAGTGTGAGTATGAATGGGTGAGGATTTCTGTGGTTGACGTTTCCAAAATGTGCAAATTTCTTTATGTACTTGGTGGAAAGATTTTTAAAAGGTGAGTGAGGGAGAAAGCAAAATTCATACATTCGTTTTATCACTAAGCTTGCCAAGATTTAAGGACAAATAAGACAGAGAATAAGCTGGCTTCACAATGCCCTTGGTAGATGAATGGTTGGTTGGTTGGTGTTGTTTCTTTTCCCATTTCCTTAAAAGCTGAACACCCAAGCGAAGCAGAAGTATGCTTAATGCAAGACTGGATCACAAGGGAAACTGAAGGAGCTCATCAGGTGACCTCTCATTGATATGAATGAGGGAAATGCCTCTTGTCTTTCCTTTTAAGCACAGGAGAGAAGCAGAGGATAAAATTAATTGGGAGAAGACGATTTGCTGTTGCTAAAGGAATTTAAGCTTGTGTAGCTTTGGAACTCAGAAATAAAGTTCAGATGAAAACTAATTGATGGATAAATTCTCTGGAATTTTAGGACTTGAGACTCAGTTTCTGCTCTGGAGCAAGCTCCATCTTGGTTTGTTGACTCTGGAAACTTAAAAAACAGCCTTGAGGGCTGCTTAAGGCCTACAGATTACACTTTACCCACCCTGATCTAGTGGCTAGCCAGCTGAGTGGCAGAAGCTTAGAAAGAACACATGAGGGCACCAATGTTCTCCTGTTGCCTGTCTCTCCAGAATCTGGTATACTGTTCCTGGAAAAAGAGGTTCTGTTTATTTGTCATGGCTGATAAGAGGGCTTTCACAGGTGGCATTTGAGCAGAGCAGTCAGGAAGAACTTTGGGCATGAGTAACACTTTGTAACAGAAGTGGTTTGGTGAGACTGTGGCACTTGGAAGTACTGTAAAGTTGAAGAGTATTCAGTTGATCCAAAGCAGCACTTCTGGCAGATGTGCCATACTTCCTTGAGAACGTGAAATTGGGTATAAATTATCCTGTTCTTTTTGTGGATACAAATAATCTCTTGCACTCTAACACAACACGTTTTGTCTTTAAGTGGCAAATCTGTATCATTTGTCCCCTTTGCACCTGGCTGGCAACCTGCGGATAAAATATCAAAGGAGACCAATGCTCTCCTTCAAAGGCTTTACTAATATGGTTTATCTGATTCCCTCCAGAGATTATCAGTGTAACGGATTTGCTGTCCACATAAATGAGTCTGGATGGCAAAACTAGATGATGGACAAAGCTCGAATTGCTCTGCCAGTTATCTTTAAAACCTTCCTGAGAATATTAAACACATCTACATTTTGGAACTCATACTTGTAAGATAAGATTGCCCAGGTAAATATTCCAGGTGAACTGTATGGATAAATCTGCTGGTAGATCTATATTAATCGCAATTTAAAAGCATCCCTTCCAGTGATATTGACAGCTCTGAACGAGGCAGCCAGCAGTCATCTTTACATTCGCCCAGGTTTCTAAGACTGTTCTGTTCCATTTGATGCTGGCAAATGAGTGGAATGTGTTGTTCAGATGGATGCTGCCAGAGCACATCAAGCATGCTAGAGCAGAACAGAGACAGGTAGGGGACTCCAGGCCAGAGGCTGATCAGATGCTTTGCTTGCAACATTGTCCCAGGTTTAATCCTTGATAGCTCCATCTCCCACCCCCTTAAAAAAAAAAAAAGGTAGCAAATGACAAGAGATCCTGAAGAGTTGCCATGAGTCAACAGGGCCAATCCAAGGTATTTTGCTGCCAGAAGCAAAGGACAAAATTGGCTACTGGCCACATAAATAAAATGATTGAATGTGACATCAACACTGCCAATGGAATGTCATTCTCCATTTTAGGCAGCAGGCTAGTTTAAGGGGAGAAGACAAGCAGTGTGGCACACAGAACAACATCTTCCAAGAGAAGGAAATGGCCAAGCCACTCCTCCTCAGCACAGGCAGCCTGAGGAGGTTGCCTCAATCTGCCGAATGATAGAGCAGGGCCTGCTGATCAGAGGAGACAGTATTGACTAGGTGATAGTGATGGGGACGCTACATTCATCTCCAGTAATTTGCAGAATCAGACCTACCTACTCTTCCCTCTCGTGTTCCCATGCACTCCGTTTTTCAGAATAAAGTTTTGGGCCCAAATGGCAATTTGTACCTGTCCCTCCCCATATCTTGTTTTAGGACCATAGGGACCCCTTTTCCCGGTGGCTGTATGTATTTTTGGTATTGAACAACTACGACCACCCCATTATAAAATGCTGCCCTAAGTAATTATAGAATCATAGAATAAGTGAGCTGGAAGGGGCTTATAAAACCATTGAGTCCAACTCCCTGCTCAATGCAGGAATCCAAATCAAAATATATCTGACTGATGGTTGTCCAATTTTCTCTTCAGTGCCTCCATCATTGGAGAGCTAACCACCACACCTCCTAAGGTAATTGGTTCCATTTTCATACTGTTCTAACAGTAGGACGTTTTTTGTGATATTCAACCAAAATCTGGCTTTCTGTAATTTTAGCCCATTATTACGTGTCCTGCACTCTGGGATGATTGGGAACAAATCCTGCCGCTCCTCTGTATGACAATCTTTCAAATATTTGAAGAGTGCTATCATATCTCTTCTCAGTCTTCTTTTTCTTTTTTTAAGGCTAAAAATGCCCAGGTCTTCCAGTCTTTCCTCATATGTCTTGGTTTCCAGTCCCCTGATAATCCTTGTTGCCCTCATCTGAACCTGTTCCAATTTGTCTGCATCCTTCTTAATCCAGAACTGGACACAGTATTCTAGATTAGGCATAACTAGAGGGTAGACTAATACCTCATGGGATTTGGAGACTATACTGCTGTTAATGCAGCCTAAAACAACATTTGCAATTATTGCAGCACATCACACATGAATCTTGTGGCCTACAAAAATTCCAAGATTCTTCTCGCATGTTGTATTATTGACCCAAGAATCCCGCATTCTGTAACTTTGCATTTAGTTTCTTTTTCCTAGGTGTAAAACTTTGCTCTTATCCCTGATAAATTTCATTCTGTTGTTTTCAGCCCAGTGATCAAGCCTATCAAAATCTTTTTTATTTTTTTCCCTGTCTTCCAGGGTATTAGTTATTCTACTCAGTTTTGTGTCATCTGAAAAACTGATAAGCATTTCCCACATCTCAGGCATTAATAAAAATGTTGTAGAGCAGCAGGCCCAGGACTGAGCCTAGTAGTATCCCATGTCTTACCTCATCTCAGTCTGAGAAAGAGTCATTGACAAACACTCTCTGAGTACAATTCTGTAAACAAATGTTTATATCTACCTGACAGGTATTCTATTCAGCCCACACCTAGTTATCTTGCTAATCAGAATATCATGGGACACTTTGTTAAAAGCTTTGTTGAAGTCAAGATATATTACATCTACAGCATTCCCACCATCTACCAGGGAGATTAACCAGTGAAAAAAAGAGATAAGATTAGTCTGGCAGGATTTGTTGTTGACAAATTCATGTTGATTTCTGGTTATTACTACATTGTTTTCAAGGTCCTTGCAAAGTGACCACTTTATAATATGTTCTAGAATTTTCCATGGGATTGATGTCAGATAGTTCCTAGCTTCCTCCTTTTTGAAGATAGGGACATTAGCCCTCCTCCAATCATCTGGCATTTTACGCATCCTCCATGATTTCAGAAAATAATAGAAAGTGGGTCTGAATGTTCTTCAACCAGTTCCTTCAATACTTTTGGATGTAGTTCATCAGCCCTGGATATTTGAACTTCTTCAAACTAGTAAGGTTTACCTTGACAATTTGTTTATTAATCTCAAACTGCAATCCTGCCCCTTCCACTTGTACTTCACATTTGTCTAGAAGCTCACATTAAAATATAGCAGTTAGCCTTTAAGGTGCCGTAACATTTTTGTCTTCATTATTTTTTTATTTTTGTTTTGTTTTTGGCAGACATTCATTTACCAAGTCATCTCTATTAATTAGAATCAAGTCCAGGAGAGCTAACCCTATAGTTTCTTCCTCCACTTTTTTTGTAGGAGAAAATTATCAACCACACAAGCCAGGAGTTTCCTGGAAGGACCATGCTTGGCAGAATTTGCTTCCCAACAGATATCGGGATAATTTAAATCTCCCATTACTATTGTGGCTTTTTGAAATTTTTGCAATTTGTTTTTAAAAGGTTTTATCTTCTCCTGGATTGAGTGATCAGTAGTAGACTCCAATTACCATGTTCTTTTTATTTTTATTTTTTTGCCCCAACTACAGATCCAGATGCTCTTGATGGGACAACCAAACTCATCTTCCTACATTTCTGTGCCTGAATATGTATTTTTGACATACAATGCAACTCCTCTGCCCTTTCTATTTTCTCAATTCTTTTTGAACAATTTATATCCTTCAGTTGCTTATTCCAGTCATGGGAGCCATCCCACCAAGTTTCAATTATCCCTCTTAAGTAATATTTACCCTGCTGAACTAAGATTTCCAGTTCTTGCTTCCCATATTCGTGGCATTTGTATATGGCCACCAGAGACTGTGTGATTTGTGGCCTTCTTTCTTCCGTACATTTTTATGAAGACTGTTATTGGGCCCCATTAGAGTTGCTTGCTTTGTTCCTCTTAGTGTGCATAAGCCTTCATCTGTCTTTATTTCTGAGATTGCATCTCCCTCCCCCTTCCAATTTAGTTTAAAGCCCTCCTGATGAAGTTCTTCATGCTGTGGCCAAACACATTGTATGTGAGGGAACTTACCATTTTTTAGAGTCCATGTTTACTTTGTAAGTTTGGCCATGCCTGATTTCCCATATTTACTTCCTGTGTTTGGTCATGCATGTATCTAGCGGAAAGCATGAGAAGAAAGCCAACAGAACTGCCACTTACTATAAGGCAGACAACCCTGACTCTGCATTGTTATATGCTCTTCAGATTATTTAAATGGGGCACGTAGCTCCACATTTGATCACAGACATTGACAAGAACTCTGCCCAAAAGTTACAGGCCTTTCTGACCTGCCATTTTGAATGAAAAGTTAAGTGGGCACAGCTGCAGGCTGGGCTGCAGCCACTGTGAGCCAATTCGTCAAGTGGGAACCATATCTTAGTAGGTTATCGAATCTTCTCCAGTTGTTATCTGGCAATCGTGAGAGGCTCCGTGAGCTGAACAGACAGAAGATTCCTGGCTCGGCGGTGAAGGTCTGTAACAATGTAATCCAATTGGGCCCCTAGTGTCTTGATTCACTCAGCTGTGAAGGATTAGATATGTCTCTGAGGGAACATCCATGTCATTAAGTATACTATGTTGGAGACATTCAGGTGACATTTGGCTGGATGCTGTGAAAATCATGTGTCTCTAAATTGTTGACTGCTCAGAAAAGAAATGAAAGGAGGGAGGGCGCGCCACCCAAGTGGTTTGTACCAACTGACCCCAGATTGAAAATAAAAAAGAGTTGGCATTTCGTGGTGAGGGAAGGTTTATGTTTGTCATTTAATATAGGGTTTCAGGATGACACATTACAGCTCTGTCCTCATTATTTTGCCACTGTTATCCTCACTTGGCCCAAACAGGTACCTGGTTTTCTGGCTTTTATCCTGCAAAAAAAATTGACATGTCTTTCTCCTGAATGTGATGATCTGTCCTTCTCAAATCAGTCCTCAGCTACCTCTACTCCTATGTCAGGTATCACCTTGCTCCAAATAAGATGATACTGAAGCTTGTTTCTGAGGCCCATAAACATGACACTCTTTACAGTTAAACCATTGTAGTCCTTCCAAAGACAATTTGGCTAGCCTCTGAATCTCCAGTTGGCTGCATACCTTGTTCTCATCACTTAGATGCTGCTAACACCCACATGTTCATGCTAGGTTTCATGTTGAGATGCAAGCTAAAATGTTCAGAACCTTGTTTTAAAATGCAGATCTGCTCTGACACATTGTGTGCAACTACCATAGTTTGCAAAAATGTTTAAAAATAATTTGTTGTGTTCTTCTTCCCCCTTAGCCAAGCGGCAGATATCAATGAGAGGAGAAGGTGGAGGCAGGGCTTCTACCTTCTTGCAGGACTGGGGCCTCACAGTAGTTGGCTGCCACCACCTTTCCATCTCATTGACATCTGCCACCTGGCTCAGGGGGAAGAAGAAGCCTTTATTATTGCTGCACAAGTGTACAGCAATAGATATTGTGTGACAGCCCAATTCAGCATTCTATAAGGCAATTCAAAAACTGGAGGGACCCCAAACAATAAATTATATCTTTGAAACTGGACCTCAGATCAAGACCTGATTTGGCACAGATGTAGCACACAGTCGGCTCTTGAAGTGTGCCTAATTTGGGGACACTTGGGCAAACAGTTTTCAAGTTATGATTTTTTAAAAGTAAACGTTTTCCCACCAGTGACCTTTTTTGTCTGCAGATCTAAAACAGATCAAATACTTCAGAAATTCCACACTTCCTTATCTTAAAAGAAAATGGTTAGTCCCAGCTAATTTTTAGGCTTGAATTACTGGGGGACCAAGGCCCCTGTTGAGGCAAACTTATTAGGAGCAGCTCAGGATTTCATGTCCTCCATGACTCCAATGGGTCTGCCCCAAGTCGTATTTGGCCCCGTCCATGTTGCAGGGTAGGATGGTGATTTGGGCATGGAGAAACTCTCTGCAGTTCTGTTGTTATGGACAGATCACTACTTGGTGAGGTTTAGACTTACTGGGACTCTTAACGTCCGCAGGGGTAGAAGACCCATTAGGATGGTTCACCCCAGGAGACTGATGGGTCCAACATCATGCCTGCTAACCAGAGATTCTGGGTGCTTCATGCCTGCAGACCTCAGCTCATCTACAACACTAACATCATCCTCTGAATGAAAGACAAAATGGCCAGGATCCAGTGCCATATGTCAGTGTCCATGTACACACAAGGGTTTTCAGCCTCCTGCTTCAAGCTCCGGCCCACTCAAAAGGGCCAGAGTTCCCCCCACCCCAAAAAGGTCACCCACTGCAGCCAGATTTAGGTATATGTGAGCAGCTGTTTCCAGAAGTGAAACTGGTGTCAATAATGAACTGGCTGATGGTGAATAAACGGAAACGTAATCCAGCCAAGGCAAAGGTGCTCCTGGTCAGCTGAAAGGCAAAGCAAGGAATTGAACCTATAAAGCAGTCAACAGTTTCGGTTCAAGCTATCTCAAGGACCTCGTCTCCCTTTATGAACCTCCCAGATGTTAAGATCATCAGAGAAGGCCTTTCTCTCAGTCCTACCACCTTCACAGCTTTGGTGAAAACATGGGGCCAGCCCCATCTTGTTGCCCTTCCACAAGCAAAGATTTTTTTTCTTTTTTAAATATTTGTATACCTACTATTTTTAGCTTTTAAGTATTGTCTTTCAATTATGTAAGCCACATTGGGTTCTTTTTAAGGAGAAAAGTGGGGTAAAATATAAATAAATAACTAAACAAACAAACTGGCAATTCTCCACACTCTCTGCAGGCAGACTCTGAACAACAGAAGTGCTGGCCAATGATAAATGACATTTACTTGAAGGGGAGGGTCCGTTCCCTATGGTATCCCCATTAATTCAGTTTTACTTACTTGGAACGTGTTAGCTTGTTGCTTATTTCTGCCACACACAAAAAGGTTTAAAAACTGAAGCAAATTACATATACAATTTGGAGTTTAAAATCTACACTTCCATTGCACAAAACAGAATTTTGTGAAGATAAGCTGAACTGCTGCTGCCACCCTAGTTTTCTTGAGAAAGGTAAATGGCGAAGGATTCATTTATGGCATGGTGAAGCAAAGAAGGGAGAAGTTCTGAGACAGATGGATAAAGACCAAGAAATCATAAACATACAAGTTGTAGAAAGCTGGAATACTTTGGTCATATACTGACATGTGCAGGAAGGAAGTTATTGCCTGAAAAACCTGGGAGGCTGATTAGAGGTGATAGAATGTGACAGTTAAGAGCTGTTGCATCCCCAGTCAGATAGTGATGATGATACCCAACCAACTGGTGGGGAGGAAGACAAAACAAAACTTAGTGAACACTGCACAGCTTTCATTTTTCTTGTTATTCCTGCCAAAGACCCAACCTGACCAAATATTTTTTCATGGGCATCTGCCTTATATCAGGTCATATCATTTGTTCACCCAGTTCATTATTGCCTCCTCTGATTAAAAGTGACTCTCCCCCAATATTGGCCAGAGAGATCTTGGTCATCATTTGTTACTTGATTTAAAAAAAATGCTGGAATTGTTGCAGACTAAATCTAGGACTATCAGCTCTCAAAGGACATGTTTTACCATGATATGTGTTGATTCCTTCCTTTTCTCAATTGTTTTTTAAACAGCAATGCTTGGGAAAATTACTATTTTGGACTTCTAGAATCCACCAAACACTGTAGCCCATGAGACATGGATTCTAGGCACTGTAGTCCAATGACATACCTTTTCCATATTCTATTATGCCGTATACCTTTCTAAGGACATGACCGTACAAAGGTTTGTTCTGGGTTGATGTGAACTTTTCTGTATTGCACTTTGGCATTTAAATTGTTGTTGCCGTTCACACATAAATGTTTAATTATACCAAGAAGGTATGTTTGAAGTGTGTGCACATCACACAGACCCCTTTGTCCCTCACCTCTTCTCTGCTATTATCACCAAGCTTTTAGCTATTCCCAAAGCTGGCATTCAAATCCTTTCTCTCTTTTGAAGAAGCACTGAATTGACAAGACACAGCAAGCACTTGAATTAGCACTGTATCAGTTTAGCATTATAGCATTATTTTATAAGTACAGTTACAGTGCTAAACTAGGGGATTTTTTAAAAAATGAATTACAGTTGTAGTGTTTATCAGTGGAGGCAGAGGGCAGTCAGAAGGAGTAAGATTTACTCCAGCACCATGATTCCCTCTGCACATTATCAATTATATCAACTGGACATGCCTAATAGCAGCCCTAAAGGACTGTTACAGGTGAGCACACAAGCCAAAAGCAAGACAAAATAATGAGAGTGGAAATCCTAGAAAGAAAGAAAGAAAGAAAGAAAGAAAGAAAGAAAGAAAGAAAGAAAGAAAGAAAGAAAGAAAGAAAGAAGCCCTGCCACCCAATCAAAATATAATTGCCAGAAGACTGAATCTACTGTAATCAGTGCCAATGTCATGTAATTGGCAGAATAAATATCAAAATGAAAAACACAGCACAAACAAGGGGACAAATATCTGTCTATCCTCACTTAATTATTTACATCTTTCATTCTGTTTCCTGCTAGATCTCATGAAAGGTGAGCAACCGTGTACAGCTGAGAGCCCTGAGAAATAATGATCATGGAAACAGACCATTTTGATGATCATATTTACAGACACTTAACTATGAGGAGCTGTGGAGCCCCCACCCCCTTGTCACTGCCACCCTGTTATTTCAGGTGTTACAAATCCGCTGACAGACTATGCTTAAAGAGGGAGCAATTAGCAAAATGTTCAATCCACACCTGCTCAGTAACTCACAAACTGGTCCTGGCACCCAGGAGCCTGACAACCGTTTTTATCACAATCTGGAAGCTAGTCAAACAGCTGTTCTGGAGGCTTACCATTTGTTCAATTTAGCTGGGTGTGCACAAGAAAGTCCCATGTGGAACCTCCAGATTAGTTTCTTATAAATGAATCTTGTGTGTGGTGAAGATTTGTTTTAAGCGAGAATGCGCTGACAGCATGACATATCAGTAACAAAATGGTAGTCCAGTCCAACAAATATTCTCTAAACTCACAAGTCCTTCAAAAGCATGAAAGTCATGCAAATATGTTATCGTTCTTATGTGCCACCAAGTCATCTCTGACTTGTGGTGACCCTATGAATAAGCAATCTCCAAAATGTCCTGTCCTCAACAGCCCTGCTCAGCTCTTGTAAAGTCAATCCTGTGGTTTGTTAAGGGCAGGGTTCTCCAAACGTTTGACCGTGAGGTTTCAACATTTTTGAGGGCCGAAGGAACAGGAATGTGCATGCGTCCGTGTATGCACAACCGCACGCGCACACACATACATGCACACAAACACACACACCCGCCCACTCCCCGAATGCACACATGCATGCACACACACACACACACCACACGCCCCCCACACGTGCACACACACACGGGCTAAAGGGAACGGGCTGGATGTGGCCCGCGGGCCATAGTCTGGAGACCCCTGCTTTAGGGAGTCAGTCCATCTCATATTTGATCTTACTCTTTTTCTGCTGCCTTCAACCTTTTTCAGCATTATTGTCTTTTCCAGAGAATGTGCCCAAAGTAGGACAGCTTCAGTTTCAGTACATTTGTTTCCAGACATAGCTCAAGTTGATTTGATCTAGAACCCACTTGTTTGTCTTTCTGGAAGTCCAGGGTATCTCCTCCAGCACCATATTTGAAATGAATATTTTCTTTTCCCTATGAGCTTTCTTTACTGTCCAGCTTTCACATCCATACAAAGTGATCAGGAATAAAAGAATAGTGATGAGCTTTGTCTTGCTCTCAAGTGACACATCCTTACACTTGAAAATCTTTTCCAGTTCCTTCATTGCTGCCTTCCAAGTCTCAATCTTCTTCTGATTTCTTAGCTGAAGTCTCCATTTAGACTGATGTTTGAACAAAGATATACAAAATCTCTAACAATTTCTATTTCTTCATTGTCAACATTGAACTTCAAGGTGATGGTGCTCACATACAAGGCCCTAAACAGCTTGGGACCATGTTATCTGGCAGAATGCCTCCTTCCAACTAGATCTGCCCGCCTGTAAGCAATTCCCAGGCTGGGCAGTTGAGAGTTCTGATCCCGAGAGAGGCTCGGAAAACAGCAACCAGAAACCAGACCTTCTCGGCAGTAGTCCCAAAATTGTGGAATGGTCTCCCACCCGAAATCCACCTGGCCCCTTCATTGGGAACCTTCAGTTATTTAGACAGGCATTCCTGGATTCTATATTATCCTGATACAATACTGCTTTAACAACCAGATATTTGCTAACGTTCAACCTTCTGCCATGCTTTCATTATTTATTTTAATGTTTTTATTGATATTATTTTCATTTTGTTTACCCTGTATTGATTATTTTGTCTTACTGTTCTGTTTTATTGTACTGTTTTGCTTTATTGTATTGTGTAAACCACCTAGAGAGGCCTGGGTTGGCAGATGGGCGGTAAGTAAGTAAGTAAGTAAGTAAGTAAGTAAGTAAGTAAGTAAGTAAGTAAGTAAATAAATAAATAAATAACCAATGTGGTCAATGACTCTTCTGTATATTGTAGCAAAAAAAAGGTAAGTTTTCTAAGTTGTGGTCTGAATTTCATTGTCTAATATATCATAGCCCCGAGGAGCTCAGGAAGCTGGAAAATTAGGATAAATCTATATGAGGGAAAGTAGAAGAAAAATATGAGAGGTGCCACATTGGATTGGTGCCTGTTTTGAAATATGTATGTCTAGATTGCTGTGGCATTGTTTCTAGGTTTTGTTTTTGTTTTTTTGGTCACCAATAAGAAATGACTGCTACCTCGTGAAACTCCTCTGTGTACCAAAATGCCATTATTTCTTTATCTATGCAACATGCATAGATCCTTTCCTTTTTTTAAGCTCCAGAACAACTCTGTAACAGACATTTCTTGAGAGTATTTGGCCCAAGGACACAACGTACGCCTTATGACTAGCCTAGGAATTGAAGAATCTTCTCTCTAAGGAAGCCTTATGTCAACAACACTAGCACACTCCTGCTGTTGAGTAGTAGAATGGGGAAAGGGAATGTACAGTATCTATGTGTGAAGTCAAAAGGAAGAAGCTGGTGTCATGGGGAGAAATTCCAAATGGCCGCCACCCTGCGACTTGTTTGTGTACACCTTGGCAGTGGTGATCGTGATCGTGCAGAAGCTCACTGGATCTATCTGTTGGCCATTTGAAGAAGAATGAAAGCTTGGCAAACAACTTTATCTGTGCAGAGCAGATAGAGTACTTTACGGGGTCAAAACTGCCCTTTCCCATTTCAGCAGATTAAGATTGCCTTCATCCTAACCAATCTTGCATGCTATATGCTTTTCTGATAGCTTCATATGCTCATTAGCACAGAATTGATTCTCTGCTCTGGCCTCTGTTACTCAATCACTTGTCTCACTTATCTCAGAAGAACAGGCAATCGCTCCCACTGGAGGGGTCATTCTTCACTCACATGCTTATTTAACAGGCCTCACTGCTTTGTGGGAGACTGTGCCTCTTGTATGCAAACCTGGGCAACAAAAGCCAAGTTTATCCCAGGTGGTCATCAAAATCTGTCTCTCCCTCTCCCCGCCCCCCCTCTCCCTCTTTGTTTGTTTTGTGAAAGAGATAAAGAGAAGGTTTTATGGAGATAAGGCGATTTAAAAACAAAATAAGATAAAGTGTTTGAGAGGCTTACAAAGATTGCTTCATGGTTTTTTAACTGAAAAAATGAGGGATATAGTCTACTAATTGGTGAATTCAGAGCTTTTTGTTGATGATTTTTCTCACCACTTTTAAAATGCCATCACAACTCTTGAGAGTGTTACACTTCTCACCCAAAGGGTCCTTAGAAGAGTAGAAGAGCACATGCACTGTAAGCCAAAGGTCCCATCCTCGGTATCTCTAATCAGGCTAGGATGGCCCTCTTGGCTATAACCTTGGAGAAACATGCTGCTAATTGCTACAGAACTAGCATTGATGACACTCAGAAGAAGGAACCAGCATGAGGTAACTTCCAGTGGTGCTCGTCTACACAAGCCCCTTTGCAATGTATTGCACTGAGATTGTAGCTGCCTTGTGCAGTTATAGCAGTCTAACATCATTTTAATTGTAATGGTTTCATACTATGGAATTCTAGGATTTGTATTTTGGGGAGGTACTGAGAATACTGCAGTTCAGACATTCAGCACACTTGGGCTCTCAGGCAAATAATTCTAAGTACTGTACCAAGTTCAAACTCAAAGATTCTATAGGATGAGGTCATGGCAGTTAAAATGGCATCCAGCTGCTATGACTGTAGAGTATAGATGCCCTCTGAGTTGATTTTGTGCAGAGACACTCTTGATGGGGAAAATTCATGGCTATTCCCATTTCACCCCACTTCCACTTTTACCATTCAGTCATAATAGCAGTTCCCTTGACCCTCAGGTTCCTATCTCTATGTTATTTCATTCTTGCCATTGCAGTCTGCTTGGTTTACCACAATGAGGCCAAGGGATCAACACAAGTTTCAGAGGGAGATGGGTGGGTTAGACTCAAAGACTCTTGGAGTCCCTTACAGCTTCACAATTCTATCTTTCTAAGAAGAGGAGTCAGTGGAAGGAGACATGAAATGAGTGGTCTATATGGAAATGAAGATAGAGGTTGAGCCTGTGGATTGAGATTAGAGACTTCCCTCTCTCACAGTTACCTTCAGGCAGGGGTTTTCACTTTTGTTTTAAACTGCACTTCCCATTTTAAACTCAATGGTCAAAATGTATTATGTACAGTATTTGTCTCACTGCAACTCTATTAGCATAAACCGCAGTGTCAAATTTCCATCAGTTAAGAATTCAGTGTAGGCATTTGCTGTTGTATACTGAGTCATGCAACTCAGCTTGCAACAGTAAATGCCTACGCTCACTTCTTAACTTGCTGCAATTTGCTACTGAGATTTTTGCTGGTTGAGATGTTGCCAGCAGGCGTAACTAATAATATCCTGGTCAATTTAACTTACTTACCCCCTAATCAACCTGCCAACAATTGTATTCTACCTGCAAATAATACCACCACATGAAACTTCTAGAAACAATCATTGGGATAGGATCACCACTATCACCCATCTTTCCAAATATCCCATTGAGGAAAGCAGTGATTCCATTCAAGGGACAGGCACTTAAACTTGGGTCCCTACACCTGAACACAAGTTGTATCACAAGCCGTATCAGTCATCACATTTTAAATTAAAGATGCATTTAGAAATGTAATACGTTTACTATAAATCCACCAGTGCTGTGTGTTCCAATTTCATTTGTAAGGCTGGTGTGTGTTGGAGACAGCAAACGACACATAGGAGTATATGAAATGCATATTACAATTGCTTTTGAATTTCTGAACTAGCCAGTTAGAGTGGCTTCAGATACCCTCACAACTACCAACACTTGAAATACAAGTTAGCATTGCTTGCTGTTTCTGTATTTCTTCTGCAATGTTCAGTAAGATGGCATGCACATCTCTTCCCTGGTGAGAAATGTGTGTGATCTGTGGCTGAGGGAAGACTCCCATTTCCTCTTAGAAGAGCTACAAGGAAGAAGTTGAAAACCATGAAAGCAACTTTCAGCCTTCAGTAGACTGAAACTAGGATTTGGATGATAGCTTCTTGCCACCTCCACTTGAACAACCGCCCGAGAAATGATGTCTGCCTTGTTCTTTCATTGCATGTCAGATTTCTCTGCTAATCTGCTAATCAACATTTGCTTTTATTCTTTCTGACTTGAGCTAATGGGATGAAAATAGCTTCAGAATATATCATTTCTTTCCCAATTGTACATAGTTTTAGATCTATTATTAGACAACAATGGCCTTTAACACTCTTGTAAAAGTGTTTTATTCTCTTAATTTTGCCTCGGAGCAGATAACACGTCTAGTGTCACTCGCCAAAACACAGTGCCCGATGATGAGCATTTAATTAGTTCTAGGAGGGGTGAGCAAAATGGAACAGAATCTTCATTCAGTTGGAAGCACTTAACCTTTACAGGCTGCCAAGAAGTTTAGGGGAACATAGTATTTCGTCTTATCTGGATGAAACGATCAATCAAAGAGATAGAACTGGCATCACGGTGGGAAAAGTACAAACTGCCTGGAAAACGTAGGACCTTCCATTTCCTTTTTTAAAAATGTACACACAAACTACCGGGGGGGGGGGGGGATAGAAGTATGTGTTTGTATGTGTATGTGTATATTTGAAATGTAAAATAACCTGCTCTTTCCTTCACATTTTCATCCAAATAAATGGCTAATAATAATTCTAGCTCATTTTGGAAACTAGACTCATTCTACCAAATAAGGTGGGTGGGCATTGTCCTGCATTTCCACCAATATTTAGGCATGAGTTCAAAAGTTCAAAAAAGAAAAGAAAAGCATGTGATACATTCCTCTTATAGTTTCCTGGTCTCTTGGGTCTGGATCGGTGCATGTATATGTGCTTGCAAATGGAAACATTTGGCTGCATGCATCTCACCAACTTTTGCTTCTAGTAGTTATGTTCCTGCCTCCCCAAAGGAGGGACAAATCTTTGCACGAGAAACTCCCATCTTCATAGCTGACAGCTGGCACACCTGTACGTGTGCGTTCTTAGGGTAGGACAAATGCCTATGGGTTGCCTTGAGCTGTCGGCAGGGCTTAGTTTTTTGACTGGCTGGGAGAGAAAGGAATTCCATACCTGCTCACTGACACTTTCAGTTTCCTACCAGCCAAGTTGCAGCTCCTCTCTGGGCCACAGTTGTTTCCATTGTTGCAGAAAACTCATGTGGTGGTTGCAGAGCTTTATGGGTGGAATTGGACCACCTAGCTCTGAGTTTAGTGCTGTAATGAAAAATACTGTTTTGAAAAACCAACATAAGCTATGTTAGAACAAAAATCCAGAAATGAATTACAAGCTCAAATTCTCTGTTTCTCTGGACTGGAATGTTCACAAATGCAAACCTGCCTCAAAGAAAATAGGAAGGGAGTCAAACGTACTACTCAAGGGTCACTAATGATGTAGTGCAAATGTTATGAGTGCTTAGACCAACCCAGTGGGGCTTATTCTGAAGAAGATTTGTCTGGAATGGTGGCTTTAGTCCAACATGTATCTGAAGCACAGTTCAGTCCCAAGCTTCTCTGTTAATCTACAGTCACTGAAACCAGAATATTTACATAACTGTTTCTGATCTAGGATGGCCTTCTGAGTTCTGCTGCCTTCAAGAGTATTTTTATGTTGAAACGATAGAGAAATGGGACAAGAAATTGGAAGTGATTCACTGATTCCATGTACATGTGTTTCTCTGTGCGACAAGAGCTGCATTGTGTAGACACAGCTGGCTGTAAGGATTGTTAAAATAAAATGGTAAATTTTAAAGTCATACCTACCACTCAGTACGACAATTTTACAGAATCCTTGGCTATATGAAAAGCGGAGTGGTATAGTTAGGTGTTCTGTGGGGACCTCCTACTATTGTTTGAGAAGGTGGGTTAGATTTTCTGACAGCAGATGGATATTTTACCCACTCAGCCACTCTCCCATCCACCCCACCTCACACACGCATAAACACACTCACCATAGAATAACGTAGAGGCTAGTGCAAGTCAAGGTTGAAGCTCCTGACACATTTCAGTTTGCCTAGCTGCTCCAGGAGTTTCTGAGTCTTGTTGCTAAGACTTCAGCTTTAACTGATAATAAAAAGAAAACAGCTTGGGGGGGGGGGGGTTTGATGGGGATGGTTGCCTCATATGAAGTCACGCTTCACACCATTCATTTATGCTTCAGAATAAAGAAACAGTATCTTCCTGCTACTTAGATTGTTCATATGGAGTACTTCTTCCTACAAATTTAAAAAAAGTAATAGCTGGAGAAAAAGTCACCAAAAAGACAAACAAACAAGTCTCCAGAAAATGAATGAACCAGTGTGTCTGAAAAAATAGTGACGCTAAAGTGATGGGAATAAACCAGTCTGATGGCAAGAGTGAATTCTGGAGGCTTAAGAGAATCTAACAAATATTGTGGAAAGCTAGAAATTCTATAGATACATGCTAAATTGCTACTAAGACCTTAACAGGAATGGTACATATATAATAATCCCATATAATATGGTTTAGGATCCAGAAGAATATAATGAGAACAGACAGGCCTGGCTCTTTGCCTAGCAGATGAATTCGTTCTAAACTCATAAAATAATATTTTAAGTGATTTGTGTTTAGCAAAGCAAGCTGTTTAAATACATTGTAATCCCCATACTTCCATCTCAAATCTACTTTGGTAGGAGTAAAGCAGTATCTTGGGTAATTTTAATTGCAAATCCTTGAATTCTGCAGACCACAAACAGCTGTCATATAGGAATACTCTACCTCTCTGAGTGAACATGGGGAATGGCTGTGCCTCAGCACGTTCAGAAAATGGAATGTTAAAGATTGGGGTAATTTGTTCTACACTTCATGCAGCCTACCCGATAGCACTCCACCATGGATATGCTTGTATTTGGTGGCCATGCACCAGCTTCAATGTGGCAGTGTTATCCCTCTGTGGGATGACACCTAAAAGCAGTAATTTCGAGTAAGAGGAAGGAGATTTTGGCTGGTTGGAATGATGGCTCCAACAAGTCATAAAGGGCCGAATCATGGTTAGTTGATGAGAAGCTGGGGGCATGTGGAACACCCACCCATGTGCATGACCAGGCATGCAACAGAGCACTTGACCAGGCATGTGACTGACATGAGGCCAGTGTCCCATCCATGAGCAGCTGTGGCTTTCATGATTCCACTTGTGCATGCAAAGACCCAATAGGATTTTGCCTAAAGAATGGTGGTCCTTAAGCTGTCTTCTGTATCAGGCTTTCAATGTGATCTTCGGTGTGGCCTTGAACCCAGAGCTACTTTTAAAAAGTCCTCATAAAGAAAGAGGAAGAGAATGAGAGAGAGAGAGAGAGATCATCCTAGCTAAACCTTCATGGCTTCAAGTGTTCTCTGCCATGAGTTTCCTCCTTGGATGAGGTGATGGACCTTGGTTTCAAAAAGTAGTTACCAAGCTTACTGCTCTCAATAGGGTAAACTGCAGGTGTAAATGTAGCTCTATGATGGAAAAAGCAAGAAAGCTTGAGTGTTAAGTCGGAGGAGGCTAAGCAATTGCAAGATCTTTTCTGCAAGGCTCTGCTTAGAGAGAGGTATTCCAGTGATGCACAAGCTTCCCACATCCAAAGGAGGAGCAACCATGGGCGGGAATCACACGGACCAAAATCCACCTGTGACCCCAAGGCTATTTTTTAAGCCTCTCAGCCATTCAATTTTCTTTCTTTTTTCTTTTTAATCCACACAAAAATTTCTCGCCAAACAGAGAATTAATTTAGTCTTTCTTCTCAGGAAAGATGCGGGATCCTGGAGCAACTAAACCCTTGAGAACTAAAGAGCTGATTCTTGCCCAGACAGATGACCATATCTGGGCTATGGAGATGATTTGCCTATGAGAGCATGGTCTTTCTAATATTGTTTTGGAACAGAAGACTTCTCAGCCCAGTAGCTTCAGCATTCTGAGTCTTTATTCTCTGACTCCAAGACAAGGGGTGTCATTCATGGTGGAACATGGAAACACGCCTTCTGCACTATGGAAAGTGGCTATAGTTACTACTTGAGATTAGAACTTGCTCTGAGTTCTGTGATCTGCTATAATAAGGACCTTTAAAAACAAAACAAACCCCCCCCCCCCACAAAACTGTAAGTTTTTAGTGTCAAAACCCTATTCTGTTCTCTGGTCATCATCCATCAGTTCCACTGATTATGATTCATGTTTTAAGGCAACAGAACTGAGGCTGTCTTTTCATTTTTTGCTGGAGTTGACAGTGTGTCATGGCTGTCGCTCACTCTATGCAAACAGATGTGGTACTTTCTCAGGTTAAAGCCTCCCAGAAACCATTACTGCTCCTACACTTTGTGCCTAAGAGCTAACATTATGATCCAATGACTTCTGCCATTTCCTAACAGAAACACTAGATGGGTGAAGAAGTAAAGACAAGCTCCACTTATAATATCTTCTCATTAGCCTGATAACTGTCGTTCAGTATTGTTCTCATAAATTTTTTTGACTTCCAGGTTTGCTGAATGGTTTGAATTGGGAATTAAATAAATGGGATGGAATGTGTGCTTCTGACATGCCCAGTTCTCTTGGTGACATCCATTCACAAGAGCCAGATGTCGTATAGTGGTTTAAGAGCAATGCCAAACACATTAAATTAAGGAACAGGGTGCCTCTGAGCACATGTCCAGTGCAAGAATTGTTTTCAGCATCAGAAGGAAGTTGTGTTTTCACACGAAAATCTACTTTGGATTTTCTTCTTGCAGAATTCTTACAGAGATCTACCACTAGATCCCAAACTATTCTGCCAAGTCCAGATATAATATATTTGAACATGGAATTACAAGGGAAATGCATAGAAAGGAAGCAGCTCACAGTCCTTCTGTCCCCATGTACACAATCAGATTCCAGACACTGAAGGTAAGGCTGACATCTGTGAAGCTGCAAGCCTCTCCATGCAGCTCCATACGGTGAAAGAAGCAAGGCAGACAGGAAGCTTCTTAGAAACAACAAAGCACTACCTTCCAGGCAGTGAGGGGTTGCCTTTTCCAGAAGGTACATTCATAAAGAAAAGAATGTGAAGCCTCAGAGGGATTTTGTTTGGGGGGGGGAGAGCGAGAGCAAGAAAGACCTCTTCTAGCTATTGCCAACCAGACCAGTTACTTAACTTGGACTTCTCCAAGGTGCTGCAACCATTTAATATAATATACCTGTTAGCTAGCTAGCTTGCTTGCTTGCTAGCTTGTTTGCTTGCTTGCTTGCTTGCTTGCTTGCTTGCTTGCTTGCTTGCTTGCTTGCATTAATACTGAATCATTGCTAGTTGTATGTCTGTTTTTAAAATATGTCAGCCTTTCCAAAAAGGGCTGGGGTGGGGAAAAGGAGACTATACTTTTTGTACTGATCAAATTATCAAATCAAAATCCCACCCTACTTTCATGTCCCATGGGCTTTCTTCTCAAGTCAAGGCATGGTAGCAATGGCTCTTTGTGTCCCACCCACCTTCATCCCTAAATGCCTAAGAAGTATGTTTTCATGGACCATGCCTCCTTAGCTCATTCATGCACTTACCTCTTCATTCTCCTTAATACACCAAAGAAACATGAATGTGGCTCCTTGACTCCACGTCTGATCCCAGGGTGGGGGGCAGTTTTCGTGGCTCCCTGTTCAGGTTCAAGAAGACTGGTCTTGTAGCTGGCCATGTGATCAGCTACATTTGGATGTTATGTACATAGCTGTGATTTTTTTTAAAGCCCTCTTTCAAACACTGATCCAAAGATTGCTACTCATGTTACACTGACAATCAATATGCAGTGAAACACACTTCTTCACTCATCTCATTTATGTGGAATGGCTGCTTAAACAGTGCAGCTATCAAACAATAACACATTTCACTATATTTACTTACTTCTTTAGTGGTTATTTCATAAGCTGGGGTGTCTGATTTCTAACTGTTGCTGCTGCTCTAGAGTTGAACACCACCTGTTTCTCAAAGTACATCTCTAATGCAGACAACAGGCTAAAGTTAGCAATATATAAGCAGGGAGAAGGCTTGTACACCAACCCTTAGCATATGAATTGGGGTGTTACAACTTTGCCCTTGTTTTTATTGGGGTGTTATATGTTTGACCCTTTACTGCCTGATCTCCAGTTGGTAATGATTACATACCACATGTGATCAAGGGGAGGGTTGCCTACAAAGCTAGCCTAAAGAGAGTTTGTTTATAGTGCAGATTTGATTACTTCACACATGTGATACATGGGCAAAACAGCAAAATAACACACTCCCAAACACATCAGCAAATTGCAAGGGTGTTTTAGATTTTATTAAATTCCTAATCAAAAGATCAAACGATTATTCTGGGAGATATTTTCAAGCTGAAGAATATTTACAGGGATTACTCTGATATTCCTCTTCTTGGGAAAAATAATACTGAGGTGGATCCCAAGAATTATAAGCAGAAAGAAACTTATATAAGAGAACTTCTACCACTCCATCCATCACCCCAGCAGTACCATATTCACCCTGAAGATACTTTCCAGAAGACCAGGGCAGTCTCCAGAACAAAATGGGATGGTACAGTGGGCTGGTGAGACAGGTGGCCATGGTCAAACTGGCCAAAACCAGGCAGAGGCATCTTGCATGACCAGAAGCAGCAAGAGACAGGAAACGACAAGAATGGATGCTTTTGCAAGCTTCCAGCCACTTGCAGGGTTCAGGAGCCAACCCTCTCTTATTCAGGCAAGTCCAGCCAACACCTCTTTAAAAGGAAAGATCTGTTGGTGCCTCTCAGCACCCATGTCTTGAGCACAGGTCTATCATGACATTTACAGCAAGAGTCACATAGTGCCTGGAACTAGAAATCAGAGATGCTCCTGAGGATTAACCACATTTGAGGAATACACACACACACACACACACACACACACACACACACACACACACACACACACACACACACACGACATTAGCCTGTGAAGCAATGTATACTCCCCAGAACAAAGTATTGCATTTGTGATGGGAACAAAACTCTCCAAATGCAATAGAAACAACAATGTCTGAAACTCTTGAGTTAGCCTGTCTCTACCCAAGCCTCTGGGTGTGTTTTATAAACAATAGGAACCGAAGCCTCTCAACAGTTCTGTGTCACAAGGATCTCTTGTGCTAGATCCTCTTTATTCCAGTCTATGTCTCTTTCATACCTCAAGCCCATATGTTTCCATACCAGAAGCAGTAAGATCCCACTTTTTTTCCCAAAAGAAAAATGGATGTGGCAGAACAGTAAAGGAATAAGTGATGACATCTATTTCTGATTAGGATCTCCGTTTACTGTCCTCCTCCTCACCCCCTTTTCTTTTTCAAAACTGCATCATTCATGAAAGATGCTAATTGTTCACCAAACTGCAGCTTGGCCGACCAGCTGCTAAATACATTGCATGCGTAAGAGTTCTTCTGGCAGGGTTTCTGCTTCCTAGGATAGTAGCAAGGGAAATAAAAAATGAAGCTCAATTTTTATAAAGTAGCAATTAGCTTTGGTTCAGCGTAGGCCTGAGATATTCCAGTGGGAGTTCTTCATATTCTAGCACTGATTGTTATCATTAGTGCAGCCTATTCATAGGACATGTTGCACAGTGGGTTTATATATATATATATTATTACATGAGCAGCTAGGGCTTAACTTAGTGGGAAATCTAATTGTGTAATTTAACATATTCTATTTACTATTCTGTGGTTGTGCAGCTTTAATCGTATCAAGTGGTGGGTTTGGGAGTTTTGTTTTAATGGATGACTCTAGTTCTATGTATGACATTTGGTTCAAGGATATTTGAAACCCCTGGACCTCTTTGGTGCTGCATCACATGCATGCTTACTTGACAGAAAGCTCTGGCTCTCACTTCAAAAGTTAAGATGTCTTGACTTGCATTGCAGCATCTCATGTCTCTCAAAGCACCAAGGATTTGGCAGCAGTAGGCCAGAACTCAGTCACTAGCACAGCTTTTTAATCAGCAGTTCCAATACTTACAAACATTTTCTAAAGTGCAATACACTTCTCTCTTGAATTGCATGGGTCTGAGCAGCACCGTTGTGCTTATACATGGACTTTTTTTTTTCAATAAATAAATACTCAAATAAATAAATAAATATTCAAGAAATACTGTGCTACTATTCGTCTCCTGGAAGTGGCCTGAGAAAGGTAGGTCTCGGACTTACTGAGGCCAATGTTATTAGTGGTGCCACAACCTAGCGGATCCCCTCTCCTGGCTTGGGAGCTCAACATGGTGGCCAGGGAGGATGCTGGGGCATGCCTGGAGGCTGATGAGGATTGGGAAAAGGTTAGGGTGTGTCTCTGTGTTAAACAACTGTTTATGCTTTGCAGTTACATGTTTGGAGAGCATAATAGTTCTACATGGATTTTGAACTATAAGGGGGTCCAGCACCCCTAACCCCATTGTTGTTGAAGGGAGAAGTGCACGTTTCAACCTGCTAGTAATATCTTGCTGGTTCTCTCCTGACAGTGGGCAACAGCCAGAAGATGGTATATTAATACATGTTTCAACAATATGTTGGCCAGCATTACCATCATGGTTAGAGGACATTGCAGGAGCCAAGAAATTCCCCCCAACACTTTGCTTTTGTTTTGTTTTGTTTCTTTCCAGGGAAACAACATAGATGATTATTTATATGCTGCTAGATTCTCTATATATTCCACACTCAATAACTCAGCTATGAAAATTAATTACAGAAGTCATAAAGCTACCATTAGTATCCTGATGTCACAAAAGTGAGAGTATTGCATCTTTAATTTAATTAGTTTTCCCACTTTATCATGCCTTTTGGATCCCTAGGAGCTGCTTAGTGTGGCTAACACAGGTCCGTAGCAACACATTAGATAAACAACACATAACTTTAAATCTGTTCTCTATCTTCCTGAACCAGTGAATTGCCTGAACAGGATTCTAAAGCTGACCTAGAACAGCTGTCTGACATTTGGTCTTGACAGGACAGAGATGGTGTCAATCATTTGTCAGAAAGTTATGAAGAATTTTCTCTGGATGCCCAGAGCAAGTGACACTGAAATATATGATCAAAGTCTAAAAAGAGGAGGTGGGTTGACTTTTATTAATTATAACTCTCTGTGTTGGCATCTCATCTGAATGAATCAAGCTGGCCATGTGAGGGGCTCCTAACAGAAGTTTGTAATATATTCGTATCAATCGGCAACCTGAGCAAGGACCCCCACAACTCTTATTGGCACATTGACTTCTCAGTGGGATAAAGTTGGATGGTGCAGTCACACTGTCATCTTTGATTACAGCAAATGGATCAATTGTTCCTTTAAGCTGAATGTTTCAACATCTATTCATCCACTTTTGAAGGGTTTTCATGGACTGTGCTACCTATACCATACATTTGCTCTAAATAAGTCCTTTCAGAGTTGATTAGAACTTGTTTGTTTGTTTGTTTGCTTGTTTGCTTGTTTGCTTGTTTGCTTGTTTGTTTGTTCGTTTGTTCGTTCGTTCATTTATGCATACTGCCCATCTGGCTGAAGGCCACTCTGGGTGGTTTTCAACATAAACAAACAATATAATTAAAATACAATGTGACAAAACAGAAAAGAGAAATAATAAAATACAAATGAACAGTGCAGTCATAAACACAAAAATATATTTGCAAAAAACAATTCAAATATTTAAAACATTTAAATGTTTAAATATTCTCTGCAAGCTGTGTTGGCTTCCTATTGGCCATCACAGCCAACTCAGCTATTACCTTGGTTTTCCAAAGAGACAGGCAATGGGTTTTGCCTACCATACCTGCCATGGTCTGTGACCATTGGAGGAGGTGCTTTTCTTGTATGGAACATGCTTGTGTTGAAACAGCAAAAAGTCTAGTAGCATCTTCATAACTAACAAAGTATATTTGGCATACGTTTTTATGATGTACACGTATGCCAAATGGAGTTGTTAGTCTTTCAGATGTCAAAACACCATTTTATTGGTTTTGCTGTTTAAAAATAATAATAATATGGCAACCTCTATGGAGCTTTTAAGGAATAGGGACCTTACAGTTGTACCCACCATTGCTGTGTTTTGTTGCCCAGAACATCTTCCAAGATGATGTTCTCTTTCACCTTCTCTCACTCCCTGTCTCCCAGTTCTCTCCCTCCTCAAATTCCTGGTCAAAGCTACTTTTTCCATAAATATCTGATCTGAACCGATAGACATAATCCCTTCATTTCTAAAAATTTTATCCCCCCCACACACATTTCTTCCAAGCTGCTCCAGTATCAATGGTTTTCGCCTTATCATTTTATCCTCACAACCGTCCTTTGAATCCAGACAGTGATAATCTCTGTCCCAAACTAAATTACATGCTTCCTGGCTGAATGAAGATTCAAATCCGGCTTTCCCTCATCTTGGTCCAACACCCCAGTTGTCAAAAGGCCATGTCTTTCTCACCCACTCCTGACATACTTCTTAAATGCCCTGTTGATGCCTCTACCATTGTTAAAAGAATGGCTGGTGGCATTCCTACACTGGGGGAGTTTTCTGTGGACTTACACAAGGCTTCCACAGCTGATTTGCTGCCCCGCTGATGCAGCAGCATTCCCACCCATTCTAAATTTTCTGCACCACTGTCAGCTTGCAACAAATATTAGAATTGCTCTGTAAATTAGAATATTACTGTGTTTGTTCATATTACCCCTTTCTGTATCTTGTTTTTCCCCTTCCTTGCTCTCTGCTACTTGTCACTCCCTCCTTTTTTTATTGTCCTGGCAGGCTTCATTATGTTCCACTAGGGTTCATTGCCACATTAGACAAACGAAGCCAGTCATTCCTTATCTATATTATATGGGGCCAGCATTTTGAAAAAGAAAGAAAGAAACCTTGCCGGAACAAGTGGAAACGTAAGATTTTGATATGCATCCCGAAATGCAATTTAATGCTTTGTTTGCAATCACATTGGCTCGATTAAAAAGCTTGAAGAGTTTTTCCAACATATTTTGATATCTTCATGTCAAGGAAAGGTTAGAAATCACATTGGAGAGTGCTAAGGAAAGGTTTTACTTGCCTGCTTTGACAGAGTTCAGATTGCTTGTTGAGACAAACTATCAAATAAGGAATTCCTATTTGTACACATTATGGCTCACAGGACATTGAAAGTTGCTCAGTCAGTTGGGAAACAACAGAAGCAGAAAGAGATGCAGTCAGAATGCTAAAACTGGCCTGTATTGTTCCCTTCAACTATTTTTCTATTACCAACACATGGGCACAGTCAGTTGTTTCCCGATCCACAGGTATTCCATTCATAGAAACAAGAAGAAAAAAATAATACCAAAGTGTTTAAACAAAATCTCTTATTGCTGTGTTTATGTTCTTAAAATCCAAAAAACAAAACAAAACAAAAAAACCACAAAACGTTGCAGCATAGTTTTCCAGAATCATTTGACTATAACTGATTAGATGTCTAACAATAAAACAGCACTGGAATTCACCTGCAGTGGATACCATACATGCTTATGCCATTTACACAGACAGCCTTATGCAAGATGATGGTGCAGCAGCACTCTATGCATTGATTTTTCAACATTTTTAGCAGCCATTAGCAAGACCTCTCAGACAATATGGAAAGAGCCAATATACACAGAGCTCTGAACACATGAAAACATCCATGGATGGTCCCAGTGTCCAATGTCAGTGAGATCTTTGATTCAATAACATCGCTATTGCCATTCAAGAGAATTTGCACTAGTCCTATATAGAAGTGGAGATTTTATTCTCCAAATGCAGGGGTGACTGCACCTAAAAATGCATTTTGTTGTTTCTGCCATTTGTAATATGAATAATACAGGATCCTGGTATGTGACTATTCATTAATGCATTTGTTTAAAACACTCCTGAACCATCTGTCATCCTTCTAGGATATCGATATTTCAGGGCAACATACATTCGATTAAACAGCCAAACAATAAAAAAGCAGATAGAATCTCTGTCAAAACAATAAAATAGCAAATCAATTTCTTAATAATAAATGCTTTAACAACTGGAACAAGTTACAATTCCTGGGTAAATAAAAATGCTAAATTGTGTGAGTGTATGTTGAGAAGATTGCACAATAGGTGCCAGCTAATGTTCTTGAAAGAACACATTCCATAATTGGTACACCATTATTAAGAGAAAGGCATTCCTTTATTGTTACATACATTAACTCTGATACTAGAGACACCTGCAGAAAGGCTTTTGCAGAAGACTTTAACAGGTGGAGCAGGTTGTTATGGGAAGAAGCATCACTTTGAGTATTTGGTTCTCAAGCCTTTTAGGTAGGCAAAGTCAACAGTTCTAGGGACTATTTTCCATCTCCCTGGATCTGCACCAAGCCATGCCAGCCTGTCCTGGAAAAACAGTTTCCAAAAACCAAAACAAATCCACTGGTGTGGTTCATTGGTTTGGAGTGCCCAGCTGTGGAGCCAGAGGCTGGGAGTTCATCTCCACTGTGCCTCCCAGAAGAAGGGACGGCCAAGATCAACCAGAGTGTATGTGGCTAATGGAGCAAAATGCCTTGCTGTCTGCGGAGAATGATACATGGGCAAGCTATATAGTCCCAGTGTGCCAGGAAGGACTAGTGAACAACTTCAGAATACTTTGTACCTAGAATCAACATGATAACACTTACTTATTAAATAGGTAATGGGGGGGGGGCATTACTGTAGAAGCTCCATGTGGCCATGGGGCACATGACTCCCATCCATTTGAGGACTTTAGCATTAAATACCAGCACATTGAATTGAACTCAATGGTAAACAGGCTGGCAATTAAGTTCTTTCAAATTTTGCACAAGATGTGCAAACCTGGCCCTACCAGTCAAAATCTTAGCAATTGTATTTTGCGGTGGGAGAAGCCTCTGAGTAGTCTTTCTATGACACACTGCAATAAACCAACCAGGAGAATACTAAATTGCCCCTGACCAGAAACTGTCACAGTTGATGAGAGGCCAAAGATAACAAATGGCATCCCATGCAACCAACATCACCTTCGGCCTCTTGTTACAACACTCTTAATCTAGGGCAAACTCAACCTAGCCTTGGCCTGAGAAATTTTGCTGGCTGGGGCAGAGTAGTGAATTGGCACCCCATTTCCCCTCTAAATCTAGGTGTATAATATGAAAACCCAATCAATGAGGGGAATGAGAAAATGGCACTTGTACTGTAGCATCCCAGGGAGTAAAACTCCAGTAATAACAGAGTAGGAAACGGGCATTGGGCTGCCTTTTCTTGACACCCCAGGTCTGCGGCCTCACTCTGCCTAATAGTAGAGATGGCTCTGCCCAAGCCTGTTTGTTTCAGGGGCAGTTCAGCCCTGCCCAAAACTGAAGGAATGCCCATTTGTTAAATGCTTTATCAAGTCAGGTGTACACACACACACACAAATTTTTGTGTGCGCACAAGCCTTCCTTTATGCTACATACTACTGAGCAGGGCTGCATAAACACGGGTGTTCCTGCTCTGTGTTTTAGACAAATCCTATTCTCTTCCATGGGATCTGGTGTGCTTCATTACTTTAGAAATTGTTATTCCATCCCCACAGTATGTAGTCTATTTGAAACTGATACTAACAGTTCTTGAAGGAATATAATATAGACAACAAAGAAAATAGTTATCAGGGGTGGGAATGCTGAAGGCACAGACAAGCATAACCCCTGATAATCCTCGCACAGGCCTTGATCCTGAATCTCCTCCCCCTCCTCCCAGGGCCAGGACTTTAAAATGCTAGACAGGATCCTGCTCTCTGCCTTTGTCAGTCTTGGTCAGCAGCAGACTGAGGTCTGAGTATTCAGTCACCAAGTACTCATTGACCTGTGGCACTGAACACGATATAAAACAAGGGCAAACTCAAAACCTTAAGATCCTGTAATTGCTTTTATTAAGGACTAAACAATGTACTGTGAGGCATATTATCTTTGACAGAGTCAGATGCTGAGCTCTTTACAGAAACATGTCACGTGGGTAAAAGTTAACACAGACACATCTTTGGAATGAATTTCTGTTAGATTCTAAATGATTTGTTTTTCTCTTGTATTATTTTTAAAGAATCTTAATGGGATGCCTGAAGAGTAAATGGCAATCAGTGTAGAACTTAATTATTTCCTGGAGAGGAAATAAGGGATATAATGGTTGTAACACATCTTTGTTTCAGCTTCAGAACAGTGTGAGACAGGGTTCTATGTCAATAAACAATCCCAAGAACAGGCAAGATCAAACTAGCCACAACTTAATCAAGTTGAGCCTGATAATTTACTCTTGCTAAAATTTGGACCTGAACAGGGCTGTTAATGACAGGACATTTGGAAATCAGTAATTCATACAGCCACTATAGTTTAGAAGTGACTTGATGGCACATCACAGCAGCAAAACCTTGAGGGGAAAATGAGATGGGGAGAGGTGGGAGCAGATGAAAGGGCAGCATGATAAATAGGAGACAGATTGTATCTAAGGCCTCCACCCCTGTTGAGTGAGGAATTTTCTATATGCACATGTACGGCCTCCCTGACCCTTCTCTCACACCACCTATCTTCTCAGTCCAAAATGAGTACATCATGGTCATCAAATGAGTGTCCTTTGACGTTCAAATGAAGGAACACTGCTCATTGTGGTCCTGAGCCATTGTGCTGGGCCATTCTCCTGTTTAGTGACTGTTTGGTTTCTCCAATGTAGAGCTCCAAACACTCCTCTTCGCATTGGACCACAAATACTATATTGCTCCTGTTGTGTTTTGGGGCCTATTCAGACCAGGGGGAAGTGAAACCAATGTGGAGGATATATCAGGGATCTCCTACCAACTCTCCTCAGACTGAAGAAACTACTTGGATGAATAGCGAAACGTTTCAACCTAATAAGAAGTCCAGTTGCCATGACTCAACTTCCAGATAACCTCACCTGGATGACTGAGAATCTTCACAGAATACAGATCATGTTTTCACATGTCTCATGTTTCAAAATATCATTTATATTTTTCAGAATCTTATGTCTTTACATCTATCTATGTTGTATACAATTTCTCAAACATAACTACAGAGTCAGATGCTTCTGTTCTTCCAAAGGGATGCTTCAGGGCAGAAACAGGTGTAGTAATGGTTAGGATATAATTTTTATTAAGCAGGAAAAGCTGGCGGGGTTTAATCCTCTCTGTGGAAAAGTGCAAAGTTTTTTAAAAATTGTTCTTTTCGTACAAAATTCAGGGGGGGAAATTCAGCACAAAAGGTCAGCTGGAAACAAACGAAGAGTTACAGGAAGAAGGAATCCTCATGGCGAAATCCTCATGAGCAATAGAGAATATACTAGGGTGAGAATTTCCAGAGGTGAGGAAAAACAGCCGATTGTGAAAGCACACATTTTCTGTAGGTTTTCTGGATATATCTGTACTTTACTCCTTCTTAAGTATGGAAATATCACTTTCTCATCTGGAATTTTTTGTGCTTTTGGCATTTAATAGAGTTTGTTAGAGCACATAAAGCAAAAGCACAGTTGTGTAAAGGAGAGGGACAGTCTTTCTAAGAGAGATGAAGTGGATTGATTGACCATGATGAAATTGTATTTCATGATTCTTTTGTTAGAAAAAGCATAATGAAGACTAAAGCTCTCACTAGGTGAGCTGCTGAATCTGTATTTCCAGAAGCAGCATCACTTTAACAGGAAAGATTTGTGTGTTTATCCTAATATGAACTTGCCTCAGTCTACATTGGCAAATTCCTTAGCTTTTGTTGTGTAATTGGTCATCTGTCAACTGGAAGACAGAACAGCTTTGTCTGCATGTAAGATGAGAGAAGATGTGCTTGTATTAACAGTGATCTGACCCTATGCAATTAGAGTGAATCTTGTGTCACTCTTGAATAGAAAGATTCACTGCACTTATGAACAAATAATGCACTTCCTAAAACTTCACTTCCTTTCAACAAATGTTTTAAACCACTTTTCTTTCCTCACATGCTGCCACATGCCTAAACCCATATCCTCCTGCTCTCCATCACCTGTTCTTCTCAGAGCTGAAAGAAGGCAGTTAATCAGGGCTGGCAACATATAATTAGCCCCTGACATCACAACCACATTCAGTAACATTTCCTCACACATGGAGGAAAATGCCTCTGAAATCTGAAGTGCAAGTGCATGATATAATTTGTCACCTTCCCTTTGGAAGAACCTGGAGATGTTTTGAGAGGGGAGAGGGGCCTGAACTTGACCATCTGTTCTATCTGGCAATAAATTAGAATGCAGCAAAGACAGTGTCAGGTGGACAAGCTACAGGAGATGGAATCTAAGGTCGCAGCCAAGATAATTACAGAATGCCAAACTGGGTTGTTATTACTGCTCTGTTTTCAAGAACCATAGACTCATCTAGGGGAAATAGCTCCGTCTTAAGTAGACCCTTGGTCTAGATGGGCGGGATAGAAATCTAATAAATAAATAAATAAATAAATTATAATTTTGTGGTTGAAAACAATAAGTTGGAATGGTTAACATCAACTTTATTGCAGTGCAAGGGTAACACCGACAAAAACAAATGTTGGCATTGCATATAACATTGCTGGCATGCATGTCTGGCATCAAAGTCCGGTCATCCCCATTCCTATATGCATCCCCATCTCCAGTCATCCCAACGGGAGACATAAAAGGAGCCTCCCTGAAGATAAGCAGAGAGCTTCCTCTTTCATAAGCAATGAACATTTAGTGTGAATTGTCATTTCAGATCCTTCTGGCCCATTTCTCTTGGATGGGGCTTGGAGGCACTGTGTTACATTGGCTCTGATCCTTGCTGGAGAAAAGAACTCAGAAGGTGGTACTGGGGGATTCTTGTTTGACACCCTGGCCACTGGCCTGCAGGGTCTCTCAGGGTTCTGTTTGGTCTCCTATGCTATTTAACATCTACATGAAATCTCTGGTAGAGATTGTCAGGAGTTTTGAGGTTCAGTGTCACCAGTATGCAGATGACAACTAACTCTTATCTCTGTTTGCCATCTAAATCTGAGGAAGCTGTTTTGGCTCTAGAGCAATGTCTGGTGTCAATAATGCAGTGGATGAGGGTGAGTAAAGTGCAACTTAATCCAGACAAGACAGAGGTGCTTTCGGTCAGTCGAAAGGCAGATCAGAGAACAGGTATGCAGCCAGTGCTGGGTGGGGTTACACTCCACCTAGGTGTGCAGCTTGGGGGTGCTCCTGGATTCATCTCTGAGTCTGAATGCCCAGGTTTTGGTGAGTGTGTTTGCAAAATTAAAACTAGTGCACCGGCTGCACCTGTTCCTGGAGAGTTCTGATCTAGTCCTGGTGACAAATGCTTTAGTCATATCCCGGCTTGATTACTGTACCACACTTTATGTGGGGCTGCCTGTGGAAAATGTGAGGAAACTTCAGTGGGTCCAAAACAAAGCAGCCAGATTGCTAACTAGGATGGTCACAGGGATCACTTAACCCCTTGTTACAGCAGCTCCACTGGCTGCCTATTAATTTCCACATGGAATTCAAAGTGTTAGCTCTAACCTCCAAAGCCCTGAACAGCTTTGACCCAAACTATCTCAAGGACTGCATCTCTAATTATGAGCTTGCTCAAGTGTTAAGCTCATCAGGATAGGCCTTTCTTTTGGTCCCACTACCTTCACAGGTGTGTTTGGTGGGCCTTCTCTTTTGCTGCTCCCAGACTCTGGAACTCCTTCTCACGGGAGACTAGGGTGGTCCCATCTTTGCTCTCCTTCTGCAAGCAGGCGAAGATCTTTCTCTTCAGACAAGCTTTCCCTTAGTGAGTGCCTGCCATAGTATGTTTTTTAAATGGATTGTTGTACTTTACTGCTCTGAATGTGCTTTCGTGTTGCTTATGTTTCCAAGTATAGGATTCATTTGGTCCTTTTTAGTACTTCTTTACTCACAGTTGTTAGCTTTAAACTCTGTCTTTTAATGATGTAAGCCGCCTTGGGTTCTTTTGAAGGAGAAAGGCAGGATAAAAATATTTTAAATAAATAAATAATAAAATAAACAAATAATGATAATAAATCTTTGAAAATAAATTGTTCACCACATCCTAATATTCATATAGGCTTCCGAGGTGTGTCTGATAAAGTCATTGTTTAGCTGTCAAGCCTAATGTTGGAATGGGCTTCGGCTCAGAATGATGGGTGGGCGAACATTGTTGAAATCTTGTTAGAATTTCTCAAGAACCTCCTGCCCTTGGGTCCAGATAATGAACAGGTCATTAGTGTATCTCTAGTAAAGGAGAGGTTTAAGGAACAGAAGCTGGAAAAGTATGAAAATATTGCCCTGTCAAGCAGACAGGCAAACACAAAATGGCAGTGCCACTGATCTCGAGGTAAATATTTTGTTAAAATCAGAGGTAATTGGGATTAAGTGGCAGCTCAGGTGGAAACTGTATTTCCCTTGCCTCATAGTTCATCTATGTGGAGGATTGTATTTCTCAGAGATTGACAATGGAATTTTATTTCTTTGGGAAATCAGTGGTGTACCACATGTAACTTGGAATAACAGTAACATGGAATCCATACTTTGATGAGGTATCCCTAATCTGAGAGAGTGAACCAGTGTGGTTTAGTAGACAGAGTGTTGAACTAGGGTTCCAGTAACATGGGTTCAAATCCCTGCTTAACTACAGAAACTTACAGGGGTGGTGGCAATGGTAAACCACTCCTTGAACATCTCACAATGCTTGAAAACCCCATTAGGCTCATCATAACTCAGAAGTGATTTGGCAGTGTGTAATAGCAACAGTGTGATATTGCCAATGCCCGAAATTACAGGGTGCCTAATTTTCTTTTTTCTGTGACCAATAAGGGAGCCCTCTCTCTGTCTCTCACTGACATCCTGTTTGCAGAGCTATGTCGCATAAGGCTGATGATGTCATCAGCCCCAGTGATTTTTTTAAAAAATATATATAGAAAGGAATAATTTCAAATCCCATGGAATCCCCTTTGTTGTAGGGAAGCCTGTGAGGGATTGCAGGTTACAGGGGCAGGAAGGGAGACTTTAATTTCTGAAAACTGCTCCCATCAGGATGGCTTTACTTTGATTGATGACATCATCAGCCTTGTGTGGTACAGCTCCATTAACAAGATGCCAGCCTGTGGGGGTTTTTTCCTCTCTCTTTTTTCCTGGCTTCTGGGTTCCTCCAAGGTGAAGCTTATTTATTTCTTTATTGCTGTTATACTGGCTTATACCTTTCAGGATATTAAGCAGTTTAAATGTTTTCATAGATGTTGGGGCCTTAGATACCTTCCCCTCCAGTAGACTGGCCTAATTACACAAAGCTGTTCTATACACACACTTTCACCTGTGCTTGTTCAGCTTGGCCCTTTGTATCTTTTGTCCTGCTCTCCTTCCCACCTCCATCTGGAAGCCTGGGCAGACAGTTGGCTTCCCAGCAGACGCCACCTCAACTATTAGTGATCTGGCAGGAAACAAGAGCTGCTTCGATTCCTGGAGCTTGTGTGCTGGAGCTGACCAACATGGCGCTTTTGCCTCTATTTTCCCTGTGTGCAATGGCAACCCTTGGCAAAGTGTACTTCAGCTTTTGAACTGAGCTGCCCTAGGATGTGCCCAGGCACTGGCAAAAAGAGCAGTGTGCCAGCAACCGTTCTTAAATCTGACTTCATAACAAATCCAGCCATGTAGTCCTACAGAAGGAACACTGAGGATAAATTGAAATCTGAAATATGTGGATACCACACCACCATCTGGCTGCTCTTTTATTTTGAGCACAGATTTCTACAGACCTGAAATGTTCTTCCTCTGAATGTTGTTGTTGTTGTTGTTGTTGTTTTTCTTTAGTCGTTAAGTCGTGTCCGACTCTTCGTGACCTCTGAATGTAGCACAAAGCAAATGCCTTTTCCTGACAGTTGTTTTCTAAAGGCACAGAGGATTGCCTATATTTCTGAAAAGCATTTGCCTTTAAGCCACCATGATTTACTTTAAATCTCTTCCACGTCTATCGCACACCCCTTTTTATAAACAAAAATCAACTTTTCTTGCTCTGAATATTGCAAATAGAGAGTACATTGAACCTCAGCGGTTGCAAGGGTTTTGTTGACATTCAACCCCCTCCTGCAGCTTTTCTGAGCCCTGCTCCTTGCTCCTCCACTCTCCCACCCAGCTCTCTCACTCTGCCTCTGAGCTGCAGTGGTGCGTGGCGAGCCAGCCACACAGGCTGCCTCCCTCATTCTGAGGCTGGCTCATGTGAAGATTTGAGAAGGGAAAACATGCTGATATCCTATGGGACAAAGCTGCACAAATCCCTTTCAGCAACGAAGCTTAGGGATGTGTCAAAGCAAGCATGCTGGGGTTTCTTACATACGCAGCATTTTGATACAGTCGCCTTTCTTCTGAACACTCGGGTAGCAAACAGGAATGAAGCTTGTGACATGGGGGCAGGGGTGGATCTCAGATTTGATTCCAATTTACAGCTTCCAATGCTCACTCCTCTGTGTTGTTACCATGAACTTTTGTCTGTTCTTGTTCCTTTGCTTCATTCTGGAATGATATTGAGAGCTGTCAAATATCCTGGTGAGGAGACATGCAATATAGTCTGAACCTCCCAAAATTACAACAGTTCTGACAGCTGAAAGGGTACATGGCAGATTTTTTTTCCCTTTCCTTACAACTACAGTAGGTTGGCAAACCCCATCACTACCACCACCACTTTGATCTAGGCAGCAGAGCTACCAGCTGGCTCTCACTGAAGCAGTGGGTTGGGCTGGCAGCTAGCTGATGGGCACCATGCTTGGCAGGCCTATTTTCCTTCTACTCATTTCCTTTGGCTCCATTTGTACTGTTTGTATCAGCTGTAACTAAAACTATGAGAAAGGGGTTACCTATCTAAGGGTCTGTTAAAAGTCACAGGTTGGAGTGCATGCACCATAATGTCCATACAGCCTTATCTGTTCAGCTCCTACACCCTATTTTTTCCTTAGATAGCTTTATCACATACTGATATGGATAGAAAGGACAAGGGCAGAGAAATTACTTCTTTTTTTCCTTTTCATTTCTTTTTTGGACTACAGTTGCCATTGACTATGGTACCTGCAGGGATCCTAAACATTGTGGTCCAGCAAAGTAACTTTGCCGCTCTTGTGGACAAGGGAGCTTCTGAGCACCTACGTCTGCAGCAGACATCTGAAATTACAGGAAAACATACAATGAACAGTCAGGTTCTGAAGGCTAAGCTGAGCAATCAAGCAGAAGGAAGAAAGACAGATGCCCCAGGAAGAACTGTATCTGCAGTGTTGAAAATGCTCACACACTGGCTGAAAAGAACATATTACATACATAGCCATCATTTCACTGTCTAGATCAGGGATGGAGAGTGTGTGGGCAGAAGTAGGAGGACTGCATCTCCCAAGATCCCTCATCATCATCTCTGCTGGTTAGGCCAGATGGGAGTTCCAGCCTAATCACATCTGGGAGTGGGGGCTCTAATTTCTCCTTCCACGCCATTTAGTCTTGATTAACGATGGGCAGATTTGTGTTTGTGGACAACAGCTCCCAGAATTATAATCCAAATCCACAAACCTGCACATCTCTAGTCTTGATTAAGTTACTAAGCCTGCACTGCTATGGTTATACATACCTAGGGCGTGGTCAGATGGCCATAGAGGAGCACATCTGATCATACTGGGAAAGGTTACTTCACTCGGTGCGATCTCCCTTAAAGGGGCCTTTCTGTGCATTTAGGAATCACTCCAGCCCAGCTTCATAAAAGAATAGCTCTGCCACTGAATCAAAAAGGTTGGGCTTGGGCATGGAGCAAGGTCAGGCTGGTCTGCAATCTCCTGTACATCATCAGATCACTGGAAAATAACTTGTGCCAAGACTGTGCCACAAGCAGTCCAAAGCATGAGCTATTTCTCCATCTGATCACAGTCTTACTTGAGAATGAAACCCAATAAACCTAGTGGGGTTTACCTGTCAGCAATCACATAGGATGCAGTTGACAACTGCTTTCCAACTTTAGATACGCTGAAGTTCTGCCTTTATCTTTTAATCAAGCATGAGAACAGGAACCTCCTGACTGTACCCAGCTACAATTAAGCTCAGCTCCATCTTATGACTAAAAGTGTGACCACATGGGCATATAGTTCACATTTTGAACTTCTTGTGGCACAGTTGGGTGCAATCTATTTATTTCCCAGCAATGTGACCCCTATGAGGAATAGCACTCAAGCTTGACCTCAGCAGTAGGGCTACTACTTTGGGACACAGGGCTGGAGTGATTCTCTGACAGACAGGAGGGCCACTTGACAAGGGAGCAAAGCAACCCTTTCTGGTGCAATCAGACACACACCTTCCTCACCCTAAACTGTAGAAACGCAGCATCCACCCAGGAATCTATGGCAGTCAAGGTTCTGTCCCAAGTCTAAAAGGACATGCCTTGAGTTTCACCACTATGGGAAATTCTGCTGTGGTGTTTTGTTTTTCCAGTCTCTTACCGGATGGGCATGTAGGAAAAATATATTGTATAAAAAATGATCATGAAAAAAAAGAAAGAAAGAAATTCTAAAAGCTGAATTCATTCCATTAGGAAACACACCATACTTATCTGAACTGTAAGTGCAGGAGCCCTGTTTTAAAATAAGTCAAAATGAATGAATAAATTTATTAGTTATTTATTTAAAATATTTTTACCCCACCTTACTTCTAAAAAAGGACCCATGGCAGCTTACATCATTAAAACGGACAACATTTCAAAACCAAAAACAGTAACTTATATAAATATCAAAAGGAATTAAATAAACATTATATTTAAAAGGCTAGATAAAAACATGCCTAAAACAGATTTTAAAACAAAAAAAATACTAATCATTCCAATTTTAAGACCCCAGTCAGGCAGCTAGTCACTCAGGGAAAGCTTGCCTAAAGAAAGAGGTCTTTGAATGCTCGCAGAAGGACAGCAAAGATGGGGCCAGCCTGGCCTCCTGTGGGAGGGAGTTCCAAAGTCTGGGAGCAGCGACAGAGAAGGCCCTCTCCCGTGTCCCCACCAAGTGCACATGTGAGGGTAGTGGGACTGAGAGAAAGGCCTCCCCTGATGATCTTAACACCCAGGCAAACCCAAGTCAATAAATAATTGAATAATATCAAGTATAAATAATTGAGTAATATCAAGTATATTTCTCATGCCTGTGGAAATCATACATATTTAACTATCTATCAGTCATTGGGGTCAGTTAAAAAACAAAAGAGGACCATGGTGCGGCATGTTTCAAAGTAAACGCAAGCATGAATGCTGGTCTATTCCATGGTGTCTCTGATTCAGTTTATGACTCAGACTTCCAGCATAAATCTAGTGCTTATTCCATCTGACTGCAAAATTCTGTTTAAGTATTTTGAATCTAGATATAAACACAGTCCAAATACTTAATCCAGATCTCATAACTGGTCACTGGGCTACTCAGGTCAAGCTAAAGCATTCCATATATTCTGGAAGAGAGAGCTTCCACATGTTTTTACAGCCATTTTCTGGATGAACTCAAGAATAAGCTACTAAGGATTTCCCACTTTTACTCAGGCAGTGTTCACATTTCCTTTAAATGTGCCCTCTTGTGAACTTGCTTTGCAGTATACGTTCTTCAGGTATTAGTCTCCTGCCCTATTTCCTTGTTGCCATTGTCTTCAGAAGCTTTCCACATTATACTTTCTTGCAGTGCAAATTTAATTTCCCCCCCCCCCCATTTATTGTGCATTTGGGTGTGAAAAGTAACAGTATACATAATAGCAGTCATGCATTCTTTTAAGGTACTCTTAAGAGAGCTTTGCAGTGCAGTGGTTAAACTGCTGTACTGCAGCCAAAACTGTGCTCACAACCTGGGGTTCAATCCCAGATAGCCAGCTCAAGGTTCACTCAGCCTTCCATCCTTCTGAGGTCAATAAAATGAGTACCCAGCTAGCTGTGTGGGTGTGTAGCTTGCATAATTAACTTGTAAACTGTGCAAAGAGTACTTTAAGCGTTGAAGGGGTGGTATATAAGCAGCACACTTTGCTTTGCTTTTTTTTTAAGATGGTGGGCAGCTGGCTAGATAGCTCAGTGGTTTAGGTATCTGGCTGTGGAATTGGGAGTTCTATTCCCCACAGTGCCTCCTGTGAGTAAAGCCAGCCTGTGTAGCCTTGGGCAAGCTGCACAGTCTCACGGTGACCCCCTGAAGAAGGAAATGGTAAACCACTTCTGGTGTATTCTCTACCTGGAAAGTCATGAAAAGGGACACCAGAAATCACAGTTGACTTGACGGCACATAATTATCATTTATTAACCTGGTGGTTAATAAATTAACAGACAAAACCTTAATAAGGGAGCAGGGAAGGCTTCAAAAATGTAATTCTAGCAGGTTGCAAAACTGGGGTCATGAGAAAGTAATAGAGCAACAGACATTACAGCATAACCTGTGTTGCCAAGAACTGTCAATAAGTATACATGAATATACATACTTAAATATGCCTAAGAACCATCTGATTTTTAAAATAAAAAATTATGTATTAATGCCAAACAAAAATGAAATAATACACAGAGGAGAAAGAGTGGGGTGAATCAAGTTAAGAAGCACTGGTCCTTGCGGTAGGTTTTAAATCTGATGGATAATCTAGTTAAATTAATTCTGAGAATGTGGAGGGGGTACTAATTTTAAAGTTTAAAAATGAGCTCAGCGGAAATTAGATGTGTAATTCACATTAGAATTTGCTATGGAATATGATACGGACTGTGCAAGGTACTAATGAGATTTATTTAGATAAATCACATGAACATTGCATGGTGTATGTGCTGAATAACTGTAATGTCCCTGCTGACTGATACTGTTAAGGTGAGGAAATAACAAATCGAAATCTCACAACACAGTGGGATATTTTTGACATGTTTATAAATGCCTTCAGGGGTCAAAATAGCAGGGAACACAAATCCATTAGGGCAAACAAGATGCTCTCCCACCAAAGTCGGGTCAAGCACCTGGAATGCTACTCTTTTAAAATTAATTCCCTCCTGTTTCTCATTATGGTGTTATATTAAAAATGTAATTCATTTTCTTCACTCATTTCTTCACCCTTCACTCAGGGTAACTAAATCATTCCAATATTTGGTTCACTTCTTGCTCCTCTTCACTACTTTCTAGTATATCATGGTGTCAAACATGGATCTGGGGCACAGGACAGTCAGAAAAACTAATATTTTTATGCAGCACATGGTGAAATTGAATGGAATTCATTACAACGAGATGTGGTGAAAGTTTTAGAAGGAGATTCAGCAAATCCATGGAGGATAAAGCTCTTGGTGGTAAGTTACTAGTCATGATGAATATATGCTACCTACAGGATCAGAGGCATCTGTCAGAATCCTATTGATAGCTCTCCTCTAGCATGGCTCTTCTTATGTTCTTATACTGCACTGTCATTCATGACTTCAGACTTTTCAGTCATAAAAGCATTATTATTTGCATGCTCTTTTTCCAGACACTAGAAAGTTCCATGGAGTATCTGTTAAAATGCATTGACTCAAGTCAGTCTCCACCCATTCCTTTTTAGTTGATTTAAAACAGATTGTATTTATTTGCAATTCAATGAAGAACCTGCATAAAATTAAATCTGTTTTCCTCCAGTGTGTTAAGGCTCTTTAGGGAATTGTTTAATTTATGAATTAGTCAGGAGAACATCTGTTTAGGTTCATCACAGTTTTATCATGAAAACTGTAAATTAAAACTTTTGATAGGATGTAATCCCCCAACCTCACCTGGCATCTAGATGTTAAACTCTGCATTGAAAAACACAGAAAGAGGAGAATCCACCTATCAAATATTGTTAACTAGATAATCAACTTTTACAGCAACCTGCCTCAACCTGATGCCTTCCGGTAAAATTTGCATCGTTGTCAACCAATATCCATCAGCTTTAAGGGCTATGGGAAATGTAGTCCAGCATGTCTAAAAGACACTAGTGGACTGGTGTGGTCTAAATAGGTTCACTTGAGATTGTGGGGAAGAGTGATATGCTATTTGGTGCAAGCCTTGCATCCAATGACATAAGGATGTCAAGCAACCCTATTTGGTCTGGTTCCTTCCGCTGTCAGTTTTTGGTGTCATGAAGTGGCTTAATAAACAAGACACTTCAGGACATCAGCAAACTGAACACATCCCCTACTCCTCTACAGAAAGGCACGGAAAGTAAAAATAATGTTTTGCCTTTGCCAGACCATCACTGATGCACTACATCACTTAGATTAATTATATATACATACATACACACATATATATATGTGGCTATTCCCAGAGCTGTACTGTATCACTGAACACCTGTCTTCCATTTTAGCTGCCATAGCTCATAGCTGATCTTCAGAATGAGAGAATAACTGACTATATGTCCCTCCAAGAGATGGGTACCTCTAAGGCAGAAGTCTTCACTACTAGCTGTGCTGGCCAGGGTTTCTGGGAGTTGCAGTCCAAGAGCACCTAGGTTACCCATGGTTGGGAACCACTTCTCTAAAGGATTGTTTCTTACTTTCTCAGATTGATGCCTTGCTAGCACTAACGTCTTCAACTTGCCACTGCCAAACCTGATTCATGTCTCAACAACACTCAAACTTTTCAGACTCCCACAACTTTCAAGGTCACCCCTGTATAGACCTTACTACAGAATATGCTCAAGCATATCTGTATCCAAACAACATCAGATGCATACTGTTTCCATTAAGCCTGGCATTTCTTGAAATCATTCGTATACATATTCTTCCATTATTTTCTGAAATGTTGTCTGACATTCTTAATATTGCTTGCTCTTTCATTTCAATATGGCTTTCAGTATTGCTCCTAAATTGTTATGTGGCACAGTGCAATGCTGGGCTAATATATTTACCTTGGCTGACTCAGAGGCTGTAGGAAAATGGAACAACACAACATGTCACTGCAATACAGAGGGGTAGACCCACATTGATTGAAGTCTTCTCAGAACAACAAGACCATTACATGGAAGACAGTGGAGAAAAGCATATGCTACGCTTTACCAAGCAACCTTTAAAGGATAGCCAGCCTTCATTATGATCCCCTACAGTTTTGCTTGTGTTTCAGGCTCTTAATGTTTAACCTTTTTACTCATGTTATGTTACAAGTCAAATAAACCAAAAAAGAAGTGTGAGGTGAAGTTCCCTTGGCTGAAAAACCCTAGAGACTGGTTTAGAGGAGGAGAATAATGGAAAATAGAAGTTTGGCAAATTAAGAGAGCACCATCTGTAAAATGGGTACATATTTCTAGCTTGCGTTGCAATCAATATGTGTGCACTGTCTGCCTAGACTGCATATGTATATGCATGTTATATGTTTTGTGACTTGATTTGTAGCTGTGGAGGAGATCACTGTTTGATTATGCATCTGTTTCTGGTTATTATTTGTGCTTCTGGCACATTGTACTAGTTTGGGTTAATCATCATCATCATCATGTGCTATCAATAGCTGTAGGCACATGTATCAAATTATCAGAGGTGGGGCACAGTGTTGGGGAGGAATGGGTGGGTTGAGATCAAAGATGGATATGCTGTTGTACCTTTAAAGATCAATGACATTTTTCAAAAACTGAGACAGAGTGTGTGTTCGGATGAAGACCTCCCCACACTAGAAGGCACTGTCCAGCTTCTCTATTTTTTCTCCTTATCCAATTTTCTCCAATAAGAAAGAAGGGGGGGGATGTGGGGAGCAAGGCAGAGGTATGAATGGCAGATGGCATGTGAAGTGAGGCAAGATGATGATGTGGTAAAAGCTTAATCTGAAAATTTCGCAGAGTTTTAAAGTGCTCACCAGGGTGAGAGAGAAAGCCAGGTGCACACTCACGCTGCAAACCTTTCCTTTGTTTCAAGAAGGAGAAATACCAGGGCAAATCTCTTGCCATTTCATGCTGGATGGACATCTGCAGATACTGCTAACCTCTTAAAGGTAACCTCTTAAGCCCATTTCAGCTCATAATATAACCTCCGTGTTTAACATTTACCAGTAACATGTTGATTCCCCTCCTAGAGTTTGTCTTACAAGCAAAGCAATACAAGGATAATTCTCTGAAACACACTTGAGATCATAATGTAGTGTCCAGAATCATATGGACATTCTGTGATTGTCCATATTTTGCCCTGTGCTGCTATGAATGTCCCCTGATGATGATCTGCTTACAAGGCTTCAACAGTCTGAAAATTCATGCAACATCAGTAAATCATTTGCAGTAGTTTGTTTCTGGGGGAAAGAGAGACATCCAAGGGACAAAGCTTGTCAGAAGCCATCGTCTCTGATGCAGATGTCTTGTGCCAGGGCGAGGGACCATCACTTCTCACTATTAGTTATATTGGCATTAACTGGTCAGGATTGAAATTCAACATCTGGAGGGCAATAGTTTTACCATCCCAACACAATCTATTCAATAAATCTCAGATTTTATTTAAATTGGTCTATTAATGGCAGGTCAATGGTAAGAAGAAAAATCACTGAGGCATACTCTCTTCTTTAGTTATACCAGAGCTTTAAAAAATCTAGTTTATTGGACTACACCACTCAGAGTTCCCCTGCCAACATGAGATGACTCTAAAATGCTTCATGATTAAGCATTATACCAATATAATGTTTACAGGATTTTTTATAAATTAAACCTAAAGCGAGAGCACTGAGTGTGAGAATAATACGTCACTTGTTGCACAATGTGTTCATGAAGTCCGTGGGCTTTTGCAGATCAGCATCTAATGTTGTGGCATTACATCTAATGTTGTAACCTTAGAACCTTATTCGAAGGTTAAGCCTTGGACATTCCCAAAAAGTTCTGGGTTACTGTTCAAAATGAGCCATTTGCATGTTGTATTGGGTATGCTCCAGAAGATTCATCAAGTCTTCCCTTTTTTGTTCTTTGTTTTTACAAAACACTTGCAAAACACTTAGACTCAGGTCTAAGACTAAGTTTAAGGAATAAATCCAATTAAACTCTTGTGAGACTATTACTTTGGAATTTTTAAGATTGTGTACAGACTTTAACTGGGCAATGATTTACAACTTTAGCTGAATGTCAGCACAATTTATAACTGTTACACTCTAAAGTTGGGAGGACCAGAAGTAAATATGAATAGTGGTGATATGAGAGATTTATATTGAGCACAGTGGTAATCCAAGAAACATATTCTACCACCTTTCTTTGGCAAATGTAAATATCCATATAGAGAGAGCAGAAATGTTGGAAGGGCACTAGCATTTTTAAAAGCTTATAACAAGAATAGGGGGAAAATGCCTAAAATTACTTCCATGTATCTTCTCCTTATAGATTTGTTTCAGTTTGAGCTTTCATGGGTCAGAAAGCCACTTCCTGAGACACAAGGATTGCAAATGGACTGTGCCATGTATATTGGACAGAACATGGCTGCTCAGTAAACAATAACGTTAGCCTTCACAGTGATCACCTCCCAAAGAAGATGGCAAGGAAGGTGGCTGGTTAGGAAAGAGAGGTGCTGAATTCACTCACTCTCTCATTCAGGAAGCGATCAGATAACTGCAGAGGTACACATCTGACTGCATCAGAAAGGATCACTTTAATGGGACTGATCTCCATTAAAGCAACTCTTCCATCCACTATGGAATCGTTGCAGCCCAGCCCCCTAAAATAGAAGCCCTATAGCTGGACCAAAAAGATCCAGCTTGGGCATGGATTAGGGCCCGTTGTTTGATCACTGGGAAATAGATCACGCTGGCCCACTCCACAAGCAGTCCAAATTGCAATCTATTTCTTCAGGCAATCACACCCTCCCTCGCCTGACCTATCTAGCTGAGTGATTGATAAATAGTGTAAATAAACAGTGCTCATAATTACCCTACATAGACAGATTCTCAGCCAGTGCCTGGAGCTATGGCATTCCCTTTCACAGAAACTGTACACCTAGAATCTCACACAGAAGTTTGCCTTTGTGTATGCATGCAGGTCGCTCACACGTTTCCAAACTTCAGTTCATCCTCCAGGTATCAGCTCTGCATGTAAGTACATCTGTGCTCCATGTAACTAAAGGCACTCTGTTGCACGCCTTTACTCTCTGACTAGCCTTAGGCAATCTCTGCTGGATCAGTCAGGAGACCTAGTTTGCCAACCAGGCCTAGCTAGTCCAGCACTCTCTTCATACATGTTTGTTTTTCAACAGAGTACAACATAGAATGACCCAGCATAACTGACCATCATTGTCCCTTTTTTAAAAATGCTGTAAAGAGGGAGAAGAATCCTTGGTTCAGTTCAAACCTATAACATTTTTCAAATGCTTTCACCCACCAGTATGACTACTAACCTGTGCCAAAATGCCACTCATTGCAGGATGCCTTGACATGCCTGCATATTAATTGGCACTCCCATTCTTGTTTTGTTCAGTGGGCAGTTCGAGGGAGCCAGCCAACTTAAAAAACCTTCTTATCCTACGAGGCCTCCCAGAACAAGCCTACAGTTGGCAGGCAGTTGAATGGAGGATACCTAATAGCGTGGCTTCATCTACCAGGAGATGACAGCAGAAGTAGCAGTTTCCAAAAATGGAAACAAGCATTTCATTTTACTGAGTGTTACGAATGCATTTTTTTTCCAGCCACCTGATAGCCAGGGAAGTGAGAAAGAGGCAGGAAAAAAACAATGCTTTCTTCTGCTCTCCAGCATATAATTAGGGGATATTTGCTAGCTAGGCAGCTTTTGCATCATGAAAGCTAGGAACAGAGGACTCCCACATTGCTTCCTGACCTCTGGGACAGCAATCTTGCACCAACCAAAAAATTTTCTTTGCTCTTTTACTCTCAGATTAGAGAGCAGGATGACGACGAAAGCCAATGAGACCTTCTGGCCCTCTGTGTAGCCTGAGAGGGATTTTCCACTCCATTCTAGAAAGCAAGAGCCCTGCATAACTCAGTTTTAAGAGGTAAGACACACATAGATTGTGCTTGTTTGTTTTTTCTTGGGCAGGTTTGTGTCTTTTCCACACATAAAGAGGGGAAATGAGAACCTTGAACTGAGCAGATCTACAGGAAGCTTTTTGGCAGAAAGAGAGCTCGAGTAAACTGTTGCCTTCACTTATAACAATTAATACAGAATTCTTAGAAAGCAGAGGTAAGAATGAAGGCTTTTATATTATTAGGGATGAATGACAACAGAATAGCTGAAGTCTTGTTGTGATCTGCAACTAGTATAGGCATATTAAATCAATGGGACTTCTGGAGGAGCTGGCCCATCAAATCCCCACTGATTGAATGGAGCTACTCTAGTTGTGATCTACTATCCTATACAACAGGATTTCAGCCAATATTTATTAAGCCATCTTTACTCTAAGTGGTTGTTTGCTTTATACTATCATGTGTTTGTTTGCTGGATTTAAATATTTAACTCTTATCCTTCTGTTCCTAATAATACAAGACCCACAATAAAACACACATATGCACACAATGGAATAGATATCCGCATTTTAATTGGCTAAGGAAACAGAAGTTGGGAGTTCGTTTCCCCACTGTGCTTCCTTGACTCAATGATCCATAGGGTCCCTTCTAGCTATGAAGATCTAAGATGATGATTGCAATTATCATCCATCATCATCATCATCATCTTAGGGCCTTCATGGAGGCCAAAAGGTTCTGTCTGAAATGTATAAATAAGAAACATATAAATAAATGAATCTTATAAATGAAACAGTGGTAAGCAATATTAAAGCAAATACTGAATAAAATAAATAAATAAAGGCATGGATGGGCTGTTCCCTCTTGCTATAGCAGGTCACCTCTGTTCCAACAGACCCCTACCCCCTCATTTATCTGCAGCAAATTAGGCCAATAGGCTCTGCTACACAGGGATATGACGCAGCTCTTATAGCTTCATTGAGTGGGTGGTGATTTTATGAAACAATTAAACAATGAAGAATGATTTTACCTAGGAAGAAGACAATTGCTTTACATCATTTCTAAGGATGTCTTGTTTTAGTCTCTTTACAGCATACCCTATAAAATACATTTTCTGCAGTAGAAATGTGGTCAGAATTGTGTTGCTTTCTGTCTCATCTGGAAGGAAATAGCAGCAGCCATTTCCATGGAGGTGTTGCTGTGAGAGGATGAGCAGAGTTTGGAAAGCTAATTTAAAATAATAAAAAAACGACCACTCTCAGAATCCCCCAGCTGGCTCAGGGATCATTCCCAAACTCTGTTGAGTACTATATACATTCCTTCCACCCTGATACTGATTTAAGCTGCACCGGCTCTTAAGAAGGTGTTGTACTTCCTGAACTCTTCTGACCTGTTTTTCCATATTCGTGCCTCCATATGTTTATTATGCTCACAGAAACATTGTTTATGCGCTCAGCATGCTCTCTTACCACAGCTAGTTTTATCTTCCAGATTGCCTGGGGGAGGGGTGCATGCTATAGAAGCAATTCATATCATCTGCTTTTGAATAATGCTAGAAATCTTGTTACCTACAAAGAGAAGAGCAAGCAAGTGGAAGGCCATGTCTGATAAAGAGGGTCCTCCAGAGATTTATGTGTGAACCTGTGCTAAGTCCAGGGAAAGGCTGTTCAAAGGACTCCAGGCTGCACAACAAGGTAAATAAGGTGTCCTAATTAGTTAAAATGATGGTAGTATAAATCACCCAAGAAAGTCAATGAGGAAGACAAATAGACTTTAGGCAGCTAAGTCACTGAAAAGTTAAATGAGGAAAATAAATACTTGAAGCACCAAAAATGATAGGACTTCATGGGTGTTTTTGTTGCCCTGGATTACCCATTAAAGATCAACATGATCTCTCTCTTTTTATATATATACGTAGATACAGAAGAAGCAACTATTCTGTAAAAATTAGGACATAAATGTTAAAAGAGTTTCATGATGGCCACCAAGTAAGCACACTATTATAAATGTCTCATCTGTTTTTCTTGGTGTGTTGTGAATTTTACTACCAACTTTGCATTCAAAAATTTTGGTGTTCAATATTATTGTCTGATTCAGCGAGTGGCTCATCAGCATGCATCTTAGGGTCCAATAAGACCGTGATATCGCTCATATTTCAGACAGCTTGTGGCACAATCTGGTTTGAGCTATTTTCCAGCAACTATACAACAAGGAAATTGCAAACCCACCTGACCCTCATCTGTGCCCAATCTGGACATTTTTGGTCCAGCAAGGAGCTACTCTTTTCTTTTCTTTTTCAGCTGAGCTGGAATGATGGGGACCATATTGATGTGCACAGAAGGGTCAGCTTAAAAGAGATCACACCCAGTAAAGTGACTCTTTCTGGTGCAATCCAATGTGATCCTATTATCACTTCCAGATCACATCCTTAGCTGAATGTTTCTCTTGATCGATGGAATCTACCCATGAGAAACTGAATTCTTTGCTGAAGTGGAACTTGATTATTAGAGGTTCCATCTGAGGTATTAGGGTGCTACTTGACCTCTAATTATCTATGTCCCATCAAACTAAGACACACATTAGATGAAAGAGTGAGTCATTAGAAATGGAGTTCCTATCCAGAATGGATTCTGAATACTCTAAATTATGTTGGAGATTTTAGGATGTGGGTACTTAATTTCCATATGTGATGGGAGTGTGAATCATTATTGAAATTTTGGAAGTTGGTGTTTAAAGAAATGGAGTGGGGGAAGGAATGTAATCCTTGTGCAGCCAGCCATTCCGAAAATTAGCCCTTGACACCTCAGAGGTTGCCTACCCCAGCTCGAAAGAATTGGATGCCTGGATGAGAAACACTGTCATGGCAGAAACTCTGTATTTCTCTAAGTTGTGATCTGAGTCCACACCAGTGTGACGTTTCAGTTCTAATGCCGTTTATCGCAAAAGTAGTAACAAGCATTTGCGGGGGGAGGTGTTGAATCTAACCATCCATATGTTTAACATGCAAGCACAAGTGTAGGTTCGATCACTACATGCCACTAAGACCTTTGCAGGCAGCATCTTTATACAGCTCCACAACATACACATTAATTTGTGCATTAATTTGTGCACCAGCCCAATCATTAGGCAGCATGAGAAAAACCACCTCAGATGGCAGGAGTGGCAACCTTCTCCTAGCTGAGAGGGTTTCCGGCAATAATCTCTCTCCCTTGCATCCTTGCCCTCTGCCCTTCACTTTGCAACTGCACCCATGCCCCTCCCAATCAGTCTCATTCTCTTTGCCATCCCACTGCCCGGCTACTAGCTGCAAAAAGATTAATTTAAGTGATCTGCCTGCAGAGCCAGGTTGATGCTTCTTTCCACAGAGCAGAGAGGGGAGGAGTAGGTGGCAACAGCTGGAAGACAGCTGTGCATAGCTGCAAAGATGGAGAGGCTTCTCCTCCCATTTCAGGTGGCAGGAGAGCTTGGGTGGCCACTGTGTGTGTATGTTTCTGTCCTAGGCAGCCTGAGAGCTTGGAATGGAATTTACATTTGAAAACATATCCTCTGAGTAATGGTGCTACCCCAGTGAATGAACATCCAAAAATAATAAAAGAGAATTGTTTATGAAACCTTCCACCACCATATTTATTCACTTGAGAGCCTTCATAAATGTGATGATTGGTTTTACTCGCATTACCTCCTTCTGAACAGTTCAAGGCAGTGCTAATCTGCAAGGCGTTCCCAAAGTACTGGTTTTCTGAAGGGAAAATGGTCTCTTTTCAAGTATTTATAACTCCTTAAGCAATAGCCTTGCTAATTACTTCCTATGTATAATCTTGCCTGCAGAAGAAGATGAAAATAACACCTGTTTAATGGGGTTGCCACATTGAGTTTTACCTAGGCTTTCGATGAGACAGCCAGTGCCCATTTAGAACATCAGCTAGTCCAGATTCCAAGCTTTGATTAACAATATATAGGCAAGGGCAGTGTCTTATTGCCTAATCAGAGAGCCGAAGGGAAATCACACCCACCCACTCTGGCAGGTCTCCATCACAGGGCCATTCTTCCATTCAGTGTAGGATCAACCACACAACTGGTCACATGACAGGAATCCTGCCAGAGCAGGTGGGACACTTGAAACAATTTCTCTTCTGCTCTGTGTTTTGGCAATAGGATGGTGGCTTTTGTCTGTAGCCATTACTGAACTGAAGATATAAAGGCAAAACAAGCATTTGCAGTTGCTTTTTTGGGAAAACAGCCTTTCTCTGTTGTTAACCAATGACTGAAACCATCTGCAGTTTGACAGAATCTCGCCGCTGTATAAAACACAATACTCCCAATTTATGAGGAAACGTAATTGTCAGAAAGTCTGGCTTTGTCTGGTTTGGAAACAGTTTAAATCTGTTTGTAGAACTGCCTGCAGACCTTGCATAGAAAGTAACAAAGTCTTAGGAATGAATGGTGGCTGGCGGATTACGGGGAGAAACAAAGTCAGCATCTTCATCAAGAATGATCAAGCTGTCAGAAATAACTGACTATCTCTAGCTGTAGTTGGGATTTATCCCCCAAATAGCCTTCTAAGTTAAATTTGGCTGCCCATGCTGCAGCTAGATAAACAGAGATTCCATACTCCAAGTTCTGTGCAGAAAACTTCCTTGCTTGGCCAGCTTTGATTTAGTGTTCTTTGTCACCTTGCTTAATGGGCCTCCCACTGACTGACCCAGACTGCTTTCTGGACTCACCTCTGCTTACTCAGTGCCCGAACTGCCAAACTAGTGAGGTCTTGATTGATGAACTGACTCTGGACTGCAATTGCGACTATTGTTTCACTTGCTTAACTCTGGTTAACTTCTCACCCATATATCCACATGGCTTGCCTTTGAACTGTCCTTTGCAGAGAATGGTCCATTTAATGGGTGCATCCTCTGGCTTATAGCCACTTGAAGCTTGAAAATAGAACAGTTTCAAACAATGATAAGGAAATGGTAATGTTCTTTGCAAAGAACTAGTTCTAAATATATTTGTTTTGGAAGTATAGGAAGACTCTTTAAACTGCTTGCTCAGATATATGGCCTATGTGAAATTGATATTGTACCTCAGTAAAAGAGGAAACAAAGATTGACAAAATTACTTTCTTGGATTACAATTCCCAGAATACACTGATCAACATGATAATTGATGTGGGATTCTAGATCCAGAATATCTTGGCCACAATAGTAAATTTTTAAAGCTCTGTTACGAAGTGTAAATTTGAAGTGAATATTCAAAGTTTTGCTATGAATCTAATTCCCTATTGCAGTCGAGTACAGAACATAGCAATTAAACAAAACAGCAGCTAGGAAGAATTTATATTATGGAACAGCAGAAGCAAAATAAGGGAAGGACCATATTGGATAGGCACTCGCTTTCATATATATCGTCATGAAAAATTGAATATGGCTAAGAAAGTTAAACTAGGATATTTTCTACTTATAATAAAATATTTAGACTATACCTCTGAGAATATTATGCCTTGATTTTTCCTCTGATTTGTGCAATGTTCTCTCATTTTTCCCTGCAGATAAAATGACAGTGTGTAATTTGTTGCCAATTCCCATGGTGTTCTAATGGTTCTATAGGGTTTATTTTGCCAACCTAGGCACAACCTAGCAGACATCTCTTGAGAAGATCACCAGAAATCCACATACATGGCAAAATGTCTTTTTTAAAAATAAAAAAAAATTATATCTACCACAAGATAGATAGGCACTTGGGCACTTTATATTGTTCTTCCTTCCACACTTTATCCCCCGAACAGTGTTGTAAGTTAAATTTGGCTGAGAGATCCTGACTGACCCAAGGGCTTTAATCAAGTTCTGTGACTAAGGCAGGGCTTCAGTCTCCCTATTCTAAGTTCCACATGCTAACCATTCCAGGATCTCTCTGTGGCTACTGTATAAAGGATGCAAAGGCTGAAACAGATGGTTAGAAAAACTGTGCAACAATTAATGTTCTTAATTTGCAGACTATGCCCATTTGGATTGTGGGAAAATAAAATCACTGTTTGGGTGTTGTACAAACTTGGCTACTCTGGTTTGGAGAATGGGAGTATGGTGATGATACCTGCTAGGCAGTTAACAGAGCCTGAGCAGTAGTTCCAGAACTGGTCCAGTGACTTAACAAAGCTATTGCAACTGCTACTCCTATTACACCAGCCAAGTATCTTATAAGGAACGAAGGGACTGGTCTCTGCACCAGTGCATTTACAGTACAGAAACAGAAACAAAAGAGACATGTGCAATTAACTCAGTTACACTGCTGAAGAAATCCCAGGAGAACAGCTTCTCTGAAATCTGGTAATTTCAATTTTTCTAATTGTTTTCACTAAATGTAAGACACTGCCCTTGTATTCATATTGTTAATCAAAATTTGGAATCTAGCTAACGGTCTAACCCCCTCTCCCTAAGCAATGTTTTCAGCTGATATCATCAGCTGAGAGAGAAGGCCTCAAAACCTTCACTAAGGGAGCAATACATTACTTTCGGTTTGACTGTCTGAAGAAACCCAGGAGCAGTATGTAGCCCTCAAGCTGCTGCAGAACCCTAGGTCCCATGATCACTCATCCTTAGCTATCTTGGCTGAGGCTGAGAGGAGACAAAGTCCAGCGCCATCTGCAGGACATCAACCTCTGCACTCTTATTTTATAGTTTCAGCCCATGTATTCACACCTTGGCTTGCTTATAGCATTGAGATATAATGCTCACATTGCTTACTGCTTAAGGTGTGTGTGTGTGTTAACCAAAATGTAATGCTGTCTGAGTAGCTTCTGTGTAAGAGTATTGGTGTGTCTACTGGTCCCATTCATTGCTTGCTTGAAGCCACCTTATCTGAAACAAATTAATGTAATTAAATCTAAGATCACCCCCCCCCCAGGAGATTTTGGTATAGTTAAATGTGAGAATACAGCATTTAGAAATTTAGTTCAGATTCTGGAGATCATGAAATTATTCATTTCCAGCAACACGTCTACTTCACATCAGTGGCCTTGACTATACAGCAGGTCTTTAAGTACAAAGACAGAGTATTCTTCTTCTCCCTTCTGTGTAATTTTAATATGCTGATACAGCAGACATGATTTTAATGAGCATTCTTGTAATTAATTCATCCTAATCTGTTATGAACAATGAGCAACCTTTTCATTAACTGAAACACATACCCATCTAATTTGTCAATATAACAAACAACCAAAGTAAAGTTGATTTAAAATAACAAATATTTTAATCACCTTATACATTATGACTCAAAATTGTTCTAAATAAGACATGTTCAAACTTGAGACCCCGGAAGTTCTTGGAGTATAACTTCTAGAAGCCATGAGCCTTCTTCCAGGAACCACTGGAAGTCTTCCAGGAACCACTGTCCAAGAATATCCCACATTTGGGAACCACTGCTCTAAACACTTAAGCACTGGTCCAAAGAGATTGTGTAGCTTTAAGTCTTGTATTCTTTCTTCCAGAATTTGTATAAATTTAAGTTTTATTAAAGATGCACATAGGGAAGACAGTAAAAGGGAGAAAGAACAATGAGCCAAATTGACAAATAAACCAAAGACAAGTGTATCACACATTTTGCAAGATCCTTTAATGCAGAAGAAAGAAGAGTGTCACCAGATGTGATAGCTAATGGCATGATTGGGTGAAGAGAATGGAGAAAGGATCTTGCTTTTGCTACTAAGGATTTCAGCAGGCATCGACAATCTTTGGGAGGATTCCATCACACTTTTTAGCAAACTCTTTTTGAAAACCTGAAGATGGAAAAATCTGGACCACATTCTGTAGAGTTAAGCACATGTTCTAACACAACTGGCTGTCTCATGCCTGCTAGGGCATGCAACCTTGAAATGCTGTTAGTTCTACCACTGCACAGCAATAGGTTCCGGAAGATTTCACCTGGCAATACTTTTTTAAAAAAAGATAAGCTTCATAACAGACAGACAAAACTAATTACATGGTTTTGTGGGGTCTGAATTTGCATACATATATAGGTTTCCTTCTGTTCCTCCTCTGAGTCATGGAGAAATTCTGCCTCACATCTTTTGCTGTCTTATTAGTAGATGAGATTAAGAAAAAATTTCATGGAACTAATTGTGTTAATTAAAACCAAGACCATTAGAAATCTGGAAAATGGTGCTACTTAACAAAAAGCTGAGTTGGTGCTCTAGAACAAACTAATTTTCCTTCTAATTGAGCTTGCACTTATGGGTCCCTCTCCTTGGGGGGCTTGGGTGAATCTCCCTCAGCCTCTTCAGTCTGGAGAGCATTTCCACACTCTTCTTGAGCATCTCCCTGAGTCTCTGCTTCCTCTTCTATATCACATTCCCTTCCCTTTCCTTCTCTTTCAGATTTCTCCTCCACTTCCTCCAACGCCTGCCTTTTATTGCCCACTTCCCAACCCCCTCTGCCTCCTTCTTTCTCCTGTAGAAGGCATTCCATTGGAACTTGGCCTGCCGCACTCCTCAGGGTTTGGACAGGAAGGTCTGCTTGAGCTGTCCCTGAGGTGTTAGGGTAAAGTCTATTGCACTCTCTAGGGTTTTGGTGGGAGAATTCTCTGATTGAGTCGCACTGTCCTTCAAGACAAGCACGGGGTCTCTGGGGTCTCCTCCTTTACCTCTTGTAGGCCAGCCTGTCTGCATTGCCATGTCTTGCAGCCTGAGTCTGTCCTGCACAACTTCCCCTAAGAGCGCAGGTGCAGCACCCTCTTGGGCCAGGGCTGGACAGCCCACTGTAGGCATCTAGGATGTCCTCCTCACATTTAGGCACCAGACATTCCCCAAGGGGCTGAGTGGGGCCAGCTCTACCATTAGGCAGAGCCAGGTAGTTGTCCCAAGTGACAGACGCCTGGCAATACAATGGCAGCCCAAGACCTCCCAACTGTTTGGGACAGCAGAAGAAGCCCTGCTGCCACTCCATTTGCATTGGTGCCTCCTCCATCGTCCACTTCTGCTGCTTCTGTCACTACCTCCCTTTTTTCTTATCCTTCAGATGTGATGATGGAGGAGCACATTGTCCCATCATCAGTACTGAAGAAAGAGTGAATTGACAATCCAGTAAATAAAATGAGTGAGGCTGCCATCTTGGTTCCCCCCCCCCCCTTTAAGCAGCAAAATGTCAAGGATCATCCCTGCTTCTAAAATGAAACGAATGGGATGTGGATTAGACAGGAGGTTATTCCAGGTACTTAAAATGGTTGCATGGGCTGAGCATATTCACAGGTGGTATCTTCCTTAAATTTTCAGTTCTGTTGCCTGATTGCATAAGCCATCATTATGTTAACTCTTAGGCCTGGATTCGTAGGACGGATGGGTAAATCCTGCAAACCTGAAGTCTGTCCATCTCTGTTTTGGAAACCATGGGGTCAGGCTGAAACCTTAGGATCAAAAACTCTTGCAATTGGCACAAGCAAGCATTTCACACAGCTTTTTCCCCAAAGGCGAAAAGAGGTTCAAAATTGCGGCAGCATATAAAATATTTATTTTGGACCAGGTAATGAAAAAATTACCAGGTAATGAAAAAATACCCCTTCACGGATTGCTGCCTTGTCGTGGCGAAGGGGCTTGAGTAATTCAGAGAAGCTATGGGCTATGCCATGCAGGGACACCCAAGACGGACAGGTCATAGTGGAGAGTTCTGACTAAACGCTATCCACCTGGAGCAGGAACTGGCAAGCCACTCCAGTATCTTTGCCAAGAAAACCCCATGAACAGAAACAAAAGGCTAAAAGATATGACGCTGGAAGATGGGCCCCTCAGGTCGGAAGGTGTCCAACATGCTACTGAGGAAGAGTGGAGGACAAGGACAAGTAGCTCCAGAGCTAATGAAGCGGTTGGGCCAAAGCCGAAAGGACGCTCAGCTGTGGACGCGCCTGGAAGTGAAAGGAAAGTCCGATGCTGCAAAGAAGAATACTGCATAGGAACCTGGAATGTAAGATCTATGAACCTTGGTAAGTTGGATGTGGTCAAACAGGAGATGGCAAGAATAAACATTGACATCCTGGGCGTCTGTGAACTAAAATGGACTGGAATGGGCGAATTCAATTCAGATGATTACCATATCTACTATTGTGGGCAAGAATCCCGTAGAAGAAATGGAGTAGCCCTCATAGTCCACAAAAGAGTGGGGAAAGCTGTACTGGGATACAATCTCAAAAATGATAGAATGATTTCAATACGAATCCAAGGCAGACCTTTCAACATCACAGTAATCCAAGTTTATGCACCAACCACTGATGCTGAAGAGGCTGAAATTGACCAATTCTATGAAGACCTACAACACCTTCTAGAACTGACACCAAAGAAAGATGTTCTTGTCATTATAGGGGACTGGAATGCTAAAGTAGGGAGTCAAGAGATAAAAGGAACAAGAGGTAAGTTTGGCCTTGGAGTTCAGAACGAAGCAGGGCAAAGGCTAATAGAGTTCTGTCAAGAGAACAAGCTGGTCATCACAAACACTCTTTTCCAACAACACAAGAGGCGACTCTACACATGGACATCACCAAATGGGCAATACCGAAATAAGATTGATTATGTTCTCTGCAGCCAAAGATGGAGAAGCTCTATACAGTCAGCAAAAACAAGACCTGGAGCTGATTGTGGCTCTGACCATCAGCTTCTTATAGCAAAATTCAAGCTTAAACTGAAGAAAGTAGGAAAAACCACTGGGCTAGCCAGGTATAATCTAAACTAAATCCCTTATGAGTACACAGTGGAAGTGAAGAACAGATTTAAGGAACTAGATTTGGTGGACAGAGTGCCTGAAGAACTATGGATGGAGGCTCGTAACATTGTACAGGAGGCAGCAACAAAAACCATCCCAAAGAAAAGGAAATGCAAGAAAGCAAAGTGGCTGTCCAACGAGGCCTTCCAAATAGCAGAGAAGAGAAGGGAAACAAAATGCAAGGGAGATAGGGAAAGTTACAGAAAATTGAATGCGGACTTCCAAAGAATAGCAAGGAGAGACAAGAGGGCCTTCTTAAATGAACAATGCAAAGATATAGAGGAAAACAATAGAAAGGGAAAAACCAGAGATCTGTTCAAGAAAATTGGAGCCATTAAAGGAACATTTTGTGCAAAGATGGACATGATAAAGGACAAAAATGGTAGGGACCTTACAGAAGCAGAAGACATCAAGAAGAGGTGGCAAGAATACACAGAGGAATTATACCAGAAAGATCTGGATGTCCCGGACAACCCAGATAGTGTGGTTGCTGACCTTGAGCCAGACATCCTGGAGAGTGAAGTCAAGTGGGCCTTAGAAAGCATGGCTAACAACAAGGCCACTGGAGGTGATGGCATTCCAGTTGAACTATTTAAAATCTTAAAAGATGACGCTGTTAAGGTGCTACACTCAATATGCCAGCAAGTTTGGAAAACTCAGCAGTGGCCAGAGGATTGGAAAAGATCAGTCTACATCCCAATCCCAAAGAAGGGAAGTGCTAAAGAATGCTCCAACTACCGTACAATTGCACTCATTTCACACGCTAGCAAGGTTATGCTCAAAATCCTCCAAGGCAGGCTTGAGCAGTATGTGGACCGAGAACTCCCAGAAGTACAAGCTGGATTTCGAAGGGGCAGAGGAACTAGAGACCAAATTGCTAACATGCGCTGGATTATGGAGAAAGCCAGAGAGTTCCAGAAAAACATCTACTTCTGCTTCATTGACTACGCAAAAGCCTTTGACTGTGTGGACCACAGCAAACTATGGCAAGTTCTTAAAGAAATGGGAGTGCCTGACCACCTTATCTATCTCCTGAGAAATCTATATGTGGGACAGGAAGCAACAGTTAGAACTGGATGTGGAACAACTGATTGGTTCAAAATTGGGAAAGGAGTACGACAAGGCTGTATATTGTCCCCCTGCTTATTTAACTTATATGCAGAATACAGCATGCGGAAGGCTGGACTGGATGAATCCCAAGCCGGAATTAAGATTGCCGGAAGAAATATCAACAACCTCAGATATGCAGATGATACCACTCTGATGGCAGAAAGTGAGGAGGAATTAAAGAACCTCTTAATGAGGGTGAAAGAGGAGAGCGCAAAAAATGGTCTGAAGCTCAACATCAAAAAAACTAAGATCATGGCCACGGGCCCCATCACCTCCTGGCAAATAGAAGGGGAAGATATGGAGGCAGTGACAGAGTTTACCTTCCTGGGCTCCACGATCACTGCAGATGGTGACAGCAGCCACGAAATTAAAAGACGCCTGCTTCTTGGGAGGAAAGCGATGACAAACCTAGACAGCATCTTAAAAAGCAGAGACATCACCTTGCCGACAAAGGTCCGCATAGTCAAAGCGATGTTTTTTCCAGTACTGATGTATGGAAGTGAGAGCTGGACCATAAAGAAGGCTGACCGCCAAAGAATTGATGCTTTTGAATTGCGGTGCTGGAGGAGACTCTTGAGAGTCCCCTGGACTGCAAGGAGAACAAACCTATCCATTTTGAAGGAAATCAACCCTGAGTGTTCACTGGAAGGACAGATCCTGAAGCTGAGGCTCCAATACTTTGGCCATCTCATGAGAAGAGAAGACTCCCTGGAAAAGACCCTGATGTTGGGAAAGTGTGAAGGCAAGAGGAGAAGGGGACGACAGAGGACGAGATGGTTGGACAGTGTCATCGAAGCAACCAACATGAATTTGACCCAACTTCGGGAGGCAGTGGAAGACAGGAGGGCCTGGCGTGCTCTGGTCCATGGGGTCACGAAGAGTCGGACACGACTAAACGACTAAACAACAATGAAAAAATAAATAAAAGGGACTCTTCCTGGTAAATAGGGATAGTTGGAGCAAAGTTACAACCCTTTCTCATATTGCACTTGCTTTAAAAAATGGTATTTTTCCTGTTGATCCTGCCATTTTCCTGGTTTTACACTGAATTTCATTTTGCTGCTATTTTGTTTGTTTTCACAAAATTGCTGGATTCGACTATTTTTCCTCCTAAAATGTTTTGCAGTCAATTCAGCTTTGTACCAGGTGCCCTGTCTGTTCAAGACACTACTGCCTAACATAGATGGAAATAAAGATTAGACAAGTTACTTTTTTGAATTACAGAATACTCTATCCAGCACGGGCAGTTGCCATGCTCTCTGAGGCTTTCTGGGAATCGTAGTTCAACAAGGTGGATGCCCTCTCTCTGGATTTCAGCATGTAAGACTGCTGAAAAAGTTTCTAGCACAATATGTTTTTAGAAATAAAAGGAAGGATGTCAGAAGCAAGTTGGCAAAAAGCACAGCTTTTCTGTTTAAAGATTCATATGAATTAACTTGTGAAACTTTCATTTATATTGTCTTGGATCTCAAGAAGCACCAACAGTGTTTGTAGAAGGTGATACAATAACACTGAAATATTACTTCTAACCTATTCTAAACACAACTAGCTGGATAGCTCAGTGGTTTAGGTATCTGGCTGTGGAAGCAGAGGTTGGAAGTCTGATTTCCCACTGTGCCTCCTAGGGAAAAGCCAGCCTATAGAGCCTTGGGCAAGCTGCACAGTTCCAGGATACCCACAGAAGAAGGGAATGGCAAACAACTTCTATGTATTCTCTACCTAGGAAAGCCTAGAAAGGATTGTCATAACTCAGAATTAACTTGACGGCACACTATTGTTGTAGTTGTTGTTGTTGTTGTTGTTGTTGTTGTTGTTGTTGTTGTTGTTGTTGTTGTTGTCCTGAACACAGTCAGGATGCTTAAACGCCACTGACATCAATATATACTGAACATTACAAGCAGTGGAGGTGGGAGAACAAATTTTTTAAAAAATGAAATTGCGATTTCTGTACCTGTAATCTTTATGTATTTTAAGTATACCTTAATAATGTTCATGTTGTTGGTCTGTCTAAGTTCAGATATTTTACATTTTCCCTATTCAAAAAGTTCTTCCCAACATCTGGCTATCTTCCACCTCGACATACTGATGGAAAGAAATATTGAAATGCTCCTGAACCCAGAGCAGTTCCCAGTGGGTCCCCACTTGTTCCAATTTGACAGCAAATCATTAGTAACTACCTTCTGGCTATGACTTTTCAGCCCATGAAAGGTAGTTAGCAAACAGTGCTTCCTATTGGCCCAAATCTTAAAGGCAACAAAAGCAAGCCACAAAGAGATGAAATACAGAAGCATTGTCTAGGAATATTTGCTTCATGGTCTGTTGCTCCAGCCACCAGTGCTTGGATTTTGGACAAGAAGGTGCCCAAGACCCTCGGGTGTCCTTGCAGGTTTACTTATGGGTGGGGCAAAGATATTTTAGTAAGGAAGGCCTGACATTCTGCAGCAGTAAAATCTCCATTGTTTAATACATTTAAGATTAAATTTCAAAATATTGATGTAATTTAATAGCACCTATTGTTCTTTTTCTTGTGGCCTATGTACGTAACAACACTAGTTTAGAAGACTGTCCCATTTTGTTAGTGCACAATTTCACCTGAGATTTATTTTCATCATATAAAGTTTCTTTGTGGGCAGAGCAGGCCCTACCATTAGGCACAGTGAAGACAGGCACCTCAGCCTTAAGATGCTGAAGAAGAGAACAGTGTGTGCCACGGTACCTACCAAGCTGCTATGGTGTGGAGGAGAATGCATTTCCATCATCAGTGCTTAAGAAAGATACAGCTGACAGTCCCATTGGGCTTTGTACATGGGCTCAGTAGGGGCACTAGCATATTCTTTGTCTCAGGCAGCAAAATACCTGGGACTGGCTCTGTTTGTGGTAAAGGTTGTCCTTTGTCAGTAGCAACTGGAAACAATTTGATTCTCATCCATCAGAAGTGTTTTATTTCCTCCCTTGCATGGCATTTCAAGAAGAGGCTAGAGAATGTTCACCAAGGCCCACAGAGTATCGACAAAAAACTTACTCTGCTGACTGAAACTTAAGATACCAGGTAGAGTGAAGTTCCACCCACTGGATTGAACATGAAGCTTAAAACTGACATCTTCATTAACATTCCTTTTACACTGCTGGTAATGAAAGGCTAGCTGGGTTTGCTCACCTGGGCCGACATGTAATTTACATTGGCTTCCAACACGGCAGTATGGGAACCCCAAGTGATTAGAAGCCTGCTAGAGATTCAATGCCTTTCACTTCTCTGTGCTGATGCTGTGCTCGGCTTCAGTAACAAGTTGCACGTTGCCTACAGTAATAACATTTTGTGTGTGGATTGTTTGCTTGCTTTTTCTCTGCAAGTCAATTTTGCCTGGAGTCCAGCCTGTGCTGAATTCCCTAAGTCAACTAAACTTTTACGAATAGTGGAGTGCCTCTGGTCACCATTCCACCAGACAGCTCTAAATCTCACACTAAAAATTGTTGGCTAAAGAAAGACACAGCTACCCTTGAGGATAGGGATCTCAGGATGTGGGCTTTGCCCCAGGTTCCAGTTGAGGGAGAATAGGAAGATTTATGGAAAGGTATGTGAAAAATATCTAATTTCGTTTACATTGCTGCCTTTGATCACTATTGCTATGGGTTTTCTCTCTTTTTCGCTGAGTTTTGACCCTGTAACTTTGCAGCTGGGTCCCTTAAACCCTAATCTTTGACTCTTAATAATAATCCCAGCAATGCTAACAATGTTGATTGATTTGTTTATATAGTTTCAGAAGGCAAAAAAGGGATGGGGCATGAAACCAAGGCTTGCTGTTCGTAAGAGAGATGCAACAGTAGAAAAGAAACAGTAGGCTGGAAAAGTGGAAAAACAAGCATTAAAGTCTCTCTCTTTTCACCTGTTCTTCTCAACAAGATGCAGCGTGCTTTTGAGATTTCACCCCTATTGACAGATGGAATGGTATGGGTACAGGTTCACACACTGATTTTAGTTGCCTTTTTACTCCATCCGTCTTCTCACTGCCTAATACACAAATAAAACACTGGCTGCAGTTGTCTTAGCAGATTTCCTTCAGCATACCAGGATCAATATCACTTTCATCATCACCTACAGTTACGTGTCCCCATCTGGTCTTCTAAGAAGTTAGGACCATTCCATTCTTGAATGTCTTGAACATTTCCTTGTTCTCCCTGATCAGATGCTTGTGTCATTAGATCACGTCTGCATATTTTAGATCTGTCATGATCTCCATGAATTAGGGCAGTTACTTGCACATCACCAAAACTGGGGAAGGCAATCAAGAAGAGGATGAAAAAGCCAACAGGTCCGTATAAAACTTGTATATACAGATGTGAATGTTGGCATATACATGCTATAGGTATAGAATTTATATGTATATGTCTACATGTTCTCTGTAAAATAGGGCACATGGCTGCTGTACTGGGGACTGGGAGTTGCAGTGGAATGGATGCAGTGTTTATTGAATCAAATCAGTATTTGTTCAAGTGACTTTGAGATTCCTTTTGCTTCTTTCTGTAGAACACCAAATTTAATCATTTTGTTTTCTCATCGGCTTATGTTTGCCAAGGCTTCTGTCTTAACAGAGAGACTTCCAAGGAGAGATTGTATGCTTTCCAATACAGACAGTGCATTTTGAATAAGATAATGAAGATTAGAGCTGCCCTGTTAGAACCATGTGAAAATAATTAACCCTAATATGCATGTGGAAAATGGAAATATGGACATGGTTGAGCTAAAATCACTTTGAAACCTTTTTGTTTTGAAATTCCATTTAAATATTGAATTTAGATAGACTGAAAACTGGAAATTGCAGTTGCCCTCTGCTGCCACCTTTATTATGACTTCCCTAACTGTTCTTCCTTTGTCAAAGGTACCAATTTCATGAGCTCATTAATTTTGCTGTACTAATGCACTTTCCTTATCTTCTAATTAGCCACTGTTCTCCTTCCGGCATATTTATGATGCTCTCGTCTCTTCGCATTTTTGTCTTGCCCAATTCAGAAGGATGCCCCCCACTGAAACTGGTACCGTTTGGTACCCTAATACATCTTCAGCTCTTCCCCTGCACCAGCTATTTTTTACATTTGAAAAGAAAAAAGGAAACTAAATAGAGTGAGGCTTAGAGAATCATGTAAGGTAAGGGATGGGTTTATGTACAGCAAAAGAATTAAGAAAGACCTAAAACAGGCATGTTAATATAACACCCACGTGATTCCCAGAGGAATTTGTTTTCCACATGGTGGATCCTATTTAGCTGTTAAATGCTGCTTCTCGGTCAGTCACATTTTTTCTGGGTTTAAAGAAAGGCCTATAGTTGCAATTTCTCAAGTTGCCCTAAAATTCTAAGTATGATATCAATGTGAGGGAAAGAGGCCAATGAGATACACATCATTATGATGCACTGCACTTCCAGCATAAAATATGAAACAACAGCTGCTCTGAGTTCATTCATGTTGCAGTACACACAAAACCCTCCTGCCCTAGGCTGGGTGTAAGTATTTATAGAACCCTAAGCCAGTAAGATGCAACTCACATTTGACCTGGTGTTATGTTACAGGAAATGTCTACAGTATTGAGGGTGTTGACTTTCAAAAGGGAACTTTAAGAGCCCTGCACAGTTCTGGTGAGTGTCCCAGATACTGCCTTAGCAAACTCCCAGAAGCACTGAGTTCCATCCAGACTTAAAGCAGAGTCACCTGAATCAAAGGAACATACAGTGCAATCCGATCGCAAACCTGCACTGGCTGCAGCACGTTTGGAATGGGCTAAAGCTTTTTGTGCCGGCATAATTGTCTTTGTCCTGGGGGGAAATTCCCCTGTGCTGGCGGAGTCCACTTGGGCGACATGATCCCAGAGATCTGCCAGCAGAAGGCTCTGGTAGGACAGTTGCTGTGCTCACTAAGTTCTCCCAGCTGAAGATCAAAAAGTGAGGCAGACACATGCCAACACAAAGTTAGCCTAAAGTGAGAGTTGCCCTAAGTAAATTCCAACATCCTTAGTTTAAGAGAGGTTTGGATTTAGCACAGCTTCCACTGGCCTGCTGTCAGCTCTGCTGGCCTTCAGCCATCTTGGCTCATTAGGACTGTCCCCCAAGTTTAAACATTTTTTCTGCTCTAATCAACAGATTGCCTCATTCAACAGTAGAAAGGTAAGCAGATATGTGAGTGGATGTATGCTACCCACTTACAAAGCAAAGCAAAAGCGTGCTGCTTATATACCGCCCCATAGTGCTTCAAGCACTCTCTGGGCGGTTTACAAGTTAATTATGCAGGCTACACATTGCCCCCCCAGCGAGCTGGGTACTCATTTTACTGACCTCGGAAGGATAGAAGGCTGAGTCAACCCTGAGCCGGCTACCTGGGATTGAACCCCGGGTCATGAGCACAGTTTTGGCTGCAGTACAGCAGTTTAACCACTGTGCCACAAGGCTCTTACAGCAGTTTGGTATCACTTTAACTATCCTGGTTTTATCCTAAAGAAGTGTGGGATGTATAGTTTGGCAGGGGACTTAGGAATGGTCTATTAGTGAGCTCCATTGCCCCCCCCCCCCGAACTTTACCATTAGAACTCTGTTAGCAGAGAATTTGAAGTACCTCACCAACTTACAAATTCTGTAGGCTGCAACCATGACAGCTAACGTGGCTATAATCACATAACATAGACATTTCTGCATAAGCAAGCAAAACACCAGAACAAATAGTAAAGGATGGGACAAAGCCAATAACTACTGGAAGTAAAAAGGAAGGCCTGGCCTAGATAGATCAAAAGGTATTTGATGGTATCTAAGCTGCCTGCACTGTCCCTTTATTGGGAAGTATGCAAGAGCCCCATTGATCAGGTTTCACTGCAAGCACCAACTTGGCTGCTAGTTGTAGATGGAGCTGGGCAATCTCCAGATGTCCAGAGGGAGCATGTGCCATCCCTGGACCCTGGAAGGCTGCACCCACTTCTATGAATCCCACTAATCATTTTTTTTTTTTAAAAAAGTATTTTAACGGGAAAAATCTCCTTCACCCTCTAGTGGCCAAAAGAATTTTTATTTTTATTTTTTTCTTAAATTGAGTGGGAGATGTCAGAGAGGGGCTTACATTTTGGCAAAATTACCCTCCCAGACCCCCAAAGGATACAAGGGGATTTTTTTTAGCCTAATTGTGTATATGTGTGCTATTGTAAGCAGGGGGTCCACCTATGGGCCTTTGCGGAGTTCATGTGACCCATGGACAACATGCTCTGTATCCCTGCTTAGACTCTTACTTCCTGTAGGACCATTTGAGCAGGTGTTGATACTCAGATCCAATTTTATTGTGCCAAGCATCTGTATATTGACCTAGCTCAGAGGTGGTTATTTATTATTGTTGGTTAAAAGTATTTTAAACCATTTTTCTGCCCTCCAGGGCTCCCAAATCAAGGGTACAATAGAACAGATTTTTTTTAAAAAAAAACATTCTTTAAAAGCTGAATCAAAGCCATTTTTAAAAGCTTAGTTTTGAGCATTAAAAAACAAAGGCTACATTGAATAGTTCAGTTCTTACTGCTCACCAAAAGCTCGGCAAGGATGAAGATAGCCTAACTTCTCTTGTTGCCATAGTGACAACAGAATAAAATAAGGTATTAATAATAAAATAGACTACATATAGGGGGGAAAGAATATTTTAGAATGTAGGTATCTGGAAACAAATGGAACTCTTTGTTTTAATTAGAATTAACAATAAAGTAAACATTTCCCTTACCACCAACACCACCATTTAAAAAGAGAGAGGATGTTTGAGCTTTTAGAAGTATCTATTTGGCTACAGTCCAGAAGCATTAATATCCATAAATGCTGTTTTTTATTGCCTCCTGTGTACTTTCCTAAAGGATGGGTGAGGTGACTGCTTCTTTCCATTGCAAGCCTTCTATAGTTCTCTTTACAAAGCCAGGCAAAAAGAGGCCAAGGGAATGACCAACACCAGGAAGAGGAGCTTCCCCTTCACAGCAAAGGCCTGTGTGAATGATTGGGGTGGCCTAATCTCAGGGCCCAAAAAAATCCTGATGGATTTCAGGATGTTCAGGACAATACTTAGTCATCATTTACTTGTTTCTCCCTCCCCACATTTCTCTGCTCAGACGTCTCTCAGTAAATAGTAGTAATAACTAGGTGAACTCATAGGAGAAGTCAACGGTTCTCACATACACAATAGCCTCTCTTCACTACAGTCTTATTTAAAGCGTCTTTATAGTTTTCTGGAGATGAGGCTCTATTTTCCCTCCATCCCAAAGAATCCATAATTTTGAAGTTTAAAGAACACAATATGTCTGCCCCTGGAAATATCGGTTGAAGACTTTCCCTCCCAAATGGATCCATATAACGACACTGGGTAGGGATAGAAAATTTGCTCTCTCCCTGCCTCTCTAAGCCATTTTTTCTTTCCCTTCCATTAATTCTAGTCATCTTTAGTCCCTAGCAGCATTTTCCAGACCATGAATTGTTTTTTAACAGGTTATAAATTGGAATCAATAAACTACTGGACTGGAGTTTATCCAAGCAGACTCTATTCTACCAGCAACTATAATTACCTGAAAAGTAATTTCTAACTTTCTTGTTCATGTAAGTGCACTGGCTGGACCATGAGAGCCAGATAAGCATTCAGGTTATGCCTGAGACGTTTTGTTTGTTTTGTTTTGTTTTGCATTCCTTTATAATTTTTACCTAAAAATAAGCAATATGGAATAACTGGACACCAGCCTGCTGCTTCATTCACCTACGCCTGGCAAACCTGGTAACCCAGGTTTGCCAGGCTTAGAAGAATAATGCAACCTTTTCGAGGAGAATAAAGTATCAGGGAAGTTCAGCTTGTGCACCTCCCAGGGTCATATGTAGCTTTAGATTGCCCACCTGTAAACACCAGGAGTAGTATAAGGGTCAAGTTAAATCTGCCTACCCTCAGTCCTTTAAAAGCTAATATCTAGAAACCAGAAGGAGTGTGGGGGAACTGTAAGAATTTTAGTCCCTATCTGCACACCGACTATCTTTAAAAGGCATCAGCAAACACCTCTCCCAAATCAAACAGGAACAGTTACTGAACAGTGATACAGAATAGAAAATCAGGATGGTTCCTGGTAAATAGGGGCAGCTGGAGCTTCTGAGGATGTCAAGTTTGGATGTAAGTAGCAATCGAAAGTAGCTATCAAAAGTTTAGCTGGCAAACGTTTTTTTTCCTGGCACTGCCTTCCCTCTTTGTGAAGCAAGCTTTGCTGTGGAACAAGATAGGATATTTTCCTGCTGAGAAAAAAAAAAGGATGCTAACAGGGAGAAGAGGTGACAGGGGCAAGTGTTTGGAAGATGAACCTGGCAAAAACACTTATCCACCCCCAAACTACTGAGATGGTAAAGCAGGCTGAGCAAATGAAACCACATTTATGAACAGAGTAGGTTCATAAGAAAGCATATGTTATGCTTCCACTGGTCAAGCACAGGAGCAGAGCAGATAAGAGAGATCATGTTGGACTCCCTTGCTGCTCAAGGCTGGATGAATGAAAGTGAGATGTTGCCCACCTTACATCACTTTGTTCACTCCTGGGCATTTTCCTCTTAGGGCCTGTGTAGCCTGGAGCTTTATGAACCAGTAAGGTCTTGAATAAAGATGCAGCTCTGGAGCAGTTGGTCCAGCCAGATTACAGCTGCATCCCAACATGCGGTTGTATAAGAACATTTCTCATGCTGGAATTAGTATGTCAACACTATGGGATGGTGGGCTTTTCCATTTCCTTCCCATAGCTTCTCTTCTAAAACTCTTTTTGTCTGTTTGCCGACTAAATTTGAATTTAATTTAAGCTTCCAAGCAGGAAGATCTTGACTGCAGCAATGAACTCTTAAGGGAAAGTGCCATGATGCCTCTATATCCAGGATAAACTCCAGAACAAAATACACCATGTTTTCAGGAGAGATGAAAAAGCACTGGAAGGCATAGATTTGGTCACTGTTGTTACCAAGACAAGCCTTGTGTCATGAGGATGGGTTGTGATGGACGTACAAATAACATCAGCAACAAATCCTGTATGTAACATTGAACAAATGCTCCATCTGGAGCAGCCCTGAGTTGATGCATGCCTGATTTGGCACAAACTCTCCTGATTACTTCTCCATTCAGCCAGCTCTTAATTTTGGTGCTCAAGCCTAACAAACAAATTCAGATTCGTGATTATAAATTGTCCTATAACCTCCCCACATTGTGTCTCAGATTTAATTTCTGCATTCCTCCAGCTGTAGGCTAGCATTCACCCAGATAAACCCTCATTGCTCAACACAATCCTTTAACAAGCTCTTTCAAAGTTCTCGTTATTTTGAGCTTTGCTGCCTTTGGCTCCCATATGTCTCAGTTATGCCCAGCAATTTTGAAATTCACAGATTGGCTAATTCCATCATGATATCACGGAGGTATCTGATAGAACAGCAAGTTTATGGTGCATCCAGACAGCCCTTTTGTCACATTTTTTCTCAGTTTTACCTCCCACTCTCCTGTGACTCCTCTCTGTGCGCATTTCTCCAAGTACACATAAGATTCATTCTTTACCTTGAAAATGGAGGCTCAGGGCTTTTTCTTTTTTGGAAGAATGTTAGGTTTGATGGTGGAACCCATGTGCCATGTCAGAACCCAGTATAGTTGGTGTGGTGATGATACAAAAGAGATGGGGGAGGGAGACAGGGAGAGGGAGTGAGAGAGATTCTGACCAAGAGAAGGGATCATGAAATACCAGGGCTTATGTAGGGTTCAGCAACGTGTGGCCTTCCAAATGTTCTTGGCCTGCACCATTGTCTTTCACTAGTGGCTACAATGGCTGGGCTCATGGGATCCGCAATCCAACACCAAACATTCAGAGGACCACTCTTGGCTTGGCTTTTGGTAAAAGAAATTTAAATAGGCTCATGGACACACTTGGAGAAGGCTGTATGGGTGGGGAAGTGGCAACCGGTTTCTTGAGCAGAGCTATATTTTCCCTATTCCAGGAAGTGAGTAGGAGTTTGTTTCTCTGGAACTGTTCCACTTAAGTCTTCTGTTGTCACTTTTGAACATTCAGCTATTTAAACATTCCTTATCAATATCAGGATACTTAGGTGTTGCGTTACAGCATGTAAAGTCTTTTATCAGAGCATGAGAAAATGTCTCTTTTTTTGGAGAGCAACACTCACTGCAAACCCCTCTTCTATCATGACCACTGCCCATACTGACTGAGAGATGGGGAGAGATTCTGGCAGCTGCTGTATTTTTTAAAAGTCACTTTTTCAAGCTGTGGCGTTCCCCTGTTTTTCAGCCTCAAGACTTCTCCTCTGTGATGAAAGTGTGCTAAAGGGCAGGGTGGGGCAAACGGTCAAACAACTCTAGAAATTCCAGTTTGTCAAGCCACTGCTCATTAAAATTCCATTCCATCCCTTCTAATTCTGTAAGGGGAGAGATTTCTTTACCCCAAAAAGTCTGCTACGGTAAGCTGAGATTTCGCTTACCGAAAGGTGTGCTTCCAGCTCCTATTCAGCCTGTTGGAGAATATTGTATGATTGGCAGATCAATGGGACATTGGGAAACCTCGGGCATATGAGATAGCCAGAGAAGAAACAAATCAATTCTGTAAGTAATGCTGCTGCAGGCCAGAATAATAATATCCATAATGGGAAACATGTTTACTTTTTTGTTTTCTGTTGAGGTTCGTAATTCTCCCATCCATCTTGCATATACTGTGCTGGTGCTTTCATGTAAACTTCAGCAGAATTTCCTGCATTGCTATAATACATTTTATTCTGACTGCTGGCTTCTTAATGACCCAGGAGATGGTATGTTAATGGGCCAGAATGCCTGGCTGGTGTCTTCTCAGTTGGTGGTGAATAGTTGAGAGTTATCCAAGCTTTCTCAAGTGCTAACCATCAGAGCTTAGAGAACCCTCTTAACTCACTTGTGGGGAGAGAGGTTTGTCATAAACTCTGTGTAGGTGTATGTCTTGGAACAGCATTTCCTTATCCATTGAACCACTTTTCCTTTCTAAAATAAAATGGTAGTGGCAATTTGTTTACTTCTCTTACGAGGATCTTTCTTTTCATAGTGAGCATGAACTCTTCCTCTACTTACTGGCAAGCTAGATCTCCGGGGGAAAGAAATTGTATTTTAAAAGAACATTCAAAGATAATGTTTGGGGAGTGCAGTTGCTTCTGTGGTGGTCCAATACTGTGAGCACATTGTCCTTTATAAGCCCGGGAGATTATCTGCCATCAAAGCCCAGCTACTCTTTCACAACCCTGTGAAGGATTCCTCCTGACTTCTAAGGAACAAATGTTGATGGCATAAGGGTGTGAAAGCCTATGCCCCTGGTCCTCAGCTGTACTCACTGAGAAAGATCATCAGCTGGATTTTTAAAAACATTAATTTACTTTGCTTGTAGAAAAGTAGTCAGTTAGGGATCATGTATACACAGGAGCTCCTTGGACTTCATTTTCAGCTTGTCTCCACTGTACCATCTGGTGGAGGCATATTTGCTGCTTTCCTCACATGACCTTCAGGAAGACAAGGCTCTTGGAGCCTTACTTCTCTATCTCCATAATATTTTTACACTCCTTCCTACAGTTGTCCTTAGGTTCTCTTGGACATCTTAGCTAAAACCAAAGGGCTCAGACCAGGAGAGGGGACCAACCCCTGCCCCCTAACGGACCCCATTTCCCCCTGCCTTCTCACACTGGTCTCCAGCCGGTTTCCAGTCTTTGGGGCTCCTTTAACTGAGAATCTGAAGTATATTAAAATAAATTCCCATCATGAACTTTAGCAAATGCTTTGTCATGGGAAATGAGCTGTACGCCAGTGAATGACTGAACTGTTTTGTTTCTTGGGGGTGTGACTGCTCAGAGAGAGAAATGCACGTTCATTGGGGTGCAGGTACACTGGCAATAAGAACCACCGCTGAAGTGGGTTTAGCACAATTAAATTCAATTTTTTAAAAGGTGACTACACAACATACAAGGAATCATGGATTTGTTTGCCTAGGAATTATGGTTTTTTGATCAGAAGCATGGTGTTTGACTGTGCCAGCAGAGGGTCATTTATTTTAGCAAAGATTTAAAATCAATTTATTTTTAATCATTTTGGCACGTGGATGCCTCTGTTGTAAACTGCCTTGCAATTGCTGCCTCCCAGAAGTACTCCTGCTATGCGCTATTTTAATTTTTTTCCCTTATTTACAAGTGAGATAGCAATAATCTACCATATATGGAAAAAAGAGAGAGAGACATTGTTGGGCTGGCAAGAGAGGAGGTGAGTGCCAGCACAGCAAGAGGAGCCAGAGGAGGAGGAGGCGCCAGCATTGCAGGGTGGACCACCATGTCTAAGGCTCAGGAGGCAGAGAAGGAGGCAGCCAGAGCAGCCAGGAAGGTCCTTCTGGCTCCTGCTCCTGCTGCTTCTCTCACCAACACTGGCAGAGGAGGTCAGGAGGAGCATTTTGGAAGAGGGGCCCTGGTAGGCACAGGGGGCTGTGAGGTGAGGGAGTGGCCAGGCCAAACATTGGTAACTGGAGAGGACAGCAGAAGATGGTGGAAGAGTCTTCCAGCACAACATAAGGATGCCCCCCCTGAGCCATGTCCCCTCAACTTCCCTTAATTCAGGCAGTCATCTCCCTTTCTCCCTTGCTGGCTCACCAGGGTGCTTGAAGCCTACTCCACATCTTTATCATTGTCTTCACCAATGCTGTTTGGCTCAGTGGGGCCCACCCAGGACAAGATGAAGGTGCTGGCCCTGACTTATATTACTAATGTAAATAGGCCTGTCACGCACATTCACTCACTGTGAAGTCACACTGGAGTACTCAAATTTCTTCACATTTAGTGGCCACACAGGAGGAAAGCTTTGTTTGCAGCTGTATTGTAGCCCTGCATGTGGTACTGTTACAAAGGAACTACCTAATAAGCTGTAAATAAGTGCTCCCTTCTCATTTCCTTTTCTCATTATCTGACTCCTAGCTGTTAAAAAACTCCAGAAAAATCAACTGACCAAATGCATAAAAAGGCACTGGCACATTCTAAAAGATCTAGAGGGGTTTGAAGAGGGAATACAGATATCCTTTAAAAGGACTAAGAATCTAAGAGATATATTCGTTAGAAGTGAGTACAAAGATACTATACCATCACTAATTTCCAGTGTTTTACCTGGTTTCCTCCCCCCCCCCCCCAGAGGACATCATCCATGTGGGCATTGTGTTTATTGCAGTAATACAAGGCACATGTCAGAATTTATAGATTCACAGAACAAAAAGGTTTACACCCCGAAGGATTTCACTAAATGTAATACCAAGGGAATAATCTATGCTATAAGGTGCCCATGTAATAAACTGCACATAAGAAAAACCTCTTGACCTCTTAGAGTACGAATGGGTGAACAGTAATTTAAGAAATAAATGACTAGGCAGTCCTCTAGTTGGCCATTTTACAGAAATGAACTATACAATAAAAGATCTGGTGTTCTGGGCCGTGGACAGAGTTCCTGGGAACTGTGAAAGGTCTTTACTAAAAAGGGGAATTGACTGGATCCTGAAACTGAACACCCTAGTACCTCATGGGTTAAACAAAGAAATAGACTTTCTCCCTTTATTATGATAACACTGCTGGGCAGGTTATCTTGCCACCCTGCACAACTGTGTACAAATGCCTCCTCCCCTAGTGCCTGCACTTTCAAACACTTTCAATTAGTTTTGGAGCTGATATAGACCAAAGAAAGGTGCAGAGAATATAAAGAAGCTCAGAAAGTGTTTGATATTCTGTCTAATATATTTTATCATGCTTAATGTGCTTAGTATAAATGCATGTATTTATATAAAGTTGAGAGTCCCAAGCCAGGTGTGTGTGTGTGTGTGTGTGTGTGTGTGTGTGTGTGTGTGTGTGTGTGTTATTTTTAAAAAAAGAAAATGTGAATGATTCAATATCTAATGTGTGGCTTTGTGTTATGCTCAGCTCCTGAAGAAGGCTTCGCCGAAACAGCCAGAGCTTTTTAACAACTCATTTAAAGAAATACAGAATAAAGAGCTTGTTTCTACTCTCTACATCCTGAGACTTTGTCCCTCATTTATAATCTGGACCAGAGACTTCGCTTACCATTCCTATATGTTTGTTCCCATAGTGGCTTTTCTGCATTGGTTCAAGTGGTCACATAATCTGAAACACTGTAAATGGATCAGTGGCTTTAAAAAAAAAAAAGTAGTGGGTGTAGGCAAAAACTATGGTTAGGGGGGAATCTTGGGTGATTTGCTTTTCCTTTTGTGCCATGTGGTCAATGGAAAAATGCAAATCAGCCCATTCCTATCCCGGAGCCTTTCCTGCAATTTTTATCAATGTGGTTGCAATACAGTGTGGACCTGGGGTGGGCACAAGGGGCAACTGCCCCAGGTGTTAAGTTAGAAAAAAGGCAAAATTAGAGGGCTTCAGGCAAGCAACTGGGGGAATGCTTGGGGAGATGATCTGCTACTGGAGGTACATATGGAAGCTGGGATAACTAATATACTAGTCAAGACAGAAAGAAAGAGCTAGGGAAGGCAGTGAGAAAGGGTGGCACCGGAGACCACTCTTGCTCCCTCTGCTATATTCCAGGTTAAAGTGGCAGCTCGTTCCTCAAAGAAGAAAAACAGCTTCATGAGGTTTAAAGCAAAGATCCCACCTTGAGGTCTGTTAGGGCCTGCCACCCGCCTGCCTCATGTGGAATATTTCATCCTCAAGGTTTTGCTCTACAACAACCATGAGCTTTACTGAGCGTGGCCAATGTTAAGGAATCATGGGAGCTGTAGGCCAAAACGTTGTGGGAGGAGTTTGCCCATCCCTGCTCTACACATTGCAGAACTGTGTTTTCATTTATATTTTCACTTCTGCTTGTATTGCTTGCTCATGGTTGCCTATGCATTGGCCTTTAACAAGGAAAGACAGTAAAGAACTTGGAGTTGAATCTTAATTCTGACCTTACTGATTGAGCAGCAGGATGTGATTTGTTAAAATATAAATTAGTTCTCACTGTGTAAATTTCACCACTTTCTAATCTTTCTCTCTAATTTCTGTATTGATTTGAATTAATTGCTATTCAGGGAGTCACAAGCTCTTCGCTATGACCTTCTAATGACTTGCAATGATGCTTGCTCCTACTTGATTTGAATTTTAACTCTGAGCTGTTTTTCAGTTCAGCTGTGACTAAAAAGAAAAGTTTCCCTTATCAGTAGGAATTCAGTGTAACATTTTGTTTTATATAGCTCAGGAATACCACACTACTTGTATTTTTCCTCCAATCATCTCTAAAGCAGTCACCTCTGCTAGATATTTTTCACCATAGTATGATCGGTTTTATCCTATGAAATACAGTCCATTGGGAGAGTGCTTACTTTCCTATATGAATCCCAAAATTCAGCCCACAGAGATCCATGTTGGACTGCACTGAATTTTTATCTGCGAACATTTTTGAGATTTTTTTAAAAAAATCCTGGTTTTGAAGGGGCAAGATTCACCCTGAAAAGAGCTTGCAAGTTTTGCTTGGTTTTTCACAGCTGTTCTTCAGACCTGCTGTTATTTCAGTACTATTGTTGGATGTGGTAGGGGTTTTTCTTCTCCTTCATTAAGCAAACATGGCCAATCAGAGATCATCTTGTCAATGTGATCATGTCACAGTGCCTTGTGAGCAATCAGATTTGGATACATGATGATGTCACTGGGCAAGAATGAAGCCAGTTTCTTCCCCCCCCCCCCCCCCCATCTGAACAGATAGGATACGGATGATGGGGAACGTATCTCCATTACTAAGGCAACTCGTCCAGTGCTTCCTGCTTGACTTTGCTGCACTAGTTCAGCAGGGCATACTAGGGAGCAACTGCCAACTGGCTCAGCAACACCTGGACTCCCATGAATAACTCACCATCTCTCTGGACCCTCTCCTGAAAAATCACAGTAAAGTAGGCTTGGTACTTTTGAAGGGACTTGAAAAGGCCCTTGTTGCAGATACTGTGGAGAGGAAGATGTCAGTGGGACCTTTCCTGCCATTGTGAGTAGCAAGCACTGGAAAGAATTCCAAATGGAATTGTGGAAGGAGCAAAGGATTTTTAAAAACCCACACTTCCTTCCACCCTGTGATCATGACCTGGCTCAGGGAACCCACAGTGACTGTTTGTTCAACAAGAAGCAGCCAGAAGAAATCACTGTATGTCACAAAACTTCACAACAAACTTGGTTCTTGACTAGTGAAACTGTATGAAGAGATGAAGGTCTATTGCTTCCTTCATGTTCCCTCCATGCAGGAAAAAATCCAAACCTACCAGACTGCCTTCATATTCCCTGGCAAAACATCTCACATGACAATCTGACAAGGCTTCTGCCAACTATGTAAGGGTCAGCTAAATAGAAAAATATTTAGCTGAGTTTAAATTAATTGATCAGTAAAAATGTTTATTATCTTATTTGTATCCAGGGAGACATAAAAGAAATAAATCAGTGAGACTGTCGATCTAGCAATCTGTCTTTCACATCTTTTTTTTATCTCCAAGAAATGATGATCAATAACAGCCATGATCCTCCATTCCCACTTCCCTATCCCTCTCTCTCATTACATGCACACACTCAGAAGTGATTGATAAGCCTTGTGCATGCAGATGTAGACTCTGAAAAGACATGCATAGAGATCTTTAAAAAAAAATATTTATCCATATTCTTAAGTGTCCTTGAGACATAATCGCTGAAGAGTGTCTGGAGTAGTCAGGAAGGAGTAGTAAACAGAACTGTAACCTCAAAAATACTATCAGAAGCCACCCTAAATCTGGTCTGGAAACTACTGGATGCTTACCAATATAAAGAAGGGAAGTCAACGGCCTTCACTGAAGTACAAAAATCATTCCTAAAATCCCCAGTGTGAGTGATGGTTAAAAAAAATATATAGTTTCGAAATTAAACTAAACATTTTACTTAATGACTCGAGAGCTTTTGTGTGCGGTAGAGTGTTCTTGTATATGTGTGAAAAGGGCCTTCATTACAAGTTTGATGGGCCAGTTAAGGCACTCAGACGTAATGCCTCTTTTTTCTCCAGACCTGCCATCTTACCACCTACCGAGGCTGCAAACACGGCACCAAGTGGGAAGAAAAATCAGTATTCTGCTTGAAAGTTTTGCTGTTTCCCCTTTTAATTTACCTTTAAATCCTGCTGGGTAAGGACACAACAATAGGATATAATGATCCTGTGCTCTACTTAAATACAAAACCAAAAATCCTCTTCCCATATTTCCTTAGCACACTTATCATTGCTCATTTTCTGTATAAGGAAACAGAAACAGCTGTAAAACCTAAGGGCACATGCCAGCTTCACACGCTATGCATTTAGCAGGCTAACGCTAAACCAGATGTGGATGGGAAGAATCCCCATGAGGAAAGTATGTTGCTCTTCTTTCAATACAGAAGCCAGCCCTGCAGCCTGTCTTGATATATTTTAGTGGCTTGGATAGTTAGGAACCAAGGAGGGACCACCGCTTCCAAGTGTGTCTGACAGGGTTTGGAGGTATTTCAGAAAACACTGTAATCAAATGGAAAAAAAAAAAAGAACGAGGTGATTGGCAATCCTTTGTCTACCGAGATGGGGGAACGCTGTTCATCTTACATTACCTGAAGGGAAAAAAGGAAGTTTCAGATTGATGTAACAGGTTTGGAGTCTCCCTCTTGGGATGTGGATTTAACTTAGTTCCTGATACTGCAATGGAATATGCTCCAGCAGTGCTGCTATCCTTAACAACCTTGCTCAAGTCTTGCAGTCTAAAGGCCACAGCTCCCTTTAACCAAGTCAGATACTCCCAGAAGCCCTACTTGGGGATTATGGGACTTCTTAACTGGTGGTAATTTCCTGCTGAAATTTACATTAATATATGTATGTCAGCAGAGGTAAGTAAGCGGATTCTGACCAGTATTTCATTGGGTGCATCTGTACTAACTGCTGATACAATTTCAACTGTCTCCCTCCATCCTGAGGAATCCTGGGAACTGTAGTTTGGTGCAGAACTTTGTGCTACAGAGCTCAAGTGCATTGGTTCTCAACCTTTGGTCCTCCACATTTTTGGATTTCAGTTTCCATAATCCTTGAGCATTGGCCATGCTGGATGGGGCTTTAATGGTACACTAATAAGATTTCCCTCATATTACAGATAGACATCTCAAGTGGAAAATGAGAAATTGTTTTGAGACTGATGGTTCTTTGGGCAACTAGTACCCAACAGCCATCCAAACTAGGCAGAAGACAGTGGCTGGCTTCCTATTGTTTTGTTATACATGCAGGAGGCAAACAGCATAACTTCCATTGCCTTCTATCTGGTAATTAATAAGTGCCCATTTGGATTCTCAAGCATGCACCAAATTAGAAGGTGTGCATGCCCCCCAAAATCTCAGCAACAGCTTCTTAATTGGCAGCTTAAAGCGACTGTTACTCTATTTGCCTTCCATATGTGTATCAAAGTCATGTGATTTCAGCCAGTGCATTATTGCCAGGTATATATTTACTTGCATTTCTTCAGCCAGTGAACAAAGAAAATATTTTTGGAGTTCATGCTTCCCCCCTATGAATGAAATATGAAATACAGTTTATTATAATACAGTTTATTATTCCAGACATGGAACACAAATGAGGAGGAGTGGAACCATATTATGACTACAGACTGCCATTGGAACATAGAGAGCTGCTTTTTCCCAGGCCATACTGATGGTCCATCCTAGCCTTGTATTGTCTTCTCTGATGACTAGTGGGTAACAAAGTCTCAAATCAAGATCTTTCCCAACATCTGCTACCTAGTCCTTTTAACCAGAGGAGGATGGATTGAAGCCAATACTGAGCTATGGACTCTCTTCAGATCTTGAAAACATTTTTTTAAAAGATTACAACTCACAGCTGCTCCTAGCTGTCTGGAGGATTCTGGGAGTTGTAATCCAAAGATTAGCATGTCCAAATGTTACACTCTCTCCTAGTTATACTGATAATTAATTATGGGAAAAATATAACCTAGCATGTGTATCTGGCTGGGTAGATCAATGAACTGGGTACCTGGCTGCAGATCCAGAGGCTGGGAGTTCAATTCCCCACTATATGTCTCAGGAGAAGAGTAAGTTTATAAAGCTGCACAGAAGAAGGCAATGATGAACCTGAGTGTACCTAGAAAACCCTGGGAAAAGAGTCACCATACATTGGAATGAACTTGATGGCAAATTGTTGTTGATGTTAGCCATGTTCATAATCATGGGTATTATTGTTCAGTTGTAATCACCTGTACTACTTCTGGAAACCTACTGCATATAAATAGTTTAAGTATCGCAAGTGGAAATACTCCTTTCCAATTAGTGGAAGTATGAAAACATTCAAACTAGATCTTCCCTGATCTAACATTCAGTTTCATTTAGCTCTGGCCCAAGATATTATGCCAGCTAAGGTGACGAACAAAATGGCATCCTCTCTCCAATCTGCTTATACAAGTTGTCTGGACTGGAAGCAGAATCTTCCTTGAATGCTGGCAATACATCGTATTAATTGAAAGGATTCCAGGTTTAGTGAAAATCCAAGCTTCCCTTATTTTAATTAACACAGTGGTACCCATCATCTCAGCCTGCCTAGTTACTCCAGCCTGCTTCCTACTGTCATAGCAAACAAAGCCACCTTATTGAAGTTTAATTCCCTTTGCATCTGTACATAATCTGCATGGTGTGTGTCTGTGTTCTGTACCAGCAAGTCAGAACCAACCCTAATAGGAATTTCAAGGTAAACAAGATATTTAAGAAGTGGTTTTACAAGGGCCTTTTGAATTCATGCCTTGGGTGAGAGTTAAAGCTGGTACTTATTTTCTGGTACTTCTTGGTACTCATTTTCTAAGAGACTACCTTTGGTTCTGCCTTCCAGAGTGGCACATACACCGTGCCTCCTGCTGAAAGTTCAATTTATGGAGAATATTTTGTTTCTGTTTAGCCACATTTGATATTTGTTGAGCATTACTTGTCCCGAAGATTAGCTCTTACAGTTAGGGGTTCTGCCTGTAGGACTAAAAATGCCTGGAGTTTTTGAGGTATATAATTAAAGATGCCCACAGATGAAAGGCTTCATGAAAAGACTGGCTCTTAAACATAAGACATGTTCAAGTCTTGAATTAATACAGTCAGGTTTACAGTGAGATCCCTGATCATTAACAAATGAACTGTTACATTAAGTTTCTAATGAAGCAAGCCAGAGGTTATCACTGCATGAGAGCGCAGTGATGTTGTTGAGCAGCAGAGCAAATCAACATTCTATAAAGCAATTCTAAAAGTGAGACAGCTCAAACAAAAATATATTTGAAACTGGACATCAAATCAGCACCTAATTTGACACAGATGTAGCAGACAGTCTACACTTTCTCTGTACCAAATTTGAGGGAGTTTGGGCGAATTATTTTTGAGTTCTGAATTTGTTAAAGGTAGAACTGTGTGAGGAGGAGCAGGGGCACACACACACACACCCCAGCAAGCCATCTGGCCACAGCATACAAGTATCAGGCAGCTGGGAGGAGGGTAGGTTTTCTCAGGATCAGGCCGATGGCTGAAGGAAAGAGAGCTCCCTGATGAGAGGCAGCTGGAGGAGGCAGGGTCAGGGAGGATAAAAGGGAAGGACTGAGAAAGCAGAGGTCCTTGCCTATCTCCGAAGAAGGGGATGTGTGGGAGGATGCAACAGAGCAGAATGCTGGAAGTTGTCTACATTTGTGTGCCTGGCTGGCTTGTAACAGGAGTCAGACATCAGAGACTCCAGCCGCATGCTTGGACAAGGCTACATTGATCTGGACACTGATGCAGCCCTGGAGAGGCAGGTGACAGGCACACTGAGGGAGGGGATGGATCAAGTTGAGCTGCACAGCCTCACTTCTTTTGTTCACCTCTATGAACTTTCCCTAAAAGGGGTACTTCCTGGACATACACTCTCCTCTCTTTCCTTTTTTTCCAGAATCTGGACTCTAAGGGAACTCTAGTGAAATTAACTTGCTAGACCACTATGGGTGGTGCTTGACTCCCACTGGAATCTTATACCAGAAGCTTATGGTTTGTCATAACTGGCATTATCCCAGTAAAGGGTTAATCCCAGAATGAAATCGGGCAAACATTGACAAGCATTTCAAAATTCATCAGGGTGTCTCAGAATAAGTATTTTCTTTGTTGCAATAATTTCAGGCAACACCAGAGCTTGTCTATTTTAAAGTTTTATTTATCTACATTGTATCTGTGTTCTACAAGCATAACATGAAATCCAAAAATATTTTGAAAACATGTAACTTTTGAGAAGTCACAAGCATGTCATTTTATCTTGCAAAAAATCCTCCTTACACTTATAAGAAACTAACCACATAACTTAGTCTATATGAAAACAGAACTAAAATTGTAAGCAAGCCCTTAAGTCTAAAATATAGGAGTCTAATATCTTTTAAGAGTAAATACACTTTTGAGAAGAAGAAAAGAATAATGAGAATGCTTCACATACATTCTAAAAATACAGGCACATTGAAGCAGGAAAAGACAGAAAATATGTCTCTTAAAGTATTGAAGTTTTAAATTGTAAAAATATATAAAGTAAAAAAGCATTACTTAGCTCTCAGCATATTTAAGACACACAGAGAAAAACATTTCTGAATAAAGCTCACCCATTTTAGCTATTAGTGAAATCCATTATTTACTCTCTGGTGATGCTTCCTTATCTATCATGTCTCTCTCAGCTGCTGTTTCTTCTGATTGAAGTGTGAGAAATCACTATTTATATTCTAAGTGTTTATGTAACTTACTATGAAGCATTGAACATTCAGACTTTCATTGTGTTTAGGTGAGAAGTGGTTAACTAATGAAAATAGGAATCGGCTTCTGGGATTTTCCTTGCTTCATGTACTTTGTGGATCATAGTGAACTCAAGAGGGTATCCTATAGGCCATCTTGACAGCTACCATTGGTGTTGCCAACATTCAGGCTGCCTTTTTCTATGTAAAGCTTGGCATCCCTTTTCCTGCTGGCAATGTGGGCATAATATTATGTAGCAATGTTGGGCCATTTCCTGGCATTTTGATTCATGGATACAGAAGCACAATATCCCTCACTCATAGACTATAGTTTTTTTTAAGAATTGAATTTTGTTTACACTGTAGATGTTAGTCTAATTATCCTGAATTACACCTTATTAATTTGAATAGACCATTTTAAAAAAAAATATCATTCTTGCCGCAAATGCACAAATTCATGCACATATTCTTCAGCCTTTTGTAAACTACAGTATAGCAGTCAAAAACAGGAGCATACTAAAACTGATTATAGTTCTGATTTGGCAAGAGAGAGCCATGTGAGAAAGCTGTCTTCCTTTTGACTGCCTTTTCAGATCTCTTTCTTTTCCACCTTCTCTGACAAGTGATTTGCTAGCTTACTTGACTGTGTTTTATGCTCCTAAATTGCCATCTTCCCATTTCCTATCAGATTCTCATACACAGAGTGTGTATCAGGGTGCATAGCTTCATAGGCATTATGATGTGCTGCTGATCTGAGTTGGGTTGTCCGATGGAGCCATTTTATGAAAATTTATATGTGTACTTGGGGTCTTTGCTTGTTCTGTGTGACTAGCTGCACATGAGCAAATGGGATCAGTGCCCCATTTACCACAACTAAATTTAAACTGTAAAGCAGATTGTTCACTATGAAATAAAATAACTCTGTTGGATTACATATCTTTAGATTTTAGAGCACTTTATGGTTTACATTTGTTACCAATAACGTGGTGATTTTCAGTTTTAACAATCAGGAAATGGTGGCTGATGCACAGAAGGAAAACTAGTCTATCATTTTATAATGCAATCCTATACCTGTCTTCCCCCTCATTTAATGGGATTTGCTTCCAGCTGAGCACAAGGCAAGGCGTGTACCTTTAGCATGCTCTTATTGCCTCTCTGTGTATTGTGTGAAACATGGCTCTTAGTAACAGAAGTAGGAGACCATTCCACCACCAGGCCCATTGAGGATTCTTTGCCATTGAATATTCTCTCGGCTTAATACTCCACAACAGAAGCATGGAAACATGTACGGTGACATGAAGGTGGTACCAAGATTGGGGAGAACATTTCTGGGACATCTAAACTAAGAATGTGCAAATTGTTGCTCTTGGGCTAGCAACCCTGGGCAAACCTGGTCCCTCTTCTTCCTAGCCCTCTTCTTCCTAGCAGAAAGGTGAATTACTGCTCTTAGAAACCTCCAGGATCAACCATTCCCCTTTACAAGGAGTCTCAGTGCCTCTTTTTGTACAATTTAACACCAAAAATACCAATTTTTTCAAAACTGGAAATGGATTTCTAGTCATGAGAGTCCTGGGAGCAGGAAATGGGATTCCCAGCACCACCAAAATTGCTCACCTCTGAACTAAGCTAATCGGTCCAACCTGAAAGCTCTTGCAGAAAAAAAGAGTCTTAAACTGTATCCGTAGTATGTAGGATCCAAAGGAGCTTCCTCCATAACAAGAAGCTCCTCCAGATTCATTTAGGCACTTATTTAGTTAACTCTCTCATTTGGGGCTTTTGTTTTGCATTGTTTCTGAAAATTATGATCATAACTAAACTGAAACAAAATTCTCAGCCACCGTTAGGATGAGCAAATTTCTCACTTTTTCACACATGCATTTTTTGGGGAGAGGGCTTTAAAATGATCTGAAATTAAATTCTCTTCCATCCATCCCTAGGATCTAACCTTTAGATTAGAAATCCTTCAGTCTCGAGAGACTATGGTAACGTGCTCTGTACGGAGGACTTGGAACAGCATCTAGTGTGGCTGAGAAGGCCAATTCGAGAGTGACAATCCCTTCCACACTGAAGAAAAATACAATCTGTCCCCTCTCCAGCTCCCTGATTTTGCTGGTTTTGGGACTGCCTCTTTGCCTTGGCCTGCTGGACAAGTGTCTCTTCAAAATGGGAGAGGCCATGATGCACCGCCTGCCTCCAGGCTGAACGCTCAGATGTCAAGGTTTCCCATCTGTTGAGGTCCATTCCTAAGGCCTTCAGATCCTGCTTGCAGATATCCTTGTATCGCAGCTGTGGTCTCCCTCTGGGGCGATTTCCCTGCACTAATTCTCCATACAGGAGATCTTTTGGAATCCGACCATCAGCCATTTTCATGACATGCCCAAGCCAACGTAGACGTCGCTGTTTCAGTAATGCATACATGCTAAAAATTCCAGCTCGTTCTAGGACTGCTCTATTTGGAACTTTGTCCTGCCAGGTGACACCAAAAATGCGTCGGAGGCAACGCATATGGAAGGTGTTCAGCTTCCTCTCCTGCCGTGCACGATGGGTCCAGGACTCACTGCAGTACAGGAGTGTGCTCAGGACACAGGCTCTATAGACCTGGATCTTGGTATATGCCATCAGCTTCTTATTAAGCCATACTCTCTTTGTGAGTCTAGAGAACGTGGTAGCTGCTTTGCCAATGCATGTATCCAGCTTGACATCTAGGGAGAGAGTGTCAGAGATCGTTGAGCCAAGGTACACAAAGTCATGAACAACCTCCAATTCTTGTGTGGAGATGGTAATAGAGAGAGGTGAGTCCATGTCCTGGCCCATGACTTGTGTTTTCTTCAGGCTGATTGTTCATCCAAATACGTGGCAGGCCTTGCTAAAGTGATTCATGAGTTGTTCGAGGTCTTCAGCAGAGTGGGCAACAACAGCTGCATCATCGGTGAAGAGGAAGTCCCGCATGCATTTCAGCTGGACTTTGGTCTTCGCTCTCAATCTAGAGAGATTAAAGAGCTTTACATCTGATCTAGTCCGGAGATAGACACCTTCTGTTGCAGTTCCAAAAGCGTGCTTCAGCATGACAGCAAAAAATATCCCAAACAGGGTCAGCGCGAGGACACAGCCCTGTTTCACTCCACTTCGGATGTCAAAGGGATCTGATGTTGAGCCATCAAAAACTACAGTGCCCTTCATTTTCTCATGAAAGGACCTGATGATGTTAAGGAGTCGAGGTGGACATCCAATCTTGGGAAGTATTTTAAAAAGACCGTCCCTGCTAACCAAATCAAAGGCCTTTGTGAGATCTATGAAGGCCACAAAGAGTGGCTGTTGTTGTTCCCTACATTTCTCCTGCAACTGTCTGAGGGAAAATACCATGTCAGTGGTGGATCTATTAGCTTGAAATCCACACTGTGATTCTGGATAGACTCTGTCTGCAAGCACCTGGAGTCTCTTCAGCACAACACGGGCAAGCAGCTTCCCTACAATGCTGAGAAGAGAGATGCCACGGTAGTTATTGCAGTCACCCCTGTCTTCTTTGTTCTTATACAATGTGACAATGTTTGCATCCTTCATGTCCTGTGGTACTCCACCTTCCCTCCAGCAAAGACAAAAGATTTCATACAGCTCGGTGGTGATGATCTCTTTACAGCACTTCAGCCCTTCACCCCTCTCCACGTCGCTGAAATAGTCCAGTGGAAAGGCAAGAGCCAATACAACTGGTTCCAGCGACGTCGCAGGAGTTGCCAGAATGACACGAACTGCCTCCGGGACTCCAGCTCCGGATTTTGCCTCGAGGTTAACTCCTGAAGCCTTTTCCATCAGTGGATATAGCCACAAGGCAGTGGAGGTTTGAAATCGGAGTTTTCCTTCTCCTAGATGGGCTGTCTTCCAAGGCTGACGAGCCCCACCTACCCGGCCTGCTCCCTAAGAGTGCAGAGATTAGAACACAGGCCTCCAGCTGCCGGACCTTGTCTTCCAAGAGGACCACCAACTAACACTTAGAGCATTTCTACCCAGGCACCTCATTGGCAAGAAAACAAACATACCACAGGTGTTACAAGTGCAACAGGTCCTGCACTCTCCATCTCGACTGATTGTTCAGTGAATTAAAAAAGGGAGCAAGTCTGATCCTACTCCTAAAACTTTCCTGCCCCCCAGGTGTATGCAATGCTATTTGGCTTTCCTATTTACCAGATTAGAGTCAAAAATAGAATCAAAGAATTTAGGCGCGCGCTTCTGTCAGCCCACATTTAAAGCCAAAACCCCGCCCCCTCAGACCATGCGGTCAGGGAGAACGAAGGTCAGCCTAGAAGAAAATACCTCACCAAATAAAATGTCCTCCCAAACACAGCTCACCTCCTGCCTCAGCTCCTCTTCAGGAAAAGGGCTTAGAGCTTCTGCCAGCCCACATTTAAAGCCAGAACCCCGCCCCCTCAGACCATGCGGTCTCCCTGATCTAACCTATGGTCTACAATTTTGATTGTCACGGAGACATGTGCTGTTATCAGCTGATGGAACATACAAAAGGTGTAGGCATTTTGTTCACAATATTTTCTGGACTGTTCTATAATAAAGCATGTATGAGTTATCAGGGGAGATTGCGTTTTAGAGGGAGTGTGAAAGGCATCTGTTCAACATGGGCTTGAATGCATCTTGTTGCATGACAACAATTGTTTCTCAAATGGCACCTTGTTGCCATTGCCATGAGGCAAAAGAACAAATTCTGCCACTTTAAATTAAGGCAGTTCTGTTTCAAGGAAAAGCAGAGACAGACATCTACAACTGCCTGCCCATGGACTCCTTAATGGGGAACAAGGACCATACAGTGTTTGGATTTTCCCATCAGTCCTACAAAAACAAACCTAGACACAAAAGCCAGTGGAAAATGTGACTTCCATCTCAAGCAGCAAAACAAAATGCACCCCTAAAGGAAAATCATTCGTGTCTCATTTCCAAGTATTGAATTGGATTAGTCTTGAGGGCTTTGTTCTCCTGTAGATCACTCCCATGCTTGCTTTCTTTTGTATTTACATTTATTCTTCTTCTGATGCAGTTATTACCACAACTGTCATCTGTGGTTCTGAATCCATCGGTTTAAGGAAAGAAAATTTATTTTTCTCCAAGCTCTGTGCACATACTTTGTTTCTTGACCACCTTGAGGGTTGATGATGGGAGGGTAGAAGGAAGGCCAAAGGATCTCTCATTAAATCACTCACTATGACTATCTGCCAACCCTTGCCTCTAGCAGGGAGTAAATAACTTGCAACTATAGTACTTCTTTGTTTCTTTGCTGACAAGTGGAAGAGGCTGGCTCTACAAAGCAAATGTTAGCAATTTACTACGCAGCAAGAGGCATTTGACATTTCAAACAGTTTACCATATTCTCCATTTTCATCTGTCAATAATAGCCTTGCCTGATCTCTTTCCTTGCCTTCAGTATTGATAAGACAAAGATATGCATATAGTTCCTTCATACAGTTTTATTTCATAGAACAGCTGGATAGCAAAATGGTTTAGGCAGAGGTTGGGAGTTCGATTCCCCACTGTGCCTCCTTGACAGGGGCTGGACTCAGTGATCCAAAGGGTCCATTCCAGCTCTGCAGTTCTAATGTTTATTGGTTGAAATCCTATTGTACAACCTTGCATATGCAGTGTGAAGCTGTGGAACAAAGGACTCCCACATGTGTGTAGTGCAACAGTCATGACAGGAACCATGCAATCAGTTGCATGATCAACTTGCACAATGCTGACTTCCTGGGCATGCTTCCACTGGCATATGTTTACATTATGCCAGAATGAACAGGATTTCAGCCATTGTATTGTTTTATTTGTTACATTTATACCTGACCTTTCCTCCAGTGAGTTCAAAGTTAGAATCATATGTTTCCAACTCCCCACTCTCCATGTTGTGAGTTAAGTCAATGTGAGTGGGATGCTCTCACTGTTCCTGGCAGTCCATCCACCCCATCTTCATATCTCCAGGAGGAGCACAGGGTGGCCCTGACAACAGAGCTGGCAGGAGATGAGGGTGGGGGAAAGAAGCACCTGGTTGAGCATAAGGAAGAGAAACACCTGGAGCAAATTGATGGCACAGATGGGACAGAAAGAGTAGAGCTGAGGATGAGGGGAGAGGAGACAAAGCATGGGCAGAGGCCTGGGAGGAGTTGCTGTCAGTGTTCTGTGACCTCTCAGAGGTGAGGCCGAATGTCCTGCAGGATCCATGGACTGAAGGGTGGGTGAGCATGGCCAAGGGCCACAGATGTGGGGAAGGCACACCCATCTTTACTCCCGTGGAATGTCAGGACTGCTGACTCGGATGACTAGAGGAGGCTCACCCACCTGGACCCATTCCCACTCAGTGCTGGAGATCCTGCCACCAGAGGCTGCTTCTCACACAGCTTGCTTGGGAGCCAGAGGAAGTCTCAGTCTGTGGGGACTGATCTCTGTCAGGGACTACCAGCCCTCACTGAAGGGTACCATTGGACTAGGACTAGTGAAAGGAACTTAGCCTCATAGAAGGGTGAAGGACAGACTGGGAGAAGAGTTCAGGAAATTGCTGGCTGGGATAAAGAGCACCACCAGGAATGGGACCACTTGGAGTCCTCCTAATTTAGGGGCATTGTCAAAATCAATAAAAGCTGTGCAAGAGTATCGCTGCTTCACTGTGTCCATGGAATGCATAATAAAGGACCTTATCCAGGACCCACTTCCCTCAGAAAAGGTGGCATAGTGCACAGTGAGACAATGAGATAGTGATTGTCCAAGACTGTACAGGAATGTTAGTGCAAAGGGGTGACTTTAACTGTGACATTACACTGATTTGAGAGTCCAGATCAATTGGGTTTGAAAATCCCCACTTGGTAATGAAGCTAGGTCTAAACAGACAAAAAAATCACTCAGAATCTGAGATGCATTAAATGTTTTGGATAGTATCCTGTTGCCTAAACATGAAACTGAAGGGAAGTCACATATGTGTCTGCCCTCAGCTCTGGCACACTTCCTGTTGCATGAATGGTTGTGTGATTGACCTCACAACTTGTAGTCAGGATGGTGGTTACATGAGCCTATTGTGGAAGTTTTTCTCTGACTACATTATCAGCAGGAAAGTAGGCGTAATATAAATCTGAGACTAATTAAAATTATACAACTGATGAAACCAGCACTACTAGTATGATAGCTAATTGTTATAATTAACATCACAGTGACTCCACCACAATACTCTGTTGCCGTCTGCTTTCAGTTTCAAAAGGGGAGGACCACTGTCTTATTCTGGGTGAACCTTTTGAAGAGTTGGGCAAAAGTATTTAAGACAGATTTTAGGAAGCCAGTCTATCATGGCTGGTTTGAATACAGAGGAAAAGAAGATGGTAAAGACCTGATCCATCCTAGAAAGAGAGGAGGAGGAGAGATCTCTGGATCCTATGGAAGGCCTTCTAGGAATCATTCTCATTCAAGTGAGGGTGTATAAATGTGCATAATTGACTGCTCATTTGACTCTGAACCTTACAGCAAGAATGGGAAACATGTGTTGGACTAAAGGTGCCATGACCTTTTCCCATTGTCTGTGTCAGCTACAGCTAATTTAGTCCAGCATCTAGAGGACCACAGGTTGATCACATCTGCTTTAGGAGAACCCATCACCTGAAGGTAGCATTGCATACAAATAAATGTTTCTTGATTTGAAGAGGCCAAGCAATAGATTTTGTCCTTTGTTTATTTTTGAGGGACTACCTGTAGTAGTTTCTCCATGACCATAAATTTTGCTCTTGTTCCATTTTTGAGATTCATGTCTAATAAAAACAAAACAAAAAACCAACCACCAGTGTTAACACTCGTAACTTATATTACTGAAGCCAGTGAGGTAACACAGAAAAAATGTTGGCCTTTTGTACATTTCTATTTTGCAATTAAATTATGGGATACATAAATTTTTATCTAAATCTCATCAATATAGTGTATGCAAGAGAGCATATTTATTCACCAGTGGATTTATTAGGCTTCACCCATTAGTTCCACCACCTGTTCCAGTGCTCTTGCTCTCCTTCACCCTACATTTTTCACACTGGTCTTATTTTTCTCCCTCATTCCCCCTCCTCACTACTATTCACACAGCTTGGTAAAGATTCCAGGAGTCACTTCTATATATGCAAAAGTGGGACTCTCCATTTAAAAGTTTGGAATATCCATTTTAAGATTACCTTAATTTCTCCAAAAGAAAGGGTTAACAAATAATTTAAGCCGCCCCGAGTAGACTTTGTCTAGGGGGGCGGGGTAAAAATCCAATAAAGTAAAGTAAAGTAAATAATTACAAGAGGAGTCTACCAAATGCCTGTGATCAGGCACCACGTAAAACTAATAATCACTGGGATAAATTGGATCTCCAGGAGGGCTGATTTCAAAACACATCTAATCCAGTTATAGAAACTGATGATTCCATAGCATCCATAACCATTTGGCATTTCGGCTTACCATTTTGGAGATCTTTTAGCAGAAACAAACAATCATTTGGAAATATTTATCAGATTGCTCTATGCCATTTATGAGCGACACTTATCCACGCCATTTTCTCCATGTTGAGGCTATGTCTGTTTTTGCAGAAACACCAATATTCAAATTACTTCTTGTCAAATGTATTCTGTCCATGGAATTGAACAATATATCTTTCCATGACACACTGCTGGTATTGTTGAGGGAATCTGGAATTGTAGCAGCTGTGGTGTTGCTGCCTGCCTTCCCAGCCTATAAAACCAGTAGTGAAAGAAACATAGACATACTGTGTTGAAAAGGTGAATATGAATTTGGAAACCAATGCATGTTTGTTCCATGTTGTTATATTCAGTTCAGAGGTAAACCCATTGTCCTGTGGTGTAATCTTTCAAAGCTAAGGCTGTGCTAGTTCTATTAAACAGCATGTCACTTGAGGTTTCTGGAGGACTTATATTTGGTATAGATAAATCCACCAGACAGTCTTATTTAATCTTCCTCCTTTCTTGAACTGCTGGCATATTACCTTACATCATGTGAAAGACAGTTTGTCCTCTGCTGTCAAGTAAGCTTGATACAATAATGGAGAATTGTGTGAAAAAAATGCAATAACATATAGCATCTTCAAAAAGATCTAAGTTCATGTGCAAAATATTTTTTCTATCCATTTTCAAAACAAAGTAGCATTTTAAGCTTCTTGGCATAGTTGTTCCATTGATTTAATGGGAGATTTCTGCAGTATGTCACTCACTTAGCTTGCTGTTTCTTGGTTTGTTGCACTTTAAAACACATTTTGTTCCTGGGCTTCAGTTCTCTTCTTTAAGGGTTCTCATATGACTGACATATTAACATATCAATCTAAAAAGCTCTTATTGAACTATATGAAATTATCTTGATCTTCACTCCATCCACAGATGTATAATTTGAGTGTGGCTTTAGATATATTTACAATTCTCTGATATACAAATATACTAAAAGTATTATTATAGGTTGCCAGAAACATGTGCTTCAGATATTCCATTTGTTTGCATGTTGGCAGTCATCATGTGTTTTTAAAAAAAGCCAATGTTTTTAGAGAAATAAATGCAAATCTGGCAATGATTTTTAAATGAACTTGTTCAATTACTTTGAAGCAACTGAATAACTATTGTTGCTACCATTGCTGCAGGCTACAAAAGGAATGTGTTGCATTGTACATTATTCACATTTTACAGATGGCAGGAAAATGTAGGGAAATACAATACGTATCTTGAAAATACAAAAAGAAAAAAAAAGGATTTAAAAGACTGTCACACAGAACTTGAGAAAGTCATGTCAAAAGACATCCAAAATGCTTCAAATGCTTTTTAAAAGTAACTAGAAAACATTATTTGTTAAATCAAAGTAAATATAATGCCTCAGTATATTGCTTTTAATTGTAACTTAGTTATGCCCTCACAATAACTAGTTACATGTAACTAAATTTTCCTGACTAGTTCCTTCCCTGCTTTATACATCAAAATATATGTTCTGTTACTGCTGTAGAAGGCTGAGCTCAGTATATTTTAAGATGACAGTCATTGACTTGTTTTGAACAAACAAAATTGCTCTTGAGAAATACTGAATTCAATTTCTCTCAACAAAAAAGGGCAGAAGACTTTATTGAATCATTAGTTTTCCTGTAGTTTGCAGATGGGCTCAAATGTTTCTCCACACTGTTTGTTGTTCTGTTGAACGGCTTGTCACTCTCACTTACTCACACTGCTACAGCTCCAGTTTATGTCCATGTTCTCTTCCATTCTGGAAACAGTGAGATACATTTTCCCTGAATCATTGCCCCAGAGTTGGTAAAAGCAGTGAGTCATGCTAGCAACAAGAACCACAAGTTGTAGTACTAGCCACCAACTCTGAAAGCTTTAAAGGGGTATTAAACAGATTTATGGTGGTTGAGGCAATTAGTTGTTCTTTAGCTGGGAAAGATGGATGGGTGTGTATGCTGGGTCTCATGCTCCTATCGGCATCTCGTTGGTCATGTTGTGGACAGAATGCAGGAATAGATAGGCGTTTGGTCTGATCCAGCAAGGGTCTTCTTATGTCATTAACTTACTACTTCCCGGATTATGCTTGAATGGAAAGGAGGCTAATTTTGTTAGAATGTGTCATCTTCCTCCATATTGTTTAAAATGACAGTATGTTTCTCCTGCAGCTCATTACAGGTCCTAACAATATCACCCATTATGTCAGGCATATCTTTACTTGTTCCTTGGCTAATGTGATCTATGCCAACAATGCCTTTCTGCACTCTCTACATGGGACAAACAGAACAATCTCTGTGCAAAAAAATTAAGAGACATCAATCTGACATCAGAAATGGCAACACACAAAACCTGTTCCAAGACATTTCAGTCTGTCTGGACACTCTTTGAATTTGGAAGTGACAGTGATCAACAAAACTAAATTTGAAAGAGCAATAGCTGGGATAAGGTACATATGGATCCTGGATGATAGACATTGAGACCTGCTTAATAGGGTTAAATGCCAATCAAGGGTTTCTAACACATTATCAAGTGTGAAATCCTATACCGATTCCCATAATTTGCCACTAATGTTACCTTGTAGACTCTCAGACAATAACCAATAGTTCCTTTACTATTCCTTTACTAGCAAACCATTGACATTTTATCTAGCACCTGTACCCTCATCTGATCATGGGGCCATGTATAAATATGACAGTCATATAGTTGCATTATAATATCCAAAGAAGTGGACTTGATCCACTGAAGTTCACTTTAGAATATAACAGTCTTTAGGATACCACAACATTTTTGTCTCTTGTGGATTTTGTTTGTGTATCTGTCTGATTGTGAGTGGGTTTGTTCTCCCCTGATTTGTCAATCCCAGTTACCAAAGAATTCCTGATAGATACTTCATGCTGAACATCAACTATTTTTATGTTATGATGATTCTACAATAGCTTCAAAAGGATCAGCAATTGCTGCTGCTTTGGAACTATGGCCCACAACATTTTCTGATAAAGTTCAAACTCCAGTTGCTACTGCTAATGGAACTCCCCACTGGATCCTTTCTGCTTAGGATTTGGATGGGGTGGATGTGGACCCCAGCAAGGGATGTTCCAACAGGGGTGTCTGTCCCAATTACCACTGAGGACTTGGCCCTACTTCTTCCCCTGGTTCTGGGTTCTTATGCCTGCAGATACTTGTGGTGAGGGTGGTATGGAAAGGTCTCCATACCATGCCTTGCTGATGTCCCTTCTCTTGGTATACTCACTCCCTCTCCCATCGCCATCACTGCCTTTCTTCTTGTTACTCCCAATATGAGGGTTTTATAGGGGGATGACAGGTTCTCTGCCATTCAGCCTCTTCCTTTGGCACTTTAAACTTCTGAAATTTCTCTGTCTAAGGATCTTCTACCTCCATCCATTCCACCCCCTCTGGGAGTTCTTCTGTCTTCACCTCTTCTATCAGATAGCCCTCCACTTCTGTCACTTTCCTTTCCTTCTCTCATTCACCTCCCTAGGTTTCTCTCCCTCCTCCTTTATCTCTTTCTCCTCCATTAACTCCTCCTCCTCTTTCCATTGATCTTCTCCAAGTCTTTCTTTTTGGGAGTCTTTATCTTTCCCGGGCTTTCTGGTCTCTCTGGGAAGTTTGAAGGTGTCAGTCCTCTCCCTATATCTATGGGTGAACTAGAGGTTTCTGTCTCTACCCTCTCTTGTGGGGAAGGGGACAGAATGCCAACAGTGGAAGTCTTTTCCCTGTCCACTGATATTCCACTAACTTTCTTTCTTTCTTTTCTGCTACGGGGGTGGGGGGGGTGGGTTGGAATTTGGCTGGGTAGAGATGGACATAACAACCCTGCTTTCTAAAATAGAGTAACATCTTATGCCCACCTTTATTAGTGATCCACATGACAATTATCTGTCTCTACTACTCAGAGGAACAATATTAGATCTAATTCAGGGCAAAATCTGACATGATAAATAGCCCATAGCTATCCCTTGTAGGTGCATAAAAGCCAGAGAGATGTGATAGAGCTGTCTTCATGTTTGAGAAAGTGGACTTCAAAATCCTGTGCTTAAGTAATGAAGATCATTACAAAATAAAGCAAGGTAATTTGCAAATTCTTAGAAGTGAGAAGATCTCTTGCTATGACACACACAACCTATCCTTAAGATACCCTCTTTTACTCATGAATATATAAACTTTTCACTACTCATCCAAGCAGCTTCTTCAGTCTGAGGAGAGTTGGTAGGAGACCCCTGATATATCCTCCTTTGTCCATCTAACGGGCCTATTCAGACCAGAGGGAAGTGAAACCAACATGGAAGATATATCAGGGGTCTCCTACCAACTCTCCTCAGACTGAAGAAGTTACTTGGATGAGTAGCGAAAAGTTTCAACCTAATAAGAAAGAAGTCCAGTTGCCATGACTCAACTTCCAGATAACCACACCTGGATGACTGAGAATCTTCACAGCTATTAGTCTGATATTTAACATCAGTCTTTCCATTGCTCTTTGCGTTTTTCCAAGCATTTCTGTTACGGATTTTGGTTTATTTAGTTTAAAAGCAGCTCCTCTGATTCAATTTCCATTTCTTCCAACATACTTTTATAAGTTATCACTGTTATCTGCTATAAATACTATATTATTCACATATCTGAGCTGATTGAGTCACCTCCAATTGATATGAATTCCCCTTATATTCCAAACTGAGATTTTTGAACACATCCTCTAATGCTGATATAAATAGTTTCAGACTCATCAAGTCTCCTTGAGTCACCCTGGTGTTTCCCTTGTATAACCAATCGTACAATCCTTGTTGCTTGTTCATAAATTAATCACATAAACTGTGTATATCTATAATTTGTTCTCATATTCTGTAACACCTTTTCTATTGCCCACAATTCAGTACTATCAAAGGCCAGATATAAAGGTAAATCATACTCTGTTGCTTTTTCTATGAAATTTTTAATAGAAAGAATGTAGTTGCATGTTGTCATCGAAGCGACCAACATGAATTTGACCCAACTCCGGGAGGCAGTGGGAGACAGGAGGGCCTGGCGTGCTCTGGTCCATGGGGTCACGAAGAGTCGGACACGACTTAACGACTACTCAACAACAAGTTGCATGTACTGAAAACCTTCCTAAATTCTGACTGTTCAACAGACTGGTAAAATCCTTGTTTTACCCACCTGTTTTATTTTTATTTTTGTTAATAGTTTATAAGTTTGTGATTACAAGGATGTACATCTGTAGTTTTCCAGTTTGCTGTTACCTCCTTTTTACAATAGTATATCTGGAAGTTGAGTCATGGCAACTGGACTTTTTCACTACTCATCCAAGCAGCTTCTTCAGGCTGAGGAGAGTTGGTAGGAGACCCCTGATATATCCCCTATTTTTAAAATAGTAATACTAGTAACTCTTCCAATCATCTGGTATTTTGCCGTCCATTAGACTTCTATTGACAACTACTCACAGTGCTTTCAATATTATTTCACATGCACACCACTATTTATTTATTTATTTATCTATCTATTTATTTGTTTGATTGATTGATTTAGATACCAACCATCTGACCAATGGCCACTCATTGGTTCACCACCAATCAAAGAGCATAAAAACAGTCAAAATGCATTAAATTAATTAATTAAATTAATCCCAAACAAAACTAAACAAGGTTATGAACATGAATATAGAATAAGAGGCTGATCGTCAAGAAGTTCTTAAGTTGGCAGGGTTTTGAAAAGCTGGGCAGAACAGATGTGTTTTTAAAAGTTTCTTAAAAGAAAATTTCTGCCATAACTCGGACTTTGGTGTTTTTTCTTTATGTTAGCTAATATTTCAGGTGTTCTCTTCAGAGTTTACTTTTATAATTTTTAATTTTAGTTGTTCCACAACATCCTCTGATGGCACCTGCTTTTGTTTATGCAGATGTTGTTCAACGAAGTTTTCATTTACTTTTAATATTCTTCCCTATCTCTGATTTCATTTCCATCTTTAACCTTTAAAACATTAATGTTTGTTCTCCCTAGCAATCTTCTTATACTCTTCATATTTTTTCAATCATTTCCTCTAAATTTTTTATCTCTTACTAATTTTTTTCTTTTCTTTTTTTTAGTTTCAATGTATTTTATCATACCTTGTTTCCCTTCTCTTAGTAATTCTCTTCTTCTGTCTTTTGTTTTAACACTTCATGCTTTTCCTTTTGGGGATTTTAGCCATGTTTTTGCCAGCTACTAACAGTGTCATATTTAAAACAATGTGGTCGACAGTTGCACTATCAAGCTCAGAAATCTTTATTTTCTTTCACTACTCACTTTCATATTTGACATTTTTCTCTTTTAGGATTTTCCTGTTGATTTTGAATGTTGGTTTTTTTGTTGTTGTTGTTGATTTTCTACTCTCAAATTTTATGTTTATTTCAACTTTTGTTCATAATATTCTATGATCACTTCCTGCAGCTATGTTGTTCAATGCCATTATATCCTTCACAATGTTTCTGCTTGTGAACAGTATATAAGCAATTATTTGTGCATTCCCTATTGTAGCTCATCTGTGTCCACTTCTTATTTGCTTTCTTTTAGAAGAAGGTATTCACAGAAGAAAGGTTTTGCTGCTCATGGTATTATATCAGCATCTGGCTCCTTTTATTCCTCTCTTCTAACTCAAACGTCCAAACTTGCTCTTCACTGACTTCTTGGTTTTTTACCTATTTTTGCATTAAAATCTCCTGATACTAATGCACACCCACATAAATCGTTTATTCTCAGTATGGTTGTCTCTTGACATAAAGTTTTTTATCATGTTATCATCTTAATGGACACTGTTGTTGGGTTTTATAGTTCAATAATCTTAATATTGCAGAAGCTTGATATCGTTACAGCAATATATGCTACTCTATTTGAGATAGCATTATGTTTTCATGTTTTGCCTTATTCTTATGTAACATAAATCTTCTGCTGCTATTCCTTTATAGTATAAAATATTCCCAGAACTGAGCAATATGCAATGTTCTGTTCTTTGTCTGACTTTAGCCAATCCTATAATGTCCCAATCATCACTTCCTTCTCTAGCTTTTTTTATTCATCAACTTTTTACAGTATGTAGCAACTGCCAATCTTGTCTTCTTCCTTTGGGAATCATTCCCAGCACAGGGATTTTTAGCGCACTTTGACCGTTCACCAAGTTCAGTGCTACCATAGTCAACTTGTGCAAGGCTGCTGTGGAATGAAGGCCTTACAAATTCATGGAAGTCATTGGAATGTTTGGCACTAAACCCAACGTTTGCAAAGTATGTTTGTGAGTAGAGAGTAGCCAATTCTGGCTTGGGCTGCTGGTGTTGTCCTTATTTAGTTGATCCATTGCTGCTTCCTAGTACATATTTCTGTTTTAGAAGGCATCCACTGTACTGAGCCCTTCGATAATTTTTCAGCGGCCTCAGTAAGACCCTTCTCTTCTCTGTTTGTCAGTTTGTCTACTCTACTCTACTCTACTTGAAACTTACACTGGGGTTTTCATCATAGTCTCAGGCATAACTGGAGAAGTCTAGTTCTGGAGTGTTGTAAGGCTATGGACTGATAATCAGTCTATTGGTTTGAGAGCAGCATGTGCATAGAGAAGGATGCTCATGGATCATGATGGGGGCCTTCTTTTTCCTCTACCCCACATCATCTGCACAGACCATATAGAGATAGGGAGCCTGTGCATGTCTCCCCTGTTGTAATCCAGCCCTTCTGCCTGCAACCTATTGTAACTTACAATCCCCAGCTGAGTAAAGAAGGAAGGCTGGACAGGAAGTAGTTCATGGCCTCCCACTATCAGGAGGGGCCAAGGCCAGTACACCAATTACCTGTGTGGGCAGCTGTGTTACACCCACAACATGGAAGCAATGGCTGAAGTCCAGTAGTAAGCAGCAACTAATGTAGTCCCATTAAATCAATGGGGATTTGGTGAGTCAATTCCTCTGTAAGCTCCATTGAGTCAATGGACCTATTCTAGTTGCAACTTTCTACTTTATTTCAGCCATTAAATTAGCTAACCATATAGCTAACCATAACAGATTTCTTTGTCGCCGTCTTTTTTTAACTGCAAGCAAACAAAATTAAATTTCAAAAGCAATGTAACCAATGGGAATAGAGTTACTGGTGGAACAAATACTGTTTTCGAGTTATGTTTTAAAGTTCCTTTTAAACGGCATTTTAGAGGCATGTTGACAGGAATTCTTCAAGCTTTGTGTCATTCTTCTATCGATTTGGAGGTGTTTTTTAAACAGTAATGAATAAACGGTGAGGCACACAATGAGTGATGTAGCGTGTTTCTGTTTAAACCTTGCAACGTGTAATGGCAAGAAATTACTTTTTAGGCATTGTAACTGTAACAGGCCCCTTCATGGATTGCTGCCTTGTCGTGGCGAAGGGGCTTGAGTAATTCAGAGAAGCTATGGGCTATGCCGTGCAGGGACACCTAAGACGGACAGGTCATAGTGGAGAGTTCTGACTAAACGCGATCCACCTGGAGCAGGAACTGGCAAGCCACTCCAGTATCTTTGCCAAGAAAACTCCATGGACAGAAACAAAAGGCTAAAATATATGACGCTGGAAGATGAGCCCCTCAGGTCAGAAGGCGTCCAACATGCTACTGAGGAAGAGCGGAGGACAACTACAAGTAGCTCCAGAGCTAATGAAGTGGTTGGGCCAAAGCCGAAAGGACACTCAGCTGCGGATGCGCCTGGAAGTGAAAGGAAAGTCCGATGCTGAAAAGAAAAATACTGCATAGGAACCTGGAATGTAAGATCTATGAACCTTGGTAAGTTGGATGTGGTCAAACAGGAGATGGCAAGAATAAACATTGACATCCTGGGCGTCAGTGAACTAAAATGGACTGGAATGGGCGAATTCAATTCAGATGATTACCATATCTACTATTGTGGGCAAGAATCCCGTAGAAGAAATGGAGTAGCCCTCATAGTCCACAAAAGAGTGGGGAAAGCTGTACTGGGATACAATCTCAAAAATGATAGAATGATTTCAATACAAATCCAAGGCAGACGTTTCAGCATCACAGTAATCCAAGTTTATGCACCAACCACCGATGCTGAAGAGGCTGAAATTGACCAATTCTATGAAGACTTACAACACCTTCTAGAACTGACACCAAAGAAAGATGTTCTTCTCATTCTAGGGGATTGGAATGCTAAAGTAGGGAGTCAAGAGATAAAAGGAACAACAGCTAAGTTTGGCCTTGGAGTTCAAAATGAAGCAGGGCAAAGGGTAATAGAGTTTTGTCAAGAGAACAAGCTGGTCATCACAAACACTCTTTTCCAACAACACAAGAGGCGACTCTACACATGGATATCACCAGATGGGCAATACCGAAATCAGATTGATTATGTTCTCTGCAGCCAAAGATGGAGAAGCTCTATACAGTCAGCAAAAACAAGACCTGGAGCTGATTGTGGCTCTGATCGTCACCTTCTTATAGCAAAATTCAAGCTTAAACTGAAGAAAGTAGGAAAAACCACTGGGCTAGTCAGGTATAATCTAAACCAAATCCCTTATGAGTACACAGTGGAAGTGAAGAACAGATTTAAGGAACTAGATTTGGTGGACAGAGTGCCTGAAGAACTATGGATGGAGGCTCGTAACATTGTACAGGACGCAGCAACAAAAACCATCCCAAAGAAAAGGAAATGCAAGAAAGCAAAGTGGCTGTCCAACGAGGCCTTACAAATAGCAGAGAAGAGAAGGGAAACAAAATGCAAGGGAGATAGGGAAAGTTAGAGAAAACTGAATGCAGACTTCCAAAGAATAGCAAGGAGAGACAAGAGGGCCTTCTTAAATGAACAGTGCAAAGATATACAGGAAAATAATAGAAAGGGAAAAACCAGAGATCTGTTCAAGAAAATTTGAGGTATTAAAGGAACCTTTTGTGCAAAGATGGCCATGATAAAGGACAAAAATAGTAGGGACCTTACAGAAGCAGACGACATCAAGAAGAGGTGGCAAGAATACACAGTGGAATTATACCAGAAAGATCTGGATGTCCCGGACAACCCAGATAGTGTGGTTGCTGACCTTGAGCCAGACATCCTGGAGAGTGAAGTCAAGTGGGCCTTAGAAAGCATGGCTAACAACAAGGCCAGTGGAGGTGATGGCATTCCAGTGGAACTATTTAAAATCTTAAAAGATGACGCTGTTAAGGTGCTACACTCAATATGCCAGCAAATTTGGAAAACTCAGCAGTGGCCAGAGGATTGGAAAAGATCAGTCTACATCCCAATCCCAAAGAAGGGCAGCGCCAAAGAATGCTCCAACTACCGTACAATTACACTCATTTCACACGCTAGCAAGGTTATGCTCAAAATCCTCCATGGCAGGCTTCAGCAGTATGTGGACCGAGAACTCCCAGAAGTACAAGCTGGATTTCGAAGGGGCAGAGGAACTAGAGACCAAATTGCTAACATGCGCTGGATTATGGAGAAAGCCAGAGAGTTCCAGAAAAACATCTACTTCTGCTTCATTGACTACGCAAAAGCCTTTGACTGTGTGGACCACAGCAAACTATGGTAAGTCCTTAAAGAAATGGGAGTGCCTGACCACCTTATCTATCTCCTGAGAAATCTATATGTGGGACAGGAAGCAACAGTTAGAACTGGATGTGGAACAACTGATTGGTTCAAAATTGGGAAAGGAGTACGACAAGGCTGTATATTGTCCCCCTGCTTATTTAACTTATATGCAGAATACATCATGCGAAAAGCTGGACTGGAGGAATCTCAAGCCGGAATTAAGATTGCTGGAAGAAATATCAACAACCTCAGATATGCAGATGATACCACTCTGATGGCAGAAAGTGAGGAGCAATTAAAGAACCTCTTAATGAGGGTGAAAGAGGAAAGCACAAAAAATGGTCTGAAGCTCAACATCCAAAAAACTAAGATCATGGCCACTGGTCCCATCACCTCCTGGCAAATAGAAGGGGAAGATATGGAGTCAGTGACAGATTTTACTTTCTTGGGCTCCATGATCACTGCAGATGGGGACAGCAGCCACGAAATTAAAAGACTCCTGCTTCTTGGGAGGAAAGCGATGACAAACCTAGACAGCATCTTAAAAAGCAGAGACATCACCTTGCCGACAAAGGTCCGCAAAGTCAAAGCTACGGTTTTTCCAGTAGCGATGTATGGAAGTGAGAGCTGGACCATAAAGAAGGCTGACCGCAGAAGAATTGATGCTTTTGAATTGTGGTGCTGGAGGAGACTCTTGAGAGTCCCCTGGACTGCAAGGAGAACAAACCTATCCATTTTGAAGGAAATCAACCCTGAGTGCTCACTGGAAGGACAGATCCTGAAGCTGAGGCTCCAATACTTTGGCCATCTCATGAGAAGAGAAGACTCCCTGGAAAAGCCCCTGATGTTGGGAAAGTGTGAAGGCAAGAGGAGAAGGGGACGACAGAGGACGAGATGGTTGGACAGTGTCACCAAAGCTACCAACATGAATTTGACCCAACTCCGGGAGGCAGTGGAAGACAGGAGGGCCTGGCATGCTCTGGTCCATGGGATCACGAAGAGTCGGACACGACTTAACGACTAAACAACAACAACAAAACTGTAACAGGATGAACTTGGTGTTTTGTTTTGTTTTTAAAGTAAATTTTCAAGGTCTGTTTATTCCTGTTGGGAACACTCAACATGCAAGTGAACCAGGCTGGAGGCCCAGCACCTTATTTCCCTTCCCAGTTCAGGTCCACCTTATTCCAGCTAGTTCTACCCATGAAATGTCATTGACCTTCTCCTGGTGCAGAATATCAGCAATCTCATGAGTGACTCATCTAACCTAGCCCAGCAAGGTATTAAACAATGAAGGTCATTGTGAATTCCTTTATCCTGCACTCCCAGTGGGATAAAAAGCTGCAGGAATGGAAAATAGGAAAAAGACATGTCAGAACTCTTGAAGATGCCTCCTTCTGAACAGCTAGAAAATGATCTCAGTCTCAAGAGGTCCTTGCTGCCTCATCTCCCAAACATGATTAAAGCCTTAAATATGTCAATTTCCACCAAAGAGTGTTTCAAATGCAGAGACATATTTTGTTAACATCAAAATGTATTTAAAATATTTTTAAATACTGGTTGCAAGAGCTGCTTTTCATTTTGGCTCATCTTCCCCCACCCAACCCCATTTGTCGTGTTTTTAAAAACCTGCATGTGCAGAATATAGCTCTGTTCTTAATGGGCTAAATCCAATTACGAGCTCTGTGAATCAAGGGGAGGTATTTAACTATTGACAAGTCATCTTCATTCAGTGGATCTGCACTTGTTGGGACTGATAGATGTAGGTAGCTCAATGCGTGATGTCATTCATAACAATTAAGTTTAAGACTAGGATTTCTATAAACTCAAAAAACACAAAATGAAAAACAAATCAAACAAAACTCTAGAGATGTGAACCTCACAAGTCTCAGGATCAGAGAACTGTGTATGTCTTCAGTGCTCTTTCTCCTTACTGTTTGGTGCACATAGCTACAGCCTCCTTCAAAGCAGCATGTGACTTAAAGTATGGATTTTTGAGAAGAATCTCTCCTCCCATTTCACTTCACTGATTCCACTTTAAGCAGAAACCTACTGCTAACTAACCACAAGAGAGCAGAGAAGTAGAGAGCAAGGGTAAATAAGAGCTGTTAAAACAAGAAGAAGAAGAAGAAGAAAGGAACAAATTTCTGCTTGTCAGGAAAAACTCTCTTAAAAAGAAGAGAATCCTTAAGCAGAGACCCAAAGGGATAGTTCTTAGGCATCAGCAGAGTCTAAACTACGTGTATGTCTGCCAGGAAGACTAAATCGGTTGGTTGTTGAAAAAGAAGACTGCATTTAGGAATACAGAGATCATAGGAGGGGGAACAGTAAAACACAATAAAAGAGGCAGAGAAGTATCCCAATGACGGCTCTGCTGGCATGCCCACGTCACTGTGGTGGGGCTTCTTTGCCTCCACGCACTGGATCAGGCGAGATGAGAATCTCGCCCAGCGTGGGGGGAAGGGAACAAGGAGTGTGGTTTAAAACTGTGCTCCCCCTCCCGCTCAGCCTCGCCTCTTGAGGCTTTCTTCCCACCCACCTTCCCTTGTGCCAGTGTGAGTGAAGACTGGTCGCCCATTACAAGGGCCGAAAATGATTTTTTTTTCTTTGCTACCAGATTGACCTTGGGTTTTTCACCTATCCCACACTGGTATAAATAGTTGTAAATAGGTTGAAGATCCCTTATTGGTCACACTGGTGGGTAGTGCAGTAAGAACAAAGATTGGTGAGTGCCCAGTGAGTTCAAAGGAAATTATAGCCCGTCTGACCTCACGGCGCTGCAGATCGTGAGGTTACAGCGCTGTGGGCGAGGCCGTGCTGGGGTCGCCAATGAGAGGGGGCTTACAAGGGGTGGTCACTTCAGGCGCTGGCCAGCGTCGTGCTGTCCAGAGGACTGCACAACAATGGGGCGTGGGACTAGCCCGAATGTGGTTGGGGAGGGGGTCCAGTGAGACCTTCAGCCTCAAACCCGATTCCACACTACTGCAGGCCCTTTGATTGGGCAAGACTTTGAATATCTGTTTAATGAAGTGTGGCCCCAGTTAACCCAATACTTGTGTTTCGCCTTATTCTGGGGGGTGGGGGGGCAATGTGAGTTTGAGTTTGAGTGTTTTAAGTGAGGTTGGGGAAGCAACTTTGCATGTAAAGTTAAGAAACATAATGGCCTGTATCCAACAATGTCTTGGTGCTAGTGTTCCATCAGCCCAATCCCTGTTCCCTGACTTGGGGGTGGGGGTTGTCACAAAACAGAACACAGAGTGAATATCAGCAATAAAACAATATTGCCTTTGAAAGTGGAGAGTCACCAGCACACACTATATGTGGAAGTGAGTCTCCCCAAATAACCAGACAATTACTCTTCTACAAGAGTAAACAACTGAACATGCACAGGAATGCATAAATAAAAATACCCGGCCAGACTAATCGTATCTCCTGCCAGACTGATCTTACCTCATTTTTTGATAGGGTAACCTCCCTGGTAAACAGTGGGAATGCTGTAGATGTAATTCAGCAAAGTTTTTGACAAAGTGCCCCATGATACTCTGACTAGCAAACTAACTAGGTGTGGACTGGAAAAAATACCTGTCACGTGGATACATAGCTGGTTACAGAATTGTATTCAGTGCTTATCAAAGGCTCCTTCTCAAACTGGAAGAGGTAACAAGTAGAGTACCACAAGGCTCAGTCCTGGACCCAGTGCTCTACAACATTTTTATTAATGGCTTTGATGAGGAGGTGCAGGGAATACTTATTAAATTTGCAGATGACAAAGAAATTGAGTAGAATAGCTAATACCTTGTAAGACAGGGGCAAAAAAAATCAAAAGGATCTTGATAGGTTCGAGCACTGGGCTGAAAACAACCCTAACCCTTTAGGGTGGGTTCCAAGTCACGAGTCTGAGTCACGGGGGGGGGGGGGGGGAATGAGTCGAGTCACTAGTGTGACTTAAGTCTAACTTGACTTGAGTCCATATCCCTGGTAGCCAGCTGGGGTCAACCTAGGAAGGATAGTCCAGGGGAGATCACATGGCCGGTTTTGGTTCCCAAGGTAAATTTGATCCTGGCTATGCCCACAGCTCCCTTAATGAAGTTCCTACAAATACTTGTAGGTGGTGGTGGAGGGGGCTACATCCACACCTTCTTCCTCCCACTTCCAGTTCCTACTCAGTGCATCACAACCACCCTCTTTACGTTGTGGCAGAAACTATACTAAGAAAATGCAATAATAAGAATGCATCAACAACAAATGCAACCTCCTTAACTGGCATACAGGAAGGGTGGGTGTAAGGCACTCTGGAAAGCAACTGACGACAGTCAAGCTGGCTTCTTCTTCAGTATGGGAGAGGCAGACCAGAGTAAAGCCAGTTCCATTCTGGTCTGCCTGCAGCCAACCCCATCAGCTGTGGTGAGGTGACAGGAAGCCAAAGGATTGCTGCTATAACAAGTGATAAGCAAATGGGCATTTGAGCAAATATGGAAGTTTATATTCACTGGGTCAGATCAAGTAGAGGCATTACAATACAACATTTCACTTAGTCTTAACAGCTTAATGGAGAAAGCTGCACTGTCTTTGTTGAAGTATCACTTTTCAGCAGTTGGAATCATAGAACAATGGAGTTGTCTAATTTTTTCTTGAACACATAAGCAAGCAAACAGACAGACAAGCAAAGGGTGTTCTGTACTAATTACTAAATTGAAGTTTGGTGTTGACTGATTGATTCTTTGCTAGGGCTGAGATGAAGGATATGCCATTGTCTGGTCCACTGACACAGACTGAAAGGATCATACAGGATATATGGTGTAAATGTGATCTTCCATGTACCATTTTTGCACCATCTACCACTCTGTCATGTTCAGAATCTGGAAGAGTTCCATGCTTGGGTCACAACTCCTAGAATCCATCAAGCTCCATTTTTCTCAGGTCTTCTTTCATGTAAACAATTCCAGCCCACCTGCCTTCCTGCCCAGTGTCACCACAAGGTAGTTCCTTCCAAATGAAGCATGTCGCACAATGCACAGAAGGTTTGTGGCACAGAACCCATTATTACACAGGGGCCTTGTTATCTTGCTCATAATAGTAACACAGAACACAGCTAGGTGAGAACTCCAAGGAAACAGCTCTTTGCTAAAAGCTTGTATTTTGTTTTCACTGTTAGTATGTTTCTGTTTTTATTGCCCTGTTGAGAGACCAGCTGTCTTGCAGAACAGATTTCTTACACTGGCCAATTTGGAATGATGGGGCTTGATGTGTGGGAAGAATGCATTTTCTCTTGATTAGCAATTTAAGGTCCTAAGATTTCTTCAAGAGAGCAATAGTTGGCAACAAGCTAAACTTTTGTTAAGTTCCTAACAACCCAATGCTGAAGTGACAGTGAGTGTGGTCCACTGACTTTGGAGAGAAGTTTGAAAACATGATCCTTCAATAAGCATATCTCCCTCCATTTCAGTTCCCTGTCTGCAAATCTAATATAAGCCATGGCAAAAATTGACAAAGCTAAACCATTATGGCACAATGCGAAGGCCTTTTTCAAGGGATGTAGACAGTAACCTTTAGGCTTGTTAGCAACCTCTTCACTAAATAAGAGTGGTTTCATTCGTGTTCATAGTCCTCACATGGCAGCTTTGCTCCATATGTCTCAAAGGGCTTGGCAGACCGAGTGGTGCCAAATTGGGGGGGGGGGGGGGAGAGAGACAGTTTGGAAACATATCCTCAGATGGTAGAGCATGCCTGGCAATATTGTGACAAGTATCGTGCCTGGCACTGAGACCTCTGAGGTAATGACCATTTTAATTCCCCACATTACGCATCCCTGTGTTAAAAATATATTAGGTCATTGTGATTGGTTGAGATTGAAGCTAGAGTAGCAGCCTGGTACTGTTTAGAGTGCCGAACCAAAGGGAAGAATTAGAAATAAATAAAAAAAGGCAGTGCAGGCAACAGCAAACCAAGCCTTGCTGGGGCCTTGGCAGAAACTGTCGTGCATGGCACTTTGGCAGGCCTTGACACAAGATAGTGAACAAGAGTTTACAGTTTGTTCCTACAACCCCATAAAACAAATGTTCCATGTAGACCGGCTTTTTCTAGGGGGAGCTGAGATATGCTCAGTCAGAAAAAGAACATTAAAATCAGGATTTCTCAATGGATTTTATGTCCATGAATTAAGCCAAAATGTTGCCAGTGTAAAACAGAAGCACTTTTTCAAAGCCACTTTTAGTCCATCTCTCTAGAAGGAAAGGCGGGGGAGCAGCCTCGTGTTGAATACAGCACTTTGATCCATGTAGATTTTTTCCCCCTTTGAACTTAAAAAAAAAAATCTGTGATTTTGTAATATTATTGATGTCTAGTTTGAAGAGAAAATATAATGTGGCCTTTTTAGCATGTCACTGTTGAAGTCCAGAGTGAATCATTCTCTTTTTAAACTGGCAAAGAGGGTAGGTCTCGAAACATGAAACCAAACTGCCCTCTACTGGACATTTCATACCTTGGACCCAAATGTTGCAGTTTCTGAAATGTGGTACAGTGGAGGCTACCAGAGAAACCTTGGAAACAGAACTCTGTAACACTTCCAGAACAGAAATGTTAGATGACTTCAAGACAGATGCGCAGAGTACCTTTTACAGCTATGAACGGTCATCTTGTAGGAGGCATTTTAGAAACATTTTTGTGTTTGGTTTGGGTCTGTCAATAGCAGAAGGAATTCCTCTCAACATACATGTTCTTTTTCCTGTCATAGAAGTGATCAGGCTCAAAGAAGGAATGGGGTAAAAAGATTCAGTTTTCTCTTCATTTTCTCCTTCCCGAAAACCATCATCTTTTTTACAGTTTTACCTGTAGGTACAAGTGGTTGGTCAGAATCCTGTTCTCCAGTGAGGCTGTTGGAGCAGAGAGGAATGCAAAGATCATGCTCCCATGTTTCCTGCCTTACTTACAACTTTTTCTGTGTTCATCCGTCTTTCATGTCTGCTGGTTAATTTGAATTCATCTTCTTCCCTGGCCTGCTCCTTCACAAGTTGTCCAAATAGTTTTCCGCAATATTTTGAAATTAATGTTTTTGTTTTCTGTTCCCTGTCATCTTCATCTTTTTGTGGTTACTTTATTTTTCTCTATTTTCCAATTTCTGTATCTAATGCTTCTTTCCTTCATTGTTCACTTAAATTCACTTAGATCCTGTTGTTTTTAGCTGTTTAGTGAGTATTGATTCTTCTGTTCTTTTCTCTCTTACACTTTTAATCTTCTCTTTCTTTTGGCATTCTTGTTTCAAGAAAGCCCTTGAAGAAAAAAATATACCACCTATATGGATCCCCTTCAAGCTATTAGCACAGTTTGGAATGGGGTCTGTGTAGTTTCAGCAGGTCCTGGGGTCTTCATTTTGGCAAACTGATTTCTTATTTTGATTTCCTTCTGCATTAATACTGTTCCACTGACAATATCCAGCTCTTTCAGTTCCATCCTTCTTTTCCACCGTGTATGTGTATGTATGCACACACAAGTGTGTGGTTAATTTGTTTCACAGCTAATGATGTTGCTGAGTTTTGAAACTAGGGAAAAGGTAGTTTCAAAAACTCCCACCCAAGTTCAGAAATAATGAGCTTTTAATCATCAGCCAAAATTTCTTTGAATTTTGGCTTGACTCATAAAGAAGGACAGGCTGTGGTTCTCTCCCCCCACCTACGTTTGCTTTCTCTATGTTATGTGTTTTGAGGGCAGTCTGAATAGCGGTGTATGGGTCCCTAACAGCCCAGTGCCTCAGACTGCAAAAGGTACTGTCTGAGGGATTATTTACATTGGTTCTTTTGGAGTCGGCTGGTGCAGGCTAAATAGGATCACTTGGATTCAGTTAGAGGTGTGATATGCCATTTAGTGTGATCCTCCAAATGGCATATTGGAGCTCAAGCAATCCTATTTTGTCTGAATTTATGCTATTGTGAAATGGCTTAATAAGCAAACCACTTCAGTATATCAGCAAATTGAACATTTCCTTTGCTCCTCAGCAGAGGGGCAAGGGAAGTGAACTTTTTTAGACTGTAGTAGAACATTGCTGATACACTGCATCACCTATTAAAAATGTTTTTTTTTTCTTTGCTTTGTCTTAAAGGGCTGGTCGAGAAATTGCCCACAGCCAAATCCATACAGCTCTGGCCAGGTTTTTGACTGGCCCTTCAGAAAAGACAATTAAACAAAATTATAAGTAATGCAACACATATGAGATAGTCAATTGCAGTCAAAAAATATGTTTGATTTCTCCTGCCCTTCCACCAAGGAGTAGAGGAAGTGTTCCAACTGCCAATATCCTGCAGTGGCTCACTTATTAAGCCACTTCAGGATAACAGAAATTTCAGCTGGAAGGAGCCTTGACAGCCAGAAGGCTAGCTTTTGACCCTTTGCCAGCAATCCATGAGCTGGAAATGGAAAAACCAAAGCACTCTTAGCCTACTTTTCTGAAAGGGGCTCAGAAAGGTGTGGATAGGAACACCCTGGGGACAGTTTGATTTTTTTTTCCAAGCGATTATGTCATGTGATTGCCAGAAATAAGGGTGAACCAACCCATCCCACAGCAGACCGAATAGTGGGACAAATGCCCATCTGATCACACCCTGATTCTTGAATCTAATATTTTATAGGGGGAAACTCTCAGTTTAGGTGTCTCAGGCAGACAGTTACAGCCACTAAACTTCCATTGATTGTGTGTGTGTTTTAGTGAGAGCTGTGAAGTTGCAGGCGGTGGCTAGAGATAATAACAATAATAAACCATCTAATAAAGATTCATAAATATGTTTATAATAATCCAGTAGGGTTTTGTATATGGATTACAGGGCTTTTATAATTTTCTGTTTGACTAGAGATATTTTCACCTCATCCCTGCCACCCCTGCTTAATTCTGAGCACGTGAGAAAAACAGAAGCAACAAACTGTTCTTTTTGTTGTTTTGCACTGGAATCCAGGACGGAAAGGGCACAGCAAGAAGGTGCTGTGACATTATGCACTCCCCTCCAGATTTGAGGGGGGGGCATGAATATGTGGGGGTGTTGATAGCATGAGCCCCCATTTTTCACAGTTAATAGTGCTGCTGCTATCTAATCTACTAGTCCTGCTCTCTAATCTACAGGACATTCAGTGCAAGTAAGTGTCACTTGATATCATGACTGGGTGTACTGAATATTAACCAGGTAGAGGTCTGGAGTAGAAGCTTATTTGGATATTAAATTGCTGCTGCTGCTGCTGCTGCTGTGTGCTGTCAAGCCAGTTCTGACTTATGGTGACCCTTTTTTAGGCTTTTCTTGGTAGAGAGTACTCAGAAGTGGTTTACTATTCCCTTTTTCTGGGGCGCCCTGGGATTGTACAGCTTACCTAAGGCCACACAGGTAGCACAGTGGGGAATTGAACTCCCAGTCTCTGGCTCCGCAGCTATGGCTAAAAGCCAGTTGTCTGACCCAGTTGCAGTAGACCAATTGAATGAATGAGTTGTGTTAAGTCAGCACTTGTGTACATCTTGTTGATTTAGTGGGTCCACTCTAAGTGAAGCTGACAGATTTAAGTTAACAATTTGAACCCATGGTTTGTCCTCAGAACAAAAAAGACCAACAGTTTAGGATAAGGAGGCAGGGGGATGGATGCTGAACAAGTGTATATCACAAATATGGCCCTCCAGATGTTGTAGCACAACCACTCCCAACATTCCTCACCACTGGCTGTGCAGGTAGAGCTAATGAGAGAAGCAGGTCAAGAATGTGTGGAGAGCTATACACTCCTCCCCACCCCATGGGACCATGCTGTGACCATGCTGTGGCACTATTTGGGTAGGAATAGCTATGAAAGACCCATCATACAGTTGTGTAATGTTTTTATTTTAGCATCAAGGTCATTCAGTAGTTGCCCACCTACTGTTACGAATGGGGAGAATTCATTTGATAATAAGCTGGAAATGGTTCGTGCTTTCAGAGCCGTTTTTCTTTTGATACCACAGCTAGGAAAATGACACTAAATTTGACTCCTAATTGAGCTGTTGGGAAAAGGAGCTGCTGATGAATCTAGCAGAGGCAGGGTTTGCTTTTTTTCAAAAGCCCTTCTGCATTTGGTTTTAATAATGCAGTCATACTGCTGCTCCTGCTGTTTTCCTTCTTTTTAACCACACTGCCTGAAGTGGTTCCGCAAGATAATTAGATTAGCAGGCTGAAGTTTGCATCCCTGTGGCTTTGAAAAGGTAGCAGCACAGTTTCCCCTAAGACAGGATTTGGTTAGTACATTTAGGTTAGAGAGCACTAGACCTTTAATCAGAAGGAAAAAGAGTTTGTTATAGGATTTTCGTTAATACTATTGTCCTACTTCCAGAACTGGCATTGAATTGGATCTTAATATTACACAGAGTGATAAAATGGTAAGAAGCTTTGGCATGTCTTAGGCTACCAGAATTATCATTCCACCATCTTCCTAAAAGACAACAACATTTCTATTCATGCAGCATCTTTCCACTGCAGCCACTAAACTGAATGGCTTTAGATTTAAAAGCTTCAGTGCTGACAGTAAAGATCTAAGGACTGGGCAATAATGAGCCCAGCCCAAAGACGTATCCTCAGAGTCCTTCCTTGCAAGGACAGGGCATAATAGTGGGTATATAATAAAAAATAACAGAAGATGAGAGATGATGGTGACTGATTGGTAAGTAGCTACACTAATAATTCCCCTCTGCTATGCCACTCTAAATGGAGCCATTTGGCTGCATGCTGTGTATGGAGAATTACGATAATTCTTCCCAAGTTTCTTCTTAGGTGAAAGGCCAAGTGTGGGAACCCTGCAGTCCTAGGGCTTGAATTTGTATAGTCTTTGGCCTGATTTCAAAATTGCTCCTGCAAATGACAAGTTCAGATCACTGCAGGAGTGTTCTGCCCCTCTCTTTGGCAGCTCATTGTATGGGCAGTAAAAGTGCAAGAAGGGACAGAGAGAGAGAGAGAGAGAAGGGATGTGCTTTTCTACTTTTGAATATAACTCCATCCACTGCTGACTTTGGCTCTCCATGGGTGAGGGGATATCGAAAATCCCCCTTGGGATTGTCATCACCACATGGGAGAGTGGCTCACACTGCAACCAGGTAAGTTTTTATTACAGAACTATTTCCAGGTGGGCTATCTGCCTCAAAATGTACCTCCACATGGTCTCTCAGCCTCCTTCCACTCCTTATATTCCAGTAGGCTACTTTAGCCATTCTCAACTATTTTTGGCCACAGCCATAAATACAATATGAAAGAAATATAAGCCAAATCAGGATTGTATAAATTGCATAATGAACCGTATGAGGTGGTGTGTGAAGAATGGTTTCCAATCTGTGGCTCCCTTCATACATGCCAGCCCCACCCCAGGGGGCCATATGGCCGCTATTGAGAATGGCTGGGTTAGTTTGTGTTCACCACCCCAAGCCCTACGTTTGTATGGCCCTTGCTGCTATAGTCCCAACGCATGGAGTCTAAACTCGGGTGGGCCTTCACTCAGTCCTGCCAGGCCCTGGACTCCACCGGTTGCTCTATCTCAGCTTGCATCTCCCTTTCAGGTTTCCAGAGCCACTTAAACTGGTGCTGTCTCTGCTAGTGTTGCAGTTGCATGGGCACTGGTGCTGGCACAGAGCCATTCTCAAGGGCCTGTCTGGGCAGTCTGGCTTCTCTAGAGCTTTCCAACCTAGGAAGCCCCAACCCAGGCAGTATCTTCAAGTGCTTGTCCAAGGAGCAAGACAGTCATGGATGTAGCAGAAGGCCACTGGCTGAGTCTTGAGGTGGTCAGGGGCATTGCTCCACTTATCCCCTCCATTCTCTTCCTTTCCAGTGTGCTCCCCCAGGTCTCCTTTATACTACCTACTTCCTCACCTGGCCCTTCCCCCACTGCCACCTCCCTCGAGAGCTCACGTCGCCATGGGTAGAGCACCAATACTGAAGTTCACTGGTCGCAAATGTGAGGGTAGGAGTCAGACAGTTCCCCAAGCCAGGCAAGTCCTGAAGAGGCCATGGAGGACACCGTGCTCCAGGCCGCTGCCACCACCATCCCACCATGAGATATGGTAGTTCATCAACAATTATAAAAATAATGCTTTATGCATCAGTGATAACTAAGGGCTGAAGGTTCCTCGCGAGGGGAAATAGTGTTTGCTGTGCTGCATGTTAAGGTCTGTAACTTGGCTGTTTCTGACTATATGTCCTGAATATTGTGCCCCAATGATTTTTAAACAGAAATAGGGATTGATGCCTATTAATTCCAGTTCTACACCTTTTAAAAGAGATGCAGTCACAGATTAGTTTAGACTATCCCTGCTTTATGCATTTGTTTCCCTTTTGTTTTAGATGGCACAATGCTCCATATGTAAAAGTTCCACCGCCATCCTGCAGAGTGCTGAAGAAATGTTTCTCCAGACACTCCAGAATCAGTATTCCACCCAAGTATCCAGGAACACTGAAATATATTTCTGATCAGCTAGGAATTTTCAAGTGCAGAAGCACTATCATAAGCATACAGATTACAGGCCTGTCTGTTTCTTTTATCTTGCACTGAATGATACTGAGAAAATGGTATGGGGATTCTCAAAATGCATACAGCAAAGGAAAAACCATGCCATAAGGGTGCAATAGAAAGAGCTTGCCGTTCTAATTCATTTTAAATGGAACATTGAATTGATTTTGCTTTCATAGAGAATATAGCTCAGTGAATCAGGTATCTGGCTGTGGAGCCAATGGTTAGGAGTTCAATTCCCCACTGTGAGACAGCCTGTGTGGCGTTGGGCAAGCTGCGGAGTGCTAGGGCACCCCCAGAAGAAGGGCACAGTAAACCATGTCTGAGTACTGCCTATCTAGAAAACCCTGACTTGACAGCACATCATCATCATCATCATCTTAGAACTGCAGATCAGGAAGGGACCCTATGAATCATTGAGTCCAGCCCCTATCAAGGTGGCACAGTGGCAAATCGAACTCCCAACCTCTGTCTCCACAGCCAGATGCCTAAACCACAGATATATCCAGCAGTTTGTTGTTGTTGTTGTTGTTGTTGTATTTTTCCCAACAGACACACCTTCCTTTGAGGTATTGTAGATGTAACACTTGAATCTAGTGCTGCAAGTATATTTGGAAAGTGTGCCAGCTCACCTAATATTCCACTAATTTCGCCTTCCACTCCCATCTTCCATGACTAGGGAACATCAGCAAATGAGAGCTTAATGTTTTGTTCTTATGTACTGTCAAGTCACTTCCAACTTATGGCAACCCTGTGAATGAGTGATCTCCAAAATGTTCTGTCCTCAACAGCCGTGATCAGTTCTTGTAAACCCAAGATTGTGGTTTCCTTTATGGAGTCAATCCATATCATAGTTGTTCTTCCTCTTCTCCTGCTGCCTTCAACTTTTCCCAGCATTTCCAGGGAATCCTGTCTTCTCATGATGTACCCAAAGTAGGACAGGCTCAGTTTCATCATTTTTGCCTTCAAAGATAGTTCAGGCTTGATTTGATCTAGGACCCACTTTGACTTTTTGGCAGTCTAAGATATCCACAAAGCTCTCCTCCAGCACTGCATTTCAAACAAATCATCCCCCCCCTCGTCTGCTTTCTTTACTGTCCAGCTTTCTCACCCATACATGGTGATCAAAAATACAAGAGTGTGGATGATCTTGGTCTTGGTCACCAGTGACACATCTTTACACTTGATTGTCTTTCCTAGTTCTTTCATTGCTGCCCTTCCAAGTCTCAGACGTCTTCTGATTTCTGCAGTCTCCATTAGGACTAATGATTGAACAAAAGTATACAAAATCTCTAACTATTTCAATTTCTTCATTGTCAGTGTTAAAGCTATGTAGTTCTTCTGTAGTCACAACATTTGCCTTCTTCATGTTCAAGTGCAGTCGTGCTTTTGGCACTGTGGTGTTTACAGATAAACCATGCAAAGGCTTTCACGTGCTACAGCTCTGGCAGACCTGTAATTTGCCAGTTACCAATCTACCGGCTACCTTGAGCAAGCTGCAGTTGTCTCTAGGGGAGCATATGCACAGCAAAAGCTGTTCCCCCATTGCCATAACATCTTTTGACTTTTTAAACCTTAAAGCTGGTGGCAGGATGGCCAGTCATGATAATATTCCATTTTTCTGAGATATTAATGCCTTTAATGGTTTTAAGTGACCTGTGTAAGTTTGTACAGGCCCCAGGAAAATTAGAAAGTCAAATCAGAGGAGTGCATGAATGTTGCTTTTCGTATTGGTGAAGTCAAAAGCAATGTTTACTGTTTCAAGGGGAGTATATAATTATGCAAATTGCTGATCAGTCTGCATAATATACATTATGATCAGGTTCACTGACTAGAAGAAGAGACGTGGCTCCTTAATATTGCATGAGATCTGGAGCTTCAAGTTTACATTTATTTATTTTTTTACACTTAACAGGTAACTCCAGCTGTAGCCTGTGGTCTCTGGGCCATGCTAACAGCTAAGAAACAGGGAATATGGTTTATTTCTAAAAGGCAAAAGGCCAGATGTTTATTGTGGTAAACCTTCCCCTTTCCCACTACTCATCTCCACAGAGCTCCTTTTATTTTTTTTGCCCAGGTAAGGCAATTTCCAGAATTATGGCCAAGCTGAATAGAAAAATGATTAGATAAAGAAGCTGCAGGAAAGTTATCTGGAGGAATTCTGCAGACCATGGGCACCTTTTCCTGTTAAAATCATGCCTTCTGCCCTCATCCCTTTTTGCCAGGTTTAAACATACAGGACCTCTTTTGTCACCTCTAGTTTGACCTTCAGCATATACATCTGGTCCCAGGATGTTCTGCATTAAGAATCTACTTCCATTACATATGGGGCCCCAAATAATGCAGGGCAAAGTTAATTGGATATGCCAAACAAAGATCAATTCAGACGATAAAATATTAGACATAGGCTAACATGTCTCACTTTGCAAATCAGAGGAGTTCCAGTATATGCTCTGAACAGACTGAATGAACAAAGGGTCTAATTTAGGCAAAGGGTCAAGGAGCAATAGCCTCACCTTGTCTACAGCAGGACCTGAAAAGCAAAAAGGTGAAGGAACAGACTTGCCACATTTCAGGCAGTCTGGTAACAGTCCTTATTTAGCCTAGGCCACATAAAGCTTAAATATTGTGTGGACTGGGAAAAGAGAAACATTTATTCCCTAATTCATTAAGTAAATTGAAATATATATATAATCTTGACAACCAAACAGCAATAGTGATCATTTATTTCACTTAGCCCTCTTTTCCTCCCTTTTAAAAATGGGTTTGGTTGTTTCTTCACATATTATATACGCCTGAAATTGTACAGTCAGAACTAAACCATCTAAATAAACTAACATGTGTTTGTTCAGTACTAACTGGGAATGGGTTGCATGATTCCTTCCTTGCTTGTTTGTTTAACATGCACACTTAGTTCTCACTGCTGACACAGAGGTTCTAGCCATTACATGCTAGTTTTCCAAACAGTTCTGAAGCTGAATCAGTTTGAAAAAAATTCTAGAAATTGTCTGAGCTAGTGCTGAAATTTCATAGTCTGCTCTGACAGAACTAAATTTACCAGTTCCCAAATTGATTTCATTATGAAGAGGGTAATGTGCCTAGCCCCTTCTTAAATGCACACGATAAGGTGGTGAGGGAATTTGAGTTGAAAGGACGTCTAGTGGCTGATGTGCACAGATGTGAAAGGAAAGTCTGAAGCTGCACAACACACATGATTGCAACACTCATGGAACATGAGAAGTATGGTTCAAGGTAGACTAGAAACCATAAAGCAAGGAATTGATTGTTTAAACTTTGCAGTCCTTGGTTTCAGTGAAATAAAGTGGATTGGAATGGGACATTTTCAGTCAGACAACTACAAACTGTTTTACTTTGGAAATGACAAATTTAGTTAAAAATGGAGTGGCTTTAATACTGAGGCAAGATGTAGCACAGTTAGGGACTATAATGCAAGGTCTGACCAAATAATATCAACCAGACTCCATGGAAAACCTGTCAACATAATCATTATTCAAGTCTATGCGCTAACTACACACACCAAAACAAGACATTTTTATAATCATAGATGTCAGGACTGGGGCCATGCCGGAACCCTGCAACCTTGGTGCAGGCAGGATTGGCCCCATCTCTCTGGGAAGAACTGCTCTAAGGTTTGCAGGACTGGGCCCTTTCCCTGCAGCTGTTGCCCAGCTCCTCAGGAGTGCCACCTGTGAAAGCTGAGGACTGGGCTATATAAGAACAGGCCTTCCCTGCAGGCCTTTGCCTCAGCAATGAAGGTTTCTGGCTGTGCTATTGTTCCTGTCTTGGCTGCCAGCTTCCTTGTGCCTGCCTGGTTGTTCCTGCCTTGCCTCTCCTTGCATCCCTGGACTCTGCTGCCTTGATACAGTTCCTCCTGGCTTTGACCCCTGGACTGTCTGACCATGATTTGCATTATCCTTCTACTCGGCTGCTGTTTGGACTCAAAAACCTAGCTGGTTGGTCTTTACTTCGGCTGTGGGGTTGGTTCTACCTTGTTCTGGTGGTCTTGCTCTGGACTGGGTCCTGGTGCTTCTTCTACCAAACCCTGACAGGAGACTGGAACGCAAAAGTAGGAAACAAAGCAGAACCAAATGTTGTTGGAAATTTTGGCCTAGGGGTCAGAAATGAAGCAAGAGAATGAATCATAGTTTTGTGAAGTCAGCCATCTGTTGCAAATGCATTAAAGTCCATATAAATAACAGATTGCATTACTAAACTCAATTAACCATGAACCAGAAGAACTGTGGATTGAAACAAGAAATATTATTAGGGAAGAATGCAAAAAGACAATTCCTGTAGTAAAAAGGAAAGAAAAAAACTAAACAGATGATGGAAGAAATGCTTAAAATTGTAAAGGACAGTTGAGAAAAGGAAAAGGCACTTGAGATCATATTGCAAATATCTGCTGGCTACTGGAGAGCACCAAAGAATGTTAGAAGAACATAAGTCTGTATTTTAAAGACTACAGCAAAGCCTTTGACTGAATGGATCATGATTAGCTTTGAATTGTTTTGAAAGAAATGGCTGTGCCTCAGTACTTAATGGTTCTGATGTGTAACCTGCATTATGGACAAGAAGCTACTTTTAGGACAGAATATGGAGAGACAGAATGGTTTTCTATAAACAAAGGTGTCAGACAAGGGTGCATTTTATCTCCCTATCTGTTCAGTCTGTATGAAGAACGTATCATACAGAAAGCCCGACTAGATTCAGATGAAGCAGGAGTGAAAATTGGTGTAAGAAACATCAGTAATTTAAGATATGCAGATATTGGCAGAAAGCAACAATAACTTGAAACAATTTCTGATGAAAGTGCCAAAGCAGGAATGCAGTTGAACATTAAGAAGATAAAAAATCATGACCAGTGAAGAGCTATACAAATGTAAAGTTGACAATGAAGAAATTGGAATAGTTAAAGATTTTGTATACCTTGGTTCAATTATCAATGCAAATAGGAGACCACAGATAAGAATTTTGAGAATAGGAAGGGCAGCAATGAAAGACCTAGAAAAAAAATCAGTAAGTGTAAGGATGTGTCATTGGAGACCAAGGCCAACATCAACCACACTATTATATTTCCAATCACTATGTATGGGTGCATATGCTGGACAGTAAAGAAACCTACTCGTATCAGGGAAAAACTTGATTCATTTGAAATGTGGTGTAGGAGAAGAGCTTTGCAGATACCCTGGACTACCAAAAAGGTGAACAACTGGCAAATCAAATTATCTCTTGAGGCAAATCAAACTATCTCTTGAGGCAAACATGATGGAACTGAAGATGTCCTACTTTAGGCATATCATGAGAAGGAAGGATTCTCTGGAAAAAAAACAATAATGCTAGGAAAGATTGAAGATAGAAGGAAAAGAAGAAGACCAAATATGAGAGGAATTGACTTCCTAAAGCAGCCACAAGGTTGACTTTAAAAAAGCTGAGCAGGACAGTTAAGGACAAAACATTTTGGAAATCACTAATTCATAGGGTCGCTGTAAGTCAGAGGTGACTTGATGGCACATAACAACTATGTGTTTAGAACTTTAGTTGCCACAGCTTTAGACCTCTATCACACTGTGCAAATATTCATAATAAATGGCTAGCCTTATTAAACGGTTTGTTCCAGAGCAGCAGCTGCCACTGAAATGAAATGAAGTTGTGAGGCAATTCTGACTGAGAATTTATCTACGCTACACAGTTACATCTATACTTTGCAGTTTGCTTCCATTTTAACTGCCATGGTGCCTACCTATGGAATGCTGGGATTTGTATTTTGATGGGGGGTGGGCATTTACTATTCTATCACAAGAAGAGTTCTAGTGCCCTCCCTCTGAAGCATCGCGATGGTCTTAACTACAGATCCTAGCCTTCCATAGGGTGGCACTGCAACAGTTAAAGTGGATTCAAACTGTTATAACTGGGCAAGGCAGGTGCACTCTTAGTAAATGTAACCCCTGCACAACTCACAAAATTACACCCTGTGGACAATTTCCTTGTTCAGACGGAGACAGCTGCATGTGTGCTGCATCTGTGGGTCTTTTTCAACTTTACACATGTACTAATACCACACAGGTGTTCAAGGCTTCACCACCAAAAGCAGACTTGGTAATCCTGGACTTTGAAGGTCATATCTTTGAAGGAATTGCAGATGAACAGCTCCTCTACAATGTTTCTCATTATCTTTCATTAATTTTTTTGGACCTAGTAAACTAATTTGTCCAATACATATTTATTTCATTGTGATTTGCTCTATATAACTACTTCATATGTGAAAAATATATGTAAAATTAATTTGCTCTCTTGGGCAAATTTAACCTGTGGGTTAAACCGCAAAGCCTCTGGGCTGCAAGGTCAAAAGATCAGCAGTTTGAATCCACACGACAGAGTGAGCTCCCATCACTTGTCCCAGCTCCTGCCAACCTAGCAGTTCGAAAGCATGTAAAAATGCAAGTAGATAAATAGGTACCAACATGAATTTGACCAAACTCCGGGAGGCAGTGGAAGACAGGAGGGCCTGGCGTGCTCTGGTCCATGGGGTCACAAAGAGTCAGACACGACTTAACAACTAAACAACAACAACAACAAATAGGTACCACTACAGTGGGAGGGTAACGGCATTCTGTGTCTAGTCGCACTGGCCACGTGACCACAGAAACTGTCTACGGACAAACACTGGTTCCATGGCTTAGAAACGGGGATGAGCACCGCCCCCTAGAGTCGGACACAACTGGACAATTGTCAAGGGGAACCTTTACCTTTACCTAAAACTTCACTATTGAGAGTTCTTAATTGAAATCATAAATGTTAAGAGAGGATAGATAGTGTTACCTAGCAGCACTCCTACTCCCAGAAATGTCCATTAAGGGGACCTATTCCACTAGTTTTCTGGGTCCCCAATATTTGTCTTTCCTCCTCTTATGAAAATCACATTGCTATATCTCTGCATCGCAGTATCTGATCCTCAGAGAGACCTGACAAGACTAATCTTGACGGAGGGTACTTCCACAAGATACTGTTCAGGCTTATAAAACATTTCCACAGCCTGCTGAGCTGTTATCACACCAGTGGCATCAACTCGTTTAGCTTCAGCACTGTTATTTCCACTGGTAGGAGCAAATAAATTACTCCTCTGAGAGTGTCCCATGGGAATTGCATGGATTTCTGCAGTGAGACAGAGAAAATATTGCTGTGGGCACAAAGAATGTGGAGAGTTACTTACAGTAAAAGTGAAAAAGTCTAATAAACTTTTGCAGACTGTTAGAAGGCAAAGGATAACAAAGAGTAATAAACTTGAAATGTAACAATGAGTGTAAAGGTTATACCCAAGAGCAGCGGTACTTAAGGACAACCATGCTGCTGAGCAATGAAAGGTCTTGGACAGAGTGCTGTCCCTGTCTCTTGATGACTTTAATAAATTAAGTTCAGCAAACAAATACTTCTGTACATTATGAAGAGCCAGTTGCATGTCTTCTTCTTGCCATTTAACAACTTTCAGTTAAGATACGGAAAACAATAATTCCAGCAAAATGAATGAACTAGAAGCATCGTTGCTGTAACTCAAAACCTTGTTTCCCATAATATTTTCAGCCCTTGCCGAATTTCAGAGTTATTCACTGCCAAAATGTTATTTTCAGGAGATTGATTACTTCATGTACAGTGTATTTTATGCTGATCATGTGACTATGACTACAAAAAAGGAATTTAATGTCCAAATTTGACTGTGCTGGGGCACATCTCAATTGCATGCCCTGCCACATGCCTGATTGCGTAACCAATGTGTCCCACCATCTCATCAGTTAGTTGCAATTAGCCATGACAAGTTACATAACCGTTATGCAAACAGCAGCATGATTCCAGCATATAAAACGTTGAATGAAAGATATGCAATAGAGAGCCATCATTTGCCACTGCCATCCCCATACCACTTTTTTCTTCCATGCAATTTGCAGAAAAGATCCAATCCTCTCTTCCTCTCTCACTGGCCCACACAATCGCTGCTGCCTTTGGGAGTGTCAAGAGCTGCTTGGGTTTTTTTAAAAAAGTACTTTTGTCTTTGCAATGGTTAACTCAAGGTATCTGACAAAGAAAGAGACAAAAATTAGAGTCAAGTTAAGATTCCATAATAACTAATTTTAAAAAATGAAAGAATTGTCGTTCAGTCAAGCAGATCAATAACTCCCAAGCTTATTCATTTCAATTGCTAGCTAGCAAATTGTTTTAGAAAACTCGAGAAAGGGTTGGGGGATCTTCTCTTTACATGAAATCTTTCAGAGCAATAACATTCTGAGACTTAAATAAGTGTCAAAGCCATTAAATAAATGCAAGCTATTCTTAAAATACACTCTTCTTAAAATAAACTTTGGCTCTTTAGGTGCACTGGCACTACATTCTCAGAATTAGGGACATAAATCCTCATTTATCTTGTTCTTCCATGCCAAGTAACACTTGCACGCGTGCACACACACACCAAATTATCTTCCCTAGTTAGATGGCTAGAAATTGTCAGCCTCAGAGTGTTTGTGCATTTGCAAGCGTGATTTTTGCACATTTCTGTAAATGTGCACAATTTCACTCCTCCTTGTTGCACTGTCTATTATTAAACAAACACCGGATAGCTTTATTCATGCCTCTATGAATAACAGCCAGTTGTTGTCTGCTTGCATCTTGTGTCTTCTTAGCCTCACAAAGAAAAAAATCTGTTAGGGTCAATTTTTTTATTTTTTTTATTTTTTACAAATTGTACAAAGAACAGAAGGCAGGAAAGGTCTTGGTGTCTGGGTCTTCAGTTGAAAGAAGGAACTCAGGGATGAGGGGGAGAATCCTTGACAGAGTCCCTATAATCTACAAAAAACTAATGCCTTCTCCCTTTGAAAAGCAAATTGCACATCCAGAGAAAGAATATGTGGAGGAACAGAAAGACTGGCTGATTGTTTAAAAAGACACAAACAATCCTTTCCATGCTTCTAATTGTTAAAAGTCCATGTAACAAAGCAGGAGTCATTGTCTTTTTTGCACAAATTGCCTTATTTGGGTGAAAGCATTATTTGCACAATTTTGCTTCATTTATGGGGGGTGGAAAGTGTTGCTATTTCGTGCTCTTATTGATAGAACCACAAAATACCTTACCTCTTATGGGGTGAAGGGCATAATTCTGTGATCCTTCATCCTTGCAGTGGACTACTTGACAAATGAGTATTTGCATCACTACTATTTTACAATCTGAGTTTAGGACCCTGTGATTTTATCTTACAATAGCATAGATGAGGACTGAAAACATGGGTTCACAGCAGAAGTAGAGGAACTCTGGCTCTCTAGGAGCTCTAGCCTCCAGTTGCCACAATCCCTTAAAATGATATATGCTGGGTGAGACTCATGGGAGTTGTAAGCCAAAACGTCAAGACAGCCAGTGGTTCTCCACCCCTGATTTACAGGGGGAAAATACGTCAGAGCTGAAATTAACATTCGTGCACAAACAACAGTGCCCATCAAAACGTCCCTCACATGTTTTAGCAGAACACATCCCTCTCCATATGCCTTTACAGGGCTGATTTTGTTGAACTTCACTGAACATGAAACTAAACTGTACAAACACTGAATCTACTGCCTCTTTTTAATTTGCCTGTACTTCAGTCTTCATTTCTGAAATCTATTCTGGGTGTTCCCAAAGTTGTATCGGGACCAGTTCTTAACCTAGAGGTGGGTTTATGCTTGCTAACAAATCTGGCCTGAAGATACACCCTATGCTATTGGAACTGACTATTCCATAGTGAAACAGTTGTTTGCCGTATTTACAGAAACGGACAGTCCCTGTGTACAGGAGGGCCTTCTTAACAAGGGTTAACACTATGTCTTCAATACAGATTGAAGGATAGTTTCAACATATACCCCAAGACTACAGATTGTGTCCATTCAGCACTGGAGGTTGTTGAATCTGTAGCACATATGTTTCTGTATTGCACATTTCATAAGGGTGCAAGGGACAGAATATTGCATTATTTTTGGAAACAGCCTCTCTGTTGTAAATGTTGCCAATATGTTACATATTATAATTGATACTGGACTGAAATTGATGGTGATAACCTATAAAGCCCTATGTGGTTTGGGGCCTTGATACCTGGCAGAACACCTCCTCCCAATGAGATTTGCCCGTCCTATACAATCTTCCCAGGCTGGGCGGTTGAGAGTGTTGGCCCCAAAAGAGGCCCAGAAAGAGAGGACTAGAAGGCGGGCCTTCTCGGCAGTCGCTCCCCAACTCTGGAACAACCTCCCACCCAAAATCCACCTGTCCCCTTCACTGGGAACTCTTAAACGATAGCCAAAATCATGTTTTTTTACACAGGCCTTTCCGGACCTTATAACATCGTAATATAGTGGTTGTCTTAACATTTGTATTATCAGTCTTGCCTCCTTGCTTCCATATAATTTTAATTATTTTCAGTTCAATGTTGTTGGTGTGTTTGTGTTTAATTTTGATTTTATAACTATTATGTGCATTGCTTTACAATATTGTTCGATGATATATTTGTTTAAAGTGTAAACTGCCCAGAGTGGCCTTGGCAGCCAGAGAGGAGGTATCAAAGCCAAATAAATAAATAAATAAATTCAACACGTTCAAAAAAGATACAGTCTATGGAGCAACTGGTTATGCAATTACTGTTTTGCTTCTCTGTGTGTGCTCTTGTGATCAATAGATCAATAAACATTTGTAGGAGTAGTTTGCCTGTAGTACTAAGGACCACCGCGTCCCCAGCTAATTAACTACTCCCAGTCTTGGAGCTTTGATGCAGGGCAGGCAAGCTCACAGAACAGCTGCATTCTGTTTTCAGGTCTGAACACAACAGATGAGTCTGACTGATTCTCTATTTAAATTTTTTTATCATTTTGGTTTATTTGCCACAGAGAGGGAAAGAAGAATGGGTATCTTTGCTTCATGTGGATTTTGTGTGCCTTAATGGTAGTAAAATGTTACTCGCAATTATGAGCAGTGAATGCTTCAACAAACAGGAGGAAAGCTTAGGGTTAAGTGCACCACTCCTAAAACCCTCCTCCATCAGTATTGCTCTCCAGTCTCACAAAAGTTCACAAGTAAACATCTGTAACATATGTATGCAGTTAAGATGCACATTTTAAGAATGGCCACACAATTTGATGCATGCAGTTTCCCCTCCCTTTCAGCTTTTTAGCCTAATTTAACTAATCGTAGTTATAAAAAGAATGCTTTTTCCTTTTTTCACGTTTTATACCTTTAATGTAAAATATTTTAAAATCTGGATACTGAGAAGTTATTCTACTTCTGTGTGCTTCATTAATGTGCTTTTAATCTGATACTGACATCTGGCATAGGCTGACAAGGTGTATTTCTTCATCCATGGCGTGCTCGATGTAAAAGAGAACCATGGTATCTAGAGAATTCAACTGCAGATGGAGTCTGGATTCATTTAATGTCAGATTCTGGTCACACAGAATTTGTGAAGGGTGGATCTACAGGAAAAAAAATCTTAACATTGTTTGCATTTCCACATTATGCAAGCTGTTCATCTTATAAATTACATTTCACCTCCTTTGTGGGTTCCAGTTAATTGATTTATTAAAGGAAAACAAACTTTGCAATATAAGTTGGGGGAAATGACTTTAAAAGCACAACTGAGTTTAAAGAGTATTCTTTAAAACTGACTAAAGAGTATTCTTTTCTAGAGTCGCCTCACCAGGAGAAAGGCAGCCTACAAAGGACACTAAATAAATAAAATAAATAAATAAATAAAATACTAGAAGTGTTCTATTGCCATATCCTAAGATGTTCTAACTTTTAGTAAGATAGGAATAGATGGTGTATCTAGGTCAGGAGTGCTCAACTAGTGGCCCAGACTTGACCGGAGGGTGGAAATGTTACTTTCCCCAACGCTAGTAATGACACTCACAGCACAACCCTGAAATTCTCACTGATTCCGTACCTATTTCTTGCAGGAAAGGGAAAGTTGTCTGTTGCAGGATTTCTGGGGAGAAATGGAGGGACTGTTCTCCATTCCCTACTCCAGAGATCCTTGCATTAATCTATGGATTTAACCAGAGTTTCAGAAAGTCACTTATCTGGGTTACCAGAATTCCCCAGGCACCATGGCTACTGAGATTTGAGTTGCTGTAGCTCCAAAAGATGATGTCCCTAAGTCTGGGGTTTAATCTGGAAAATATGCTATTTGGACATTCTTAACCATCTGAAGATCTTTGTAGACTTATACAGGCTACTTTTTCTCCTCTATTTCAGTGGATCCAGCCCTTGTGGAAAATGCAAAACTCTTTGAAGACTTGAATGTTAAAAGTTGAGACCTTGAATCCCACCCTTTCTCCACTATTACACTATTTATACTAAAGGTAATTAGCTGGTTTTTTGTTTACATTTCCTATTTTGAATCAAACTGTATGTTGACTGGAATGTCTTTCTTATGTAAAGCGTCTTTGTTTTCAAAGCCACATTGGTAGTCATCAGAAATGAAGACAACAGCATGAGAGACTCAAAGATGCTTCTGATGTCACAGATGAAAAAATGCCCCCAAAGTTAGCCTTGCGTACACCTAGGTGGAAGTAAGCCCCATTGAATATGTTACATGTTTTGAAGTAAACTTGTTTGAATGCACTACAGTGGATGGTAACACAGCAGAGGTCTTAAGTAACAGTTATCTTCTTTGCATTTTGTCAGTGGTTAAAGGTCCTCTCAGACACATCCATAAAGATAGAGGTTCATATTCCAGAACCTGGGTTAGCTATGGCTCCTTGCAGTCTTCAAAATTTGTTGTCATATGTGGAACCATCCTAAGATGTAAATAACTGTATGGGGCTACATATTGGGACATTATAGCACCCAGTGCTTGGGTGGCAACTAACTAAACAGAGATCTTATGGTTGCGAAGATTTTGACTGCCTGGTCAACAATTTGAAAAAAGTCCAGTTCCGTCCTAAGGATTATTAGGGAAAGGGTATAAAAGAAAAGTGATGGTATCATCATGCCCTTACGCACATTTGAAATGAGGCCACACTAGAGAAGTACAACTGTGATCACCCTATCTCTAAAAGGATTAACACAGAGCAAGAAAATGATGAGGAAAACATTCATGAAAATAATCAGGGGCTAAACTACCTTCCAGAAAAGTGAGACGAAATGCCTACAGGTGACGTCATTCCTGCCTGTCAGTCACAGGAGCTCTAGAGGGAGGAGCCAAGGATAGAGCAGGAGGGGCGGAACCAAGGAAACAGTTAGACAGTTGGAACCTGAGAGAGACAGTTGAGAAGTTGGAGCTTAGAGAGAGAGGAGGAGAATTAGAGTGATCTGAAGAGAGAGTTAGGAAAGTGAATTAAGAACAAGGTTATTAGAATGAACAAGCAGGAATGAGAACACCTAGAATAATATAGATATTAAGTGATTGAAAATATATACCACAAGCCTGAATATATGTCCCGTCCTATCCAAACTTAATCAAACCCCTGTTACAGTGACTACGTGATTTACTTTGTGAAATGATTTATAATAAAAGGTTATCTGTTATTCAAACCAACTGATTCTGTAGTTCAATAAGCCTTGCAGGTGGCAGCACATGTGCCTAACACTCAGAGGTGGTATTAAGAAAATAATACCTGGTGACAGCGAGAGGAACCAAGAGGGAGAGAACCTTTGTGAGGGCCACAACAAACACAGCCCCAAGGCGATCTCCACAGTGATAATGAGGGAAAAAGTTGGCAGACGAAGGGCACAGGATAGAGGTTTATAAAATTATACATAGTATGGAGAAAGTGGGTAGAGAAACCCCCACCCATAGGACTAAACCCCAGAGCTGTCCAAATATATTGTTGTTGTTGTTTAGTCGTTAAGTCATGTCCGACTCTTCGTGACCCCATGGACCAGAGCACACCAGGCCCTCCTGTCTTCCACTGCCTCCTGGAGTTGGGTCAAATTCATGTTGGTAGCTTCGATGATACTGTCCATCCATCTCGCCCTCTGTCGTCCCCTTCTCCTCTTGCCTTCACACTTTCCCAACATCAGGGTCTTTTCCAGGGAGTCTTCTCTTCTCATGAGATGGCCAAAGTATTGGAGCCTCAGCTTCAGGATCTGTCCTTCCAGAGAGCACTCAGGGTTGATTTCCTGCAAAATGGATAGGTTTGTTCTCCTTGCAGTCCAGGGGACTCTCAAGAGTCTCCTCCAGCACCACAATTCAAAAGCATCAATTCTTTGGCGGTCAGCCTTCTTTATGGTCCAGCTCTCACTTCCATACATCGCTACTGGAAAAACCATAACTTTGACTATGCGGACCTTAGAGACTCAGAATAAGTTTTGTACCCAGTGCTACTTAATTTATAGAATTTGTTGCCATGAGGTCTAACTTAGAAAAGCCTTAGAAAGTGGTAAGACAAATTCATAGAAGGTGATCAGAGGTTATAAGTAACAGTGACTCTGTGCAACCTCAAGGCTCAAAGGCAGTTTCCTGAAAAATATCAAGAGTCTGCCTTTACACCATGCATGCGGGCTTCTCAGAAGTATCTGGTCTGATGAGCAAGATGCTGTTCTAAGTGAACTCTTGGGCTGATCCAGCAAGTTTCTTTTATGAGATACCACACAGCCTTGGATATTGGTCTGCAGAGGTGTAGCAGACCGTGTGTAAAGCTGCTGATGTTAAATCTTTGTCATCCTATTCTTACTACACAAAATCTAGGCTTCCTTTTCAAACTGTTTTGAAATAACAGTCATCAACTTGATTTAATAGGAACTCAGTTGTCCAAGTCACCCTTATCCGTGTGCTCAGAATGATTCCACAACACTTTCAACTGACAGGATAACTGGAGCAAAGAAAAATGTTGGCTTCATGAAAGATGGAATGAATGTGCCAAACATTGTGTTGTGTGGTAGAGGACAATAAATTCCTATGTTGCCTCAGGCTAGCGCAAGTTTAGGTTAACAGCACACTGAGGCAAGCAGACATTAATAAAATATAAATTGTGTTGGCTCTCTCTTGGAAGAACAGCAGATATGCAGGCACTCTGAGAGCCACCGGGTTCTTTCTGGCTTCAGCAGAGGTCACATTCAAAATAGTTTATCTGTTGTTCCTGATGATAAGGACACTCAGTTGGCTGAATGTTTAAGAAATGTTGTCAGATCTCAGATCAAGAGCCCAAAAATGGACTGGCTATTTTGTTTGAGGTTAAATTTGAGAAAAGTCTTCCAGGAGAATCTTCAATGATTACATTTTTGATTGGTCAACTCAGTTACTAATCCTTCTTGACTTCCCTAAATGAATTGGCTGTTGCAATAAATTGGGATGCAAAATAAAGAGTAAAACATGCATCCTACAGTGGAATATATGTTTTTAAACAAGAAATGGAGCATAAATAATTAAGCTCTCCTTCTATATCTCTATTTTAGATATCTATGAAGTCCAAATTTTAATTTAAACCACAGTTGTTAAACTGTGGGTGAATAGGGTCCGTACTAAAAATCTGCTTCTTGTGGGTCTCTAATAGTTATCGAATTAAATATTTAAAAGGTTTCATTTGCATCATAACATATACACTGGTTGCTAAGATAAGATAACACTAACTGACCATAATATTGGCTTGTCTAGCAACTAGTAGTTAGGAGTCTGGATTGTTTCCAGAATTAAGTGCCTGAAGTGGCACAGAATATATACTAACACTAGTGGGTACAAATGTGAAAATGGGCATTACTCAATGTTATTTTAATTGATATAATAAAATTAAATGTTAAAGGAACCGTGTGTAGGGCAATGGAATGGTGATGAGTGACTAGCAACCCTTCATCTAAGAAGGTTAGAATGTCCCTCCTAATCTACATCCTAGAGGTAAAACCTGAAATCTCCCGCCTCTGAACGGACTGCAGCTTGAATTTTGGAATTTGCTTTAAACCTAGTAATTTGGCATGTACATCTAGCCCTGATTTCTGGACCCTTTATATTTCATTTGCGCCACCCCCAGTTCTGTAACACCCAGCCTGATGAAGACTCCTACAGAGTCGAAAGCCAGGTTAAGTTTGTGATAGTGTGTGAGTGTGTGTTCTGTGTCATCAAGTTGGAGCCAACTTATAATGACCCTAATAGGGCTTTCAAGGTCAGTGAAATAATTAAGGAGTAGTTCTACCAGTTTCACTCCCCCAGTCATTTTCCATGACCAAGTAGGGATTTGAACCCTGTTCTCCAGAGTCCTAGTTCATCATTCTATCCACTACACCAGTGGTCTCCAACCATTTTTGCCTCCACGGACCAGTTTAGCATGCAGGCGGGGGGGTCCAGGCGTGCATGGGAGGGGCCATGTGTCCGTGGGAGGGGCCATGTGTGCATGGGAGGGGTGTGCATGCATCTGCGCATGCAGGGGGCAGGAGATTTGTCTCCGCAGCCCGGTCCTGGCAAGGCCATGGACCAGGACCGGTCTGCAGACCGGGGGTTGGGGACCCCTGCACTATACCACACTGGGTATCTTAATATGATATTCTAGTGGTCCAATAAAAGTACAAAATAAAATAAAAAAATAAAATATAAAATAAATATAAAATAAAAATAAAAGTATAAAATAAAATTTAAAAAGTATAAAAGTATAAGATGGAATGCTGGGTGCAGCACTACACTGAGCTATATTCCAGAGAGAATGCAGTAACCGAAGAGGCATTAAATAACATCAAGTGCCTGCCTGTCTTGGAAGAGCTGGACAGCGAACCAACTTTAGCAGAAATAAAAGCAGCTTTGGATTCCCTCGCCTCCCGCAAGGCACCTGGGAAAGATAACATCCCTGTTGAAGTGCTGAAGTGCTGTAAAGAGACCATCACGACTGAGCTGTATGAAATCTTTTGTCTTTGCTGGAGGGAAGGTGGAGTACCACAGGACATGAAGGATGCAAACATTGTCACATTGTATAAGAACAAAGGAGACAGAGGCGACTGCAATAACTACCGTGGCATCTCTCTTCTCAGCATTTTAGGGAAGCTGCTTGCCCGTGTTGTGTTGAAGAGGCTCCAGGTCCATGCAGACAGAGTCTATCCAGAATCACAGTGTGGATTTTGAGCTAATAGATCCACCATTGACATGATATTCTCCCTCAGACAGTTGCAGGAGAAATGTAGGGAACAACAACAGCCACTCTTTGTGGCCTTCATAGATCTTACAAAGGCCTTTGATTTGGTTAGCAGGGACGGCCTTTTTAAAATACTTCCCAAGATTGGATGTCCACCTCGGCTCCTTAACATCATCAGGTCCTTTCATGAGGAAATGAAGGGCACTGTAGTTTTTGATGGCTCAACATCAGATCCCTTTGACATCCGAAGCGGAGTGAAACAGGGCTGTGTCCTCGTGCCAACCCTGTTTGGGATCTTTTTTGCTGTCATGCTGAAGCATGCTTTTGGAACTGCAACAGAAGGTGTCTATCTCCGGACTAGATCAGATGGAAAGCTCTTTAATCTCTCTAGATTGAGAGCAAAGACCAAAGTCCAGCTGAAATGCATGCTGGACTTCCTCTTCGCCGATGATGCAGCTGTTGTTGCCCATTCTGCTGAAGAGCTCCAACAACTTATGAATAGTTTTAGTAAGGCCTGCCAAGATTTCGGATTAACAATCAGCCTGAAGAAAACACAAGTCATGGGCCAGGCCATGGACTCACCTCCCTCTGTTACCATCTCTACACAAGAATTGGAGGTTGTTCATGATTTCGTGTACCTTGGCTCAACAATCTCTGACACTCTCTCCCTAGAGTTTGAGCTGGATAAATGCATTGGTAAAGCAGCTACCATGTTCTCCAGACTCACAAAGAGAGTATGGCTTAACAAAAAGCTTACGGCATATACCAAGATCCAGGACTATAGAGCCTGTGTCCTGAACTGTACTGCAGTGAGTCCTGGACCCTTTGTGCATGGCAGAAGAGGAAGCTGAACATGTTCCATATGCGTTGTCTCCGACACATTTTTGGCATCACCTGGCAGGACAAAGTTCCAAATAGTGTAGTCCTGGAACAAGCTGGAATTGTTAGCATGTATACATTACTGAAACAGCGACGTCTATGTTGGCTTGGGCATGTCGTGAGAATGGCTGATGGTCGGATTCCAAAAGATCTCCTGTATGGAGAATTAGTGCAGGGAAAGCGTCCCAGAGGGAGACCACAGCTGCGATACAAGGATATCTGCAAGTGGGATCTGAAGGCCTTAGGAATGGACCTCAACAGATGGGAAACCTTGACATCTGAGCGTTCAGCCTGGAGGCAGGCATTGCATCACGGCCTCTCCCATTTTGAAGAGACCCTTGTCCAGCAGGCCGAGGCAAAGAAGCAGTCCCGAACCCAGCAAAATCAGGGAGCTGGACAGGGGACAGATTGTATTTGTCTTCAGTGTGGAAGGGATTGTCACTCTTGTATTGGCCTTCTCAGCCACACTAGGCGCTGTTCCAAGTCCTCTATTCAGAGCACGTTACCATAGTCTCTCGAGACTGAAGGATGCCTACTCTGTAATAAAAGTGTAGTAGTAGTAGTAGTAGTAGTAGAAGAAGAAGAAGAAGAAGAAGAAGATTCCTGACTATGTCAAGTGTGACTCAGCCTCCACTAATTTAATGTGTGGACATCCCCAAAGAGAGAGAGATGATGTGTTGAGGTCCCCAAAGTCTAATAAAAATGAATGGCTATGAAGCAAGAAAGAGAATTAAAGGCCATATATGGCTTAGGAACAAGTTAGCTAAAGAACTGGCTTCTCTATCATAATGCTGACTGGATATTAAAACATCAAAAGACACCCTCCTAAGATGTCTGACGAGGAAAGATCATTCATAAGGGGAGCAGTCCCAAATTCACATCTGAAAGGGAGGAAGAAAGAGTGGCCACACCCAAGTTTTTAAACAATATTAATGCTAGCACATTACAGTAACATGTTGCTTTCAGGCCATGAGAGCCCCTTGCCTGGTGGTGTGGTGAACTGCTACTGCTACAGTGGTAAGACCTACTTTTTAAGGAAAAGCTGTGGGTTTTCCTGTCTTATTACCAACCTTTTCACTGTCTATAATTCCTGCTCTTATGGTTTTTAACTGCTGTCGGTGTGCTCAGTATTTCTACTGTAGCAGTAATTTGATGGTATTTTTATTGGTTTCTATATTTATCTTTTTTTTTCCTTCTTAGCTGCATCAGACTTCTAAGGAATGGCAGAATATGAATATTCTACTTTTTCTTTAATCTGCCATGCACTCCTGGTATTGTGGTTTTGTTACAAATTGAATAGGCATTAATTTGCCTTCTGAAAACCACCAGATTTAAAAAAAAATAAGGAAGCAGAAACACAACACGATAGTCACGTGTGCTTAAAAATGTAGAAGTGACAAGCAAGGGGGAGGATGAAATGGAAAAGGTATCTGACAGCCCTATTGTTCTGGCTTAGAAGTGTTTGTTATGACTCATCTTCATGCCCAAAGGTGCCTGGGGTAATACAAAATACTGAAAACCTACAATGCAATTATATCTTGTCTAAAATTACTAAAATCCAATAAAAGCTGATCTAATCAAAGGCAACAGCAGTCACAAATGTACTATAAAAAGGTAAGAAAAGGGCCCAAGCAATAAAAAGTTATGGGCTATAAAATGGCTCAATAAAACAGGAAGATGGAGTCCTGGGCCCTTTAAAGCAAAGCGTGGCCAATTCTGCCATGCAAGAGGGTGAAGCAATTCTGTTTCAGGAGGCACCATGGAATAGGGAGAGAAAGGAACTCAGGAACTGGTGCCTGAAAGGGGCAGCGAGACTTACAAAGCCCTGGCCAAGGGAAGCAAGACGTAGGCTCAGCTTAGGGCAGCAAATATATTGGGCCACCCGGAATAGCCTTATGACTGTTCCTGGTCTTCTCCTCCTCCAGTTGCCAAGTCGGTGGCAAAAGAGAGTTCTTGAGGGAGAGTCTAGCTTATTTGTAGTTAGTTAGTTAGTTAGTTAGTTAGTTAGTTAGTTAGTTAGTTAGTTAGTTAGTTAGTTAGTTAGTTAGTTAGTTAGTTAGTTAGTTTCCCACTCCAATTAGTGTTGCAGCACTACTCTGGGCGAGTTACAGTCTCATAAAATAGAAAACACAAATGAAAATAGAAATATTAAAGCTGATAACAAAAACCCTAAAAAAAGAAAACCAAAAAAAAGAAAAGAAAACCAGATGGCACCGACTAATAGCTTGCTGGCAGTCTCTGCTGAGAAAAGGGATGAGGTGATCCGGCTCCAGGAGCCTCTGTGGTCCCTAGTTCTTCTCTCCAACCCTCACCTCCAGTTTAGAGGCACAGTCTGTGCAAAGCCCTTGATCCTAGGCACTGGCTGAATCCTGGAAATAAACATAAGCACATGGCTGAATGTCTGCAGGGTATGTTTCCCCTCCTCCACTGACCAGAGTTTGGATGTCATCTCTTCTATTTTTGCCGTGGTTCTTTAAGGCCCATCCTTAACTTCCAAACTTTGGTCTTTGAAGGCAGACATACAACAACAATAAATTTTATGGCTGATTGCTTATCTTACAATTATATTTGTATGACATGATGTGTGGTTAAGTAACCAACAATTGCACCATTTGATGTCATCACTTCTGCAGATTGCCCCTCAAAAACCTTCATAGGGGCATGTACACAACACAAGTGAGACAGACAACATGCTTGTGATAATCCTGCATTGAACAAAAGGAGTTAGTGGTGCATGATTTTCCAAAAAGAGAGCAAAGCTTGGAAATAACTCATTAAACATTAAATATTTATTTCCCAACCAAAATTCGTTATCATTTCAAATTCTGACTTTAAATCAATGTTTTAGTGTTATCCATGTGAATAGTGATTAATTCTGGTTTCATGTTACTTTAATTAGTTGCTTTTGGGGGGACGGCGTTCAAAGAGCTGGCAGTTTTTAGCTACTTTAACAGTTACTAAAAGGATTAACATCAGCAGATTGATTTTGATCATCATCATCATCATCGTACCATCATCATTTCAGAACTGCAGAGCTGGAAGGGACCCTATGGATCATCAAGTCCAGCCCCTGTCAAGAAGGCATGGTGGGGAATCGAACTCCCATCCACTGATTCCACAGCCACATATCTAAACCACTGAGCTATTCAGCATCTCTAACTTTAACATTAATGCGTGGCTTTTAACACTTGCATTTCCAAAGTTTGAAAATCAGGATACATGTTCTGCTTAGAAGAAAGGTAGTCAGAATGTGTGAATGAACCTGCATCCTAATCCAAAATGGTTCAGCCAGACACGTTTACGCAGGGCTCAATCAAAACGTTTTGCTGTCTGTAGTAGCAGATGAGGTCATGAGCCCTACCTACTCACATCCTCTGTGCAGAAGCCAAGTGGAGCCAAGCAGGTGGATCTGATCTCAGATCCACTGAAGATGGGATAGTGTCTCTCACTTTGACTGCAAAGGCTTTTGGCTGTATGCAACAAAGCCATGTTCTGGTTTAGTTGCACAAGAGAAAGTTGTTATGGGCAGGGTACTACTACTGTCCCCTTTGACATTTGCCATCTAAAGTAGCTGAATCACTGCCTAATGACAGGGCCAATCTTACAGGCATGCAGTGCAATCCTATGCAAATTTACTCACCAGTTCAACCAAATTCAATACAGCTTACCTTCATATCAGCACAGAAGTGCAGCATTAATAAAAACCAGGAGAAAGTTACTTGTATCTTGTTTGAGAAAAAAGACATCTACGTTTCAGAAAGAGGACACATAACCCTGGCCAATATCTTCTCCCATCACCAAGTATGTTTTTATTTGTTCTTGGGTGGTTTTTCCCCCTTCTTTTTCTAATGCATGTCTCCTTGGGCTTATTATAAAACTGAACAGAGTCTTTTAAGAATGTCTAAAAGCTTCTGTGATATGTTACTGTTCCATATTGACATCACTGCAAAATATCCTGACCAAATGATAATAAATTCCCAGCAGGCGTGGCTGATGCTGCTCAATATAAGCATGGGCCCTAGGTTATTATAGGTCATACTATAAAATATCAGTTCTTTGTTCTTGTAGACTGCATCAGGTTGAAGCTAAAGCAAAGGCTGCTGGCTCCATTTAGCACTAAAGAAAAATGAAGAAAGATGTAAAATCTGTTAATTACTGGTTGAGATCTGACTGCAAGTAAGCAGTTGATAAATGGTGTACTGTGGATGTAATAATAGAACACCTTGACACATTGTAACATTCCCTTTTCTCCTAACAGAAAAGGAATTGCATTATTTCATTCTGAAAGAAATTCGCACTTTAGAGCAAAACTCCCTATAAATACTTCTTGCAGCAGGACAACATCAGCAGAGAGCTATTTGGGTAAATGCTTAATGTAGATGAATGGTTTTCTTAGAATTAGCCAGGTGAGTCTGCATGAAAATAGATGCACATCATTCATACTAATTACTTGCCTAAATCTCTTTCCCTTTGCCTCAGCATTCTCAGTACTACCGAGTGGGATCAGCTAGGCATAAAATAAAACAAGAAGGAACCTTAGTGGGCACTAATTCCAGCTGTCTGGTGGAACTCTGGAAAGAGACAAAGGGCTTATCTCTACAAAAGATGAGCTCAGCAGGAACTAAACAAAAGGCATCACAAGCGTGTATTGGTTTCCTCCACGGGCCCAGCTGCCTGCTTCCTTCATCCCCACCCATGAATGTGTTGTGTCCTGAAATGATCTGCCAGAAACTGTCGTTCTGACAAAGTATACAGACGGAGACATTCCACAAGTGTCCAAAGACACATGACACCTGGCTAAGGGTAGCTGGTCTCTAGTTTTCACAAACTGCAGCTAAAGCCTGGTGTAGTAGTTGCAGTGTTAGACAAGGACAAGGAAGACTTGGGTTCAAATCCACACTCTGCCTTAAAGCTCAAAGGATTATCTCTAGGCAGTCACCGTATTTCAGCTTAACCCAGTCTCATAGGGTTAAGCTGAAAGATGGTGACTGGTTTAAGATCATCCTTTGAGCTTCAAGGCTGAGTGCAGATTTGAACCCAAGTCTTTCTCATCCTAGTCTAACACTGCACCAGCCTTTTTAAGGTTTTTGTGAAGATTAAAATGCGGAAGAGGACAATGTACACCATCTCATGCTTCTTGGAAGAAAGCAAAAGACTGGTGGAGTGAAGTATCTCTTTCTGTAGCTTTGACAACTCTTCCCACCGCTGCTTTCCTGCAGAACAGGAAATATACGAATACACAGCTAGAAGGAAATAGGAGTGAGGTTTGGCAGAAAATTCATAGGCAGAAAGCAGGTTAGAACCATCTTCCTCTGCTAGTCCAGTTTTCTGCTTCAGAGTGCAGCCTCTGCATGTTTATTTTATAAATCAGCCAGGACAAATTAGACATAGTCTGAGTTGCGATAGACAGCCGGGTCCCAGTGCTGTCTTGTAGTGTAAAATTATCAAGTTACATATGGCACAGAGCAAGAGTGTGAAGCACACTACTAGATTGCAGCTCCCATCATCCCTCTGTTGGCTAGGGCTGGTAAGAGCGAAAGTCCAACAATATCCGGACAGCTATAATTTCCCTAGTCCTGGCATAGACAGAAGAGACTAGTTTCTCTGGAGAGCTTTTTGTGCACAAGATGCACCTTGCTCAGATATTGCTGATTGAATGATTGGTCTTATCTACCAGAGCAATTCCTTAACCATTTTCTGTTGTTGTTTTCAAAAAACCAGATTCTCCTTCAGACAATTCAAACATTAAAAAAAAATACAAATCAGTGAAGCAATTCTACTTGTGCATACACACACATACACACAGCATGAAAAAAGCTGTGTCATTTGCTGTTGTCATGGTAACAGAAATGCTAGCCTTGCCTATTTCATTCTATAACCAGTAGTCAGAGCACAAACTATTTCTATCTTTGCACCCAATACTAATTTATTTTACCATTCTAGTATAGAACAAAAAGGCAGTTTATCAGCCTTTCTGTTTTCTGATCAAGGACTCAGTAAGATGAAGACTTGAATGAGATATATACCATTCCACCAGCTATATATGTTGCAGAATTTCTAATTTCTGGTAAAATTCTCTTTTTGCTACACAGTAGAAATACAGAGATACACAGAAGAGAACAGCTACAAGTTCCCCAGAGTCCACCCCTTTCTTGAAAACTGGCACTTAAAGTCTCAATAATTGAAACACATTTGTAAAAGGAGAGAAAAAAACCATTTATTTACTTACAGTTGCTTGAAATTGCAGACTTATAGATACTGCTTTCTTTACTGCACACATACTAGCAATCAACCAAACAGGTCAACAACAACAAAATAACTGCCACCAACTGAGGAAAGTGAGAGACAGAACACTCATCAGAGAGGTGAGGCTCTCTTTTAATTTCAAAAGTGGGAAGGAACAATTGGTTAGTATTGGATAGACAGACAATCACCCCAGCCCAGAAAAGTCCCCTTCCAGTCACTCAAACTACAGACAGCATGAGAAGTTGTAAATAAACCTCCAACAATATAAAGATGCAGAATTCAAATCAGTAGTCCCTGTTTGCTATTCAGGTGGAGATCCAATTGTATCCCTGAAGTGTTTCTCTCAGTAGGAATGGTGTCAAGCATTTACTGCTTTAGAACTATGAGGAGTAGAGAAAATATTCATATTCATCTCCCGGGGAGACGAATACGAATATCACCACCACAGGTGGCCGGGCTGATTGGACCCTCCCCTTCCAGTGCCAGGCCATCCACTTACCCCTTGCGGCACACATGGCCATCATCATTTGTGCTGCACCAATTGTGGAAGTACCCCCAGCCAGAGCTTCCCAGCCTCCCTGCACTTCTGACCAATCTGGCAAAGAGGTGGGATGACAAGTCTCCCCACTCAGCTACTTGAGTGATCAGCAGCACAGAGAGGTGGGGAAGCACCGGCTGGACTACTTCCGTGATTGGTTCAGTGTGAAAAACGGTGGCTATGCGCACCGCAGCAGAAGCAGTAAATGGATGACCTGGTTCTGGGGGGAGGGTCCAATAGGCTAGGCCACTTGTGGTGGCGACATTTGTATTCATCTCCCTCGGGAGACGAATACGAATATCCCGTCTCTAATGAGGAGTACAGAAAATGGAAACCAGATTTATATTTCAGTGGATGTCCCAATGAGATCTCAAATGCATGTATCAAATACAGAATTCTTAAGCTTTTACCCCAAATGTCATCCCTCATCTTTCACATCTCTGTGACTGTCAGAAATGCATTTATCTTCGCAGAAGAGCTAGACCAGGACATTTTGTTGCCTGAGGTGAAGGACAAGATTACTTCCCTTGCCTTTCCTTGCTGGGTCCCTGGATGCTGACTGAAATCCCAAAATACTGTTGTGTATTTCTGGATTTCCAGACAGGGAGACAGATCTCACAACAAGCAGGATGAGGGGGAATGGCATCCTTCAGTCTCGAGAGACTATGGTAACGTGCTCTGTATGGAGGACTTGGAGAGTGTCCTCTCCAGAGCACGAAGCCTGGGTAAAATAATATGGAGGATAGGCTGTTACCCAAGCAGCAAATCCCCCCTCTCAATGTCGCTGAAATAGTCCAATGGAAAGGCAAGAGCCAATACAACTGGTTCCAGCGACGTCGCAGGAGTTGCCAGAACTGCCTCCGGGACTCCGGCTCCGGATTTTGCCTTGAGGTTAACTCCTGAAGCCTTTTCCATCAGTGGATATAGCCACAAGGCAGTGGAGGTTTGAAATTGGAGTTTTCCTTCTCCTAGATGGGCTGCCTTCCAAGGCTGACGAGCCCCACCTACCCGGAGGATGAGGGGGAAGGTTTGGGTTTTTATGTGAGCTAACTGTAAAGGCTAAGCACTTGTCTCCACCCATTCTTCGCTGATGCTGGGGTTTTCAGCATAAACATGTTTTTATGTGGGTTGTGCCTGCATGGCAGGACACCAATAAGCCAGGGGTGAGGGAAAGGACTGAGGAAAGAGTCTTTGGTTGCATGCTGTTGGACCCAACATGCCATTTGGAGGGGGAAAGGGAGTATCATGAGTAGAAATGGGCATTCATGGTGGTTTGTGCCAGTTCGTCCTTCAGGTGAACAGGTGTTTGGCATTTCCAAGCCCCACCTCCTACAGTGGGCACCCACTCAAAGTCAGCACCCCAGCTTTCCTGCCCCACCAGCTCTAGGTGCTGCCTCTGAGGAGGTGGGGCTTGGAAGCACCAAACACCTGTTCATCCAAAGGACAAACCAGTATGAACCACTGAAATGGTGGTCCATGCCCATCTCTACTCATGAACCAAAGCTTAATACAAAAAAATAGAGCTACTTTGAGACATAGTCAAGCTTACGAGTAAGTAATATGGTGTTTTAGCATTGAAAAGGCTGAAATAATAGAATGTTTGTTGTTCAGGATAGAGGCCAGTTTGCTGCTAACTCCTGGAATTCTACATTAGAGAATGTCCTATAAATGATGTACTGTAAGAATGTCCATGTCAAGAACTATGGAGAGGAGGAAGAGACTTTGTTAGTGATTCTGGATATGCATCTCCTAAAAAGGGGGGGAGATGTGTCACCCTCCTCCAGCACCACCATGGCACAGCATTCTTTCTCCTAATACAGTGTAATTGTTACATGGACAGAATATGCATCTCACTACAAAACATGCACCTCCTCTCTTCAGAGGGGGCACCAAGGAGGGACCAAAAGAACTTACATAGCATGTATTTCTTCAAGGGGGCTCCCCTTGATATATAAGGATGAGGCCCTTTACCTGTTTGCATCACAAGCCACCTCTGGTTATTCATGTATTTTTCAAAAATGGAATATCTGAAGCCCCGGGTTACAATACTTTCCTCTTAACATTTTCATTTCATACATCATTAGTCTCCAGTCTTCAAAAACTTATTCCTAAAAAAAAAAAAAAGACTTTGCTTTTTAAATTTTCTTCTTTTTTTTCTCTCTTTGCTGTTTCTCATTGTGTGCATTTTCTCTGCAGCTCTGGTCAGGCTTTTAATCCAGCAAAGACTCACCAGGGTGCAACCTTTTAACCTGATTTCACCACCATGGTCAGCCTCAAGCATGATATCAGAAGCATTTGTAAAGCACTTTTTTCTTCCCTGCTGAAAAGCTACAGCCATTCCCCCACATCTCGGATTAGGTAGTAGTGGTGCAAGATCAAAACAGATAGATTTAGACTAAGCTTCTGGCCCCTCTCTCTGCTTATTAGTTAATGACCACATCTAAGCAGTAAGAGTCCTCTTACTTAAAAGACAATGGGCTGAATCCAAGATGTGGCTCTATTGAGTAAACCAGTTGAACCAATGGTATTTATGTGAGTATTGACTCACCATTCAGCAATTGATATAATGAATCTGTCCTTGTCAGGACTAGCAATTAGGATTTAGGCCAATGGCAGGTGTACCAGCAATAGGAACCAGCTGCTGTGGTTGAGCAGTGGCTGAACAGGAAGGAGCTTATGCCTTTCTTAGGGGAATAGCACACAGTGGATTTAGAGCAAGATTAAGGAACCTATCATCTGCCAGATGTTGTCAGACTACAGCTCCCATCATCCTTCATCATGGGTTATGCTGGCTAGGGGTGATGAGAATTACAACCTGTTGGCATTTGGAGGGCTATGTGTGTCCACTCCTAGTTAGAGAGAGGGCCTGGTGAAGTTCACATCATGCAAGCACACGCCTGCTGACTACCTAGCCCTATAGCATGCCGTTTGCTGGTGTCCTTGGCCCATGCCTGCACAGAATGCTGCTAACCAAGCAGCAGGTGAGTGTTGCTTTCAAAACATTGATCTGAGTGCCCCTACATGACAAAACAGCAGTGTAACAACTGTCACTAAGGGAAAGGGGGGCATTTCCTTGGCCCATTTTGGACACAATAGAACCAAATTATTTCCAGAGATTGTTGGTATCCTGAGCTCATGATTCTTGGTTTGGCTATTGGCTTATTTTCATATGAAATTCATTCCTTGCCGGCCGATGTTCCCTTGACTTTGAAAGTCCATGGAGTATTGAGAAAGACTGTCAGGTCTTGTTTGTTCTGACATCTTTGGCACCCAAGGAGGTGCTGTGTGAGGCTCATTCCTGCAAATGAGCTGCGGTTCTGTTCCATGATGAAATGTATCCATGCAAGCAGGAGCAGAGAAAATCCAAAACCTGGGGCTGACACTTACAAGCACCGGGGCAAGGCCTTTGTAGCCAAAATGCTTTCCCCACCACTAAAAAAAAAGTTATGGAGTCTCTGATCCTAATTCAAATCAAGGTTTGCAAGGTCCATGCAATTTTCTTTAATACCTTTCCACCCAAAGCTCACTTGTAAATAATGCATTGCGAGCAGAGATGCCCTGGAAATTAGCAAATGGAGTGTTGAAGATTTGGAAATGGTGTTCTCTGGCAGGTAATCTGCTAGATGGGATTTACCGAGGACCAGAGGGAAGAGGTTTCTGCCAGGAAAATGACAAATAGTGTGACTTGAATAATTTATTCAGACAGCCCTGCAGAACACGGCTGGTCCCCTTGCTCCCTGCCAGCCAAGGAGTGGCTACCCAGAAATGCTGGTGCTACACTTCCTTTTGATTTCTACTTTGACGTATATTTTTTCCCTCTGTTTCCTTCACCTTTCCTTTGATTTAATGGAAAGGCATCTTATCACAGAGCCCTGAAGGTCAGCAGCACACTCTGCAACATGATTTTGTGCTTTCTGTATTAGTACTCTTGTAGCAACAACTCAAGAGATCAAGAGTCATTAATCACTAGCCAAACCATACTCCATAGGGCTGTATTGTAATTGGAACTGTGTCAGCTTCTAAAGCAACCATGTACCGGCATATGGCCAAACTTCACGGACATCTGTGGTTGTGAAGACTCTTCGGCTGATAGTCAGGGTCAAGCCAACCAGCAGGAACTGGTCTTTGACAACATCTGACCAGTTGCTGTCTTTTTCTACACTTGCATTTCCACACTTGACTCTTAACCTCTACTGCCTTCCATTCCCACTTCATGGTAATAAGATACAGTAAGCAATGAGCAGCTAAAGCAGAGAAGCTATAACTAGCAGAAGGACAGCATCAACACAGCTCTAGGGGTTGAGATTATTGCTAGATTACAGGATTCTGTGCCATCAACTGTGGCAGAAAGCTTTGGGAATATAATTATCATCTCTGGAATGTCCCCAAAAATACATGCATTTATCTTCACTCCAGCCATTGTGATGTTCACCTTAGAAAACATCAGGACATTGGCTTATGATCCAAGCAGGAGGGGTGCTGAGATGAAGCTCCTCTCCTGTGTCACTCAACAGACAGAGCAAGTATAGAGGAAACCACTCGATATTCCTTTAGCACTGAAGAACCCCTAACACTCCTAGCCCAGTATTCTGCAGTGTCCTAACCATACAGAGAACAATTTGTTTCATTCACAGATCCTCTTCTCCTGCCACTAGCCTGCCAGAGGGAAATTCACTAACCCTTTACATAAGTGGTTACAAGCTCCATTGTTTTCAATAGAGTAATCTCCATTTTATATAACTGCAAGCTGGAGGTTGTCAGAGAAAATGAGAAACAATCCCAGTGCAGGGACATTATACCAAGGATTCTACCCTCGTTATCAGTGGTCACAAATGACTGATAGCATCCAAGATGTTGAAGTTTTTACAGCCTTACATGCTGCCTGTGGTCTGAGTGACTGGGAGGGATTTTCTGAGCTGGGATAACTATCAATCTATCTAGCACTAAGCAATTGTTCCTTCCTGCCTCTCTGCTGAGAGCTGTCCTTCCCCTCTTGAAGCAGTCTGTTGAAGCAGTGTTTGCTGTTGATCTGTTCACAACTGTAAGTAAAGAAGCATTTTTATTCTTTCTCTTACAAATGACTCAGAGAGAGTTACTGAGACTTTGAGTGCCAGTTAATACAAAGGGGGTGGGCTATCTGGGGAACTTGAAGCTATTTTCCTCTATGAATCTCTGTACTACTGTGCAGCAACAAGAATTTTACCAGAAATTCAAAAGTCTGCAACACAGGAAACAGAATTTGTTATATACCTCTCTTTTCATTTTACTCCAAGCAATGGACAGTCAGCCACCTCTAGAGGTCAGTGTTTATTTTCAATTAATGTTTATGTTGAACAACAGTGAACTGAAATCTCACAAGCTTTCTGGTTTTAGAAAAGTTACGGAAGCACAGGTAGCAAGTGAAATTCTACAGCTCAGATCAGATTCAACTATTTATATTGAGGTTTTGTGGTTATGAATAGCTAAACTCCAATAGTAAATCACAACTAAAATAGTCACACTGACTCAATGAAACTTACAGAGAAGTTGACTCACCAAATCCTCACTGAATCAATGGGCTTACTCTCGTTGCCATTTATTACTGAACTTCAGCTAATGAAAAGGAACTCCACATAAGTTATTTCTAGGAGCAGGAAGGGAACTAGGTCCACGGGTGTTTAGGTTGTTGTTAGAGCAAGAACTATTAGGAAAGAAGAGTATCTATGATGCAGGAGGACACTTTGGGATGTTGCTGTGAAACTCATTGAGAACCACTCTCATGGCCAACAAACACAGGCAGTTGTAAATTGTTTTGCATATGGATTAATGTGAAGATGAACCGGCAAAAGCAGCTGGACCTAGAAGTGAGCTGTCCCCTCACTCGGAAGGATTCGGCACGGTCTTTACCTTATTGACTTCAATGGTCCAAACTATGACTATGGCAGGAAAAGGTGGGAAATTAGGTAGAGAGAGAAGCAGGAAGCAGGCAACGGCAAAGAGGCAGCCAATAGTAGAGGGCTTTTTGATGACGGAGGAGGGAAAAGATATAGCTTGGGGAGATGGTATAAAGAAGAAAAGTTGGGGATCTGAAGAGTGGGAAGATCCAGAGACAGGAGGCAGGGAGACAGGAAGGCTACCGGCATGAGGTGCTGAAGGGCCTTCAGTATTTTCCTTCCCCCTGAACGTAGAGGTGGAGGGTGAAACGGGAAAGAGAAACCCTAAGGGGAAAGGAAGGACAGGGATAGAGGTACAGTTGGGAGAGATGGAACCTTTGGAATGGTCCATCTACCCAAGAGGGAAGGGTCCTTGGAAGAAGGTGGTACGCCCGGACCCAATCCCTACTGGTTCAACACTTCCCGAGGGCAACTGGGCTCGACACCTCTGTTGAGGGACTATTTGTGCGGTGAGGAGCCAACCACTATCGAAACCTACCAATCATGAGAGATTTGGAATGTCCTCGCGTTAAAGGACTCCATAACAATGGCTGGGTTACAGGAAATGTGGACTGAAATGTCTATGGTTACTGGTCCCGTTGGACTCACAAAAGTTGTTGTTCATGCTACACCATTAAAAGATATTAAACTGTTAACCAATGTTACTCCATCTCCCATTATAGCTTTAGCTAAAGAAAGGGAACTGCCTAATATTAAAAAAGAACCCAATCACAATTGAGCACAATCAGTCTGGTTAAGAAAAGCCACAGTAAATGGAGCAGGGTCCCTTCCAGCTCTGCAGTTCTAAGAGTAAGAGAGAGAGAAACCCCTTCTATCTATGACAAGGACTATCATCTGTTTTGACACAGCTGGTTCTACAAAAAATTTCAGTAATCCACCAGCCCCATGCAAGATGAAGTTGCAAATAAATGAGGGAAGGAAGGGTGACTTCGCTTGTACTTCTTTTTTAAACAGCAGCTGTCTTCAGTGTCACAGTGCTTCAAGCACTTAGGCATGATTGGTGGCGTTTGAGCAAGAGCCAAATTTGTGATAGGCCCTTGGTGACTCTGATGTCCTAGAACACTGCTGATGCAGAATGCCTGCCCTGGAGATTCCATTGCCTGTAGATTCTTGGCTTCTCTGGTGACAGCTTCTGAAAGGAAAATGTCATAAGTAAATGTGGAATGTGGTACGTAATTTTCTCCCAGAATAATGTAAGCAAATCCATAAATATCTTCCACACACCTGCCGAAACCTGGGCATCTAGGCTCAGTGATGAATCCAGGAGCACACCCTACCTGTGCACCTGTGTTTTAAGAGGGAGAATAACCCCATCCAGCATGAGCTGAATCCCTATTCCTTGATCTGCCTTTCAACTGACCAGGAGCACCTCTGTCTTTTCTGGATTAAGTTTCAGTTTATTCACCCTCATCCAGTCCATTACTGATACCAGACACTGATCTAGTGCCAAAACTGCTCCCTCAGATTTAGATGGAAAGGAGTTGGGTATCGTCCACATACTGGTGATACCAAACCCCAAAACACCAGACAATTTCTCCCAGAAGTTTCATGTAAATGTTAAATAACATAAGGGACAAAATAGAACCCTGAGGAACCCTACAGGTCAACAGCCAGGGTGTCAAACAGGAATCTCCCAGCAATGCCTTCTAAGTTCTCCCCTCCAGGAAGAACTAATGATATTTGAATCTGTATTTCTCTTCCCATGGAGCTAGTAGCTCTCTATTCCTCTGCAAGAAAGTCTGGTAGATGTGGCAGGTTTGCATGAACTCCTCTGAATGTTCAGTGAATATCTGCAGCAGAGGTTTATCTTATTTATTTCTTTAATTTTTTATCCCACCCATCTAGTAGCCAGGCCACTACTCTGGGCAGCTTACAATAACATAATATTAATATATGATAAAATTGCAATAATAAACTACTAAAACATCACACAAAACCAAATCTCTAAAAATAAAATAACTAATGCAAAAGTGTGTGTGTGTGTGTGTGTGTGTGTGTGTGTGTGTGTGTGTGTGTGTGTGTGTGTTACAATACAAAGGGTACAGTAAGGTAAAGGTAAAGGTTCCCCTTGACAATTTGTCCAGTCGTGTTCGACTCTAGGGGGTGGTGCTCATCCCCGTTTCCAAGCCATAGAGCCAGCGTTTGTCCAAAGACAATCTTCCGTGGTCACATGGCCAGTGCGACTTAGACACGGAACGCTGTTACCTTCCCACCGAGGTGGTCCCTATTTATCTACTCGCATTTGCATGCTTTCGAACCGCTAGGTTGGCGGGAGCTGGGACAAGCAACGGGCGCTCACTCCGTCACGTGGATTCGATCTTACAGCTGCAGATCTACAGACCTTACAGCACAGAGGCTTCTGCGGTTTAACCCGCAGCGCCACCACGTCCCAAGGGTACAGTAGTTGGCGGCAAAACAGTGACATTTATTCCAAAATTCACAGTGTATAGTGATCAAAAACCAAATTAGTCTGGGCTAAGACTCTGGAAGGCCTGTGTGAACAGCCACATTTTGAGATGTTTTCTAAGCAAAGGAGGGAAGGGGCCAGTCGCACCTGTATCAGGAGAGAGTTCCATAATGTGTTGTTGATTTCCAGGCCTCCATCAGGATGGCCACCTGTAACATCCCAGTATATGAGATATGTGTGGGATGTGTGGTCATTCTGAGAGAGAGGCACACAGACAAGCAGCTGCACAACTACCAGTAGAACTACACACAGCCCTGTATAGGAGCTCACTGTATGTACATATGCACAGATAGAGAACTCTTCTTCATGAATATCCACCAGACCTTAAGCATGAGAAGGGCAAGACAGCATGCTGTCCAGCCACTTGGCAGGTCTAGGTTGCACAACTCTTGATCTGTGTTCTTTCAGCATAGGGATGGGATCATGTGTAACCTCTATAGGCAGCTGAATCATCAGCATTGTCCAATATACAATCCAGGGGTGACTGAGTTGATGCAGGTAAAAAGAGTACTTCCTTTTCCCTCATCTCTCTGGATTGTTGGGGGAGGGCAGAGAAGCCAGTTGCGAGCACAGGCCAAGGAAAGAACAAGAGTATAATTTGTAATATTGTCCCTTTTGCAAGACCCCAACTATTGGAAGTTGGGGGGGAATATTTTCTTCAGCCACACAGTTTACAAAAGTTGTATCCACCTTTGTCCAAAACCAAGAACACCCTTGTGAACCATCTCTTCATACCTATGAGATGTGAGCCATCTTACACCCTCCTCTGTGAACCTCCAGATGTTTCTCCTCCATCCTTTGCAGCTTGTTCCATACACACCAATGCACATAGAATACAAAAGAAGTATCCAAATGTCAATAAGCATACAGGACCACAGCCAGAAGAACCGTCCTCTTGGGAGGTTATTTTCATACACAGCGGCTGGATAGCTGGATTGATGCAAAAGTGTTTATTGGAAGCTAGCAATGCATGGAATATTTTTCTCTATTATCATTTAAATGGTCAAAGTTGCCATTCCTATATAAACAAATACTTAAAAGTAAGTTCTCAAGGCTGACAAAGTACATAGTGTGCATATCCTTGATAAAAGAAAACAGCTTTTTCTGAGATGAAAGCTATAGCCATGTTAATGCATTGCTCTATTTATCCAGCAAACAACAGTGGCAGTCTAGAACAAAAATTCATTATGATCCTATGCATATATGTATAAAGTATCCAGTTACCTAAGAGACAATTTCTTCCCCGTTTTCACTATATTTTCTAATGTGTTCTCTGGAGGCTGCAAAGCAAGGCTGTACGTCGGTCCCCTCATTTGGTTTGGAAGCCAGTTTTATGAATCAAATGTCCATACGGTCTGAACTAAACTGGCTCCCATCCTATTTTGTCCAAGCCCCTAATCCAGACTGAGGGTGTGATCACACCAGGAAATTGATCACAATTTGGATGACTTGTGGAGGGATCTAGTACAATCTATTTCCTGGCAATTATGCAATGCACAGGGAAATGCAGTCCAGCCCAACCCTGAACCATGCCCAGTTTGGGAGCCAGGCTGGAGCAATTCCCCAGCAGGTGGAAGGGTCACTTTAAGGGAGATCACTCCTGTTAAAGCAATCCTTTATGGCACAATCAAGTGCACACCTTGGCAGCTGTCTGATCACATCCTAATTAAAAAAATATTAACCATGTAGATTTTCATACTAATTGGTCCAGATCAGGCTGATTCCATTCAGGATTTGGACGAAGCCAATGCAAAGCCCTGGGATTCCCCAGTGTGATGTAGCTAATAAAGTGATGGACTAGGACTGTGGAGACCATGATTCAAATCCCCCTCAGCCATGGAAATTCACTGGGGGAGTAGAACTGGTAAAGCCACTCTTTAAATATCTCACTTACCTTGAAAGCCCTATTTGGGTTGCTATAAATCGGTTCCAACTTGATGGCACACACCAACCAATGCAGAGCCCTACTGCTTACTTCTACGAACTTACCTTGGAGTCATTCACACTGAGCTCAGAGGGTCGTACTTATAATTAGGTATGCATAGGATTGCAGAGTTACTCAATTATTAGAAAATATTGGTGGCTGTTTTTTTTTTTCCTCATGTAATGCCAGCAGTAATTCACCACAAACCACAATGACTGAGGAAATCCAATGAACCAACTATTTGTGTTATATTTGCCAGTGCAAAAGGGGGAAAAAAGATCATCTCCAGGTGCTGCAATAAAAATTCAAGTATCTGGCCTGATTAGCTGCCTCTTCTCTACACACCCTACACTCTGTACAACACACCTCTGCCCTCTTTTGGTCAAACTTTTTTAGCATTCAAATTCACAGAGTATATTCTTGTAGTTGATGTTTCCCTGACATCAGAATCTGAGCTATTAGCCACAAGGCTGTGCTCACTAAGCTTTTCAAGTCCTTTGATTTCTAAACATCCCTTTTCTCTTACAAATGCAGTTACAGTTGTGGTACTCATCCCATTTTCTCACAGTTCTGAAAAAAAAACTAGAAATGGAAGTGAAAAGAATGTCGCTCTTGTGTAGTACTTTACTGTGAAAAGTAAGCATACAAAGATAGGAAATGTGCTAGGCCCTCCTCACTCATTTCTACCAATCTCTAATCAAGAGGTAGAACTTTATAAATGGGATAATGTCTACTATCCAGGGACCATGCTACCCCCACCCCTCTCCACACAGATTTGGAAGACCTGAAGCAGCTCCACTGGCTGCCGATCCATTGCCAGGCATAATTCAAAGTACTGATTTTAACCTATAAAGCCCTAAACGGCTTGGCTCCAAGCTATCTAAAACAGTGGTCCCCAACCTTTTTCGATCCGCAAACCGGTTCAGTGGGCGGGGTGTGTCTGCGTCCGTGCGTGCAGAGGTGGGGTGTCCGTGCATCCGTGCGTGCATGGGCGGGGCGTCCGCGGGTGGGTTGGTGGGGCGTGTGTGCATCTGTGCATCTGTGGACTGTGCATGCGTGCATATGGGGGGGGCATACGTGCGTACATGCATGTGGGGAGGCAGGAGATCTGTCTCCGCGGTCCAGGCCTGCCACGGCCCAGTATTGGACCGCGGACAGGGGGTTGGGGACCCCTGATCTAAAAAACCACGTCTCTCCTTATGAGCCTGCTTGAGTATTAAGATCATCAGGAGAGTCCTTTCTCTCAGTCCCGCTACCCTCACAGGTGCACTTGGTGGGGACACAGGAGAGGGCCTTTCCTGTCGTTGCTCCTAGAGCCTGGAACTCTCTCCCATGGGAAGCCAGGCTGGCCCCATCTTTGTTGGCAAAGGCCTTTCTCTTCAGGCAGGCTTTTCCTTAATGGCTGGTGGTGTGAGAGAGTTTTTTAAATGGGACTATTGTGCTCTGTTGTTTTAAATGTGTTTTGGTATTGATTTTATTTACCATTTTAATATAATACTTGTTTACTTATTTTTTACTATTTGTATGCTTATTGTTTTAGCTTTTAAATATTGTCTTTTTAATTATGTAAGCCGCTTTGGGTCCTTTTTAAGGAGAAAGGAAGTATAAAAATATTTCGAATAAATAAATAAGAAGGCACCTGTATGTTCACAGTTCTTGTAAGAGCAAAGTGGGTACCTCCATCCCAGTTAGTTTGGAAGCAAAACAAAGGCACCCACAAGCAAAACAGAGATTTCCTGCATTTCCAGGATATGCAGGTTCCAGGTTATGCAGAAGTATGTGTATCATATGAATTGCATCCCAAAGAGGGCAAAGAATAACAAAGGGAAACTTTTATCTGTGGGCAGGCTGGGAAGGATTTGGGCAAATCTTCAGGTCCAGAGTACTGTAGATGATACAGTTAATTCATCATTAAAAGCAGGTCTCCCTTTAAAGGCAGAGGACTCTATGGTTTTATTCTAACATAAGTTTGGCATTTACATGCCTGCTTTCTCAGCCACGTAGTTTTGAAGGAATTGTGTGCCTGGAAAGAAACCACTGTAAGTGCAGGAAACATGCATTGCTCTTAACATTTGATCTGACCCTCAGAAAGTAAGAAATGTGACTATCACACAGGATCCAGCACTCAATGGCATGTTCCTGTTCTTTCACCTCACCAGCTACGTTCTATACACAAATCATCATACCTTCTCCTCAACCACCAGTGACTGCAGTGCAGACGCAGGTGAAACAGACTGGGAAAGGTGAAGCATGTTCCCCTCTGAATCCCATTTGCCCTTCCTTGCTATATTTCCCTTCCAACATTTCTTTCATTCTCATCCAGTTGTAAATGGGGATCCTCTCCTTTTTATTTATTTATTTTTTTTGTAGCTCAGATCAATCAGCCAGCCAGTCCTTTACCACGCCTCCCTATCTCTTTCAGAAAAACAAACACAAAACAAGCACACTGTCACGGGGAAGGAGATTAACACACATTCCTTTCCCTCCCTCCCACACCCTTCATCCTATTAAGGAACTCAAGGGTAAAGAGAGGTAAGTCAAGGAGTGAATCAGATTTGTGGTGTTTTTAAAGCCATCCTTACCAGCAGGGCAGCAACAGTCACCACAACGTTTCTGTTCTTACCATCCTCTCTTCCTCTTTTAAAGCACCCACTACCACATGAACATGAAGTCTCAGTCCCAGCCCTGAAGATGATCACCTCATGACTGGTCCAGAAGCTACCATAGTGGTGATGGTGGAGTGGGGGGGGGGGGGAGAGACTGATGTGGTCAAAGAGCGCTCTTTTCTTCCCCAAGCAACCCCTGGGGAAATTATTGGGGGAGGGTGTGCTGTGCAGTGCTGTAATGTTATGGTGCAGGCCCTGATTTCTTTATGGTGCATTCTATAGAACATATAGCCTACATCAGCAGTTCTTAACCTTTTCTTTAACATGGACCCCCTTTAAGTATATTTTGTTGCCATAGACCACCAAGATTTAAAACCCTAAAGTGCATCAAATACTTATTTAAAGTTTCTCATGAAGGGTCTCATCGACAGATATTCCTTGCTATAACGGTGACACTTTTTAAGATGACTAGAAGAAGCTTCATTTTGCTTTGAACAAGATGCACCCTCATTAACATCATCAGTTCTTTTACGTTTAAAATTCAGCCAGCGATCCATTCTGAGGCTCAGCCAGAATGTATTGTTATGAAATTTACTGTGATAATATCAAAAAAAGTTACTTTACCCAACAACAACCAAAGGTTTCATTAGGAGAAATTGAAGAAGAAACACAATCACAAAGTCTGTCCAAATACTCACTCACGTTGACACTGACTGGTTCTGACTCTCTGTTCTCATGGCTTCTGACAGTCTGAGCAGTAGTGAGAAGGTTCCAGCCGCAGGACGGATGTTTTAACGTCCTGGAACTGTGTGGCTGGCTTTTGTCTACCTGTTCCGGAGGACACGAGATCACCCTGGGTCACGTGGTGTTGGAAGGGAGGGCGAGCGTCTATTTAAAGGAACGTTTGCCCCCATTTCGCCCTCTTTCTCTTTCGGGCACCCGCCCGCCCGCCCTATTTCTAGTGTGATTTTTGGTCGCCTTTCCGGGGCCGGATAGGAATTTTTTACCTTCATCCTGATTGGCTATTGGATAGGGGAGTTTTTCACCTATCCCACACTGGAGAAGGGTTTGTTGGCAACTGATTGGTAGTTACTTTTGGTCACACTGGCGGGTAGTGCGGAAAAACAGGTCGTCTCGGTGTGTCCCATTGGTAATTCAGGTAAGCCAACAGCGCATCCGACCTCCCGGCTCTGCGGATCGTGCGATTACAGGGCCGGTGGTGGGAAGATGCGCTGGGCCACTTCCGGACCAACAGTCATCAAGTAAAGATGTCTGGAGGTCTGGGGTGTTTATTAGAGGCTGGCCGGGTTCCTGCTGTCCTCAAGACCACTGGAACCTGGGGCCTGGGACTCGCCCATTGACTGATCTAGGAGTATTTTGGATACCCTGCCTTTACCTGTTGCCGCACTAACGCAGGCCCCTCATTTTGATGAGATCAACGATATACAATTTGGATTTGATTTAATAAAGTGTGGCCCATATTTAATCCATGTCACTGTCTCGTGTCTTTATTCCGGGATTGGGTGGGCAAATGTCACGTGCTGTCTCTCAGCCACTCAGTGTCATTCACTTGCATGTTCGCACCATGTGCAGAAATATCAAACAGTTATTTGCTATTGAACAGTAATGTTCATAACCAATTTGGAGGCAGCAGGTTAGAAAAACCAAGTTTTACACAAACAAGCAAGGCAAATTAAAATTTTATTCTATGTTTCCTTCTTGTTTTCATTCATTCTCTCTTTCTTCCTATTTTAACTGCAAAATATCATAACATTTCTTCAAGCCTTCTTGGACCCTCTTTGAGGACATTGCTGCCCCCAGAGTTCTGCAGACCACAGATTAAGGACCTACATCTTACATGATAATCTGTGCCTTGCGATACTCTGCTGCCACTCCTAAATGGTTGACGAAGACTGGGAAAGTCTGTTCATGTATTTGACATCACTTTAAGGTGTACATTGACATATACCAACAACACTGTCAGCCTGAGGAAGCCATTTGAGACCTCATGTGACTAAGGCACCAACTTATCCATCTATATTTCCATCTTGCTCGATACATGGCACTAGTTGCTGTGATGTCTATGGGCCTATCATTTTCCTTAGCCACTGCCTAGCAGTGGCAATGATTTTCCCAGCACTAGCTGACACATGGGCTGCTATTAGATTATAGATTGGTTAAAAAACAGGCCATAAAACCTTAACTTCCTGGAATGCTGTTACATGGATTCCCATAATATATCAGAAAAATCACAGTAACGTCCGCCACATATGCTCCAGAATTGTTTATGAAGATTAAAACTACAGTAGATATTTTTGTACTGGATAGCTTTTAAAGGTCAGGTAACAAGGACATGCTTTATATTTATCTGTTGCCCAGTCTGTCGTTAAGGCTCCCAACAAAGGGAGATGCTATGTTGTCAAATTCTGAGAAGCAGAAGGCTTGTCACGCTTAGGTGATGGAATTTTTTAAATGGGAGAGACTTGCCTCAGGCATATTAATTTTTGTAGATTATCTGACTGCAGGTAACATGAGAAAGAAAGTAGAAATTATGTTCCTTTTTGTATTGTTGACATAACATGTGGGGGAAGAATTACACAGGAGATATGTGGCCTCTTGTTCAGGAAATGGCTTGACCCGTCTCCCCATGCAAATCCCATTTTCTATTTTTATACTGGCTGTGTATAACTCCATCACTGCAGCCACACAATGACCAAAATCCTATTGCTTAGTGTAGTAAATTACACTAGAACAGGAGAACAGGCCCATTGATTCAACAGGGTTTTATAAACAAGATTTTGGCTATTGTGTGGTTATAGTTACTGAATTACACAGCCAGTATGCTAAAGTAAGTCACAGTTAGAGTAGATCCATTTGAACCAATGGAATTTGTAGAACAATTGATTCACTAATCCCCATTAATCCAATGGGCCTATTCTAGTGTGATTTACTATGCTAAGCAACAGGACTTTGGACATTAGCTGAAATCCTGTCACACATTTGTGCAAATGGCGTAACTTTCAGATGTGAGTTGCCATGTGTTGAAAAATCTCTATAGGCACTATCTATTGCACACCAAGTTGTGCAACTCAGCAGGCAACAGATAACATATATGGAGATTTATTGACTTAAAGTAGTTTGCTTCCAAAGATTACGCCATTTGTGTGACAACAGAATTTCAAAAAGTATAGAAAGGTACCTATACAGAATGGCTGAGAGATAGGATGCTTCCAGAAAGAGGACTGCTACTCAAAAAGATACTGTGCAATGATTCTATCACTTACTCCTTTGATAAATATTTTTAAAGGCAGTTTAGTGAAAAGGGTTTAGTGGAATAAATGGAGAGACAGAAGTACAGATACTTCAGTGCTTGAAAAGTATTCTTATGACAAATGCCATGATGATGGATCTTTTTTTTTTTTTTGAAATGTTAAGTACTTATTATTGTGTTGCCAGCATAATAAAGACTTAAATATTTATAGATCGCCAGCATGCCTATAATATTCTTATAGTGTAGATAAACATTTCAGTTCAGGATAATTTTATAGGCTAACCTGTAATAGTTTGCTCATTAATTCCAGTGGAGGTAGAAGACCTAGAAGCACCTGTCTTTGCACATTCAAATCTGGTGCCTCCTTCAAAGTAATGGGATGTCCTCTACATGGAAAAATTCTAGAGGTGTGTTAAAGCATATAGGGACCTTTGTATTAAAACAAAGTTCTTCCATCTGGTTATCTCTGGTGGAACCTTTCCCTTTTACAACAGTTAAGATTATGTGGGATATCAGTTACAGTTCAGCATCACAGATTCAATTACACAAATATTTGTATTGTGTACATGATTCTGCCGTTGGTCCTCTGCAATAAAAGTGATCATCTGAGTTATAATTTTGTGAGGACTTCAGCCCCATTCTTACTCTATTAGTCCCTGCAAAGGCAAACAGGGACGATGTCACTCTTTCCTGTTCCAGCTTGCTAACTGAAACTGCTTCCTCCCTTCCCCAGTCCATCAGCTGATTCTCCAGGCAGCCTTGAGAACCAGCAGCAGAGTCCACTATCATAGTCACCCTGAAGAAATTAGGAGCTGGCTCAGGGTCTCCTGAATGTTTGTTTCCTCCCGGCCTGCCAGCTTGCGTGAACAGGATTTTGGTTGCTCACCTGGTAGTCAGACACCCTCAGCTCTCTTAAGGTGTTTTACTGACTGTAGCAAAGGGGGAAAAATGGGTCCAGCTAGACCTCACACTTCATGTACAGAAGTGAGCCAGAGTGGCACTTGAATTTTACTTCAACATAAGCAGTGACCGTGTTTTTTACAGCAGCAAAAGGCATCAAAATAGCTTAGAGAAGAACAGCCAGCGCTCAGGAGGAACAGCTGGGGGATGAAGGTGGTCTCAAAGCATTTGTCTCATTCTGCCTAATATTAGGACCAGCCCTGAAAAAACCCTCACTTTCCGTTCTCAGACCTCGATGCTTTACTGCTAATGACTGAGTATAATGCCAGTGTTTTATTGCTTATGACCATAAGCCAAAGGAGGTACTAATGAGTGTAATCCAGATCTATAGTGTAGCCACAGAAGGGCCTTGGCGTGTATTAAATAGGCTTTTTGCCTGAACACTTTATTAAATACAAGCCTGACCAGGAGAGTTCTCTGTGGCTGCTTTCCATCTCATGTGAATAGTGATGCCCTTGTTCTTGAGGCGTATGCAATCTGGTGGTTTCAGGCAAGCAGCATGAGCTTAATATTTCAGATGGTCTGGGAGGTGTGAAAGGGTGCTGATTCCAAGCAGTGAAAGGCCTTAATTTGACTGGCATAAATGTTCCTTTTTATCTACGCACCTGGAAGCAGAAGTCTGCCTACTAGCCAAAAGCACTGATGTGAACACTGATGAGAAATGAGAAGGGGAAAGCACTCTGTCAGTCTCCTGAAGCCCTCACAGCTACATAAGCTTCCCTCAGGGTCATCTTACTGAAAACCATGTGCACGAGGGGAGGAAGGATGCTGAAGGTGATCCTGTTGGTAGAGTTGAGTGTAATTCAATATGCTAAATATCTTGCATTTGGTAGTAGTAAAAGTTGCACCCTTTTTAAAAAGGAAATCAGGCAAGGAGGAAGAAATATAACTTCAGATACTTGTTTAGAAGTGTAAATCCCTAGCTTCCATAATCCAGGATTAAGCATATAAAGAAGAGCCAACAAAGAGATTGGGCCAAAAATCCATCTTTCCCAGCACAGTTTCCTCTAGGGAGTGCTTCGAACATATCAGGAAGTGTACTTTGAACATATCAGGAGAAGAAGAAAAATTGTTCAAAATACAATAATGCTAACAAAAGTTGAAGAGGAGATATGAGATGGACTGAGTCAATAAAGGAAGCCACAGCCTTTAGTTTGCAAGCCCTCAGCAGGGCTACTAATCATAATACCTTTTTGAGGTCATTAATTCATAGGGCTGCCATAAATTGGAAGTAACCTGATGGCACATAACAACAGCAGCAAAATACAAAGAGTTTTGTGAATTGCTTCAGAAAAGTTAGAACATATATCAAGTGAACATCTCTAAATGTATTCCATCAATGAAGCATCAGAGCCTTCTGCCTGACAGCTACCCATGTGACTTTAAATGAGCAAAGAACTTAGAGGAAAGCCTTTCTTGTGTGCATGAGAACGAACTGAGCAAACAGTTCCTCAGGCATCCAGGAGGGCTCCCTTCTTCCACAGACAGTAGTTCTGATGTACTCTGATATAGCACGTATGATTAAACTAGATTAGGTGCAATATGACAATCGTGCAATATGTTTAATTGTGGGCCAAGGGCTGAGTGTGCCTGGACTGCCAGACCTGAGAATAGTAACACACTGACACGCCTCTGGAAAGAAAGGACACAACTTTATTGGTTACAGCAGCAGCTTTTCTGGCCCAGCATTAGGAGTGGATTCAGAGCATTGAGAGACCCGACTGCCTCTAGATGCTGTCACCACCCATCAGTGGTTCACTGAAGATTCACACGAGAGATGACATACCACAGAGACCACACGGGTGTATGCCACTTCATGGCTCCTGCCACCTGGTAACAGAGGTGGGCCCCTGGCCCCTGAGCTAGGCCAGTCCACGCCTTGTCCCCAAGCTCCTCTTGGGGGGGGGGAACCCTTAATATCCAGAAGTGACATGTCCTGCCTGCCATCCCTAACACTGCCTGGATCCACCCCAATGCCCCAAACAGCCAAAGAAAAAGTTGTGCCAAAATGAATTTGCATAAAACAGTGCCCCATTACAAGCTGTCTGTATCCTATTCCCAACAAAAACAATACTTCAACAATAAGAAACTTTAGTCCATAAAAAAGGGAGGGGGAGAAGGCCAGCGAGCTGCAGCTGGCTGGAGAAGCTGGAGCACTCAAGCTTTATGCTGGAGAGGCAGCCCAGAGCGAAAACTTCTTCACTCTTGTCCACCTGCCAGGGCAGCCATTAAAAACATGTGTGACTGGCTGCCACGCCTGCCAGGGCTCTCCCAACAGCCCCCACGCCAGCAAGCGGCATGGCCGGCACCATTTTTTGCCATCATCTTCACTGGGCAGCCTCACTGGCCACAACTTGGTGTGCCGGTAATTTGTGGCCCCTAATCTTAAATCTATAAGATAGCATCAGTACTGGTTTGTCTTGCAAATACCCCGTGTAGATAATTGCAAATATCCCCTGTAGATAAAGGGGAGGATAATTTGTATGTAGGACAGATTTCCTGATGTTTAGGATGCCTTGTTTTTAATAATTTGCTGTATTTATGCAGCGGGGAGGGCTGCAATAGCCCATCCTCCTTCATGTTAACTATTTCAAACACAGAAACAAGGAATACCCTGGAATGCCACAGAATACATCTGCAGTGCAGTGGTTTACAAACACCTGCAGTACAGCGGTTTACAAACACTGAAATGCTTTCAACAGGAAACACAGCCATATACAAATATGATTTTAGAATGGTAGCAATTGTGCTCAAAATATTAAAAGGCAGGGTTTCCTCAGTCATGTTCTGTCAGCCTTCAGTGCTGTAGCTGGTTGTTCTCCTAGAGCTAAATCAAAATAACCCTTAGTTTGACAGTGCTATTTACAGCCTGCAAAAAAAATCCCGCCTGCCCTGTATATTAGGTATTTTGTTCTGTTTTGCATTCAGACGCGAGACTGTAGCATTGTTGATGCACTTTAGAAAGTGTCTTTGTGGGCTTACATGGCGGTTCCAGGTGGGAACTGAGGCTGTTCCAGTCCCAGTGATATTACTGAAGGCACAAGCTGTCATGTTCTGTCTGTCTGTGTGTCTGTGAGTCTTCACATCCAAAGCTAGAGAGGATATGCTGACTTTTAGTGTGCAATGGAAAGATGCTGTACTGTGAGAAATGGGCAAAGAAGTGTCCCGAAGTCTATGGGCAGAAAACAAGATTCTGATGGGCCTTTGGCAAGTCTTGGAAAAATCTGTAAGTTTTTCAAATGCAGAAAATCCCTGCTAGATCACAATCTGTTTACCCCTCACTTCCACTGTTCCTAAGGCTTCTCCTGACACGTGCTCTATCTCTGTCATACAACAAAGCCTGTAAAGTTATGTATTTAGAAACAAAGACTGGGGAGTCATTATTAACACTAAGTCGCAGGGTATGTTTTATGGTTATTTCCTTATTTGAATTTATGGAGACATAGCCCGAGAGCCGTTTTTCCTCAGCATCAATTTCCTTCCCTCAGTGTGAATGATTATTTGTCTGCTGACAACTGGCAGTGTGATCAGCACGCAAACTGTTCATAAATGTAAGTGCTTTCAGGAGAGCTATTTGTAAAGGCTGGGCAATGCAGTGTCTAATAGAGGAAACTAGTAAGCAGGGTATTTAGACTGTAAAATAAATTCATAGCTGCTTAAAGATGGATTGTAGTATCTTAGAACAGCTTACTCTCTTATCAGAAGCAGGAACTGTGTGTGTTTTGGGTTTGGTTTGTGAGGGGAAACTTCTTCCTGGATGCTTCAGCAATGCACATCCCATATCTCTGTGTTTTACCAGCAAACTGCTAATTATTCACTAACCCTGATCATCAGGTTTGCTTGGAGAAGGGGGGGGGGGGGGACAGATTCTAAGGCTTGTCCTGACATGTGCTCTATCTCTGTCATCAAATAAAGCCAAGGAAATTTTGGTACCAAGAAAAGCAGAGTTCTGTGGTTTGCATAAATTATGCAAATTGAGTACATTTGATCATTTCACTTCATTTGCTAACTTAGATTTGATTTTGCTAGTAATAAAAGGGAGTTATATGGAGTACTGAAGTCTTGGATTGCCTTGGGTGTCAGTAATCAAACTATAGATCTCAACAAGTGTTTGCAAAGACTTTTGCACATTAAGAACTAACGGGATAAAATAAAAATAGATTACTTAATAAGTGGCCAGAATGATCCTGAGTCAAGTGCAGTATATGGGGGCAAGCTTTAATTAAAAATCAGTCATGTGACTACAAGATGCAGCAACAGTCACAAATGAATAACAAAAACACAAGTTTGATTCTGCTGTTAAAAGCAGAACAGCCAACCTTTTGGTACTCTGCATTTGAACATCATGTATTATATATTCCTTGAATATCACTGTGAGGAGGAAGGCCCTAGCACCAAGTCCCCAGTGGGCAGGCCATCTCCCTTTTTCTCGGAGCCTGGAAAAATTTTCTACCCGTTCCCTGGGAGACCAGGGCAATGCTCTCTGGGTACCTGAGAAACCCAGGGACAGAGAACCCAAAGCTCAAAACCCATACTGTGGTCCCTGGGGAGGGCATGCCAGAGGAGATTCCAGGTGAAGGGGAGCACCTCCTAGCAGCGGGGGGGGGGGACGGGCGATGACTGGCCCCTGGTAGTCAAGGGATATAAAGAAGGCTTTGGAGGTGGGAAAGGAGAGCCCTGGAAGAAAGGAGGAGAGAAGGAGAGATCAAGCAGAGCAGACAAGACACCTCCCCACGGACATGATGGTGGAGGAGGTTAAAGAGGGGAACTGGAGAGATGGCTTAGAGGACAAGGTAAAGGTAGATCCCCCTCAAAAGGGCCAGAACCCCCAGGTAACTAGGAATATGTGTATAAGGTAGACCCCCGAACCAGGGTCATTGTGCCGTTAAAGGTGCCCTGGGAAGAGGCCAAGAAACACCTGAACCCCAAGCCTCTTCTGAAGCTGAGTTACTTGGGGGGCAGGGAGGGAACACCGGGAGCAGAGATATCCGCAGAGCAAAACACAGCCCAGTGAATCAACTGCAACCCAGTCATGGCTCTGGAGGAAGCTGAAGAAGCAGGAATGCCAATGCCTGGTCGAGGGACAACACTCCACTAGTAGGAACTGGGACTACCATTGTGGCCATCAGTGTAGGCATACAAACCCTCCTTGTAGATGGCAAGGGGCTGGGCACCACAACCCAACCTCTTGAAGAGAGTCTTAATAGAATCTGAACTGGTGACAGTAACCAGAGGACTCTTGGATTCTAGAAAGTACCTGCAGGAAGTTAAGGGAACTATCCCAAATGAAACTCCTTGTTCTCTCTTTGTTTCCCCTGTGCCCTTTACAACAAATCCCATTGTTGATGAATGAGTGGATCTCAAGTGAGAAGGGTGGGACAGATGTAATTCTTACCAAAGTTCACCTCAGTGCAGCACATATCTATCTGTTCAGTAATGACCTCCAGTGCAACAGCTTCCTGGACTTCAGAAGAGAGCTCAGTTGCATTTTATACCTGCCTTGGCTATAAATAGCCTCTTATCTCTTACCGTACCTATGATAGCTGATCAAAGGTAACAGTAGGAGAAGCATTCTGGCTGGAGAGGTATCCTTGCCAGCCAAACCTGGCTCAGGGGCCACAGAATCTTTATCCTAGCTGAACAGGGAGGAGTTCTAATGTGTGGAGTGATTCTAGCAGCGTCCAAGGTTGCTATTTTTGTCAAAGATCATCAACATCTTTGTTCATCAACATCTTTGCAGATCTCTGTGTATGATGCTATTTCAGATACAATAAAGAGCAGGAATGTGTGCTGTATTGGGCCAAATGCTGAAACACTGGCTGATTCTATTCTTTAAAAAAAACCTCCAGTTTATGAATGTGGGATATTGTGCTTCCTGTATCTGTGATTCAAATCACCAGGAAGTGGCCCAATATTACTGCACTTTATCATGCTCGCATTGCCAGTAGGAAACATGATGCCAAGCTTTACATAGCAAAGGGCAACCTGAATGTTAACAACACCAATGGCAACAGTCAAGATAGTCTACAGGATACCCTCTTCTGCTCACTAACATTCACAAAGTGACACTAAGCAAGGGATAATGCCAGAAGCTGACTCCTTTCCTCACCCAAACACAAAGCAATTGTCAGGGCTGTTTTTCAACAAATGTGAATGATCACATTAATTAAGTCAGCTAATTGGGTCCTGACTGAAAGAGTTAAAAGTTCAGGTTGCCCCAGACCTGGAGCTGATTTCCCCTTAGAAGACTTGTGTTAGGAGCCTGGTTTCAGAAATCCTGTGATAACATTTACTAAAAGCATTCAGGGCTGAACAAACAACTATTCTGTGGTTTTGTAATACTGTACAGAAATACTTTGTATATGCTTTACAAAATTGTATGCTGATTCTAAGATACATGGCAAGATGTCTCTTTCTGGAAGGAGCACTGTCACTCTACTAAAGCAAGCCTGATTTTATTTTATTTTTTTATTTTTTTTACTCTTCAATGAAAACCTGTTTTCTGACTATTTCCGTGACCTTCCAAACATCTCCCTTCCCAGCCAAGAAACTGCAACAATATATTTACTTTAGAACACTCTTGCTGCTAAGCCTGTTTCATGCATGCTCAGTGGAACAGGCTGTTGTACCATTTTGAAAAGCCTTTTTTGAGGATCAACATATCAGCCCCTGCAGTCTGCATTCCTTCCAAATAAAAAAAGCAGGTGGGGTCAACCATTCTTCTTCAAGATAAGCAAGACTGGTCTTTTCAATTTATTTGATGCCTTTTAAATCTGGAGATGTTTAAGGTCCCTTGTTTCTGCATGGGGGGAGGGAAACAGTTTTACATTTTTTAAAAAAACAGAATTCAAAAACCTTTTGCCTGAACCTCTCCAAATTTGGCACAGAGCAAGAGCAGACTGTCTGCTACATCTGTGCCAAAGTTGATGCTGATCCTAAGTCAAGTTTCACGGTTACAAATTTTTGTTTGGGCGATCACCATTTTTAGAATTGCCTTGTAGAATGTTGATTTGCTCTGCTGCACAATAGCATCACTGCACTCTTGGGCAGTGATGATTTCTGAGGTAGTCACAGGCAGCAGCAAAGAGCCCAGAGATACACATGGGATAGAGCAGCACCCCTCACAGATCCTTCATGTTAAGCCTGGCATTTGTGGAGTTTAAAATGTTAAAATTACAAAAGCTGTGACACAATTACAAGTAGGGGAAAGGGCATCAAAACTATAATTGCTTCATAAGAAGAGTGCTAAACCACTGCCAAAGGAGAAAAAGACTGACACAATCCTTGAAGCCAAAGATCTTTCCTGTGGAGTCCAACTGGTGAGGTGGGTTTCCAAGCAAGGTCCTCACTCTGTGGCAGCTGCTCTCCACTGTGTCAACTTCACCTCTTTTTTCCTTCTTTTTCACTAGGACTGAGTGCGGGACAGGTATGTGTACATGGATAAAGGCTTGCATTTTTGCGTATAGATCAGATGCTAGTTTTAGGACAGTGGTTCCCAACCTTGGGTAACCCAAGTGTTCTTGGACTGCAACTCCCAGAAACTCCAGCCACCACAGCTGGTGGTGAAGGCTTCTGGGAATTGCAGTCCAAGAATACCTGGGTTACCCAAAGTTGGGAACCACTGCTTTAGGAGATCAGGTCTGCCTCCCTGTCCCCTTTAGTTTCTTTTTTCTTGTTTCTACAGAGGAGTCACTGCCAAAGTTCATAGAAGCAGTCACCTGCTTCCCATTTTCCTATGTTCCCTGGATTGGAGATGGGAAAATTAATCCTTGTGGCACTGTTACATGTATACACTCACATTATAGGTGCTGGCATTTCTCCATTTGGGAAATGGAGTTTTTCACAGGGATTGGAAACACAGATTTCTTTTGGCACAAAGAAGAGAAGTGTCACCCAAAGGGCACAGACAGAGTTGTTTGGACACCAATCTTTATGTCCTTGTTAAAACACGGACCAAATCAGAGGGCCAGTGGCTATCCCTAGTATGCAGCAACAACAAGAACTGGGAACAGCTAGTGTCTACTCCATTGGGACCTCTACCCATTTCTCCAATTCATCCCCATTGTTTATATCCCACATCACTCTGCTGATCTTTGCTGTTCCTGTGATTCCTCTCCATCATTCAGTTTTAATTCATCCTTCATTGTTACTTCCAACCTACAATCAATTTTTGCTCAGGCCTTGCCTTGTACCTCTAGAAATGCCTTGTACATTGCAGATTAATGTCAAGTGAGAAATGAGCATTGTGTTGCAGTAGTTTGAAGCTTTGTGCTGACACATCCCTGCAAAAAGTTCCTTGTGACTGCAGGTTTGGGATGTAATTAATTTTTGTCAGAATGAAAATTCTCTGAAAACAACTTCAGAACAAGGTGAGTTAAGACTCTAATAACATTATCACATAGAAATTGCCTATGGACCTTTGAGACCATATTAGAATGTCCTGGCTGATAAAGTTATATGCAGTAGAGATAAGGAACATACTCCATAGCTGGACACTGGCCAGAATCAGCTAATTGGAGAGATTTGGTTTGGGGCGTGCAAATCTTAATGAAAGAGGAAGTGGAATATGAAAATCAAGACAATTTATTTCTTCTAGTTAAAGGACAAGTCTTAGAAGGCTGTATACCTACTGTATAACAAACCACGTATAAGTTTCACAAATCAAATAGCCTTATATATATATAAAATACTAAAACATGAGTGTAATGAGCAACTTTTTTCTTTCTTTTTTCAGTGGTGACTATTTATATATTTTGTTTATTACTTAATTTTGTATACCGCTCCCCCTTAGTGCCAAAGCTGGGTGGTTTACAATAATAAACAAAACAAGATAAAACTAAAACTATTTAAAACCAGTATAGCAACTAGCCAATTAAAACCAGATGGCACTAAAGCAACAGAACGAAAAAAATGGTGGACAAAAGGCAGTCAGCTGGGGTCGGTGTGGAAAGCCTCCCTGTGAAATGCCACGTCTTCAGTTGCCTCCTGAAGGTCCACAGGGAGGGAGGGGGCCAGGCAAAGCTCCTCTGGAAACTGGTTCCACAAGGCTGGGGACACCACAAAGAAAACCCTACTTCTAGTAGATGACTTATGGGCCTCCCTTGGGGTGGCCACCCAAATGAGCCTAGCCTGTGGTGATCTAGTAGGTCGAGCGGATGACATTGGGGAAAGGCACTCCAACAAATAACTTGGGCCCAAACCATGGAGACCTTTGTATGTGATTGTCAAAACCTTGAACCAGATCTGGGATGCAATGAGTAACCAGTGGAGGCAAGCCATAACTGGGGTGACATGATCAAACTTGCTCACACCAACCACCAGTCTGGCAGCTGCATCCTGGACCCACTGTAGTCTCCAGATCAGCCTCAAGGGAAGCCCCACATAGAGAGCATTGCAATAGTCAATCCTGGAGATGACCAGCACCTTCACCAAGGTCCTGAGGGAGCTCTTGTCTACAGGTAGATTTGGGGGATTAGCCTAAATTGATTAAAGACTGATCTGGACACAGCTACTATCTGGGACTCCCCAGAAACAGCTGAGTCCAGAAAAACACCCAAATTATGGACTTGGTCCCTGAACAGGAGGGCAATGACATCCAGCCTAGGCACAATCCCCCCCTGCAACCTTTCAGAGGATCCCCCCCAGGAACAAAATCTCTGTCTTGTCTTGGTTCAGCTTGCGTCTGTTAGCCCTGGTCCATTCCAATACTGAAGTCAGGCAGCACTCAAGCGTCTGGGTGGCATTCACTGCAGAGGTGGTAACGGAGAGATAGAGTTACATGTTATCAGCATACTGATGACACCTTACTCCAAAACTCCTGATGACCCCACCCCCAGCGGCTTCACATAAATGTTAAACAGCATTAGAGACAGGAGAACTCCACACCTTAGGGTCCAAGGGGCCAACACCCCATCCCCTAGGTGAACTCTCTGGAAACAGTCCTCAAGAAAGGATTGAAGCCAGTTCAATGCTAAGCTTCTGTTCCTAATCTCCAAGAGTCTGTCCAGAAGGATACCATGGTTGATGGTATCAAAAGCTGCCAAGAGATCCAGCAGTACCAACAGAGTATATCCGCCCCTGTCAGCCTCCCTTAAAAGGTCATCCTGCAGCGTGACCAGTGCCGTCTCAGTACCTCGCTGCGGCCTGAATCCAGACTAGAATGGGTCAAGGCAGTCTTGCTCCTCCAGGTATGTCTGGAGCTGATTTGCCAGCACCCTCTCAATCACCTTGCCCACTAGAGATGGGCATGAAACAAGCCACAAGCCAACAAACCAACAAACCAGGCTGGCTCATGGTTCATTTCATGACCTAGTTCAGGGACCCCATTTTGTTGAAGCAAAACAAGCCACATAACCTTTTTCCCCTTTGGCGTTTCATTTGCTTTGGAAAAAGGAGATGCCCACCCTTCCACTGTCCCCCATTTCCTGCACCTACCTACTCCTGCTGCCGTGGGTGCCATCTTCAGAGGCAGCAAGCCCAGCTTCCCTGCCAAGAGCTGACCACTGACTCTGAGCATGCGCCCACTGCCCAGATGATAGGTGGGTGCATGCTCAGAAGCAGCAGCAAACTCCTGGCAGGGAAGTTGGGCCTCTTTCCTCTGTGCCCTCCTATCAGCTAGGCAGCGGGCACATGCTCAGAGGCAGCAGCCAGCTGATAGAGGCAGTGTCCAGCTTCCCTACCAGGAGTCTGCTGCTGCCTGTGATCATGCAACTGTGGCAGGAGCAGGTAGGCGGGGGGCCCAGGCACAAACTGGAGAAACAAACAGTGAACCGGGTCATTTTTCCAGGGGTTTGTGGTGGTCTGTGGTTCATGGTTAGGCATGAACCATAAACCATCACGAACCACCTGTTTTTTCAGTTCATGCCCATCTCTATTGGTGAATATTTAGGTACATTTCTTGAATCCTCTGAAATAGTACTGCTTTGTTCTTTCCTTGTTTGCTATTCAAATAAAGTTATAGGTAACTTGTATGTAGGCTGGTTAATCACTACTTTATAATTTGGCTGTAATGTCAAGGTTGACACCCTGTCCTTAATAGAAGTGTTACTACAGCTACTCTTGAGTGCGCATGCAGTAGGACTGGTTCATTCTGAAAGAGATGCGGAGTGGCACCTGGTTTTCAAAACTTGTAAAGTGAAACTTGCAAGGCCTCTAAGCACAGAAACATCTTTTGTGAGTGCATGAGAGAGAGAGAGAGAGAGAGAGTCCTCTCTATTCATGTAGTTTGTTTGCTTTGCCTAAAGTCAGTCAGGTTGGTAGGATCTTTTCTGAGGGTGACTTTGTAACAGTCACAAGCTTGAAAAATTAAGAAAGCAGAGATGAGGAAAGTTATTTTTGAGACTACTGTGCCCAGGGTACACTATCTAGCATTGTCCAGAAAAAAATAAACTTTTGCTATCTTTGTAAGAAAATAAAGTTTGGAAAGTATTTGGAAACTTCAGCTGTTTGGGAATTTTACGAGCAGACCATTGAACAAGGCTGATTAAAAGTAACAAATGGCAGCCTTTGTTATGACAGCTTTGCTCCCTATCTATCCGTTTCTGGGCAAAAATTCAAAGGGCACAACTCTGCACAACATGGATAAGCTGAAATGCTTTGTCCTCCTATGTGAGCCCCCCTGGATCACAAAATTTCTGAGGGAAACCCTTCTCTTGATCTTCGACCTTTAAAGGCTTGCTTGGAGGGATTGCAAGACAGGGATTTCATGGTGCCCCCCCTTCGGCTTTTGAACACTTTGCTGGAAGAAGCTGAGCTGGTTCCTGGAAGCTAGGTCTTTGTCATCAACATCTGTTCACTGTTGAAGGAAGGAAATGTTATTTACTTTTACTGATGTTTTTAAAACTTCCCGTTTAACCTTTAATTATGCATTTAATTGTGCATCCAAGGTTATTAAAGGAATTTGGGACTGGAATAGCAGAGCATATAATCTTTGAGAACTGTCAGAGAACAGGTGAAGTCTCTGAAAACTGCAGGAGGAATGTCATTCCCCCTCTTCAAAAAGGAGATGAAAGACAATCTAAACAACTATCAACCAGTTTGGCATTAGGTCTTAAAACAGGTAATTAACAGTCAGTTTGCAAGTGCTTAGAAAAGAACACTATGATTTCTAAGACCCAGCATGGGTTTCGCAGAAACAAGTCATGCCAGACTAATCATATCTCTTTTTTCAATAGAGTCACAAGCTTCACTGATGAATGTCCTAGATGTAGTAGATCTTGATTTCACCAAGGCTTTTGACATGGTCCCTCCTGATAGTCTTCTGGCCAAGCTGGTAACTAGGTAGCTAGAAGATGCTCCCTTCAGATCAGAAGCATATTCTGGATTTGGATCCCAGCTGCTTCTGTTTTGTAACTTTTTATTTTTATATTTACTTTTGAAGGATCACACCAACTTTGCAGAGTTTAAGACAGTTACTGGAAATGCTTTCAGCTTTGTGCTTTCTTCTCCATTTTAATCAGTTCTGCTCATCGTCTTCCACTGCTGAGGAAGCTGGTAGAGCAAGTCTTTGATTCAATAACAAGTACCGACATATTCATCTTTTGCCACAGAGTATCAGATATCCTTTCCCCTAGCAGTAAAATTTCAACATCTGCTATGACTCAGTTGGCACCATTTTCCCGCTTTCCTTGCATGAAAATAAAAATTCTATTTATGAATAAGAATCTCCTCAATGCATTTCAGCAGAGAATTATTTCTTCCAGGTAGTGAACAGTGTGTCTCTTTTCTTTCCAACATGTTTTTATTGTGCCAGTTAGCCTACAGACCTCATACTGGGTACACTCAATTTGGTGCTCAAGCCAGTAATATATGAACTAAGTCTCCCTTTGTGGCTCCTTCTTTCTCCTAGCAAGAAATGCATTTGCTTCCAGGCTGGAATTGGTTTTCAACCCTTGTTATGCATCTGTCTTTCAGACATCCTCTATAGGTGAAAATGGCTCTGTCAGTGGACTCAGCTTTGTATCGCTGGCAGTCTCGGTGGCGGGCTGAAGAGGTCTCCCCATCTCAGTCAGAATCAACACCTTTGTTGTCATCTGCGCCAAAGAGACAGAAATACAATCTGGACAAACAGAGGGTTGTATTTCCCAGTAATGAAAGATTTCACAAGGCGTTAGGGAGCATCTCTCGAGTTTACTCTGGAAATGGAATACGGACCACAAAATACACTTTGTTGACCTTTTTACCCCAAAATCTCTTTGAACAATTTTACAGGTACGTTCCACAAAACAAAACAAAAAGAAAATTATCACAAGGTTAAAATGCATTTTCAGGAATAGGAATGTTTTAAAAGTCATTCAAAGGAAAAGCTAGAATGGCAAAACTAGACAAAAAATGATAGATAGGGAAGATTAATTTCAAAAAGTCTGCTGCTATTTACTGTAGTAGTCTGGGTCAATGTAGTTGTCGTACTGTAGAATTTCACAGAAATGTATCTCATTGTTACTGAGTGCAGTTGCATAAAGTTGGCAATATTTGCACCTAATTAACTAGATGAGGTACAGCTAGACACCTATGAAATGAGTAAGAATAGATTGTCCTGTGGTATTCTGAGCTTTTGAGGCCTTTGGCAGAGGCTGAATACCAATCAGCTGCACAGTACACAAAAAAATCAGTAGTCATCCACATTACATCAAAACCTAAGATGGATGAAGCAAGAGGTCCCATCTTATCACACCTCTGGGCAACACATTTCCTAATGTAGCACTAGCAGAGAATTAACATGGGAAGTGGAGTCATTTAGACCAGTGGTCCCCAACCTTGGGCCTTCAGATGTTCTTGGACTTCAACTCCCAGAAATCCTGGCCAGCAGAGGTGGTGGTGAAGGCTTCTGGGAGTTGTAGTCCCAGAACATCTAGAGGCCCAAAGTTGGGGACCACTGATTTAGACTATAGAGGGCTGGAACTTTTGTTAGCATGTGAGCATGAGCTGTCGTGTTTGGCTGGAGCTGGATTGGGGCTTGACAGGTTGGGGCCTTCAGCTGCAACTCATTTCAGATCTCTGGAAGATGAGTTATGGCAACTGGATATCAACTTCCAGATATCCTCACCTGGATGACTGAGAATCTTCACAGACTCATTTCAGATACTGTTCTACTGCAGTGCTTGTGAGAAAGTGGCCTTACTTTCCACCACCTCTATACATTATATTTCTGTATAGTGTCATCTAGAATAGCTTTTCTGAGTGGATGCAAGGCTTTATGAGACCTGGGCTTCAGGATCAGCATATTCATTGGATGGCCTGTTGTGTCGTGTTTCTTGTATCAACCAGTTCTGGTGTTCTGGGTGAGGCTCAGTGATTGAACAAGAGCTATTGCAAAATTTCTTTAAATGAAACGGTCCTATTGCAAAACCTATTTCTGAAGAAGTTGTAATAAATCCGCTCAAGACAGAAAATCACTGGCTAGCTTAGGACATTGTATTAGAGTGCATCATGGCAGGTAAATTGTCAATTCTCTTGGATGAAAAAGATTATCTAGGTGCAGACCATTTCAAACAGGCCTTACACCCACAGGTGCTGTGAGTTCTCCCACCACTTGAGTCAGGAAGCAAAGGGACTCCTCTGTTGCCCTGGTAGCTCCCTCCCCCTCAGTAGGTAGCACTGGACAAACCAGCTGTGGCAGTGCCCTCATCCCCTACACATCCCTCCACCTGAGGAGGAGATAGTGGCCATAGCAGCCATGCCCCCCAAACTGAAAAAAGAACACTCTGTGGCACTTAGGCCCATGCACCTGCCAGAAAAGGCACCCACCAGCCAAAGAGAGAGAGAGAGAGAAGTACTTTCACCCAGCAAAGCAGAAGGAAGTGCCAGTACTCCACCCACAAGGCTGAAAGAGGGGCTATGGTAGAACCCTCCACATGTAAACCCCACCAGGTACCCCTGCCTATGGTTGCTCTGTAAATATCTCTGGTTCCTTGGAGTCAGGCATTAAGGGAACATCCTACTCCAGGGCAATGTGTGAGCAGCAGTAGCTCCAGAGAGACAGCTATCACAATTGCCGTTTACTATGCCCCATCACCTAAGTTGACTATCTCATTTTACCTTATCATATGCTTGTGCAGTGTTTTGAAAGCACAGCAGTTTGAGTAATGCTGGCAGTGATTGTAATGTCTCAATGGTCTGTAGACCCTGACATTAATCATGTCAAATGTGTCTATACTACAGAGTTATAGCAATTTGACAATACTCTAATTACCATGACTCTGTCTTCTGGGATCTGAGACTTGTAATTTAGCATTATGGTCCCAATTACTCTCACAGGGTCAGGCTGGCAATTTTTTAAAAATAGCCCTGTAGTCAGTAACAGAATTGTGTGATTAAATTCACACATTCTTTAGTCTTCTGAACCAGATTTAACTGCAAACTATGCACAAACTGCAAGCCGGCTGGATAGCTCAGTGGTTTAGGCATCTGGCTATGGAGCCAAAGGTTGGGAGTTTGATTCCCCACTGTGCCTCCTGCAATCAGAGCCAGCCTGTGTGGCCTTGGGCAAGCTTCACAGTCCGAGAACACCCCAGAAGAAGGGAACGGTAAATCATTGCTGTGTATTCTCTACCTCAAAAACCATGGAAATAGTCACCATAAGTCAGAATTGACTTGATGGCACACAATACATACATGCATGCATAAATTGTAGTTTGCAGCCCATTTTCAAATTGAGGTATCACATCTTTGCTCATCAAGCCAAAGTAAACGTCAATCTGTCAATCCATGGTTTGATATTAAATTTGAACCTAGCCTACGTATTTGGAGGTGAGCATGGAGAGACTGTTCTCTCACACATAGAAATAGAAAGGGAGATTTTGTAAAAATTATCAACTTTTATTAATTGTATGTGATTTTTGTTTCAGGTTGGCCAATGTCTACTTCCTGTTATTGGTAATCATCAACTGGTTTCCACAACTGGAAGTCTTCCATAGAGAAATTACGATGTTACCTTTGGCAGCTGTGCTTTCAGTTATCACAGTTAAGGATGGCATTGAAGATTATAGGAGATACCAATTTGATCAGAAAATCAATTTTTCTAAAACACAAGCATACAATACGTAAGTCTATGCACTATTATTCTGCACCACTAAATTGTGCAGTAGAATCTGATCCCTCACCCCATGAATTCAATCGAAAAGTCTGAGAGCAGCTTTTTGTAGAAGGCAATTTTTCTCTTCAAAATTAATGCTAACATCTTTATTCAGGCTCTGCCTTTGAGAATGTCGATGATGTTAAGGACTGCAAGACTACATCCTTAATATGCATGATAATAAACATTTCTGAAATGCATTGTGATACTATGTTAGAATTACTTTGGCCATCATCTGTTGGTGTACTTCTGCATCCACTGCCAACACAACCCCTTCTCCTGCTGCAGCTCCACCCTGTCCCATCCCCCCAACCTCACAAATCTGCTCCACTTAGTTTTCCAGCCTACTGAAGCAGGTTTGCAGGATGCCTGGGGACTTCCAGAGGGAAAGTGAACAGCTTGTTCTGATGGAAGCAGCAGGATCCAGCAGAAGGACCACTCTGGATCTCAGCCTTCCATTGTATATGTTTGATTTCTATTAACAAAAAGATGTATACTTTCCAATGCCTGGAAAGTAGGTAGGTAGGTAGGTAGGTAGGTAGGTAGGTAGGTAGGTAGGTAGGTAGGTAGGTAGGTAGGTAGGTAGGTAGGTAGGTAGGTAGGTAGGTAGGTAGGTAGGTATTTGTCAAAAAAAATTGATAGCCCTAGGAATTATTATTATGATTCCTCATTCTGCTTTTTTTTTCTTTCTACTTCAAGTGCACTGGAGTGGAAAATTGTAATCAATTGTAATCTCCATGCCCACCTCCAACTATGCAGCCTCCCCCTTAAGTAGATTAAGAAACCAGAGCATATGTTTGGGGAAATAACATTTTTCATGGCCAGAAGACCTCCATGCCCCACATACTTTTTTTGCCCAATCCCACTACAAAAAGAAGTAATAATAAATAATAATAATAATAATAATAATAATAATAATAATAATAATAATAATAATAATAATAATAATAATAATAATAATAATAATAATGACAATGACAATGCAAATATGCTTTCTTTGTATGAGTAACACAGATTGCTACTCTGTTTTTATTTTATCTGCATAGAAGTTTGAATGTTGATGTGGAGGAGATCATAGAGCTTACATAAGTAGCCTTGCATATAGCTGTATTATACTAGTGTTACAATTCTAATTATAATATAACACATTACGGCCTACCTGCAAGATCCAAGTAAGTGACAAACAACAAATGTTTTCATTGTGACATTTAGAAAGTTGCTGTGTACTGTAGTTGTATATCTAAGGAACAATTGTCTTGGTTATTACTACAAAGAGCAAGCACTAGGACCCGGGATCCCTCACTCTCACAGGAAAACCGGTTTATAGGAGTATGTGTGTGCCTGTCAGACGTCTGTGTTCCAGCAGGTGTTGACGAAACACAAGTGAAAGCAATTAATTTAGTTCAATTCAGCCAGCACTTCACCACTTCATTGTACAGCAAATCAGTTGGAGGACTTAACCCTTGATTTCTAAACTCTGTGGAGCAAACTGTAAATTTTAAGGGGCAGGAAGATGTGAAGGAAATGTGCTCAACAAAATTCCTGTGGGACATACTTCAGTTCCGAAGACTGTGCTGCCAGAGTGTTTCTTCAGATACCGAGGACGATGAACCTGTGAGGAGAAGGAAGACACGAAAGAAGAAAGATGAAGCCAAAAGAGTTATTGTTTCTAACTTGCCCTTTGAAGGCTGCAAGTGGAAAGAAAACCCAAACAGACATTATGAGGGGAACAAAATCAAGACCACAAAATATACCCTTCTGTCTTTCATCCCTAAGAACCTCTTTGAACAATTCCATCGCTTTGCCAATTTCTATTTTGTGGCCATCGTAGCACTCAACTTTGTGCCTGTGGTCAACGCCTTTGAGCCAGGGATCTCTGTCATCCCAGTCTGTGTTATAATGGCCATCACAGCTATCAAAGATGCTTGGGAAGACTTTCGGAGATTCCATCTGGACCGGAAGATCAATAGCATGGGCTGCCTTGTATATAGCAGGTACATAAGTGGTTTTATATAGCAAGTACATAACTTGTTGAATTTAATTTGGGGGGGGGGGGGGGTCCCAAAGAAACTTCGTTAAACCTTAAATTATAATATATGAAATGCACCTTTGTTTTTTGCTTGAACAAATATTTAGATGTGTCCAGGCAGGCAAATATTTTTTGTTTTCTCGAAGGCTTTCACAGCTGGGATTGATGGTTGTTGTGGGTTTTTCGGGCTCTTTGGCCATGTTCTGAAGGTTGTTCTTCCTGGCGAAACGTTAGGAAGAACAACCTTCAGAACACGGCCAAAGAGCCCGAAAAACCCACAACAACCATTTTTTGTTTTGTTTTTTTATTTTTTTATTTTAAAAAATATTATTATTATAAACTACAACATAAAATACATAAACCAAAATAGAAATCAATTGTGTTCCCCACCACCCTAGTCGGGACCTCTTGCAATAGTCTTCTTCTTCCATTGTCTTTATTCTTCTTCCTTTATTGTCCTCTTCTCCAGAACTGCATTGATTCCTGATTTGGAACGTTCCCTTTTCCTTTTGTTAGCACATATTCAATAAATCTGCCCCATATATCATAAAAATTATTTTTTTATCTCTCCTTTCTTGACCTTTAAATTACAAGTTAATTTATCATTTATAGCAATATTCCATATTTCATTATACCATTCTTCCATTTGAAATTCAAGTTTTGATTTCCAGTTCCTGGCTATTATTAATCTGGCTGCTGTTAATAAATTGGTAATCAACTCTCTAGTCATCATATCATATTCCACATTTACAAATACTGATAACAAAGCTATCTCAGGATTAAATTCTATATCCCTTTCACATATATCAGTTAATTCCTTAAAGATTAATTTCCAAAATCTTTGTACTTTTTCACATTCCCACCACATATGAAAGTATGTACCAATTTCCTTCTCACATTTCCAACAGATATTCAGATAATTAGAATTAATTTTATTCAATTTTATCAGTGTCAAATACCATCTTAGTTTTAAAAAATTTTCTTTTATTCTCACCGACATAAATCATAAAACCCTCATTTTCCATATCTTCATCCATTCTTCACCATTTATTCTTTTTCCTAAATCTTGTGCCCACACTAACTTCAATCCTTCATTCTCGATCTCTTCTTCTTCTAAGCAAATATTTTTTTGTGAGGGAATGTTTGGTTATCAAGTCCATCCTGTTTCCCACACTGGGCAGCCAGATACCCATGAGCAACCTACAATTAGGATATGAGGGTGACATCCCTTTCCTGCTGTTGTTTCCCCAAGCCTGTTTCAGAAGAATCATATTGCTTGTCATTCTAGAAGAAGATATAGCCTTCATAACTATTAGTAGCTACTGATGAACATATTGTCCATCCTCTTTTAAAGCCTGTTAAGTTAGCGGCTATCTCTGTGGATGCAAATCTTGTAGCTTAACTTAAACTATGTGTTCCGTGAAGAAGCACATTCTTCTATCTGTGCTGAATCTTCTGCTGGCTGAACTCATGTTAGGCAGGTTCCACCTCCACAATAATGATGTAATCATCAACAGCTTATGGCTTTTCTTTTTCAATGTTGGGGTATATGTGACTTTGTTTCATTGCATGCAAGCTATGTGTCCCCCCCCAATATTGAAAAAGACTTTAATCAGTGGCAACCTGCTGTTGATTGTGACATCATTCCTATTGCACAGGCAGAGCTGTGCAACAGGATTTTGGCCACCAGGTAGGTTCATTGGACGACTACACCACTTTCTACATTTTGGGGGGAAAAAACCCAGCTTTCTACTTTCTCCACATCAGCTGCAACATCTGTAACTCCACAATTCATGTTTCCTTTACAGTACTTGGTTTTCTTCTTGCTAAAGAGTCCCAAGCATTCTAAGCTTTTCTAACAGTGGACATGCTTCAGTCCTTTAATCATTTTAGTTGACCTTTTCTGTGCCTTTTAGAGATGGGAATATTTGTATTCGTAAACGAATATGAATATCCCCGTCCCAGCTGCAACTAATGTGGGTCTGGCCCTTGGAACTGTCCTGTCCACTCGTGTGTCACTGCACTGCCAGCATCCCGCTCTTCCCACCAATCACGGAAGTAGCTCCACCGTCTCCCTGCTCGGTTGGCCACTCAGCAGCCATGCAGAGAGATTCATCCTCTTGCCCCCCTGCCTGGAGTGTCCAGCTGAGCAGGGAGACAGTGGAGCTACTTCAGGAACTGGCGGAAAGTGCAGGACACTGGTGGCACAGTGGCGCTCGAGTGGACGGGCTAGTTCCGAGGGCCGGACCCACATTGGTTGCAGCTGGGACTCCATCTCTAGTGTCTTTCTAGCTGTGAGCACAACCTGTGCACATTTTATGTGCCTGGTCACCTGCATCTCTATTTTTGGTAAAAAGAGAAAGAGCTGTTGTCAAAACTTTGGTCCCAAGTGTCTGTAAACTAGTCCTGCTAATTACATGGGCTGCTTTTGTTTCTGTTTTCTCAGTATTGTTATAAACCACATAGGATCCATTTGCATCTTTTACTTTTGGAGTTCTTTATCTAAAGCATAATTTAGAAAAGTTACCTTTTTACAGTCTGCTTCCCAGAGTCTTTCAGCAACATTGTCCATTGCCATATTAGCTGAGTGACTGTGGAAGTCATAGTCCAGGTAGTAACTTTTTCAGGTTATAGTCTAAAAACAAGTTATTCATACTGTTTGATGTGTTCTAAAGAAAATATATGTGGAATCATTGCCGTGATTTAGGTATCACAGAGAAGCTATGATTCAGCCACCAAGGCCATAATTTCAGTACTACCTACGGCAACTTCCTTCTTTCTACTTGAGTCTTGTGGTGCAGGACTAAGTGGTTAAATTGCAGGACTGCAGTGAAAACTCTGGTCATGGGTTCAGTCCCGACAGGCTCAGGTAGCCGGCTCAAGGTTGACTCAACCTTCCAAGGCTAGTAAACTGAGTACCCAGCCCACTGGGGAGGCAATGTATAGCCCACATAATTAAATTGTAATCCATCCAGAGAGAGCTTTAAGCACTATATAAGCAGCACCCTTTGCTTTGATTTACTGTAACTATAGTTAATCATTGCATCCATATTTGATGAATGATAGTTCATGCAAACAATAATTTGCCTCTCTACCAGAATTTAAAGACATGGCTTAACTTGTTCTCCAATTCTGGTTTACAGTAACAACAGTCTTGGGGGGGGAGTCAAAATGAGCATAGTGACCAACTACAGTTTCAGTGAAGTGAGTATATGACTGAAGCAGGCAGGAGATATGAGAGCAAAAACTATGACCTCTATTTTGGTCCTCTGCTATCATTTGTGCCAAAATCTATTAGCATTCTATCAGAATCCCATTGAAAAATATTAGGACCTTGTCTTGCCAGCTCGTACAGAAACACGACTCTCCTTTTGCTGGAATCACTAAAAGATTAAGGAACGTTGCATCTAAAATTTGTCCCATATATAGGGAAGTATTGTTTCAATTTAGGTTAACTCACCTGAATGAATCACCCTGAGCTACTTGCTCATTATTGGGCATGCCTGAACTAATGCCTTCTATTAATTAATGAAAGATTCCCTGATTCAGTTCCTTGCAAGAGAAGGGAGAAACTGTGTCCTTTTCTGCAGTGGAGAGGAACATCCATAATTTCTCTCATTGAAGTCTGTGTTGTGGCCCGGGAATCAAGTTTAGAGTCAGAGGAGGCTGAGCCAACAGAGTCTAGAGACTACAAGATCACTGGCCGAGGAATAGGGCTCTTTTTATTTATTTATTTAAAAAAAATTTTACCCCGTCTTTCCCCTAAAAAGGACCCAAGGCAGCTTACATCACTAAAAGCACAATATTAAAAGCTAAAAACAGTATATTATTTGAATATTTAAAAGAAATAATAATAATCTATTAAAAATGTTACTGGTCAGCAGTACCTGCACAATGCCACCAAACCAGGGGCCACAGAAAGGAGGAGAAGCACCTCCAGGCAGAGCTTTAGAATGGTAGAGGGCTTCCAGCCTTCTTGGCACTTTCCATTATGTCACCTTTTCACCTTGCCTCATGGATACCTGCCATGATCACAGTGTCTTGGACCTTCAGAAAACTGTGTTGGACAGATAGAAGGACACAAAGTAATCTAGGGTCCCAGGCACGTTGAGTATGTTTCTTCTATCTTGGTTGGGATACATTTAAATAACCCAGTCAGTGGGCAGGGCAGGGTCAAGAGTGTGGGTTCTTCCAGGGACAACGAGGCAGCATGATTCCATGGTTGGAGCCTCTGCAGCTGTGCCCTGGTGCTGTTGTGGCTGAAAAAACATCTTCCACTCACTCAGCTGGGAAGATATGTAAAAGACCACATAGTTATACAAGGGAATTTGAGGTTTATGGCAATGCCTATTGAGGTCAGCAATTTCCATAAAAAACTGGACTATTGACCACATATTTATTCTAAATCTTTTTATGTTCTCCCTACCTTTCATTTCCTTTCATGGTTTTTTTCCCCCTTGTATTTTAGACCTTGCATTCTAGATAAGGGTCTTTCCCTGGCACCACAGCCTTTTAGGGATAATATTCCTCTCTTCTAAGCTTTTGTTTCCTGGATTTGCACTTTCTCAAGGCTTTGCCCCATCCTTATAGGAGAAGGATGCAGACTTTGTCTTTCACTATGCTGACCTCTTTTATTGGACAAATGAGTCTGGCTTTCATTTGTTCTTGGTAATCTGTTATTTGGATTTGTCAAGTCATTGTGTTTATACAGCAGTGAAAACCAAAGAACGTACTCTGACCTTTGATCACTGCATGGCAAAATGGCATCAGTGCCTCGAAAGAAAGAAAGAAAGAAAGAAAGAAAGAAAGAAAGAAAGAAAGAAAGAAAGAAAGAAAGAAAGAAAGAAAGAAAGAAAGAAAGAAAGAAAGAAAGAAAGAAAGAAAGAGAGAGGGAGGGAGGGAGGGAGGGGACTACTCAGCGTGAACCTAGAGGGGGTTTGGTAGCTTTGATGCAGCAACTACAACAGAAGGACATCTCTGTGTGAAAGTTTCTTCTATCTCTCACCATCTATTAAGACTTTACAAAATGCCTCCTGAGCTGAGAGCTGGTCCCCAACAAAGCTGTTCTTGCTTGATGACTAAACCATATAGCACAGTCTGTCCCAAGGTTTATAACTGCAATAAGGAAATGATTTTATTTAATATGCTTTTCGTTGTTGTCTTGAAAAACTGTTTCTTCAAGGCAATGTCCTTCTCTTTCAGAAAGGCATAACATGAAATGCAAATTATATGTCCACTATAAGTACTGAAATAGTTTATGAATATACACCATGTGCCTTATTATGGGGCATATTTGTGAAAAGTGGTTAACACTATTTGTTATGTAGCTGTAGCCTGAGGCCATGCTGCCCTATCCTGTCTGGGCCTGCTTTTCAAATCTTACAATGCCTGTATGATTTCTGTGGTAGTAGAAATGAGGGCCTTGAAGAAGTGGGTGTTTGTGAGGTGGTGGTGGTTGTTAATCTAAAAGGCACGTAGAAAAATTTGGAGTCAGTATGGAACAACTGACAAAGTGCGTACTGTGTGCATCTGAGTGAACGAGTGAACAGAAGAAAAGTGGACAGGCTTTGTATACATGGTTTCTTTGGAGTGGGCTAAAAAGAGTTGTGAGGAGGTCCACTATGCCATTTTGTGTGATCCTCAGATCCAAATGGTATACGAACCTCAAGCAACCCTATCTGGCCCATGCCAACCTGCCGTCAATTTGACAGTATTGTGAAGTGGCTTAAGAAGAGAGCCACTTCAGGATATTGGGAAACTAAACCCTCCCACATGCAAATTCAAAGAGGAAGGCTTGCATTGGTTCTTTTTCAGCAGCCTCATGCACTGGAAACAAACTCAAATGGAGCAATACTACCAAAAAAATAGAAGGGCCCATCAGGAGCCAGAAAAGTCTGAGTAGAAACGCTCTGGGGGAAGGCTGGTTCACTCCAGCAAATACATTGTCTGATCACCAGCTTCAAGAGCAAACCAGCCTGTCCCTGCAGCGGACCAAACAGCAGGCTAAATGCCTACGTAGTCACCTTCTCATTGGGTGCTCAAAAGCAAGTTATCATCCCAGCTCAGAAATAGTCTAATGAACTGTAGATTTTTACATTAAAAAGAAGTGTTGCATCCCGATTCCTTCTTATAATCTCCTACACACCTCAACAGAACACTTCTAGCGTTTGTTAAACAAAGTTGCTGCTGACTATATCCAAACTAGGAAACTGCAGCTAATCTCTGGCCAATATGATCCTGGTTTCACATTCTGATTTGTAGTCAGAAATTACAAGTTATTAATTATCTAAAACCCTGGAGATGTACTGTTTACATCTCAAATTTACCAATGTTTCTTAGCCAAAATACATCTATAGAATAATTTTAAGAACACACAGCGATGAAGTCTTGAAAAGATAAATGGAAGAATATATGGTAGGATCAAGATGAAATAAAGAGAAGATGGAAATAGTATACTGAAGAACTATAAAGAACAGATGTAAGGATGACAGCTTCCTTTGAAGAAGAATCCTCTGATGAAAACCTGCAGTTTTAGAAAGTGAAATGAATGTTATTCTTAAAGCACAGGAAAGAAATAAATCACCAGGAGTAAATGGGGTACCAATAGACCTATTTAAAGTTACAGAGATTGAATATACAAACGTTCTAACAAGAATATGCCAACAAATATGGAAAACAAAGCTGTGGCTTGCAGAACTGAGACATTCAATATACTGTACATTCAATATACATTCAATATACATTTCAATTCCAAAGCAAGCAGACATAGAATCATAGAAAAGTGAAGTTGGAAGGAACCTACAAGGCCATCAAGTCCAACCCCCTGCTCCATGCAGGAATACAATCAAAGCATATCTGCCAGGTGATTATCTAAGTTTCTCTCGAATGCCTCCAGTGTTGGAACACTCACCAACTCCCGAGGTAACTGGTTCCACTGTCGTACTGCTCTAACAGTTAGAAAGTTTTTCCTGATATTCAACCGAAATCTGACTTCCTTTAACTTGAGCCCATTGTTGCATGTCCTGCACTCTGGGATGATCGAGAATAGATCTTGCCCTCCTCTGTATGACAGCCTTTCAAATATTTGAAAAGTGCTATCATATCACCCCTCACATCAAAGGGTAAAATACCATAGGGCCATTCAATAGCCAATGCAAGTAAATTGATGCCCATAATTTTGCAATAATGCCATGCACCTCTCTCTAGAAGCAAAAATTGTTAAACTGAGGTTTTGGACATATCATAAAAAGACAGGACACACTGGAAAATACACTAATGCTAGGTATGGTTGAAGGCATGAAACAGGTGGACTCAATAAAGGAAGACACACCTTTTCATTTTTAAGATGTAACCAAAGTTGTAAATGATAATACCTTTGGGAGATCAGTAATTCATGGGGACATCAGAAGTCAGAAGCAACTTGATAACATATAATAACAATTAGAAGATCACATTACACTTCAAACAAAGAAATAGAAATTCTTACCATTGATGATATGTACTTACAAAATGTTTGGTCCACAGTAGGATAGCTTATCATGTGATATGATTTTGTCAGTGGCACAAAGTTGGATAATTCCACTTCATGATAACATGATAACAATACAGTTCATGATAACAATACAGCAAGTTCCGTCAATCCCCAGTGTCTTGGCATTGTTCCTTCTAATAGGAAGCTTAGGTGGCCTCAATATACTTGAAGGTCTCGCAAGATATGTAAGCTGAAAAGAAAAGGAAGGAGAGAAGAATGTGAAAAACAGTAAGCCTATTCAGTGGTCTCCAGGATCTGTTGCTTGCTGGTTGGTTAGTTAGTTAGCTAGCTAGCTAGCTAGCTAGCTAGCTTGTATGCTGCCCCATGGGAGGTTTATAGCTGTAAATTCTATCAAATGAAACCCAAAATAAAACAAACATGCAGTTTAAATCAATAAATTAATTAGTCCCCTGCCACAAGCAAACCCAACTTTAAATAAAATAAACATTTAAAAATCCCAGGTCAACATTAGTAAAAGACACTTTTAAAAGCTGTTTCTTAAAGGCTTAGAGGAAAGGAGCTTGTTAAATCTCTGTTGAAAGTTTATTCCAAAGAGACAGGGTCATGATTTCTAGTGTTCACTCTTTCACCTTCCTCCAATGTCACTACTGCTCTTAACATCATGGACTGCAAAGAGCAGGTGGGTAGCTGTGTTTTGGGGGGGAGGGTTTAAGGCCAAAATTCTATTGGTTACACTGGCCAGCATGACACAATTGCCTTTCATTCATTCATTCATTCATTCATTCATTCATTCATTCATTCATTCTTACTCCGCCTTTCTCCTGCTGTTAATTTAAGCAATTAGTGTAAGCATTTTTTTAAATATGCTAAGTCATGTGAACAGGCATGCAACAGTAAATGCCTACCCTAAATTTTTAACTTAAACAATTCGTCATTGAGATTTAGGCCTGCTGCATTATACCGGTACAAAAACTCAGTAAGAGTTTGGTTAATAAGGGAAAACCGAGTGGGGAAACTCACTTTCATGAACCTCTGACAGCACATAATATCCTGCAGGAGGGCATGGCTGGCTAGCTGTTTGGCAACCTGAAGAAAAATGTCCCTTTTGCAGAATAGGTATACACTGTAATATAATGTTGCTGGTTCCACTTATAATTGCTACTAAGTAATTGTGTAACTCCCTCTATATTGCTGCCATTATCAGCACACAATAGTCATGAATGGCTGCATATATAATCTATCTTCAAGGATTTAAGGAATCTTACAGGAAACTATATTTATTGCTGCGTATAAGATAAGCACAACAAATGCAATAAACACAAAGAAGCACAGCAAGGAATCAGGAAATCTTCTCTGGTCTCTCCATTAGTCACAAAGGGATTGATAAAAGTATTGTGTACCCCTACTATAACTTTGATCTGAGAATGTTGCTATGACATGGTAATAAAGGTCACATCCAAGCATCTCTTGTGATCCAATTTGTTTGAAAGCTAATTCTCATTGATGATACAACAAACCATTATAAATCCGCAAAAGCAGTAAATAATTTGATTTACATTACAGTGGTATTGGCTAAAACATCATCTCCGTTCTCTTTTTTTTTTTTTTCCAAGTGGTTGAAAGCTGAGATATTTTCTGTATCCTCTAGGCCTGGGTTGCTAGTGGAGTCAGAACTTTCAAAAAAACTGAAAATTTATTTCACCAGACTGACATACACACATATATATCTCTGATACTAATTTCAACACTGTCAAGCAAATTTATGCCCTGTGTAATTTTATTTTATTTTTTTCAGTGCAACTGATTTTTGGATTCCCATTTATAAATGAACTAGTTTATCAGGAGCCAGGCTCATTTCCTACCACAGAGACTGCAAATGAAATTTACAACGTCTTCCTGACAGCAGATCTCACAAATTCTCTACTGTATATAGTCACATGGTTATTTATTTTATTTTATTTTATTTTATTTCGTATCATCTGTAGGCTGCCTTTCTCCCAGTGAGGGGAACTCAAGGCCGCTCACAACGTTAAAACAAGTAGAATTAAAAACACAATACTAAGTGATGTATTAAAAAAGGAATTAAACCATAATAATTAAAAATAATACATTAAATAACTGAAAGAAGTTAAACTTAAAAATCAAACTTACTAAGCCCAAAACCAGCATGCGGGGCTCAGTTATTAAAAGCCTTTCTGAAAAGGTGGATCTTCAGCTGCCGGCAGAAGGAGCGACGTGTGAGGGCCAACCTCACCTCCTGAGGGACAGCGTTCCACCCTCTTGACAGCTGCCACAGGAAAGGCTCTCTTGCGGTCCCAGCACACATATCTCCAATGGCAATGGGACTGAGAGGAGGGCCTCCTCTGAAGATCTTAAGAACTGAGAAGGCTTATCTGGGGAGATCTTGTCCTTCAGATAGTCTGGACCCAAGCCATAGAGGTCTTTATAAGTAACCGCCAGCACTTTGAACTGGGCCCAAAAATAGACTGGTAGCCTAAGGAGCTGTTAGAGCAAGGATGTTAGATGCTCTCTATAACCAGGCCCATTCAATAGTCTGACTGCTGCATTTTGAACTAGCTGAAGTTTATAGATCATTGGAACCAGAGGTGGCAGAAAGCACCACAATGTTATGGCTTCAGAGTCACAAAGTTCAACTGCAGGTGGTGCCATCTTACACCAGACATCTATCTTCAAGCCTTCCAAACAGATGTCTGTTTTAGAAATTTCTAGCTGGAATCAAATTGGCAGCATGCAGGAATAGTAGGTTGTTGTTTTAAAAGGGCAGGGCACAATCACCCAGTCAGTTCCATTGCTGAAGTGTTCTTATTTTAAAATGCAAGCATTATTATAAGAATGTTCTCCTCACATTTACCTTAAAACATGGACTTGTCCACTAGGGGTATACCCAGCATGGGAAACTCTTTTGCTTTCTTAACTTGCAGCTGATTCATGCACTCATGCCTCTCGAAGTGTGTGGCAGGTCATCCTAGTGTGCTGTGAGCTGCTTCTGAACGAAGTGTCTCTTTACTGCCCTGATCCCTTGATCTGGTCTAAACAGCTCTTCACACCAGGCTTTACACTGAACAAAGGCTCACCAGGGCTCAGCCCTAATGGGAATAAATGTTTCACGTAATGATAGCACCAGACATGCTGTGACATTCAAATCACTCCAAGTAATGAGCTGATATAGCTGTTTCATTTATCAGTGAAATAGCCTCTTACTTTTTCCAGGCAAAACTTCAGGAGGAAGTAATGTACCATTTTCTCTTTAATCATTGACTATACCACACCCACTGCTTCCAACACTTTGGATAAACTGGGTCAAATAAAATGGTCTTTCACCATGGAGAATTTTCTACAGACAAAGAATGTCTGGTTGTACTTGTATTACACACAGAGAGACATCTATTTTATGTGAGCCAAATCATTAAAAAGCTTCTGATAACATAGTACAGCAAGATGGAAGGGTATCAATACTACAGCACTTTGTTGTAGGTGTGCATCATTTCAGGCAGGTTGGAGAGGCCAAACTGAACATATTGGACCCAGAGCTTAAGGGGATGTGCCTTGCCCTGAAGTTCTTATCTAGCAGTATGTTCCTGTCTTCCCTAGAACAGGGTGACTATGAGTGAAGCAGACAGTGCTAACCCACAGCTATACGTTGAATTTCCCAGCAAAAGCAAATCCAAAAGGGATCTGCACAATCACAGCCATGTATACCAGTTCTAATAAAGGATCCACCTCTTTTAATGACAAAGAAAGAAGACTTGTTTTCCCAGTGGTGCTGACTAGGTGCCAAAAAGGATGAAGCTGGGTGGAAATAGGCTCCCCCTTTTCGCATACTAAGGTCCTGCAACAACTGGGTGAAGAATGCAGTCCATATGTACCCCACCCAAAGCAGAACTGCACAGTAGAATTTCTATAATATTTGCCATAAACATTTCAATAGCTTCCTGCAGTGGATCTCCTGGTTGAAATCTGAGCCCTGCACCAGCATGGACTTGTGCTGGCTCTCAGAAATATCTGAGTGTACAAAGATAGTCTTTACTATCTTGTTTAAAGACTCCATGGAGGGGCCAGAAAGGAAGATCCAGTTCACAAACATCTGGATACCAGTGTACACAAATAATATCTTCACTCTGTGTATTCTGTGCCAGTGTCTTGCACACCTGGTTGTTAAAGAGCACTCTGTGGAGAAACATATTGGCTACCTTTAGTAAGGTCTCTTTGACATAAGTGACAAATCCATTGTGTACACAATTGTACATGTTTATGCCATATAGAAATTACAGTAATTCCTTATCAAAATTATTGTCAAAAGCAAGAACATGTAAAATCCATCCATACCAGGATGTACTACCTTATCCAGCTGCCTAGACTTGAAAGATATTAAGATTCTTGGTTGTTTTTATTCCATCAAAGACACAAGCATGCTGAAAAAAGTAGAAATATTTTTCCTCCGTAGGTGCAGTACTTTACATTTCTCTTCATTGTATCGATGGTTGGCTAACTCTCCCATTTATCAAAACCATTTGATGTTTTAATCCCCTCTCTTAAAATGTGTACAATCTCTCATCATAGATTTGTTCCTCCAGCAAATACATACTTTATTGCCCATCCATATCCATGATTAAAGTATCGATCCTGCACCACCTACCCCTTTTTGGTGGGTGTGCAAGTGACAGCCACCAAGTCTGTCATTACTCAGTTTAATTTATTTCCTGTTACACATTCCCAGTTTAGTGACAGAGAACATGAACAGGCAAAGAATACAGAAGGGAAACTTAAAGGGAAAAGTTAGATAATAATGAAAGATACACGGCTGAAAATAGAAAGAGATGAGAAATAAAAAGCACAGTTTGATTTTGGGACCCTCAACCATCCCTCCACACTTCAATTCTAGCAAAGCAAAACAAAACAATTTGCGAAACATTGGTGGTTTTCAGTTTAGTCTGTTCAAGATGGCCATTCCAGTTACCCCTTGTACTAAGAGATGCAACAATTTGACAATAGCAGCAGATCACCTGAGACCGTCATGTTTGAGTATGTGGTTTCTCCTTCATCACAGCTGGGACAACAGATACGGAATTTGGATTTTTGGACTTTGTTTCTTGGTCAAGATGGCTGGTTCTTATTCTTATTATATACACCAAGGCCAAGGAAATAGAGTAGCTAGCGCTGGACCCAAAAATTAAAACCTTGGGTGAAAGGCCTGCTCTACTCCATTATAAAAGTTTACCAAGTAAACATGATCCAGTCTTTATGGGCCTGTACTGGTGTTTTCGGGAATAGGAAACATCTCTAAGTAGATAGAAGAAGTAGGCCATGTATGGTGGCTGTGTTCCTCACATCCCTTCACCCCCTCCTCCCCCGTTGACTGCTGCTTCCTTAATCCCTAACTTCCTCATGTTGCCCAGGGATATAGGAAGGTCATTCTTCCTGTGTTCATTTGCATATGATTACAGTATTCAGGGCAATCAGGGATACTCAGGTTCAAATTAAAAAATTGCGAAAAAGCCATGTAGTCCTTAAAAGTACACAGATGCAACAGCAGATGATACATTTATTAGACCACTAAAAAAAAATCAAACAAACAGTAAGCTTTCATGGGCAATCCTTTGTTTGAAAAGCTGGGTAGGAAAATTCCAACCAAACTACCAGGGGTGGGGCCTGAGTCCTCACCCCAGGAGCTGTTTGCAGTCAGGGTTTGAACTCACCCCTCAGAAGCAGATCTGGCCCAAACATCTGCCATGAGTTTGTTTGTTTTTTTACTGTTATTTACAGTTTTGCTGCACTGTCCATAAAATATGTGTGCATAGCCTGAAGAAGTGGATTTGACCCATGAAAGTTTTCTGTTCTATTTTTTTTAGTCATCTAATAAAGATATCTCATGCTCTTGCATTCATATTCAAAAGAATACTTGTGTGTGAGAGAGAGAGAGAGAGAGAGCCTTCAGAAATCCTTGCTCAATGCAAGGAGATTGAGGACTGAGGGGCAGGATGGACAGGCTCATGGATTCAAGAATCAGAGCCAGTGCCAGAGAACCTGACTTTCTACCCACTTAGTGCCTCAGACAAACACCTGAACAGAGCCCTCTATTGATCTAATGTCTCTCACCCACCCACCCCATCTTGAAGGTGGTAGTCTTTGGTCACTTCTCAAGAAACCTTCCCTAGACATTAATCAGTAATAAATGGTCTCTTCTTAAGAGTTGTAAACCACCCAGAGTGGTCTTGGCTGCCAGATGGGCGATATATAAATCAAAGAAAGAAAGAAAGAAAGAAAGAAAGAAAGAAAGAAAGAAAGAAAGAAAGAAAGAAAGAAAGAAAGAAAGAAAGAAAGAAAGAAAGAAAGAAAGAAAGAAAGAAAGAGTGGAAGTGGATGGTTGAAGCTGGTCTTCCGGCACTCTTGGATGTCACTGTTGCACAACTCTGATGAGGAAAACATGAAGAGAAAACCATACATGATTTTTGGTGAATGAAATGACTATGAAATCATTTTTGCTACTGCAAATATTTCTGAACTAAACTGAGATTGGGAAACTTGTTTTTTGGCCTATAACTGCTAGAACCCCTCCAGTGATTCTGACCAATATTCTGGAAGTTCTAGCTGAAAACAAAATAGTGTTTCTAAGCAATAGTTCAGAGGACCCCTGAGCCTTCATTCTAAATGAAGAGAAACAGAAGCCCTCTTAAGCCATTTGTCCACATGAGGCTTTGAAGGTCCTTGCTGTTCGGCTAAGATAACCAAATAGATCTGTCAAGCCTGATGTTTACCCGTCTCTGGCTCAGACTACTGCAATGCACTGTACATGGGGATGCCTTTGAAGACTACTCAGAAACCTCTTTTTCTGCAAAACACAGGAGCCAGATTTCTGACTGGGGATACTCATATGGGATCAATTTTGCCAACATTACACTTCTTCCTGCCTTTCAAACACAGCTCAAAGTGTTGCTGTTGATATAGAAAGCCCCATGCAATTTAAAACCAAAATATCTAAAAGATTGCCTGCACCATACAAATCTATTCTATGCAAGGTCATTTTTCCTAAATGGCTTTTCCTTCAGAGGCTAAGCAAAGATTATCTGGCTTTGTGGAGTGAAGTCTCATAGCACAATGGTTAAACTGCAGTACTGCAGTCAAGACTCTGCTCAAGACCTAAATTCCAATGGGCTCAAGTAGCCAGCTTGAGGTTGATTCAGCCTTCCACCCTTCCAAGATCAGTAAACAGAGTACCCAGTTTGCTGGGCGGGGGGGGGGGGGGTTTACAATATGCAGCCTGCATAATTAAATTGTAAACCGCCCAGAGAGTGCTTTAAGCACTATGAGGCAGTATATAAGCAGCACACTTTGCCTTTGGGGGACACTTTTGCTTCCTTGCAGTGGTGCACTACTTGACCTGCTATCTTCTATAGTGATTTCAAGCCAGGTAAAAATTGTTTTATTTGCTCAACCTTTTAATAAACAAATGTACTTAGTTTTTATTGTTGTCACTGCTGATATATATATTATTGATCACGCCATAGTGTGTGGTGTTCTTCATGCTTTGATTCAAGGTGGAAATTTCTTTCTACATCCCTGGAATTATAAAGTGAGAGATAAATACTCTGAACACAATGCGTAAAATAAATATAATGTATGGAGGGAAACAACAGGATATGAAAAATGTTTTTAATTTCTTATTTAAAGCCTCTCTGGCTTTGACCTGTACTGAAAAAGAAAGGCCTCTTTCTGGATCTTGCTTGATAGGCATAGACTTAGCCACTCAGCTGCGGGGTCTTTTTTTCTTTTTCTTCTTCTTTTTGCTCACACAGGCACAAACGCACCTACACTGAGACGTGCTGGAAAGATGTGCGAGTGGGAGACTTTGTGCAGTTGCAGTGCAATGAGATCATCCCTGCTGACCTCCTGCTGCTCTACTCCTCCGAACAGAATGGAATCTGCCACTTGGAGACCGCCAATCTCGACGGGGAGACCAACCTTAAGCAAAGACAAGTGGTGAAAGGATTATCTAATATGGTAGGTAAAAGAAGCAGTTCCTTGGGCCACTCACCTGTTGGCTGCTCCTTTGGAAGGACCACCCAAGGAGCAAGAAGTTGTGCATATTGCTTTGGTTTTCGTCCTGGGGCAATCCTTTTATTAGGCCAACTAGAAAAGGCACCAAAAACCAGCTGTGCAAGCATTTGAGATTACTGTCTCTTCATAGGATTGTAGTTAGATTTAGTCAAAGGTGTATAGCTCAGAGAGAGGTGAGGTAGAAGAATAGCCCTTTTTTTCCCATAGATCCAGAATCACTCATTCCAAGTTTCCAGACCTGTTTCCCCATTTTTCCTTGAATATAATCCAGAGTCTTCCACTTTCAACTCCCACATCATAAGACATCTCTCCTCCTCCTTCTTGCACCTCTCCCACTCCTTCTTCTCCTTCCCCCCCCCCCCCGCCGAGTAGACTTTGTCTAAAAGGGCGGGATAAAAATCAAATAAATAAATAAATAAATAAATAAATTTCTCCACCCTATCTCCACTCCTTGTCTCTTTCTCTGCTACAGGAAGTAAAGGTAAGGTACTCCCCCATATGACATGACAGCTGGTGGCAGAGGAGTTCAAATTGTGCATGCCCCATAGGAACTGGGCTTGTTCAGGACATGGAAACAGATGGGGCTGACACATCTGGAACAAACCAGGCTTCCAAAAACAAAAAAAATGATTTCCCAAATGAAGGGAAGTCATCTCAAAGTAGAAAGAAGGGAGGATAAAGAGATTGATTCCAGTCTGCAGTAACATTGTGTAGATCCATTCAACTAACCTGAATCAATGACGGAACCACCTCTTTAAAAGGAACAAGCAAGATGTGTGGACAAGCCCATAAATGAACATTGAAATGAAGATTTTTAATTGTTATACTGTAACCATCACTAGTTTTGACTGCAACCGCTGAAAACTTTGTGTACATGTTTATTATGCATTATAACTGGGTGAAAAATTAGGATACATTTAAAACTGAAAGATTGTGTTGGCTGTAAATTGACTGTCACTGGCAGTTGTGATAGAAATATAAATACACAATGTTGCTTTGTTACTACACATCTTATTTCTTTTTCAGAAATGATACATTGAATTATCACTATTGTGCCATCTTCAGAAGATAAATCTCTAACCTACATGGCAGTTTAACTTTAGAAGGATTATATTCCCCACACACCTGAGGGATTCCCAAAGATATTGGTCATAAGTGTCAGATAAAAGAAAAAGGAAGTTAAATGAGCAACATTAGGAGGATAAAACAAAGTTCATGGCTAGCAACCTAATATTCAGAATAGAGCATCTTTAATGGGTCCTAGCAACTATGTAAAGCATTTTATTCAGGTGATAAACGAACAGCAAATGTCATGGGATGTTTTGCCTTCTCTGTTATTTAATTGCTTATAATTTTGAATTATCCACTACAAATACTTTCTGCTTTCATATCATCCTTAACAACGAAAGCAACTGAACCTACAATTACACTAATACTTGAACAAATCTGAATATAGGGCTATTTTTAGAAATTACTCCTGAACCTAATCTAAAACTTTATCATTTGCAATCACATGGCAAAAACAACATTTATCATAGAAAATCAAGAATGTGCCCTGTGGTATTTTAAAGACGAACAGTGACCATAAAAGTTTGTCCTATACTAACTATTTTAGCCTTTAAGGTGGCAGAGAAAGTTTTATTTTCCTATAAGAGACTTACACGGCTAACTCTCTAGAAATGTCATCATGGGGTTGCTTAATAGACAGGCTAAGCCATGCTTGGATCAGGTCACCTTTATATCCATTCCAACCATAGACATCTGTGGTTCTATAAGTTCCTAACAAATGAAAAGATTGTGAAATGGCCCATAAACATTATTCTAGTTGGTATTCAGATATGTTACCTTGATGCTAAAACTCAGTATGGTTTTGATTTCTTCCAGAATACTGAATTTGAGCCAGAATTTTTCCAAAACATCATTGTTTGTGAAAAGCCCAACAACGATCTCAACAGATTTAAAGGCTACATGTAAGACAGTATAATTTATATTATTCTACAATCAGCATGTCTATCATGTTCAGTTACATGTTCTTTTTTATAAGCTCTTACCTTCTCCTTCTAATTGGGGGTAGCAAGAATTGAACAGGAGATGCTCTACATGAGAAGCCTATATTCTAGACAATTGTAAAGGAAACTAATCCTTCTCTTCATCTTCCCCACACTCACACTATGACAATTGTGCTTGTGCTAGTAACAGTCAACACAAGGATCTATACAACTGACATCTGACTTGGGTGCATCGAGAAGATCAGCAAGCTGATCACCACCCCCATCCCAACATCCAGGCTTTAAGATTCTTACATTCATGCATTTCCCAAAGATGCAATGAAAAGATATTGTAGATTATCTCTTTCGGAACCTCTTCCTAACTGTGCTAAACTGCTAAACTGGGCATTATTTGGTGGCCTTAGAAAACAATTCTCACATTATGTTATGATGTTGCATGATGCAGACACCTTCCCCAGTTCCATGCAGTTACAGCAACAAGAATGAAATCATTTTTCCCTATATTAGATGTAAATATAGGTGGACAATATAAGGAACTGTATTGAAACTGAAAGAAAGCAAATCTGTGACAGGTCTGCTATATTGCGCATTGCAATGCCATTGCCCAGCTTGTTGTTTTTGAGCTTTGGCTTGTGTGAACTACAACAGCACAGTGCCTGAGAAATCAAGGTTTTGAGCAATGCTGATAGATAGTTGCCCACTGAGATTCACCCACACCATGTGACAAAGATTCTGTTAGGACTCCTAGAACTGGAGCAGGAGGGCACTGAAAGCAGTGTGGCAACTAAGAGGCAGTGCCCTCTGAGCCCTTTTCAAAGGCATGGTTGAGGGAAAGCCTGGAAGCAGCAGATCCTGTTCTACTACTGTGTTTCACAATCTCGCACGAGTCGCAGGCATGCATCTTGATACCATGTCAAAGCTGCAGGACTGCTCTAGGTGCAGGTGGGGCAACCCGGCCGTCTGCATTGTTCCTATATAGATCACAGGCCCCTGCCCTGGTCCTCCTACTGCTCACCAGAATGTTTGCTATTCTGTTCACGGTTTTCATAAAAAGAAGAAATTCTGTACCAGAGTATAAGATGACACTGACTCTAAACATAGAATTGTAACATGATGGAAGCTCTCCCTAGCTGTGATGAACTAAATGTTTTAAGTAGTTCTGAACAAAACAGAATAGATGCCAATTTGAGGTACAGGTAATTGTTTAAACCACTGGTGTGTATTTAGTATAATAATATAATAATTGTTTATTTACGGTCAAAGAACAGCAATATATTACAATTAAAATACAATTTCCATAACCTTGAAAAACAGGTGATCCATTATAAAACATTAACTTCTATGTTAACATCTTCTTTTAAGACCTCTAATAACATAGTAAACAAGCACAGATAAAACACAGGCCAAACGCCATTATTGCATCATTGAAGGTTCATTGTCATAACGTTAGGCCAGGGCAACCAGTAGCCTCACAAGGATAGGAGGCTACGGTATGATATTACAGCTGCACAATATTTAGCCACTTTGAGAGTGATATCTGGGACTTTGTCTGAAAGCAGCAAAGTTATATAGACATATGACCTAGAGTGGTCATAATTGACCAGATAGGCGGGGTATAAATGAAATAAAATAAATAAATAAATAAATAAATTTGTATTTCTCCCAGGAAATTTCTGTAGAATGGACAGTAGAAAAGACCTTCGCAGATCTTGATAAAATGAGCAGTGTAACAAAACAAGCTGCATAAATTATTTTTGCCCTTGTTATCAAACCTAAGTCGCCTATAAAATGTAGCCTAGAGAGGGATGGCTCTGCTTATAAGATGAACAGTGAGTGAGAACTGCATGTGCAGGAAATATAATAATTCTGTCTTGCAGCCTCCAGTTTTGCACACAATGGGTCCTTTGCAGGGGTGTCAGCGAGACCCAAAATGCCACTCTTGCCCTGGCCCCATAACCTTTCTGGGTGGCCCTGCAGAGACGGTCACAGGAGGGGATTGCCAAAAACACCCCTCATCCAGGGTGCTATCTGTACAAGGGATAGCCCTGAGCAGAACCCATCCAACGGGCATGCCCTTAGGGGCACCGCACATGGAAGTAAAGAGAACAACAACAACAAACCTCTCCTTGCTCCTGGGCAGCTTTAGAGGGGTTAGAAGGGTGGGGCATGACCTCAATGAATGAATATAAATTCAAACAAGAAAAATCCCATTCTTCCTTGTAGGGAGCAGCCTGATCTCACACGGATTGGTTTTAATCATGAAAGCCTTCTTCTTCGTGGGTGCTCAGTGAGGAACACAGAGGTTGCAGTAGGAATTGTGGTCTATGCAGGTAATTATTGAGTTTGGTCTGGTTGGGTGCTTTGTTTCATTCAGTTGTCAATGGGGTAGGGTTGCCATAATCTGATTGTCCCTATCTGGCCAGCTTAATCATTAATTGTCCACAGCAAGCCTCCCTATACATTTTTGTCTCTTTGTGTATTTACTTTACTTTACTTTTATTGTATTTATATCCCGCCCAATTGGTCAGATGACCACTCTGGGCGGCTAACAACATTTAAAACAAAACAATTTAAATATAAAATCAATATAAAATCAATATATAGCATCAAAATCAATTATTCAAGATGGAAAAAAGGAAAGAAAAAGAAAAAGAAAAATCAAATAGTGACTGGAGGGAAGGCCTGCTTAAACATCCAAGTTTTTAGTTGGGTCTTAAAAATGTCCAGCGAAGGGGCCATACGAATCTCAGGAGGGAGCTTATTCCAGAGGTGAGGAGCCACCGCCGAGAAGGCCCGGTTTCTTGTTTTTTCCTTCCGGGCCTCTCTCGGCGTTAGGCTCCTCAACCTCACCTCCTGGCTCGCTCGAGTGATACGGGTAGATTTCGGTGGGAATAGGCGTTCCGCCAGATATCGAGGCCCTAAACCGTTTAGGGCTTTATACGTAATCATTAAAACTTTGAAGTCAACGCGGAACCGAACGGGCAGCCAATGTAAAGCGGCCAGAGTGGGAGAGATATGATGGTATTTTCTCACCCCACTAAGAAGTCTGGCCGCCTCATTCTGCACCATTTGGAGCTTCCGCATCAACCTCAAAGGTAGCCCCACGTAGAGCGCATTACAGTGGTCTAATCTCGAGATTACAAGCGTATGTACCAAAGTGGTAAGCGCCCCAACATCAAGATAGGGACGCAGCTGGGCAATCCGCCAAAGATGAAAATAGGCGGAACGGACCACTGACGCCACCTGTGTTTCCATGGTGAGCGCCGGGTCCAGATGTATCCCCAAGCTGCGAACCTCACTCTTCGCGGTGAGAGTCACCCCCCCAAATGAGAGGGAGTTTCCCAAACCGCTGATGGTGGGGCCACCCACCCTCAGGACCTCCGTCTTGTCCGGGTTCAACCTCAACCCATTTTCCTGCATCCATTGCAGTACAGCCTCCAAGCAGCGCTGAAGGGACAGAACGGCATCCACTGCAGTTGGTGAAAAGGAGATGTAGAGCTGTGTGTCATCAGCGTACTGATGGCACGATGCTCCACACCCCCTGATGACCCCACCCAGCGGCCTCATATAGATATTAAACAGCATTGGGGAGATTATCGAGCCCTGCGGAACCCCACAATTGAGGCTCCACGGGGCCGAAACCCTCCCCCCAAGCTGTACTCTCTGAGGACGGTCCTCTAAGAAGGATTGGAGCCAGGCAAGCGCCAGGCCACCAATTCCCAACTCGGAGAGCCTCCTCAGGAGGATACCGTGGTCGACGGTATCAAAGGCAGCTGAGATATCGAGGAGGACCAACAGAGACATTTTACCCCTGTCGGCCTCCCTCAATAGGTCATCATACAGGGCGACCAATGCCGTTTCTGTACCATGGCGCGGCCTGAAGCCCGACTGGAATGGATCCAGGGCATTTGTTTCATCCAAATGTGCCTGAAGCTGATCGGCCACCACCCTCTCCACCACCTTGCTAATGAAAGAAACATTGGCGACGGGCCTATAATTGCCAATTTCGTCCGCCGCCAAACTAGGTTTCTTCCTTATGGGCCTAATGAGCGTCTCCTTGAGGGCAAGGGGTACCCTGCCCTCAAGGAGAGACCCATTAATTATTGCTGTGGCCCATACTGTTGTTATAGGCCTGGCTGCTATATTAGCCAGGCCAGGCAGGGGTCAAGGGATGAGGTGGTGGCCCGACAGCGATCAAGCACTTTGTCCACAATATCTGGTGTCACAGGTTGAAAAAGATCAATAATCACCGGGCAAGGCAGAGCGCTGGACATCTCAGCTCGATCCACTGTATCCAAAAAAGGAGAGAGCTCCCGGCGGATGGCCTCCACTTTAGATTTAAAAAATGCTGCAAATTGGTCTGGTGAGATACTAGAGGGAGGCCCATCACTTTGACCAATTCCGGATAGGTCGCGCACTATATGGAAAAGCTCCGCCTGCTGGTTTGAAGCTTCGCTTATCCGGTTAGCGAGATGTATACGGCTAGCAGCCCTTACCTTGGCATGGTAAAGGTTAGTTGCGACCCTGACAGCTATCCAATTATAATCCGTCAGGTTCTTTCTCCACTTGCGCTCTAGCCTTCTCCTAAATTGCTTCATTGCTCGTAGGTCCTGATTGAACCAGGGCGCAGGCCGAGCTCTGCGTTGGAGAGGGCGTTTAGGAGCAATCGTGTCTATAGCCCTGGTGGCGGCGGTATACCAGCCATCCACCAGAGCCTCGACAGGAGCACCGACAGGTGTATCTATTCTTCTTGCCTTCTTCAAATTCTCCTTTTCTAGAAGCACCCAGCTAAAGCCCAGATTCTGGGCCATATAGCTCACCTCCACCTGCTGCCCACAAATTTCATTTAGATAAAATAAAGTTTGCATTTCCCTGTAGCATTTCACCTCCTCTGCTCTCCCCACCCCGCCTATCGCTCTATTGCTTTCTGTACCTTGTTTGCAAGCAGCTCTGCAAAACGAATCTCAAACAGAGGCGGCTAGTATCCCCTGCACCTGGAATGTGAATCACAAAAGGGGAAATCCTCCACTTAAGACTTGCTAGCTAAACTCTTCCTTTGCACTGTGCTTCCCTTTTAGTCTCTCTCTCTCTCTTTCTCTCTCTCTTTCTCTCTCTCTGTCTCACACTCACTCACTCACTCACACACACACACACACACACACACACAGAGAGAGAGAGAGAGAGAGAGGCCCCATTTCCTCCAGACGCACATTCATTTTCCCCCTTTCTCTCCAATGAGCCTTAGGCTGTCCTTCTCCCCATTTACTCTCCAAAACTGCCCTGTGAGATAGGTTCTGGTGGACTGAATGGGGCTGAGTCTTGTAGTTCAGTGGGGACTGAGATCTGGATCTCTCCAAGCACTATGTGACACTGGTTTTCTTTCCTTCCACAAAAGCTCTGTTCATATAGCTATGAATAACACAGATTTTGGAAATGCACAATAATATGCGCAGTGTACTCCGCTCCACAAGAAAGAAAGCCCAGGTGCTGCTGACCCTAGAATTTCTCACTATTCGAGAGGATAAAAATAAAATGGAACCTGGATCTCTTCAGTTCCAGCCAAGTACTGGTCTAACTGCTACACCACATACACACACCTATAACCATTTTTTAACTAAACCCTTTTTGATCTCAACTGCATTAAAGCTCAGAGCTGTTTTGATTAAAGCAAAGTGTGCTGCTTATGCACCGCCCCTTAGCTTAAAACACTTGAAGCACTCTCTGGGCAGCTTGCAGTTTAATTATGTAGGTTAAACATTGGCACACAGCCCCACAAGCGAGCTGAGTTCTCAGTTTACCAACCTGAGAAGGATGGAAGGTTGAGTCATCCTCAAGTCAGCTACCTGAGCCCATCAGGATCAAACACAGGTCATGAGCAGAGTCTTGACTGCAGTTTAACTACTGTGCCAGGAGGCTCATGAGACTAGTTTAGTTTTTGCACCTGTGTGTGTTTTGTGAAGTCCTCCTTAAGGAAGCAAATGGAGTTTATCTTACACTTTCCTTCCTTCCTTCTTTGAAGCAATTGTGCAGCTACTTAACTATAAAGCTGAATAACATGTTATTATTGAAGAAATGTGGGGAAACAGCCATGCAGGCAAACAAGAGAGATGAAAAAGCAATTTTTTACAGGACGATCCTATGCATGTTTGTTCAGAGGTAAATCCCACTGTAAAACAAGGTTTTATAATATATATGTATAGGATTGCAGCCTTTAAAGAATACAGCTATGAATAAAACCCAATGAATTCAGTGGAGCTCACTGTTCATCTGACATAATTGCTCTCTTAATAATAACAACTGAGAATTAAGCTTAACACTGGAGGAGGATGAATTGTAGGACAATAAAACACCCAATGGCAGGATGAGAGCGAAATGGAAAGGAAGTGCATTCAAACATGTTTGTTTTACCCCACCAACTCAGCTAATTATTACAGAAGCCACCCACGGCTTCCTGTTCTCCAAAAAGCACATACAAAAGTCTTACACACGAAATAACCCCAACAAACTCCCATTCCACGGTCTCAAGCATTCCAGCTCTGCTCCCCCATCCCAAGTTACTCTCCTTAAGCCACCGAGCTCTGAAACAGCTCAGCTATATGGACCCCACACCAACCTAAACCCTGCTGAACTCACAAAGAACAATGGAAGTTATTTAGTGGTCATTTTGAGAGTGCTCTGCTTATCACCTACTTCATGCATTCTCTTGCCCCACCTCCATACTGTACAGATCTTTTCATTACCTGCAGATAGGCTATTTTCCCACAAACTGCAATATTTACCTAGAGAATTGCTGGGACGTCTACAGTCATTATCTATACACATTGAAAGAAAGCAAGAGGTTTGTTTCTCCAAAAAAAAAAAAAGCTTGGTAAAAATAGCTTTCTCTCTTTTTTTGCCCCATTTCTCTATAGGAGCTACATCAGTGCTTCCCAACCTTGGATCCTTAGATGTTCTTGGACTCCCAGAAGCCTTCACTCCTTAGCTGTGCTGGACACGATTTCTGGGAGTTGTAGTCATCTGGGGACCCAAGGTTTTGGGAACCACAGGGCTAGAGAGTTGCTTTAAAAAAAAATTGAAGCTGGGAACCCAGGCCGTGTGATGGTATAAACAGGCAATTGGTGACGCGTCCAGGAACTGGCTAAAGCCCAGCCATTTGGCTCATACGCCACAACACTTGCTGCACGTGAGTTTAAGACTGTCACATACCCCACATTTTGGAGTTCTTCTATTGTCTGAAACAGAGAAGTGAATGCATTATTTTAAGGTAAGGAGTTGTGGGTGGCTGATCACATATAATTCAGTCTTTTGCTGTGATGATAAGGCCTTGCTGTTCCATCCTGTCTCATGAAGGTCTTGCTCATATTTGCTTTGAACTGAATTCTTCACTTTGGTCCGATTTATATTCTTAGGATAGAAGTATCAGTATAGGATTAAATTGTACACTTTGAGACCAGAATGAGGAAAAAAGAATATTGGAGCAACAGTTGAGATTATGATCAAGGCTGTCACTCAAAAAAGAGCATTTAGAACTAACTAACTTCCTCTGTCATGCCAGCTTAAATGATAGGTTTTGACTTCAGGGTTTTCCTAGTTGGAATCCAGGAGAGGACTTAGGAGTTCATTTTAGAAATATTCATTTCTAATATGTCCCTCTACAAAACTGTCTAATTGCATCTTGGATCTTTGATGTTGTGGCTGTCGCTTGCTATATGTTCGCACAACACCTCAGTGGTCATGCTCATAGCAGGAGGAAAAGTGAAGGATGGAGAAATCACCGGCAGGGGTACAGAAACGGAGTCAGGTTCCTCTTTCAAGCGCGTGGTTAGAACTTCAGATGCTTGTCCACTGAAAAATTACAGCAATGTGATTCCAATTTAGTCTGTGTTTTCTTTTGGGCCTGCTGTTTTGTTGGTACTTCAGGTTCACTTTGGGAAGAGCTAAATAGTGCTAAAATTACTCACGGCTGGATCTGACATATTGGGCTTTCTTTATGTTCACACAGGAAGTGCACTAGTAGCTTCTCATTAAGTCAATTTGGCTGCTGTGAAACAGTCAAAAGTACTTAGAAATCAGTCAGCCATCTAATTAGATTCTAACACATTGAAGTACTCTGTCTTTTCTGACTCAAGTAGATGTTTGTTGTGAATAAAGGAAGGGTTTTCAACTATTCTGATGCAGAAACAAAATCCCAGACTTCGCTGACCGTATTGAAAGACAGTGGCAGCTGGCTAAAAAACAAAAAAGTCCTTTACTGGATTGAGAAAGACTGATTACTTTATTCAAGTACAGTGGTGCCTTGACTTACGAATGCCCCGACGTACGAACATTTTGACTTACGAACAGCTCCGTTCGCAAAATTTTGCTTTGACTTGCGAACGGAGCTTTGACTTACGAACAAAAAAAAACGCCGGGAAAGCGGGAAATGGACTTTGGACTGCCTGGTACTGCCTGGTACTGCCTGGTACTGTAATTTTAAAATGTAAAAATTGGTTTAAAAGGTGCTTGGTTTGGTTTAAAGCTGCTTGGTTTAAAAGGTGTTCTGTTTAAAAGGTGTTCGTTCTCTCCCTCCCTCCTTTCCTGCCCTTTTTTTAACCTAAGTCATTTTAGGTTAAAAAAAAAATTCTCCCCCTAGTGGTAGAGGACGGATTAATCGGTTTTGCATTAGTTCCTATGGGAACTAATGCTTTGACTTACAAATGGCGCCTCGACATAAGAACAAAAAACAGCCGGAACGGATTAATCGGTTTTCAGTGCATTCCTATGGGAAATGCTGATTTGACTTACAGACGTTTTGACTTACGAACATCTTCTGGGACGGATTAAGTTCGTAAGTCAAGGCACCACTGTACCATGAATGGAATTATAGGAAAAAATAGCATAGCCATCAAAATATATTTCACTTAGTAATACATGGGTAGGAACACATTTGAAGCTATCTTATGTTAGGTGAGACCACTAGTTTCTTTGTTAACTTCTATACAGTATTAGTGATTTCTGCTGAGTTTAATGATATTGTATCTTTCATAATGTTAGTCCTAAAATTCTTCCTTGCCTTAAGTTATTGGGTGCTATTTATTTATTTTATTTTATTTATATGTGTTAACACATGTGCGTTTGTATTTTGTTTTTGTTTTTGCTTTTTTAAAAATTTTGAGTCTATTTACACGGCTGTTCTGCCAGAGCCACCAAGGCAATGAGTGCACCAGTTTACAGTTAAATAATATAAATATAATTAAAGCCATAAAATGAATAGCAGCATTTTAAAAAAGTTAAAGCAGAGCTTAAGAACATGGCTGTAAAAGAAAACAACACATTTTTAAAAATTAATGCACAATTTAAGAACACCACTGTAAAAAGGGGCCCACGTGCTTTCAAAAGTATTTCCTCAGCAAGTGAGAGCAGCTGCAAATAACACACTAGGAGCGGGAGAGAAGGAGCAGAGAAGGAGCCAGTCTAGCCTCTGTCCCTGCCATGGTTGACGCACTCGCTCCCAACAACATTGCAGATCAGGTTCTTCTTTGTGCCTGGTTTTTTTTTTCTTCAATGTTCTTTCAAAGCCTTAAAACCACTGTAAAATACTAGGTGACAATGAATAAAATGGAAAGCAAGTGGAATATGTTCATTGTATCTCAAGTTTAGTTCCCAGCAAGTGCAAAGATATTGGATTAATATGACTATTTCTTTTTGTATTCTCTCTGTTTGTGTCTGTGTCTTGAAGGTCATGAAACCAAGGCCATGTTAAATAACCGAGGTCCTCGTTACAAACGCAGCAAAATAGAGCAACGCATGAACATGGATATATTCTTCTGTGTGGGGCTGCTATTCGTCATGTGTCTAACTGGAGCAGTAGGTATGGGGAAATGGCGAAAATTGTGCCTTGCGTTTTTACAGTGTTGCTGCTTAACAACCATTTTTTTCTTTTGTTTTAAATCTAAATATGATCACCCCATGGACCTTTTACATGTGGGAATGGCTTTTTAAAAAGAAGAAAAAAATAAGAAAGAGCCTTTGCCATCTTGGAGGGTGTTGCACATATTTTTACTAGGTTTTATGGACGAAATCCAAATAGACTCTTCAGCTCATGAAGTGGAATTTTTCTGAGTCCTTCATCTTTCTTCTTCTTTTTTTCTAACTGGTGACTCACACCACAAACCGTTTCAGAACTCCCTGCTCTTTTTAAAAGATGTTTGTGATAATACATGAAAGGGAGAGACGTGCTCTCTGAAAAGAAACAGAAAACATGAAGAGTCGGACACGACTTAACGACTAAACAACAACAATATATTTTTTCATAATCTCCACCAGATATTTGACCATTTACATTTTTCCCCTTATTTTTGGTGGGCCATTCATCCCCGGGAGGATTCTAGAATCATGAAATCCATAACCAGTCCTGCTGAAGTTGGTCACCTGTTGTGTAACATAAAAGAGAGTCACAGAATAATAGAACTGTAGAGCTGGGAGGGACTCCAAGAGTCATCTAGTCCAACCCTCTGCTAGGGCAGGAATCCAACTAAAACAGTCCTGACAGTGAAAGAGAGTCCACTACACTATTCTTGCTATCTGGGTGTCTTCTTAATGTTGACTTGGAATCACTTTTCTTGCAATTTGTACCCATCGGTTTAGGTACTAACCTTTGGAGCAATAGGAAACAAACTTGTTCCATCTTCCATGTGACTGGCAGCTCTCCAAATAATGGCAAACGGCTATCATGCCACCTCTCAATCACCTTTTTCCTTAGCTAAACATGGTGAGCTCTAAGTTGTCAAACTGCCCACATGGACTTGCCTAGTGCAGAAAACCTGCATGTTCTGCTCCAGGACTACTCTGCTCTCCTTTGCAAAGGATTCTGCGGCAAGGAAGGACACAGTGCATGGCCCCAAATATTGCTACACTGCAGCTCTCACCATTCCTCACTATTAGCTTTGCTATCTAGGGCTGATGGAAGTTGCAACCCAGCAGCCTTTGGAGAGCTGCCATTTTGCCACTCCTGTTTGAGGGTGTGCATTCACTTCATACAGGTAACTGACCCAGTCCGTGGGGCCTCTTCATTGTCCCAGTGTGAACATACAGTATATCACAGAAGTGAGTACACCCCATCACATTTCATAAATATTTTAGCATATCTTTTCATGTGACAACACTGAAGAAATGACACTTGGCTACAATGTAAAGCAGTGAGTATACAGCTTGTAGAACAGTGTAAATGTGCTGTCCCCTCAAAATAACGCAACACACAGCCATTAATGTCTAAACTGCTGGCAACAAAAGTGAGTACACCCCTACGTGACAATGTCCAAATTGGGCCCAAGTAGCCGTTTTCCCTCCCTGGTGTCATGAGACCCGTTAGTGTCATAAGTCTCAGGTGTGAAGGGGGAGCAGGTGTTGTCGCTCTCACTCTCTCAGACTGGTCACTGGAAGTTCCACATGGCACCTCATGGTAATGAACTATCTTAGGATCTGGAAAAACGAATTGTTGCTCTACATAAAGATGGCCTAGGCTATAAGAAGATTGCCAAAACCCTGAAACTGAGCTGCAGCACGGTGGCCAAGACCATACAGCAGTTTAACAGGACAGGTTCCACTCAGAACAGGCCTCGCCATGTGAGGGGGTGTACTCACTTCTGTGATATACTGTATGCTTTATATGGTATGCACAATCAGCTCTGGCTACAAAGTGTGGTCAAAGAGTAGTAGGGATGAACCAAGTTGTCTTGTGGGGAAATTTGTACCCCCATATTTCATTGAGGAAGCCCTGACCAGCTTCTAAAGTACCTCAGGTTTTCCAGAACACAGATGGAAAACCACTAAGTTTTAAAAATGCCATTCAGTGTGGGTAAAGATTTGTCTCTAGATATCAACTTCCCTGCTACAATTAGTATGTCACTGTTGTGGGACTCTCTGTTGCTACGAACAGAAGCAACCACTTTCAATAGGAAAAAAAGATTGTTTTCTGCCCCAATGTGATCATGATTTGCAGAGTTGTCAAATTCTAATCAAAACAAGCCCACCAGGCCTTTCACAAATAAATATTTGGCAGAGAGCATAAAATTTCCTGTTAACTGTATCCTTGTTTCTAAGCAGGAGTGAAGAAGTGAGTTACAAAACACAATGTTGAAAGGTTTCATATTGAATTTCCATTCCTAGTAGAGTAAGCCCTAGAGAAGTATGGTGTGACATGGCAGTGAGCCATTAAATTAGCCAGATGAGAAAGACTGAAGGGACCCAGAAAGGAAGAGTCCTCTTCAGCTGATCAGGAGCTCAGATTTAATTTTTTTTAATGGTACTTCAGATCAAAATGAGTTTCTTGTGTTAAACTGGAATTGCAACTTGATATGTTTTGTGCATTGAGGGGCTCATTTAACATGCAAAATAACTAAGAAAAAAGAGTTCAAGTTTGTTGGGTTACAAATGCAGTTGACATTTTGTAAAACAGATTTGCAATAATTTTTCCATTAATTTAACTTGTAAAACTTACCAGAAATTTACTCCCAACATATTTAGGAGAACCCTTTCCTTTTTTCTGATGTAAATGTGAGTAGTGGGTAGTAAAAACAACATGACACTGACACTGATTGTGGGTGTTTGAATATCGTATTTGAATACAAAGGTTTTGCTATGTTTGATCTTTGTTCATACTGCTGCCTTGGAATATCTCAAAATGGATGAGAATATTTTATTATACTCCTCGTCAGATGGTGGGTTGTAAGCTCATCAGTAGGGAAGCTGCAGGTGAAAAGTTGGGGGAGTATGTTTGAAGTGTAATAAACTGTAGGTACCAATTACAGAAGGTAATTGCCCAAGGAAGAGCCTAAAGGAGGAAAAAAACAAAATGAACAAAAACAACATCCAAACAGCAAAAGACATACATTAAGAGAGCCAAGTTCTAATCTGCACAGACCTGTGAAGATTAATGGGTGACCGTGGGTCAATCACTCTACTTCCTCAGGGTCTCTACTACCAGCAACTCAAGGCCACCATTTCAGTGTGAGGCACCTCCTGTGAGGATTATATGAGGACAAGGACAGCTATGTATGCCACCTTGGGTTCATAGTAGGAAAAGTGGGATATAAATGTAACAAATAATTACATCTGAAACCACCACTGACTAATAGTCCGACTTCTTGCATAGTATTAGTTTGCCTCAGTGTAACTATAGATAGGGTTATATTTCTTCTTAGCAGACCAAATGTGGAAATTTTCCCTTGCATTCAGTATATGTTTTCCTTAATCTGTTATGCTAAAGTCACATGTATTTTATACAGGTCATGGCATCTGGAATGGGACTTTTTTAAAGCTCCCCTTGTATGTCATCCCAGATGCAAATGGCAACTATCTTAGTCCAGCCCTTGCGGGTTTCTACATGTTCCTGACAATGATAATCCTTTTGCAGGTAAGAAAATCTTTACTGATAATGAGAAAAGAAGTGTACGGTTGCAGGCTGAATCAGACTGAAACTCACAGACGTTAGTGAGCATTCATTTCCAAGTACATGTGGATAGACCCAAGGTGCAAACTGTATAAACTGAATGATTCTTTAAATTAATTTCATTATGCCAGAAATGTAAGAAAGATCAAAACAAAACAAAAAGCTGAAACAGACACACAACAGAATCAGGCATATATTTGTTGCTTGAGAAACAGTTACGTTGACAGCACCCCAGCTACCTCCTGAATGACAATATGGATAAGGAACAAGTAAACCTGTGCCTTAAATTAGGCAGCCTTCGGGCTGAAACAGAGGCATTCATATGTGCAGTCTGAGACCAAGTTATTTTCTCTAGATGCTATCAAAAATAATTATGAAGCGAGGTATTAGTGACATATGAAGGGCCTGTCATGAATCCTTAGAAATAAATTTTCATATTATAGTTTCATGCCTTAAACTAGCATCAATAGATTATGCAGGCACAACCGAGTTGGAAAGCTCATTTTTCAGCAGTTGGCTAAATCTTACAAATTACTCACATCTTTGCCTTCTTATTATAACTTCTAGCTGCCTCTAGTTTTAGGAAAAGTAACTGTAATATTATACTGGGACCAGCAGGTTATCATGGATAAAAGAGTTTATTTTAATAAACCATATATTATACTTATCTATTAAAGGTAAAGGTTCCCCTTGACAATTTGTCCAGTCGTGTTCGACTCTAGGGGGCGGTGCTCATCCCCGTTTCCAAGCCATAGAGCCAGCGTTTGTCCGAAGACAATCTTCCGTGGTCACATGGCCAGTGCGACTTAGACACGGAACGCTGTTACCTTCCCACCGAGGTGGTCCCTATTTATCTACTTGCATTTGCATGCTTTCGAACCGCTAGGTTGGCGGGAGCTGGGACAAGCGACGGGTGCTCACGCCATCGCGTGGATTCGATCTTACAGCTGCAGATCTATAGATCTTACAGCACAGAGGATTCTGCGGTTTAACCCGCAGCGCCACCACGTCCCTGTTAATACTTATCTATTAAGCACACACAAAAATTATAGGTTGGAGTTTCATCAGTAAGCAACTTCAAGAGTACATAAAGTACAAAAATTAAGAATATAAAACAAATAAACAAACTTCAAGCGTTCGATGATAAATCATCTTCTTCAAGGCTGTGCACCAAGTTCTTGTGGGTAGTTCCAAAATTATATGCTATTATTAAAGTCCCAAAGTCACATGGCTGATGTGGAGGCCAGATTAGCTTCTTAGTTGGAAATGGCTGCAGTCTGCAAATGGCTTATGTGGGGGAGCAGAAGAGAGTGGTTTCAAGCCCCTCTTCAGCTAGCAGTTTGGAATTTATAGCCCATCTCTGAAAACAAAGGAGTCAGGTAATCTGAGCCCACCTCATTCCCCTTTTCTGCCTTTTTGAATTTCAAATAATTATTATTTGGCTGAAGTCAAAAAGTGATTGCCCAGGAGCATGGATAGCCTCTAACAGAGTTGGGATCAGGAATTTAGTTAAACACCAGGAACAGCTGATGTTAGCCAAACTAATGCCAAATAATAGTTTTTCTTGGTGGATGCTTTCCTTAACATGCAGCACTGCTTGTCTGGTGTTAAGCGTCCATGATGATTGAGAACTCATGTTGGTCTTCAGTTGGTGCCCTCATTTACCATTTTATGGTGTCTTATACAGTTCAGGAAAAATCAGATATCACCTATTCCTGCATTTGTATTGCTTCGACAACTATGTGGCCTTTTCCTGATTTTTACAAAAATTATAAAAGAATCAAACATTAAGACAAGAAATTAGAGAATATGGAAGCGATCTCAGGTTATTCTCCTCTCCTACTAATTTAAGAAACTGGAATTACTTCAAAATCTTGGTTACCAATTTAAAACAATTGCCAATATCTGCTCATTTGTTTCCTAACATTAAAAAAATCTAGCAATGACTTCCACTACATAGCTGAGTGTGTCTCAGTCTGTGATGTGAATTCAGCAATAGCATGTTTTAACCAATACATGGCTGAAATGTCCTTAGCTCTCTGTCCAAACTCATCTCAGTGGCCAAAGGTGACACTTCTGTTTGGTTCTGTTTAGCTGCGGTCTGTAAGAATTTAGCAGTACATCAGTACATCCACTGCAGGCAACAACATGCAAGCATTTGCTGCTCTTAAGTTATATCTACTGGAATTTTAGTTGGAGGGTGAAGTCTTGAAGTCAATAACATCTTGTTAACATTCTTGGATTTTTTTTATTTATTTTTTTTAGATTTTAATCCCCATTTCCCTCTATGTATCCATCGAGCTTGTCAAGCTGGGGCATGTCTTCTTCATCCACAATGATATTGACCTCTATAATGAAGAACAAGACTTGCCCATTCAGTGCCGAGCACTAAATATCACTGAAGACCTGGGACAAATTCAGTACATATTCTCAGACAAGACAGGGACACTGACAGAGAATAAGATGGTCTTTCGACGGTGTACAATTAACGGGAAAGAATTTTCACATCAGGAAAATGGTAAGATGGATGGACTGGCTGCATAAACATGAATCAGATATCCATACAAGACAGAGAGGCTCAATGGGGGTTTTTTTTCTCCCACTTTTGAAGACATTTTAGTATTTGCAGGTATGAATGTCCAGCTTCAGCTGTGTCCTGCAGTAGTGGGTAGGAGGGGAAAGGCAGGCTGTGCAACTGGGATACTGGAAGACGTTGCATATCTACCTGTGTGTGGTAAAGAGGCTAGGCCATACAGTGTGGGTATGCCTCCAACAAACATAGTGACTCATGGTAAAAACAGATGTTATAGTTGGTGTGAAGAAAGGAAAAGCTAGTTAGAAGAAGAAAAATTAGTGTTTGAATGACAGAATCTCCCCTAGGTTCCATGTTTGAGCAGTCAGAAGATAACCTTCTGATGGCCAATCTCAAAACAAAGAAGCCAACTTTCAAGCTGCATATCCCAAGCATACATAATGGCAATCAGATGGAATTTAATACTTGAGGATTTAACCACTTCTAACAATGAGCTGTCCATGGGATCTTGTCCAGTCCAACTCCCTGTTATCCCAGCTCACCTCTGTTACCCCAGCTCTAATCCAATTCTCTGTTGCCCCAGCTGCCCCTCACTGGCAGCCTCTGGGGTTTGACGTTCTTTATCTGCCACTTGTCTGGTTTCCCTTGCTGGGCATAAATGATAATTGGTGGTTGGAACTGTTGGGCTGCTTGCAGGTGGGTCATAGTCTGGTTCCTGTCCTGCACAGCATGTCATGGACAGGATGGACAGGTGAGCCTAGAGTGTTGGCATCAGTTGCTAGATCCCAGATGAAGATGGGTAGAGAGGTGCTAGGTGCTGAAGTCTCTGGCTGTTGGTCAGATCCAGTCCAACAGCCATGATGGATGGGAAGGAGTTCTCCTTGTATGCTGCTCCTACAAAGGGTACTTTTTGTGCATATGCTGAACCTGTGCACTTTGTTGACCCACTTGCCAGGAGTGAGGATAGGATCACAGCTGCAGTACCCACCAGAAGTCTGGTTTGAATAGAGATTTGTAAATGTTACTTATTTGGACCATAATTCCTAGGGTCATTTAGCCAGCACAGCTACCAGCCACATGGTTATTTCATTAATCACCTCACACGTTCTTTCCTTCACCTCACCATCATCCTTTGTTTTTAACCACATATGATTCATACAACTCTGGCCTGTGCTGTTGCCCCTTTCGCTTAAGATGCAGAGCGAGGCTGTATGAAAAACTGCAGTGTTGTTGTTGTTGTTTTTCATTTCCCTCTCTTCTTTCTTTCTTTTCTCAAAGGAGAACATAACATCTTTGTCTTATACCTTTTAGCCAAGCGACTAAAAACCTACAAGGAATTGGATTCAGACAGTGAAGACTGGGCAAAACAATTGAGTCTCCCTTCAAACAAAGGTGCACAAAGAATCTCTGGAACATGGACAAATACCACCCAGCCCTTGAGAAGGTCTCAGAGTGCTCGGGCTCATTTTCAAGGGCATAGAAGGATCAGATCTCTGGGGGCCTGTGGAAACTGTCCTTTCCAGGTTGCATTCAGCAGTACCATTGTGAGTAAGCCCTCTTGTTTCTTTAAACTGCTGTACTGCATATGGTCTATGGGGGAGTGAAAGCAAACCATACTGGAGCTTTAAGTGTCAGCTCCAAGAAAATACAGCAAGATCCAGAGTTGGACAGCGAATTCCCAACTAGAGATGGGGGTATTTGTATATGAATACGAATATCCCCACGCAGCTGGACTTAACAAGGGTCCAGCCCCTGGGGCTGGACTGTCCACTCATGTCCAATGGTGGTGGCAGCCTCGCTCATCCTTCCAATCACTCCTGGAGCCCCGCTCTCTTCCTGCTCGGCTACCCACTGCTGGCAATGGGAGGGAGGACAAGTCTCCCTGCACGGCTGCCAAGTAGCTGGTTAAGTCCAGCTGCAACAGGATATTCATATTCGTATACAAATATATCCCCATCTCTATTCCCAACATACCAGCACAAATGTGTTCTGAGATTTTATAGGTATGTATTTATGGGACAATAACACTAAAGGACCCTTGGGGTCCCTTAACACGCAACACATATGGCCTATTGTTACTTGGCAGGAGTGGGCATGTGCAGCCCCCAGGGCCTTAAGTGTAGTCCTCTGGCACCCCTACACTTAAAATTTTTAAATATATACTGTATATTAAATCAAAAAGACCCCTTGTATCCTATAGGGGCGGAAGTTTTGCCATGTTTTAGGCCCCCTGCAGCACCTGTTTTCTCCCAACAAAAAGATATTTGGCCACTACAGGGCATGAGGGGGATACTTGTTTTTTAAAAAAAAGTTTAAAAGCCTTTTAAAAAGAAAAATGTGGGGAGAGGGTACAGGAGTAGGTGCTGCCCCGCCAGGTGCAGGGGTCGACACATGTGGTCCTCAGACCTCTAGAGGTTGGCCATCTCCCGGCCTATGATTCCCACCATCTCCTTTAGCCATTTGTATTCTCTTAACACCTTGCAAAGAAGCAATTTATCCCCCAAAAGTGGTCTAGGTTGTGAAGGAGAGTAAACAACTATCGGCGGGGAGGCTGAAGGAATGGTTTCGAGGATTGATGGTTTCCTGGGTGTTAAAACATGTGCTTGCTCGCTTGCTTCCCACCTGCCCACCTTTAACTGAGCAGACATTGCAAAATACTATTTAAGGGTCTTCTGGAGGAAGTGCATCCTTTAGAGCAGGATCATGGGGAGGTAGCAAGAGAAAAACTGTATAATTTGGGTGGAATATGAGCTGCACAGTGATCAGGGTCACTCTATTATTCAGTGAAAATGCTTGTGGCTGAAACTTAGCACTGATACATATTCCTAGATGAAAATTAAGCCCTACTGAAAGAAAAAGGGAAAATCCAGATGAAAATAACAGCAGATGCCCTGTTTGTTTTGCGTTTTCAAAAAAAATGTCCTTGATTCTTATCAGCCAATACCAGTTATATGCCCCAAAGGCCAGTTTGCATTGTTTACTAAACGCCAGGTTTCCTGATGTTTATGTGCCAGGTAGGACAAGTGATAGCCTTGGGTTGAATGAAAATTGAAAAACTTAGCACTGCTGAGAAGAAACTGTGGTTTCTTGCTAAAAATTAGTACAACATCTCCTTCAAACACCTGCCTCTTTCCATTGTCAAGAAACATGGTAAGGAGCAAATCAGGGTAGTGTATGCTGAAGCTGTATTCAAAGTAATAACACTATCAACTGACAAACTAACAACAACCAAAGTTAAATGGGAGACGGGAGAGGGAGAGCAAATGGCCCCAATGTAGAGGCATGCCTGCGCATACTCACAACATCCTGAACTGCAGCCTCATTCCCCACCCGTCACAGGTCTTTGTCTTCTTTTAATTCTGCAAGACGTCATCATGGCCATTCTGATCTTGGATGTAGCATTTCTAAACAACTGTGTCGTATTGCATCCAAACTAGTCTGTAATGGTTTTCAGCCAAGAACTGCTCCTTTCTGCTCTTTTCTTTGCATTTCTTTTACCTTGAGTGATCAGCATTAGCAATCTCTACTTTGCAGTCACAATCTATTTCTCGTTACATGACTAAACCAAAGTATTCTGCATTTCTGCCTTTTGCAGCCATAAGAGGCTTTCAGTTCTCCTGAGAGACTTCTGACAGAAGGGGCTTCTAGAAAGGTCCCATCCCCAGTCCAAAGACATGATGCAGCTCTTCCCATTCTTTCACCTGCACGGGGGGGGGGGGGGGGGGGCAGTGAACAAAGCAAAGGGAAAACATAGCAAGTGAAAAAAAAAAAAACACCAGGCGTATAAGATTATTAGGGATTTATCTTAGCAGAGTTCAGCTAACTGGTACTGAGCTTAAGGATACTAGGCAAAAGATGCATACAATTTGAAGAGAAACCAGAGTATTTACCACTTTTTTGCTCTGTTTTTGTTTTTTCTTTGTTAGTTCAATTTAATGTTGCCTTTTAATGTTAAATCTGCAGAAATTAAAATAAAAAGTAGGGGGAAAGGATACTAAGTAAGAGTAAATACTTAAAGCTTGTAGTTAGGTGAAAATACAAATCTTCCATTTATTGCTTCAGGAGATCAGTTTAGAGAGTATTACAGAACTCCCTATAGCTGGTTTCCATATATGCTGGTAGCCATTATAGAGGAGACCCAAAGTGTGGCTACCCGTCTCTAGCAAACTGAAACCACAACTTAACTGGCTTCCAAGAATGAGGAAGTAATGCAATTTATACATTATCAAATTACAAGATGCCCATCTCACCAATCATCTATCTGTCTTTCACTCCTCCACTAGTTCAAGTTACTTGTTACCTGTATTGGTGATCTTTATGTCCAACAGTCCAAATGTGTCCTCAGTGCCATGGATGTGACCCAGGGTGGTTGCAGACAGAAAGCCTGTAACAGTTGGGATTCTGTTTGAAACGGTGAGGGGGGGGGGGACGACGACAATGTTTTGGCCATAGTCTAAATCCTATCTACCTTTACCTGATAGTGATACAATCTAGTCTGGAGTGGCCTGCGCACTGGCTCCCGGGTACTTGCAAAGTCTTCTGTGAGGTGCAGGTCTGATGTCAAGGCAGTTGGTATCTGCCAGGGCACACTCTGAAGTAGCAGGCCCACAGCTAGCTAGATCTGACTGCTGCTGACACCTGTGTACCATTGCTGCCATTTATTCATCCAGATTTACTTTTGCTAGACCACTTTCTACTGCCCCTCCTAACCAGTCCACCCTGTCACCCGCTATCTTCTTTTTTGTGAGTCAGAAGAGCCTTAGTTCGTAAGGATGAACCGACTAGCTGACCCAAGGTGGCAGTGGTGAGGCAAAGGTTGGGCAGATGGTTGCAGGCTACTGCTGCTTCCTTCCTCCTCCTCCTTCTCCTCCTCCTCCTCCCCATTACCACTCAGAGGAAGAAAGGGGATGTGAATGTTCCCCACATCCCCAGCCCAGAGCTTGAAATGTCTTCTATACCTCTAAGTGCCTCTTACATCATGTAAATGACACACAGCCCACTGAACAGCTTTGGCAATAGTAAATATATTTAACTGTGGACATTGTAGTTGGACTAGGATTCAAGAGAGGTGGTTCACATTCTCACTCAGCCATGGACGCTCACGGGGGATGGGGGGGAGCAATGGTAAACTACTCCCTGAACCTCTCACATGCTTTGAACATTCTAGTACGTATAGTCTCCCTAAGTTGGAAATGACTTGACAGCACATAAAAATAAATAACAACGTTTAACTATAACTGTTAACTAAATCAGATCATTGGTTAAAAAAAGTTAAGGCTAACATTTTTTAACTGATGGACTACCAATAAAATGTTTACATGTATCTTCAGGACTTGAGAAGATTTTTAACAGGTATAGCACCATAATTTATATACTCAGAGAGAGAAACACACACCATGTTGTTTAAAACTCTAGCAGCAGAAGGTTTTATTATTGCACAATGCTAAGAATGTGGGTTAAAAAAAACACACAATTAAATTGTCTTCCAGGAAAAGGATGTGACCCCAGATAACAGGCTGTGGATGAAAGTGAGAAACACCTCATGCCATCTAGACTCTTTGGCCCCGTTTATGTCTACCAAAGCCACCTCCTCCATCACAGATTTTTTTCTCGCTCTGGCCTTGTGCAACACAGTGGTGGTCTCCACAGCAACTGAACCAAGACAAAGGGTAATAATCTCTCATTTTAACTTCACTATTAGGAAAGACATTTTTGTCTTTGTTTTTCTAAATGGATTGAATCTAATATAACAAGTGAGAGTTTTATGGTGACAGCGATCAAAAAGGAAAGAAAGAGGTTTGTACTGAAGTTTGTTTTAGAGGGTTTTTTTCCTTCCCCGTTCAGCCCATACTAATCCCACTAAATAGTCTTTCTATCTTTCTGCCTAGCTGGTTACCCTCATGGCCCTAAGGAATATGCTAATTTGCAAGTGAAATAGTATTCGCTTTTATTTCTTGATCGTTGCTGCAGCCACCAATTGATTAATTGGCATGATTAAATTATTAAAGACTTAATTGCATTTTAAACACATTGTGGTTCATTCGGCTAGGCACTTCCATTGTTCCAAAAGATTCCTCTTTGTGCTCTGAAAAATACCCTTGCTTGAGCACATACTGCCCCCTCTACACACGTGACAGACTATAGAAAAAATGCATATACAGAGGAAGGAGAGAGAGAGAAGCAGATAGACAGATAGACAGACGTAGATATGGTAACCCAAGTCACCATTCCTTGTGAAAGGGTGTTCAAAACACTATGATTAAGCTGTGAACACTCTGGCAAAGCCTGGAAAAGGGTTTTTTTTGTTTTGTTTTGTTGTTGTTTTTGGAGTACAGTTCCTAGAATCCCCAACCAGCTGTGCTGTCAGGAAGATTCTGGTAGTTGTAGTCAAAAATGTAATTTCCAAATGTGCTCTTCAACTCTACAAAAAATTGGCAAGCTGGTGCATTTTCAATGACACCAGCTTGTTCACTGGCTGAGTGAGAAGAGAGAGCCAACACAGTGTGAGATTATGTTACTTTGCAAATCACCACATAAATACAAAATTTGCAGGGCTTTAACTGCTCAAGTCACAAAACTGGTTTTTTGAAAAAGACAAAAGAATGATTCTCTTCTTTCTGATGTTCAGAGATTGCTTCCCATTTCCCAGTTGAAAGGACACCCACTTCAGAAGCAGAGCTTGGAAAAGTTACTTTTTTGGAATAAAATTCCCAGAATCTAATAGTCCAAAAAGGTAACTTTTCAACATGCAGTCTGACCTAGGGAGAGGAATACTAGGGTCTGAAAGCTACTACTTGACAGGGTGTGCTTGAGAATTTTGTTCAGGTCACGTTTGGCAACAAACCAATATGATTGTACTCCCTACGTTAATATAGGGACAGGACGATTGATTATCTTCCTAATTGCATGCTTCCCTGAATTTTATGATACAGTCTTTAAAAATACCAGTGTGCATGTAAACATACAGATTTTACAATGTTTTTTTAAAAAATCACAGAGGGTAATGGGGAAATCAAATTGAACAGACATGTGTCAGAATCCATGCAAAATTGACACAGACCAAATCAATCATTTCACACGCTAGCAAGGTTATGCTCAAAATTCTACAAGGTAGGCTTCAGCAGTATGTGGACTGAGAACTCCCAGAAGTACAAGCTGGATTTCGAAGGGGCAGAGGAACTAGAGACCAAATTGCTAACATGCGCTGGATTATGGAGAAAGCCAGAGAGTTCCAGAAAAACATCTACTTCTGCTTCATTGACTACGCAAAAGCCTTTGACTGTGTGGACCACAACAAACTATGGCAAGTTCTTAAAGAATTGGGAGTGCCTGACCACCTTATCTATCTCCTGAGAAATCTATATGAGGGACAGGAAGCAACAGTTAGAACTGGATATGGAACAACTGATTGGTTCAAAATTGGGAAAGGAATACGACAAGGCTGTATATTGTCTCCCTGCTTATTTAACTTATATGCAGAATACATCATGCGAAAGGCTGGACTGGAGGAATCCCAAACTGGAATTAAGATTGCCAGAAGAAATATCAACAACCTCAGATATGCAGTTGATACCACTCTGATGGCAGAAAGTGAGGAGGAATTAAAGAACCTCTTAATGAGGGTGAAAGAGGAGAGCGCAAAAAATGGTCTGAAGCTCAACGTCAAAAAAACTAAGATCATGGCCACTGGCCCCATCACCTCCTGGCAAATAGAAGGGGAAGATCTGGAGGCAGTGACAGAGTTTACCTTCTTGGGCTCCATGATCCCTGCAGATGGTGACAGCAGCCACGAAATTAAAAGACACCTGCTTCTTGGGAGGAAAGCGATGACAAACCTAGACAGCATCTTAAAAAGCAGAGACATCACCTTGCCAACAAAGGTCCGCATAGTCAAAGCTATGGTTTTTCCAGTAGTGATGTATGGAAGTGAGAGCTGGACCATAAAGAAGGCTGACCGCCAAAGAATTGATGCTTTTGAATTGTGGTGCTGGACTGCAAGGAGAACAAACCTATCCATTTTGAAGGAAATCAACCCTGAGTGCTCACTGGAAGGACAGATCCTGAAGCTGAGGCTCCAATACTTTGGCCATCTCATGAGAAGAGAAGACTCCCTGGAAAAGACCCTGATGTTGGGAAAGTGTGAAGGCAAGAGGAGAAGGGGACGACAGAGGACGAGATGGATGGACAGTGTCATCGAAGCTACCAACATGAATTTGACCCAACTCCAGGAGGCAGTGGAAGACAGGAGGGCCTGGCGTGCTCTGGTCCATGGGGTCACAAAGAGTCGGACACGACTTAACGACTAAACAACAACAACAAATACTTCTGGTTCATCATCTCTCTAGAATGAATAGGTTACTTTCTTTTCCTCTTTTTTACTTTTTTCTGATTTTGGCTTGTCACATAATTAGAAAAAGAACATTCTTTTTCAATCATGTAAAAAACCTTTTAATATATGCAAATGTAATTGAGCAACCATTGACAAGTCAGAAATCCATTGATTTGTAAGTTTTTCAGACAGCTCCACTCATGTGTGCAACAGGATTGTATGTTTTTGTGTTTAATTATCTCAATGCCTTTGTGGATTGTAAGGCATTTCCATCTTTGACTGCTTCTATAATCCACAGTAAGGGCATAAGCAAGCAAGACAATAACATTCTAACCTAGATATTCACTTAGCTGTCCTCCATTATTGTGACTGAAGACATTACTGGCACTCATTTCGTTTACTATATGCTACATAATGCCATGCTGATTTGAAAATATCCTTGGTACCCTGTAGTATACCATTTTAGCTATATTTAATCCTGGTTCTTTCTTTTTTTCACGTTCTCAAGGTTACTACTCCTTCACAGATGAAACCATCAGGACTCTCCCTGGAGAAAATCCAGCAGCTGTTCCAGCGGCTAAAGCTGGCAAGCCTCAGCCAGTCTTTTTCATCAGCACAGTCTAGTTCAGACTTAGGAGAGAGTTTTAACACAGAACGCACCAAAGTCTGTGCTGATTCTGAAGCAAAAGACTATTTTTCTAGCCCAAGCTGCTCTACCTTAACAGAAGACAATCATTTTAGGAGGGATTCAGTCACTGGAACATATCCCTCTGGGGATGTTGACCCTTCCCTGGTTGAGCTCTGTGAGCCAGATGACAAAGGAACTTTGACGTCCGAATTCTGTTATGAGGCTGAAAGCCCAGATGAGGCAGCCCTCGTCCATGCTGCCCGCGCATACCAGTTTACCTTGATATCCAGGACTGCTGAACAAGTGACTGTGAGGCTGCCAGAGGGCACCCTCTTGACATTTGAGCTCTTGTTTACATTGGGATTTGACTCCAACAGGAAAAGAATGTCAGTAGTGGTGAGGCATCCTCTTACTAAGGAAATAATTGTCTACACCAAAGGGGCCGACTCAGTCATAATGGACTTACTGGAAGACCCCGCCAGAGGTAACTTGTGCATTAGCCCATGAACTGCTAACCGGGTGGAGCTTGGGTTGCATGAAATGTGTACCTGGTTGGCCAAATTGTAAGGAAAGCAAAAGTACTAGCATTTGCAAGCGCAGGACGCCAGGTCAGTAGGAGGGTATCTGTTTGGTTAATTCAAGAGTGCTTGGAATGTAGAACAGGCTCATTAGGACATGCAGGAACCCTAAATTAAAGGGCCTTATGGGGGCTACAGAAGAATCATACATACTGTTGGAGTCTGATGTGAGGATAGACATTACACTAATAAAAGCAGTGGGCTGTTCATTGTAATGGTCACAATCTAGGGAAGATTAAGCATCATTAAGCTCTAGTGCAACCAAGCACTGCAGTCATTTTGATTTCATAGTGTAACATAGTGCAATGGCAAAACATCACTTCCTCTAATAGAGAAGTTGATGTCCCAGAGCCATTAAGACTGACATAAATATATGACCACAAAGAAACAAGAGGGAAATATCAACACATCAGGTTTATTCTTGCTAGCATACATGATGGCCACTGGGAATTAAGCAAACCCACAGAGGAAAGATTAGCAGATATTAGTCATTACAAGATAAATTGTCCACAGACAGTATGCCTAAATACCAGATGCTGAGTAATAGACAGTGGGAATATACAATCAGAGTAAGGGAGGGGGCATGGTCATCTGATTGACTGCTGTGAGAAACAGAGCTAGGCCACGACATCTTCCAGCCTGAGGGTGAGGACAGAATGGCACCTCCAATAGCAAGCAATTGAGACATGTCTCAAGAATTTGATTTCAAGACAAGATTGGAGCAAAAAGAAAAATCACACCAGCTGCTGGTCATTCAGACAAAATGTATATTGTGCCACCTATCGCCAAGTTGGTTCCAAGCTATATAGTAGCATGTCATACATGGAATTACCCTACAGAGTAGATCGGGAGCTTCTTGGGAAAGAGACCAAATGACTCAGAATCAATCTGTGTTGGGTCCAAGAAGTGTTTCGAGTAGCATGAAAAAAAGAAGGGATAATGACAAAACTGGGGTGTGGTTTAGCGTTTCACTTGCTGTCTGAAAATCATACATTGCTCAAAGTGTACTGCCAACCAAATGTGGCAGGGACAGGGGACTGATGTGACCATACCTTTATCTCCCTTTGACTGATCATTTAGCCAGCGCCAGTGGAAACCAGAAGGCTGCTGGGCTAGATGGACTTATCGGCACAACTGAGCTCTGTTTCTAGAATGAGGAGCTAAGCTCAGAAAATATAGTAAGCTGTAATAATGACACATACATGTGCAGAGTGAAGATCCTGCAGCAAAATGCTTGTGGAATTTTCTCAAGTCCAAACCTGTGGTGTTTTAGGTGTGGATTTAGAGGAGGAAAGCATTATTTAGTGCCCTAGCTCAAGAAGCAACTATATACAGTCAGGCTATAAGGAATGATTTTTGTTGTTATTATTATTATGCTTGGAAGAATCTGTAGCTGGAATAAGCAGCAGTTTGTTTGTGTTTCACAGCTGGAATGACTGCGGAAAAGAATATAAGAAAAATAAGAACACAAACACAAAAACATTTAGATTTGTATGCACGAGAGGGCCTGAGAACCCTATGCATTGCTAAGAAGGTAAGAAGCTCTTCCTTTTTCTTTTCTTTTTTTTAAAAAAAAAGTAGATTGATAATAGCTTACATTAATGTTTCAGACCAGTTCCCTTGTGGAGAGAAAGTTCTACATCAGCTTTCATAAACTTGTTTCTTATTCCTTTTTATCTTTCTGATCTGAATAATCTGAACATTAAACTAGAAGGATCAATGTTCTAATCCAGTCTTTCCATTTCTGTTTTTCTTGCCATCCCAGCGGCACTTAATTTAATTATTTCAAAAGCATTCTCAAACAAATAGATATTGTCTTATGTTTCCTGTAGCATTCAGCATGCCATCTAGACTGATAAATCAAGGTGCATGATGTTTGAAATTTGCCACGTCTTCCTGCTTTATTGAAGAAGTTCCCTCAGAGCATCAATAAGCATTCCAAGAATGCTCCAGAGAAAATGTTTCGACAATTACAGTCTTGGGCCAATGAACTAGAAGAAGGGAAAGGGGTTCATTGGCAGCTGCTAGTGTTCCCACTAGCATTTCACATTAACTTGAAACAGAGTGTTTGGGATCATCCCTGCATAGGAAGAAAGAAAGACAGAGAATGTTACCATGACAGCAGTTCATTTTCAGTGCTAGTTCATTCATAATGGACTAACTGTAGGCCAGGTATATAAAACTAAGTTTGTTTCTGTACCTGTGCCTTTTTTCTTCTCTAAGGTAGATAGATCCAAAAAAAAAGAAAGAACTCTTGCACCTTAAATGGCTGTGCATGACAGTTACCCTAGCTGAAATCTCTTCTACTGCACAGCTGTATTAAAGGTGGAGCCCTGTCCTCTTTTCCATCAGTACCCATTATTCCATTCCCATTGTCTCTGAGAATCCCTGGATGCTATCCCAAACAGCAGCTTCAGAGAGCAGAACAGCATCCCAAACCATACTGTGCTGGCTCAGATGTGGTGTTAAATCACAGCTTGCCCAAGCCATGGCTTCAGATGCTGGCTTATCAAGCATACACTGAGTGTGGTCTCTCATTTAATTTCTGTGCAAATCACATAGGTACCCTACTGTTAGCATTTTAACTGAAAGATATGATTACTGGAGCACAGATTTATAAATTCTCCAGATAACATGTTACTAGATTAAAGCTCAAGTGCACTTACTTGAAATATATGTCAGAGAAACATGCAGAAAATCAAGCGGCATATACCTGTCATGCCGTTTTCTCCATGCTCAGTAGTGAAAACCTCACATCTGTATCTGTATCTACCTGGGTTCTGAAGTGACATTCCATCAGCATCTATGCACTGCCATATCTTAAAAGCCAAACAGGTAGATTTAACAATTGAAGCATAAGTCATGTAAAGCCATTTGAAATGTTTACTTTGAACAATCCAGCAGACTCCATGAACCCAATGTTTTCACTCTCTGAAATCTTGCATATTTGGTGTCGTAGGTCTTAAGCGAAGATGATTTTCAGAAATGGGCCAGCTTTCGTCATGAGGCAGAATCTGCTATTGACAACAGAGATGAGCTATTAATGGAGACAGCACAACACTTGGAGACTAAACTCACCTTACTAGGTATCATGGAAGTATTTTGTCTGTAATATGAAAGTGGTACATTGCTTCTTTTGTAATGTAGAGCGCAGGATTCACACATTCCTCTTGCATGGCTGAAACAATGTCTTTCCCCTTCTGCAAGACATATGAACTAGAAAATGAACTGACTCCTATCCTCTGAAGATGCCAGCCACAGAGACTGGCAAAACGTTAGGAAGAAAAACCTTAAGAACATGGCCAAACAGCCCGGAAAACCCACAACAACCATTGTCTTTCTGATCATTTCTGTATTTTCATTATTTGTGCATGGTAGGATAGCCTTGGTTTATTCATTTTTGCCGTAGTGAGAGTTCGGGCTTGACTTGATTGAGCACCTTTATGGTGCACCTTCTGCCTTTATGGCTATCTGTGGTATCAGTAATGCTCTCCTCCATCACTACACTTTAAATGGGTTGATCTTTTTCCTTGTCTTTCTTCACTCTCTTTCTTTTACATGGTGTGGATGATTTTGTTCTTGGTTGACCATCTTTGCTTTTTTTTTTAATTTCAAAAGATGATGGGATATCTTTTGAAAAACATGCAGGTAACATGTTCATAGAGCTTTTGCTTCAATGTAGCTTTTCTTCTTCAGGTTACCTGCCCCAAGGGAAGTGTTTGGAAATTGGAAGATAGCTTTCTAGTCTGCATTCTGCAGAGCAGGCATGACAACATTAGTTTAGCTGATTGGTTAAAGGGTGTTTATGTTTCTCTGTTGTGTGTAAAGTACTTACTCACACCTTTGCTTTGCCATTTCATTATGTCCAAAATGGCCTTTTAAAATATTTCAGCACAGGGGAACTGCAGCCACATCCAAACTGTTCTTGCCTCTGTCCTCTCTCAGCAGCCATAGTACAGATCATGTGTTCATCTTCTGGGATCCTCTTGTTGTTGTTGTTTAGTCGTTAAGTCATGTCCAACTCTTCATGACCCCATGGACCAGAGCACACCAGGCCCTCCTGTCTTCCACTGCCTCCCGGAGTTGGGTCAAATTCATGTTGGTTGCTTCGGTGACACTGTCCATCCATCTCGTCCTCTGTCATCCCCTTCTCCTCTTGCCCTCACACTTTCCCAACATCAGGGTCTTTTCCAGGGAGTCTTCTCTTCTCATGAGATGGCCAAAGTATTGGAGCCTCAGCTTCAGGATCTGTCCTTCCAGTGAGCACTCAGGGTTGATTTCCTTCAAAATGGATAGGTTTGTTCTCTTTGCAGTCCAGGGGACTCTCAAGGGATCCTCTATCACTGGGGAATTCTAGATGAGGGAAGTTTTTGTTGGAATTCGTGTGTAGTGTATGTATACTTAAATTTCCATTTTAAGAAGCCAAGAAATTCAATTAAAAAAAAAACACAACTCTGATATATGAATGTGGGATATTGTGCTTCTGTAATCCATGATTCAAAACACCAAGAAAATGTTGCCAGCAGGAAAAAGAATGCCAAATTTTTACATACCAAAGGGCAGCTTGAATGTTGACAACTCCAATGGCAGCAGCCAAAATGGTCTACAGGATACCGTCTTGTGCCCATTACCATTCACCCTTGTCAAAAACCAGCCACAAAATTGCTTAGTGTTTGGGTGAGAATTGGTTAACTGATGAAAAAAGGAGTCAACTTCTGTGATCTTCTCTTGCTTCATGTAACTTGGCGAATAATAGTGAATACCCTCGGGTAGACTATCTTGACTGCTGCCATTGTTGTTGTCAACATTCAGGCTGCCTTTTGCTATATAAAGCTTGCCATCCTTTTTCCTGCTGGCAATGTGAGTATGGTATTGTGTAGCAGTATCAGGCCATTTCTTGGTGTTTTGAATCATGCATATAGAAATACCATTTCCCACACTGATAAACTAGAGGGTTTTTAAAAGAATTTAATACATACATTTTTACTCTTCACATGCAAGAACTCATGTCCTTTGCTGTACAGAGACTAGATTCCATAAACAAAATCAGAGCCATACTGCACTAGTGCATGCTCACTGCATTACCCTGAAATGTCATATTTCAGAAGCAACGTCCCTTTGTTTACTGCTTAGTGTGATGCTCTGGGTGTATCTGCACTACGCAGTTCTATGTGATACTGCTTTAACTCTCAGGGCTCCATCCTAAGGAATCCTCAGATTTGAAGAAAACTAGCGCTTTGCAAAGGCTAATAGGGTTTTGTCAAGAGAACAAGCTGGTCATCACAAACACTCTTTACCAACAACACAAGAGGCGACTCTACACATGGACATCACCAGATGGGCAATACCGAAATCAGATTGATTATGTTCTCTACAGCCAAAGATGGAGAAGCTCTATACAGTCAGCAAAAACAAGACCTGGAGCTGATTGTAGCTCTGATCATAAGCTTCTTATAGAAAAACTCAAGCTTAAACTGAAGAAAGTAGGAAAAACCACTGGGCTAGTCAGGTAGAATCTAAACCAAATCCCTTATGAATACACAGTGGAAGTGAAGAAAAGATTTAAGGAACTAGATTTGGTGGACAGAGTGCCTGAAGAACTATGGATGGAGGCCCGTAACATTGTACAGGGGGCAGCAACAAAAACCATCCCAAAGAAAAGGAAATGCAAGAAAGCAAAGTGGCTGTCCAACGAGGCCTTACAAATAGCAGAGAAGAGAAGGGAAACAAAATGCAAGGGAGATAGGGAAAGTTACAGAAAATTGAATGCTGACTTCCAAACAATAGCAAGGAGAGACAAGAGGGCCTTCTTAAATGAACAGTGCAAAGATATAGAGGAAAATAATAGAAAGGGAAAAACCAGAGATCTGTTCAAGAAAATTGGAGATGTTAAAGGAACCTTTTGTGCAAAGATGGACATGATAAAGGACAAAAATGGGAGGGACCTAACAGAAGCAGAAGACATCAAGAAGAGGTGGCAAGAATACACAGAGGAATTACACCAGAAAGATCTGGATTTCCCGGACAACCCAGATAGTGTGGTTGCTGACCTTGAGCCAGACATCCTGGAGAGTGAAGTCAAGTGGGCCTTAGAAAGCATGGCTAACAACAAAGCCAGTGGAGGTGATGGCATTCCAGTCGAACTATTTAAAATCTTAAAAGATGACGCTGTTAAGGTGCTACACTCAATATGCCAGCAAGTTTGGAAAACTCAGCAGTGGCCAGAGGATAGGAAAAGATCAGTCTACATCCCAATCCCAAAGAAGGACAGTGCCAAAGAATGCTCCAACTACCGTACAATTGCACTCATTTCACACGCTAGCAAGGTTATGGTCAAAATCCTCCAAGGTAAGCTTCAGCAGTATGTGGACCGAGAACTCCCAGAAGTACAAGCTGGATTTCGAAGGGGCAGAGGAACTAGAGACCAAATTGCTAACATGCGCCAGATTATGGAGAAAGCCAGAGAGTTCCAGAAAAACATCTGCTTCATTGACTACGCAAAAGCCTTTGACTGTGTGGACCACAGCAAACTATGGCAAGTCCTTAAAGAAATGGGAGTGCCTGATACACCTTATCTATCTCCTGAGAAATCTATATGTGGGACAGGAAGCAACAGTTAGAACTGGATATGGAACAACTGATTGGTTCAAAATTGGGAAAGGAGTATGACAAGGCTGTATATTGTCTCCCTGCTTATTTAACTTATATGCAGAATACATCATGCGAAAGGCTGGACTGGATGAATCCCAAGACGGAATTAAGATTGCCGGAAGAAATATCAACAACCTCAGATATGCAGATGATACCACTCTGATGGCAGAAAGTGAGGAGTAATTAAAGAACCTCATAATGAGGGTGAAAGAGGAGAGCGCCAAAAATGGTCTGAAGCTCAACATCAAAAAAACCAAGATCATGGCCACTGGTCCCATCACCTCCTGGCAAATAAAAGGGGAAGATATGGAGGCAGTGACAGATTTTACTTTCCTGGGCTCCATGATCACTGCAGATGGTGACAGCAGCCACGAAATTAAAAGACACCTGCTTCTTGGGAGGAAAGCGATGACAAACCTAGACAACATCTTAAAAAGCAGAGACATCACCTTGCTGACAAAGGTCCGCATAGTCAAAGCTAAGGTTTTTCCAGTAGCGATCTATGGAGGTGAGAGCTGGACCATAAAGAAGGCTGACCGCCCAAGAATTGATGCTTTTGAATTGTGGTGCTGGAGGAGACTCTTGAGAGTCCCCTGGACTGCAAGGAGATCAAACTTATCAATTCTGAAGGAAATCAACCCTGAGTGCTCACTGGAAGGACAGATCCTCAAGCTGAAGCTCCAATACTTTGGCCATCTCATGAGAAGAGAAGACTCCCTGGAAAAGACCCTGATGTTGGGAAAGTGTGAGGGCAAGAAGAGAAGGGGACGACAGAGGACGAGATGGATGGACAGTGTCATCGAAGCTACCAAGATGAATTTGATCCAACTCCGGGAGGCAGTGGAAGACAGGAGGGCCTGGCGTGCTCTGGTCCATGGGGTCACAAAGAGTCGGACACGACTTAACGACTAAACAACAAAAACAAAGCGCTGTAGTATAATCCCTTCAATTGTAGCAGATGCTAAGTACTTCACTGAATTGCACATCACAGCATTTCTTTGGATGAAGCCAAGGCAATTTAAGCAGTAGCAAAGTGATAAAACTCTACAGAGCAGACACACCTTTGGTCTTTGTGTTTAAATTCTAGGTGTTGAGCTGTCTACTCAGGTCATTACTATTTTTGAAGCAATTATCAGTCTATCCATATATCAGATTGATAGAGATATTTCAGAACAAAGGAAAATTTTCAGATCTCTGAATACCTTTTGATGCAAATAAACTATATTCAAGGTAGTCAGTCAGTCAGTGCTTAGTTTGCATCTTCTCCATTTTGGCCAGGTGCAACTGGGATTGAAGACCGGTTGCAAGATGGAGTGCCTGATACCATCGCTGCTTTCAGAGAGGCTGGGATCCAGACATGGGTGCTGACTGGAGATAAGCAGGAAACAGCTGTCAACATTGCTTATGCCTGCAAACTTCTCAACCAAAGAGACACTGTCTTTACCATTAATACCGAAAGTAAGGTGAGTCTTAACAGTCTCCAAGGACTGTATGATATCCTGGGTAATTATTTGTTTTAACACCACATGAATGGCGAAAAACATGAGTCATGGAAGAGCTTTGGCCATCATTGGTTTTCAGTTATGTTGTTTCCAACATCATTATTTTCCAGGGGACTGGAAACCAAGCACTATGAGGAAAGACAGAAAGAAATAGGCATGTTTGGCCATGAGAAAAGAAGACTGAGGGGAGATATGATAGCACTTTCCAAATACTTGAAAGACTGTCATACAGAGGAGGGGCAGGATCTGTTCTCGATCATCCCAGAGTGCAGGATACATAATAATGGGCTCACGTTACAGGAAGCCAGATTTAGGCTGAATATCAGGAAAAACATGTTAACTGTTAGAGCAGTACAACAATGGAAACAATTATATCAGAAGGTGGTGAGTGCTCTTATGGGTGCCTCCAGAGAAATTTGGACACCCATCTGTCAGATCTGCTTTGATTTGGATTCCTGCATTGAGCAGGGGGTTGGAATTGATGCCTTATACATCCCTTCCAACTCAGTTATTCTATGATTATTTTAAAAAGTAATATAAATATTATCATGGATGACATTACTTTTTTAATGTGATGAGTAGTGTTTACTTGTTTATCGAAAAACATTGCTTTTTTTGAATCATGGGGAGGAAAGAAACAACATTTTGGATTTTAAGTGTATTTTTATTTTAAATTTTATTTTAATAATAACAACAATAATAAAACTCTTAGAATTGCAGAGCCAGAAGGGACCCAATGGATCGTCAAGTCCAGTCCCTGCCAGGAAGGCACTGTGGAGAATCAAACTCCCAACCTCTGACTCTACAGCCAGATACCTAAATCACTGAGCTATCCAGCAGTTCCAAAAGTAACTAAAAAGAAATGAATTAGTAACATGCTACATTAGCGGCAATAATGAGTTATGTCCACAGAGAGGAGCAGTGTAAGAAACTCCTTTTTAAAAAAATAATACTTTAAAATAATAAGATCTTTTGGAGCATTGAAAGGAAACCTGACTGCCACTAACAATGCTTATATGGGCTAACTATATACTGCTATCTACTATAGTTTACAAAAATATGTTGTTATTTTTAATGACAAATGTTTGCTGAAGTCATTTGGTAGAAGGTTTCTATAAGATGAAACTCAACTCCGCTCCTGCTCTTTATGGTGGCCAAATACAGTGGAGGAGAGTGGGCTCAATACTGTGTTACCAAAGAACAGTTTAAACAGTGGAATAACTCCTGTGCTTGCTTATAGGACAATGTAGCATTGAGATTTATTGTCTTCTTACAGGAAACTTGTGAATCACTGTTGGATATCACATTGGAAGAAGTGAAGAAAGCTGAAGTTGTTCGAGGGACAAAGCGGCATAGTTTCAGCATTCAGCTGCCCTTTTCTCTGTCAAGTGCAGTGACTCCAAATCCCACAATTGGAGTGGTGCTTGATGGAAGAACTCTGAACACCATTTTCCAGGGACAACTGGAACATAAGTTTCTCGAACTAACCAAGTACAGCCGGTCAGTTTTGTGTTGCCGATGCACCCCCTTACAAAAAAGCATGGTGGTCAAGCTTGTGCGGAGTCAGCTGAAAGTTATGACACTGGCAGTCGGTGAGTACTAGACACACACACACTGTATTTGGACAAACATGTGAAAGTGGACTGAATTAGGGGCACTTGTGCAGTATCAAAGCAACTACAGGGTGGAATAAGGAGCTGACCTTCCCTCCCAGGGCAGAGCCACACCACAACAAAGCTGTTTTACCAACCACTGCACAGAGCTGTAGGATGAAGAGAAAAACTTGCGTTGCTGTTTAGATAGCCTTTTTGCATTCTGGATTGTTCTTGTTTTTATTTTCTCTCACACAGATTTACTTACTAAACTTTACTGAAATGTTATACAGGTAGGATTGAGTGTTGTGGATGATTATTGAATAGGCTTTCAGTACATCCTGTTTTGTCTGTGTGCTGTCATGTCAAATCTGACTTAATGGCGACTCTTTTCAAGGTTTTCCAGGTAGAGAATACTCAAAAAATTGTTTAACATTCCTTTCTTCTGCGGGCATCCTGGGACTGTGCAGCTTGCCCAAGGCCACACAGGCTGGCTCTACTCACAGGAGGCACAGTGGCGAATTGAACTCTCAACATCTGGCCCTGCAGCCAGATACCTAAACTACTGAGCTATCCAGTGAATAGGTCACACAATTAGAGCACTGTGTAGGCTCCCCACCCCCCATAGCTGTTTGCCCCACTTCACACACAAAAATTCCCCATGAAGATACAGAAATGCACACATAATGTCATGGATCCAGGAACGGAACAGATCAGAATGTCTCCTAAAGGGTGCAGTATGGATCATCCTTGATTCATCCTGGTCTGCCATACCTGGCTTAATCTCAGTTAAATGTGTGGAAACAATAACAGATTTAGACCATTATTAAGTTAAAAATTAGATCATGAGAAATCAACTTGTTGAGGCAAATGTTTAAAACCGTAAACATTTAACTTGTTAAATTACTAGTATTAACATGTTAACTTACATATTAACTTACATATTAAATCAGTTGACTCTGCAGACATTACTCACACTCTCCCTCTTCCTTGGAAAAATACCTATTTCTCTTTTTTAAAACTGGATTTACAATAGACAGCCTAACTTTGAGAATATAAATAAAATTAGATAACAGTGCCCCAAAACCTTAGGGAAATAACTTTTTGGGTGAGAGGAATACAGTATAAGACCATTGGAAGAATCAAATTAAAAGTTACTGCACTTTAAAGAGCTGATTAGTTACTCCTAATATTGTATGTATTGTACATTAGCATAGCACAATAAGAAGCTTTGTCTAAAAATACAATGCTATTACGTTTTTTATTTTCTCATCATAGGATTTTCAAGGTATGATATACAACAGGGATATTTCATTGCCTCCTTCTGCACAGTACTAACAAAAGTTAGCTTGAGTTCCACAGCAAACCTCTACCATTGTTGTCTTCCACTATTGGAGCTGCCGAGTAACTGCCCTTCAGGATTTTCTCTGTCACATCACCATTGGAACTATCAATATCATCTGTTGATGTGACTCTTAATCCTGAAGAGGATGAATGTGTCTTATTCTGGTGCCTCAGCTTTTTGTAAAAGAATCTAGCATGCTAATATATAGTTCTCAGTTTCCCTGACATAGTCAAACCCCCTCATTGCATTAAGGTAAGCCTAAAGGAAGCCACAGCCTTGAGTTTATTAGGGCTTAGCAAGATTATTAACTACAATACCTTCTGGAGGTCACTAATGCATAGTGTCACATACCTCAAAAATGACTTAATAGCGCAGAGCAACAACACAGCCCTCTTAAGGCATACTTTTAAAAGCAGCTGGCCTGTCTGGTATGAAACCCCTACTGAACCCTTTCCTCCTGCAGCCAAAACTAGTAAACCGAACTGCCCAATGAATGAAAAAAAAATTGACTTAAGTCTCCTGTGGATAATGTTGAAAAGAACCACTATCCAGCAGCTGTTGCACAAGAGGAAATGGATGATTTGCAAGCCCCTTCCCCTAAAGGTCTCTATACACAGGAAAGGTCCAAGCTACTGCTGAAGACCTAGTTGAGCTGCTCAACCCATAGGTGCCTGCAAATCTGCCTATTGGAATGAAAAACAAAAATGAAATGAGTAATTAATGGACCTGGGAAAAATAACAAAATCTCTGTTGACACAAGGAGAGGCTCTTTTTCTTACTGCTGAGCCTGTGTTGTCAAACTGGTAAACGTAAACAGCTGAGTTGTATGTGTTCAATGCCACAGCTTGCTGCAAATGTAAAAGAGCCTCTCTTCGCACCAACCTGGGTTCTTTTTCATTTTCTTTTTTCATGTTCATTACCATTTCATGGTACACAGTGTGTAGTAGTGGATAATGTGACAGACTAGGACTCTGGAGACCAGAGTTCAAATCCCTACTTGGCCATGGAAACTCACTGGGGGAGAGGAACTGGTAAAACCACTTGTTAAATGTCTCACCTAAAGCACTGTTAAGGTTGCTATAAGTTGGTTCTGACTTGATGGCACATGTTGTTGTTTAGTCATTAAGTCGTGTCCGACTCTTCGTGACCCCATGGACCAGAGCACGCCAGGCCCTCCTGTCTTCCACTGCCTCCCGGAGTTGGGTCAAATTCATGTTGGTAGCTTCGATGACACTGTCCAGCCATCTCGTCCTCTGTCGTCCTCTTCTCCTCTTGCCTTCACTCTTTCTCAACATCAGGGTCTTTTCCAGGGAGTCTTCTCTTCTCATGAGATGGCCAAAGTATTGGAGCCTCAGCTTCAGGATCTGTCCTTCCAGTGAGCACTCAGGGTTGATTTCCTTCAGAACAGATAGGTTTGATCTCCTTGCAGTCCAGGGGACTCTCAAGAGCCTTGAGATGGCACATAACTAACTGTAAAAGTTTAAGCTGGCTGGATTGCTCAATGAGCTAGATATCTGGCTGTGGAGCCAGAAGTTAGGAGTTCTATTCTCCATTGTGCCTCCAGGGAGAAAAACCTGCCTGTGTGGCTTTGGGCAAGCTTCACCACTTCCAGGATGCCCCAGAAGAAGGGAATGATAAACCCCTTCTGAGTGTTCTCTTCCTAGAAAACCCTGGAAAGCATCACCATAAGTCAGAATCGACTTAATGGCACATAGTTATTACTACTACTGTTGTTGTCGTCGTTGTCGTTGTCATTGTTATCATCATCATCAATCAATGATTTCATTTTGTGTTTCATCTTTAATGAATAAAACTTATGTTAATACTATTTTTTTAAAAAAAATATTTTTGAACATTCAGTTTTTAGCACCTTTTTCTGATATTCCTCCACAGTGTAACAAATTTCATTTTAAAACATTGTTTCCAAGCTCTGGTCTTAAGAGACACGTATGAAGAGAAATCCAATTAGAAATCCTGGATAACTGGTTCCATTTTCAAGCCACTCTTACCATCAAAATGTTTCTCCTAATGTTCAAAGAAAAATCTACTCTCTTATTACTTAAGGCTGTCAGATCTAGCACTATTTTCAGTATTTGAATGGTATTCACTCTCTTTCTTTCTCTTCCTCTCTCCCCCACACACACAGCTATCTGCTCTTGTCCAAGCTAAACATGTTCAGTACTTTCTTTATAGCACTTATTTTCCTCATCACTGACTATCTTCATTGCCTTTCTCTGAAACTGTTCCAAATTGTTTACTTCCCCCTTAAAGTGTTCCTAGAAATGAACACAGTATTCCACGCAAGATCTAAGTAGTGCAAAATGAAATGGAACCATTATTGCTCCTGACCTGAAAACTAGCATAGCGTATAATAAGATCGCGTTCTTATGGTCTGGCTCCAGTTCTCAATACATATGTTCTGGGATGGTCTGCAATGTGGTCTCCATGATTATCCATCAGTGGCTGTAACACACAGGTGAAGTTTGACCTACATATTCAGAAGGAAGAGGAGAAATATGTTCTATAGCCCTTCCTGCTAGAACTGTGCCCCTTCATAATGTAGGTGAAAATTTACAGGTTTGAATGTTGCTTCTCAGAAAAATAACCTATACCTAGAAAAAGAGTATATCAGGGAGAATGGAAAACTGGAAATAATTTTCCTGCTGTATTAGTTCTCTATAGGCTGGAATATGTTAATATGACATAACATTCCTTCAGATGAAACATTTCAGAGTCCAGAAAGATTACATATTTGTACTCGTTGCTCAATGGCTGAAATACAACACAATATTATGTATGTGTAAAACAGACATCACCCGTTCAACCCCATTTGTTAATATTACTTAACCTCCCACCTAGAGATGGGAAGGCCGGGGGGGGGGGGAGGGGAACAGAAAAAATGGGGGGAAATGGGTTTTTTTCCCTTTTTATCCAAAGCTATTTTTTGTTTGTTTTTTTCCTGAAAACGTGAGGGGGAAATGGAGTGTGGAATATGTTCTTTATGGTATTCAAACTATACAACTATGTGAAGACGTTAATGGAAAACGTCTGAGACTTTATGTATTTAAGTTCTCTCTAGAGATGTAAAGTTTCTGAAAATGTCCATTTTTTCTGGGGGGAAACAGGGGGGAAAGTTTTTTCCAAGAAAAATTTTCAGAAATTTTACATCTCTAATCCCACCTATGGCTGAATTCATTCTTCTGTTGTTTTCAATGATAATAAGCTGCCTTGAGCACTACTTAGTAGTGAAAAAAAAATGGGTAGAAATGTAACATAATGTAATATAATTAATTAATTGTAAAAGCAGTAATAGTTGATGATGATGATGGTGATGATGATGATTATTATGTAAAAGCAAAGTGTGTTCAGTACCAGTTTACATATCAAACTTCAAAGTATAATGGAATGTTTAAATTGCTGAGTATCCAGCATGGCATAGTGGATAGAGTGACAGATTAGTACTCAGGAGACCCGGGTTCAAATCCCCGCTTGGATGTAAAAAAAACACTGGGTGGGTTGAATTCATAAAATTACTCCTTAAATATCCCACTTACTTTAAAAGGTCATTTAAAGTTGCTATAAGTCAATTCTGACTTGACGGCACACAACACACACAATTTAAATTGGCCTATTCATTGGCCTGGAATCAAGATCTGCCTGTAGAGAGGAGGGTTACACTCATGGAATGTGCCTTTATCCAATTTTCAGGGAACTTCCCTCCACAGCTCACTCCATTTACTAGAGTCCTTTGACTCTCTGTGTAGCATGTTCACCAGGGGAAGGCTGCAGGAAAGAAGAAGTAGTAAAGTCCACCTCTGCTAGCCCAGGTGGACATGCCTAAATGTGGATCCAAGCTATCTTACAAAGCAAGGGACAGACAGATAGATAAATGGACATTACTGGTGTTACTGCAGATCCATAACTTTATATAGATATTTCAGCCAGTTTTCAAAGAATACTGGAACTAGATTTGTGAGCTCAAGGAAATCAATTCATGGTCATTTTTCTCAAGCAGTAGCCCTACTACCACTACCACCACCACTGTCTCCCAAGCAATCTAACAAACTGCTTTCAAAACCAAGAGGAATGTGGCAGCGCATTGTGACAGGAGGGCCAACTGTTCAAAGCCATATGGCATGTGAAGAATTCCATTGGACCAATTCAAGCTCCTCGTGTGAACTAAAGCTGTTCTTTTTGTTCTGGCCTTTTACATTAATCATAACTGCACTTCAAATTGAGAAAAGTGGCAGACTAACCCTTCTGTTCATTTAAAAACCATTTTAACCTCTACAATTTTACTGATTCTTTAGGTGATGGGGCAAATGATGTAAGTATGATTCAGGCAGCTGATGTTGGAATTGGCATTTCTGGACAAGAAGGTATGCAGGTACGTATAATAATGGACATGTATTCTTTTTCATTTGGCAACTACTGCTAAGGCATTTTTAATCCATGTTCAAAATTTACAGGAGGCTGTATTCTATATGGCTGTGTGATCCTTTCATACCATCAGGGTCCAAGGTTGAGCAATACTTTTACTAGATCACTTTTAAAAAGTTACAAACAAAACTTCTGAATTCTCCAGAACTCTTCCTCAGAGAAAGATGGTATGGAACCTGGGGCTAAGGCAAATCGTCCAAAATTTGGGCCAGATGCAGTGCCCATGGCTCATAAAGCCCACCTGCCAACAAAGCAAAATAGAGCTTAGATTCCACATGAGACAGAGGTGACAAATGTAATTCATTTAACAGTTCCTTCCCAATCTACAAACAAAAAGCTCCCCTGGCAACAGCTCTGCCACTTATCTTAGAGGAGGCACACAATTCTCTTTTTTGACTTAGAGCAGAAAAACATGAAGCAAGGTCCCAGGCTTCACATCTGCCACATAGGAGAATACCTTTTGATATCAAAGACTCCATCCCAGCCAAATTGGCAATCCTAACTCCAGTAAACTGAAAAAAAATTGAATCTTCATAAAAGTTCAGTTTCATGGAAAAGCCCCTTCCAATGCCAGTAGAATTCTTTCCAGGCAACCAATCATGGCATCATCACACACAAAAAATGTCTAAGTGATCCTTTCATGGAAGCAAAGTCCAACGTTAGGTTATACCTTTATTGGGTCACCAAGAACTTTCAAATAAGATGCATTTTCACGTTCTTCTAACATTTTAGGGATTCAGGAAAGACAATCTTTTGAATGCTGTAATAGATAAGGAGACTGTTCTGAGCTGATAATGGTTGACTGGAAGTTTCCTGTGATAGTTGAATCACTGCTGTTGTTCACACAGAATGTTAAATTTTCTCAGGAAATTCTGGGGGAGAAAGTCTACACTGCATCTTAAATCACTACAATTCTCACTGGGATCATGTGTCACTAACCCTAATCAATCACTAACACTGTCTTCTTCCGCTTTTTAAAAAATTGGCAAGTGACATAACACTGAATTGATAAGCAGGACATAATATGTTTGTACAGCAAGAACATTCCCCTCAAATAAGTTCCTCTTGTCTCTCCTCCAAACAATTTTCATTATGCTTTTTCACTATAGCGCTATGTCAGATATGCATTTGTGAAGGACAGGAAGCTAGTGTGCCATCCCCGAGAGGAAATATATCAAAAGAGGCATGCGCGTGTGTGGAAGGAGTGCTTGTGGAGATAGAGGGGAATGAAGGAAGGAGAGAGAGTGCACTGGAGGTGTGTTTAGCTGAAGATAAAGGGGAGGAGCTAGATTTGATTGTTTGGGAGGAGATTATAAAGGAGGAGGAGGAGGCGTGCGAATTCAAGGTGGTAATGGACGGGACAGTGAGGCACACAAGGGATTGTGCTGTCCAAACTGAAGATGAGGGAGGCACTCTGGACAAGGTTAGAGAACTGACGCAGGAGTTCCCTAACTTAAGGACTGGAGGTGGGTTACTTCCAGATCCAGATGTTCCCAAGTTGGAAAACCAAAAGATAAAACCCTTGGAATGGACCGTAGTGGTCTACCCCCGCAATCAAGATGGGGAGAGGAAAGTGATTCGCCCTACACCCTCTTTCAACAGACCACCCCCAGAGGGGGACTGGGCAAGACATCCCTGCTGCGGGACGGTTTGTGCAGTAAAGAGTGCACCTTTGCGGGCGATGACCGATCAGGAACGTTTTGGCCCGGCCCCGATGTGAGAAGCGATATATTTACTCCAGAGTTGAGTGTTAAAAGTTATAAGACGTTACCAGAATTAAGTTGCTTTGATCCGTTTGACATGGTTAAAATTGAAGTGGAAAAGAATAAAAAGGAATCTGTTCAATTTTTGAAACCGCCTCCGTCTCTTATTCCTGCCAAAATGAGGGAACCGCCAACAGCTTTAGAAGAACCCGATCACAGCATTGCAGTTTCACAAGTTATGTCAGTTTAGTGCTATATGACTTGCCAAAATATGTTTTTAAAAAAGAACATCCCACCATCAACATGACCTCAAGACACACTCACCACAAGTCCATTGGGCTGATATAGGTGATCAACACATGATAGAAAGTTTGAAAAAAAAAAGAGCAAAGCAAGCAGGATCACTACAAAATAACACTAGCCCGTACTGGCTGAATGAAAAGCAACAAATCTCATAAAAAAGGACTAAGCTTACTCAGAATTAGCTGTACGTCATGTAGTCATTAGAAGATACAGTACATCAAATTTAACGATGCAAGTCCAGCACAAGCCTTGGAATGAACTGCAATGTAGTCACACCCTAACTTTCTATGGAGCTATTAGAAGTAGTATTGGAAGAATTGATAAAAGATTGTGGGGGATTATGAGAGCCATGGTGTAAAACATCTGCAGGGCTGGAGGGTTTCCGCCTTTATCCTATATTCTTGCTTCAATTATTTATTTAAGATCCAGCTATTCCTTAAACCAATGTCCAAAGCTGGTAGCAGTTTTCTGCCTTGCCTATTAACACAAACATCACTTTATCACATGTAGAAAATCAATGCTGAGTCATAGCTTTGTGACAAACCAAAGCACATAGGTGGGTTGAGATTTAAATCCAGGTCACTCTTAAATTCAGTAGTCTCCACACACAGGACTGCACTGGTTGTTATAAGCTATCACATAAATAGCCACCATCCAGTATTTTCCTTAGTGTCCAATGTTTCTAAAATGGCTCTTATCATCTGACTAGTCAGTATTAGTGTCACTTTAGCATGGATGAAACTGTTCTGCTGGACTTGGAAAGGTAGGTAGTTAAAATTCCGTATCAAAAACTATAGCAGGTTTTAAAATTAAATGACCAGATTGGAAGTACATTGTATTCTTAGCTTTTACCATGCTGGTTGGTATCTGACTGTCTTTGGTTTACTCTGGGTCAGCTGAGAAAATAAATGATTTCTTTTTCTTATTGCGTTTTTTGTTTTGTTTTGTTTTGTTTTTTGTCCTAGGCTGTCATGGCCAGTGATTTTGCCATATCTCAGTTTAAGCACCTCAAAAAGCTGCTTCTAGTCCATGGACACTGGTGCTATTCTCGCTTGGGGAAGATGGTGATCTACTTCTTCTACAAAAATGTGGTAAGTTTAAGCTTCATTTTCAGTGCCTCTGTGCCAAGCTTTTCTTTCATAGCCACAGATAATGAGGACAATGATCATGTAGGTTCTACCTGATTAGGTAATCCATACCAGGCAGCTAACAAGTTCCAAAAATATTACACAGTACATTCTATAAAATTGCAATTAGAACCTTAAAGGATGAAAGGATGATTCAGTAAGAAAAGATGAAAGCCGATTGACCCTTAAATTTGCTAAAGAGGTTCATTCCTTTTTTCTCCGAAAGCCAAAAAATAAATAAATCTATTTCTATTCAATAAGTCCCTGTTTTGTTTTGTTTTGTTTTTTTTAAAGCACTGGTAGAACCTTGGCTATGTTTCTGCATACAGAATGGTAAATTATCGCTATTCAAAATGGGAGTTGGCTTCCACTTAGGCTATAAAGCCAGCCAAGACACTTAATTTGATGAGAGCCACATGCTACCAATTGCCAATGACAGTAATCAGCTTTAGCAATAATATGGGAAGCTCCATTATGCACCTCCATTCCCACGTAATATGTTCCCATTATGGACTTATGGAAACATTAGGCCTTTTTTTAGATCCAAAACTAGGCTCTGACATAGAACGAAAAAGAAGCAGCTCTTCACTGGGAGACTCGTAAGGTGTGTCACCTTAGTGAACTTCATTTCCATTCCACATCTTGCCCCATGACCATCCTCCCAATTAATTTATTTTTATTTTTGCTTCTGGTATTTTTTTAGATATCGCTAATGTCGGGTTTAATTCAGGAAATAACTCCTCCCCCACCACCCACATTTCCGATCTGCACAAATATAGATATTTCATTCAAATCATCTGGTGGCAGGAAATAGACTTTTGCCCTCTCATGTGGGGCTTTTGATGAACAGATGTAATCAAAACGTGCCATTGTGGGTTGCAGTTTGCCATTTCTTCCCATCAAGATGCATAACATTTTTTAGATACAGTGGCGATTGAGAGCATGCAGCCCTCCAAATATTGTCAAATTGCAGTCTCCACCAGCCATAGCCCGTAGAGCCCATAGTAAAGGATGCTGGGTTTACAGTTCAACAGTACCTAGAGATCACAGTGGCACAGGTGCCCTGGCACAGAGGCTTTCCACCAACCGGGGCTGGGGCTGGGTCTCTTCCATGCTAGATAAGCATGAGAGCGATTCTCTCCCCCTTCCCCATGTACAAGTTTGATTTTTCTCTCTGACATTTCACACAAAGAGGCATTGAATTAAAAATATTTATAGTAGCGGGTTTTTTGGACTGACTTTGTAATATGCATAATACGGATACATATAACATGATCAAATAACTACAAGAAAAACAAAACCAATTTGAAGTTATGAAAGCAACCTATGAGTTCGAATAGCAAAGAGATGATTATTAGGGCAGTGCACTGGAGAAAGTTTCAAGTTTGATTCATTTTGCGTCCTGGTCCTTTTATTAAAAACAAAATGAAAGCTTTTTCGGGTTTTTGCATTTTGTCTTCCTCATTCATTTTTTTTTCCTGGAGCTAGTAAGTAAGCCATAAAGAACATAGTCATGTATTACCTCATGCTAGTCTTGGACTATTCTCATGCTGGAGTAGAATTGGAATGGTTTTGTGTCAGAAGAGGAGGAGGAGGGTCTCCTGATGCAATCTAGTCAGATTAGAAAGGAAAGAGAGAAAGTAGGTAGGATGGTTTTGAGGTAGGAGGAAAAGAAGGGAAGAGAGAGGGGGACTAAGAGATCTCTGACTGAGCAAATCAGCCCTCCAGACCAATAAACAGCAAGTTTATGCATGTGGATTCTGGCTGAGCTCCATGCAGATCACTGCCAAGGAGAACAACCTCAGCTGCTGGTACACTGTGACTCTCCTCATCCTCTCCACAGACAAAGCTCCACAGGCTGACCCTGGCTAAGGACTGCCAGCAGTGGCATAAAGGCCCAGATCTTCCCTTTGCTCCTCTTCTCCTCCTCCTCCTGGAGTCCTGGTTCCACCATCTTCCCTTTTATTCCCAGCAGCTTTTTCTCAGCCTGAGCCCTGGTGACCTCTGCCCAGCTTGGCCCTGGCACTCCTCTTTCTCCAAAATGATTCCTTGTCGCCGCCACTGCTGGCATAGATGATGAACAGCAGCGATTCTCCCCAGTACTTTCAGGAAGGTTCAAAGTCACTTCACAATGACTTTGGTTGTTTCACATGATGCAAGCCTCGGTGTGGTTTTTAAAATTGTGCATTAACTGCATTTTTAAACTGCACCAGGGCTTCTATCCTGACTAGCCAGTGATGGGAGGCTTCTCAGGTACTGAGGGCACCGAGTCAGGACTCAACATGCAGCAAAATCAGAGCCAGTGGAGCTACCCCTCAGCCAAGAACAATTTCGCTGCCCAGCCACTGCTGGGAGTTTCCCCAGCCACCTCAGCACTGGCTGTCTGGCAGCGTTCTTTTTGCTGGGGTAGAGGCAGCTCTGGCAGCTCTTTTTTCCTCCACATAGCAAGTGTGCAAGGGTGCCCTAACCTCAGCACTGTCAATAGCAGTGGGAAGCCCCCTGCCCAGCGCTGGCCAGTCTGCAGGCCAGGGGCTGCTCCATGTCCTATTTTTACTGTGAGGATTTGCATTAAAGCAAAATTTGTGAAACAGGTAGTTTCACGCCTATTTTTCTGATCACCTGCGGTTAAAAAAAAATTACAGTGAGTTATCTAAAATATGTCGTTCCTGTCAGGGTGCTTGGCAGGAAGAGCAAATCGTCATAGGTCTAGGCTTGCATCCCATGAGGAGGAGAAAGTGATTCTTCTGCCACCGCCCAGAAAAGATTCTAGACTAGGAAGGGGAGAGAAGCATTTCCTGGGACCACCAACAGACACATGCAAAACTGCTCCCACGGGATCAAGAAGCTTGGCTTGGCTTTTACACAGCCCAGACTTCTTGTATCTGTTCCTCTTATCCTTTTCTTTAAGAAAAAGGGCAATGTCCAGCCAAAAACGGCTGGGGCAAGGTCCCTTTGCAGCCTTCGTAATTTGTGCTCCTCTCTCCTGGACCTTCTAATTGGCTGCTGGCAACAGCCCTCACAACCTTAATGGCTGGTTGTTGTTTTTCTTCCTGGGCAATGGGACAGGTAAAGGGTGAAAGAAATGTTTAACAAAAGAGAGAAATACGAAAAACATGAAATTTTTGTGTTCCTCTCATTTAAAAGACTCCTTCATATTTAAGTAGTTCACTTTTTTGGAATAAGAAAGAACACAAAAGTTAAAATAAGAGACTCTTTTGTGTTTACTCCTTTTTGTTTTCAAACACAAACCCTATCCCTAGTGACTACTGACCCATTTGGTACACTGAGACTAATTACAGATGGCAAACAAATTCTTGTTACTGAATCCTAAACTTTGTAACAGTGATGATAGCCTCACTGAAACCAATGAAATTTCAGTCACAACAAACTAAAGACTCATTCATTTCAATGGGTCTGCTGCTTCCAACAGGACTACTCCTGCATCTGGCTGAATGTTTTTTGAGTCAAAAATTAGCTTCAGATGAGGAACATTTAATGAGGAGAGTGCTGCTTCGCCAGTCTACACCTCCACAGCAGTTTTTATCTATATGGAATTCCAGAAAGCTAGGGCAAACACATTATTAGAATGTTGTAGTTGAAGGCAAGGCAGAGAAATGTAGCAGAGAAAGAAAGGAACAAGTAATCCTTTCCCCAAAAGCTTTGCTACTTGGCTCCCAAGAGCTCATAATCTGCATTCAACTCTTTTATCTAAGGGCATGTGGATGCAGATGCAATGAAGGACATATACAAACAATGAAAATATATTACCTTCTAACATTTTCCCACCAGGCCTACGTCAATCTGCTCTTCTGGTACCAGTTCTTCTGCGCTTTCTCTGGGGCCTCCATGATAGACTACTGGCAAATGATTTTCTTCAACCTGTTTTTCACTTCTGTGCCACCAATAATTTCAGGAGTCCTGGATAAAGACATTTCTGCAGAGACCCTGTTAAGCTTGCCTGAACTTTACAAGAGTGGACAAAACTCAGAGGTACACCCTTCTTGCTCAAGTGTGATTTGTGGGTTCTTATAAATCTTTCGTTTGGTGTCACAAAAGTGAATGATTGCCACCATGAGTAATGCTCAGACACCGTGGAAGCTTATAGTACTATCAATGCTATTTGGGTTTCTTCCCAGATTTTTTGGAAGAAGGGCAGGCACAAGCTGCTTAATTGTTTCCTGAATGGTCCTTTTCTAGCTCAGAATCACCCTCCTCAAATTGCTGTGGCCATTTGGTGAAAGCGATGTGGTCCTTATAGGTTTCCCCTCATTCCTCATTATGCTTGTGAAAAGGAAGCTTGAGAAGGATTGTTTTGAGCTGAGAAGGGAGCTCCCAAGATGGAAAAAAGTTGAACAGCCTCTCTTTCTCTACTTTTTGCCCAACCTTGGATCACCAGATATTCCTGGACTGCAATTCTCAGAAGTCGTTGCCAGCACAGCTAAGTGGTGAAGGCTTCTGGGAGTTGAGGTCCAAGAACATCTGGGGACCCAAGGTTGGGAACCCACTGCTCTAGACCAGTGGTTCTTAACCTGGGCGATATCGCCCCCCAGGAGGCGATTTCATTTTTCAGGGGGGGCGATGGAACGAAAAGGGGTGACGCGGGGGCGAAGGAACAGAAGGGGGCAATAGGGGGTGATGGAGCCACCACCGCCATTGAGGAAGTTATCATCGCCCCCCCTCCCCGCGCCGCCGGATCCAGAGCAGCTGGATGTGGTGCCGCCGCCACCACCATTGAGGAAGTTATCATCGCCCCCCCCCCCGCGGTGGCGCCACACCGCCACCGCGGGGAGGGGGGCGATGATAACTTCCTCAAGGGGGCGTTTCTTTCAAAAAGGTTTAGAACCACTTCATCATCCTCCAAATATCTTATTATAGGGGCTGATGTTCAACACCTCTGGATGGTACCAGGTTGGGGAAGTCTGCATTATAGTCTAGACTCTAGACTATAATGCAGACTTCCCCAACCTGGTACCATCCAGAGGTGTTGAACATCAGCCCCTATAATAAGATATTTGGAGGGTGATGAAGGTTGCTGTATAATCCTTCTAGAGGGACTGAACAGAGGCTCTTTTAATGTACACTGTTTGCAGCATAAACATATCCAGTCAGTTGCAATAGGAGAAAAAATGCAGTAAGCTGTAATGATACTAAGAAAAAGAAGGAATCAGCATGAGCATGTTAAGAAAAAGTCATGACATACATACACTCCAGTTTAAGTATCTCAGAAGGACCTTATTTTATTTTATTCTGAATGCAATTTTGCTATTCTTATTTTTTATGAATAGAGTAGTACTACTGGCATGAAAAGTTGTTTATTATTCTGATCCTCTTTATGTTGCAGCTACCCCTTTTAAGTTAAGCTCAGCTACTAGCTTGTTGAAGGCCAACCGTTCCATTGTATGAGCAATTCATCCCACGCTTACCAGCTCCAAGGCCAGAAGCACTCTAACGCTAAGTCACCAGCAGGTTGTGAGCCAACCCTGCCGGAAACATGGCTGCAAATTAGACTGACGCTTCCCTTTGTGCTTGTCTTTTCATCCTCACAATTCTCCTCCCTCCTGGCTTCAGTGAGGAAGGGGAAATGGAGTCATTTCTGTTCTGGTCACTAAGTACTTAACTGCCATTTTAGAGCACCAAAAAAAGAGTTTAACTCCATTGTTGAGTTTTTTTACCTTTGGATTGTTTCAGTTCCCTCCTCCCCCATTTATCTTTTGCTTATAAGAAAGCAGTCAAGACTTTAGTCTGAGATATCAGCTGCATGTGACCATTTGTTGTTGTTGTTTAGTCATTAAGTTGTGTCCGACTCTTCGTGACCCCATGGACCAGAGCACGCCAGGCCCTCCTGTCTTCCACTGCCTCCCGGAGTCTGGTCAAATTCATGTTGGTAGCTGACACTGTCCAACCATCTTGTCCTCTGTCGTCCCCTTCTCCTCGTGTCTTCACACTTTCCCAACATCAGGGTCTTTTCCAGGGAGTCTTCTCTTCTCATGAGATGGCCAAAGTATTGGAGCCTCAGCTTCAGGATCTGTCCTTCCAGTGAGAACTCAGGGTTGATTTCCTTCAGAATTGATAGGTTTGATCTCCTTGCAGTCCAGAGGACTCTCAAGAGTCTCCCCAGTACCACAATTCAAAAGCATCAATTCTTGGGAGGTCAGCGTTCTTTATGGTCCAGCTCTAACTTCCATACATCGCTACTGGAAAAACCATAGCTTTGACTATGCGGACCTTTGTCGGCAAGGTGATGTCTCTGCTTTTTAAGATGCTGTCTAGGTTTCTCATCGCTTTCCTCCCAAGAAGCAGGAGTCTTTTAATTTTGTGGCTGCTGTCACCATCTGCAGTGATCATGGAGGCCAAGAAAGTAAACTCTGTCACTGCCTCCATATCTTCCCCTTCTATTGGCCAGGAGGTGATGGGACCAGTGGCCATGATCTTGGGTTTTTTGATGTTGAGCTTCAGACCATTTTTTGTGCTCTCCTCTTTCACCCTCATTACGAGACTCTTTAATTCCTCCACACTTTCTGCCATCAAGTGGTATCATCTGCATATCTGAGGTTGTTGATATTTCTTCCGGCAATCTTAATTCCGGCTTGGGATTCATCCAGTCCAGCCTTTCGCATGATGTATTCTGCATATCAGTTAAATAAGCAGGGAGACAATATACAGCCTTGTCGTACTCCTTTCCCAATTTTGAACCAATCAGTTGTTCCATATCCAGTTTTAACTGTTGCTTCCTGTCCCACATATAGATTTCTCAGGAGATAGATAAGGTGTATCAGGCACTCCCATTTCTTTAAGGACTTGCCATAGTTTGCTGTGGTCCACACAGTCAAAGGCTTTTGCGTAGTCAATGAAGCAGAAGTAGATGTTTTTCTGGAACTCTCTGGCTTTCTCCATAATCCAGCGCATGTTAGCAATTTGGTCTCGAGTTCCTCTGCCCCTTCGAAATCCAGCTTGTACTTCTGGGAGTTCTCGGTCCACATACTGCTGAAGTTTACCTTGGAGGATTTTGACCATAACCTTGCTAGCGTGTGAAATGAGTGCAATTGTACGGTAGTTGGAGCATTCTTTGGCACTGTCCTTCTTTGGGATTGGGATGTAGACTGATCTTTTCCTATCCTCTGGCCACTGCTGAGTTTTCCAAACTTCCTGGCATATTGAGTGTAGCACCTTAACAGCGTCATCTTTTAAGATTTTAAATAGTTCCACTGGAATGCCATCACCTCCACTGGCTTTGTTGTTAGCCATGCTTTCTAAGGCCCACTTGACTTCACTCTCCAGGATGTCTGGCTCAAGGTCAGCAACCACACTATCTCGGTTGTCCGGGACATCCAGATCTTTCTGGTATAATTCCTCTGTGTATTCTTGCCACCTCTTCTTGATGTCTTCTGCTTCTGTGAGGTGCCTACCATTTTTGTCCTTTATCATTCCCATCTTTGCACAAAAGGTTCTTTTAATATCTCCAATTTTCTTGAACAGATCTCTGGTTTTTCCCTTTCTATTATTTTCCTCTATTTCTTTGCACTGTTCATTTAAGAAGGCCCTCTTGTCTCTCCTTGCTATTCTTTGGAAGTCTGCATTCAATTTTCTGTAACTTTCCCTATTTCCCTTGCATTTTGTTTCCCTTCTCTTCTCTGCTAGTTGTAAGGCCTCGTTGGACAGCCACTTTGCTTTCTTGCATTTCCTTTTCTTTGGGATGGTTTTTGTTGCTGCCTCCTGTACAATGTTACAAGCCTCCATCCATAGTTCTTCAGGCACTCTGTCCACCAAATCTAGTTCCTTAAATCTGTTCTTCACTTCCACTGTGTATTCATAAGGGATTTGGTTTAGATTATACCTGACTAGCCCAGTGGATTTTCCTACTTTCTTCAGTTTTAGCTTGAATTTTGCTATAAGAAGCTGATGATCAGAGCTACAATCAGCTCCAGGTCTTGTTTTTGCTGACTGTATAGAGCTTCTCCATCTTTGGCTGCAGAGAACATAATCCATCTGATTTCGGTATTGCCCATCTGGTGATGTCCATGTGTAGAGTCGCCTCTTGTGTTGTTGGAAAAGAGTGTTTGTGATGACCACCTTGTTCTCTTGACAAAACTCTATTAGCCTTTGCCCTGGTTCGTTTTGAACTCCAAGGCCAAACTTAACTGTTGTTCCTTTTATCTCTTGACTCCCTACTTTAGCATTCCAGTCCCCTATAATGAGAAGAACATCTTTCTTTGGTGTCAGTTCTAGAAGGTGTTGTAAGTCTTCATAGAATTGGTCAATTTCAGCCTCTTCAGCATCGGTGGTTGGTGCATAAACTTGGATTACTGTGATGTTGAAACATCTGCCTTGGATTCGTACTGAAATCATTCTATCATTTTTGAAATTGTATCCCAGTACAGCTTTTCCCACTCTTTTGTTGACTATGAGGGTGACTCCATTTCTTCTACAGGATTCTTGCCCATAGTAGTAGATATGATAATTGTCTGAATTGAATTCGCCCATTCCCGTCCATTTTAGTTCACTGACGCCCAGGATCTCAATGTTTATTCTTGCCATCTCCTGTTTGACCACATCCAGCTTACCAAGGTTCATAGATCTTACATTCCGGGTTCCTATGCAGTATTTTTCTTTGCAGCATCGGACTTTCCTTTGGCCCAACCACTTCATTAGCTCTGGAGCTACTTGTCCTTGTCCTCCACTCTTCCTCAGTAGCATGTTGGACGCCTTCCGACCTGAGGGGCTCATCTTCCAGCGTCATATCTTTTAGCCTTTTGTTTCTGTTCATGGGGTTTTCTTGGCAAAGATACTGGGGTGGCTTGCCAGTTCCTGCTCCAGGTGGATCGCGTTTAGTCAGAACTCTCCACTACGACCCGTCCGTCTTGGGTGTCCCTGCACGGCATAGCCCATAGCTTCTCTGAATTACTCAAGCCCCTTCGCCACGACAAGGCAGCAATCCATGAAGGGGCATGTGACCATGGAGGTGTGCAAAGCAGGGTTTATAGAGTTTGCTTTCTGCCTGCCGCTGTAGCTATGACACAAGCACCACAAAAGACACTGTCAATTACACTGCTTAGATCTCCTGCCTCCTTTGGTCTCTTGGAGGAGGGAGCTGGAAGAACAGAGGGGAACTAAAGTAGAAACAGACTATGTAGAAATGGGAGTTCATATAATGCCCCTCCTGTCTTCACAAAGGCTGCCATTGACCACCACCCACACATATACATAGAGAGAGAGAGAGAGCGCATGCAATTCTTTTGTATGGAAAATTTCAGAAAGTTTCAGAAGTAGCAATACTGAGTAATAGCCATAATTTAAAAAAAAATAACAGAAAAGAGTACCAAATAAAATAAAATAAAATACCATACCCTGACAGGCTCCACCATTAATTTATGTAGTGGAGATAAGATGGATGTCTTTCACCAACCACAGCTATACAGTGTCTAGAGCCACCATATAGTGAGTTACTGGTTGATGTGCCAAGAAACTATGTAGTCTTTGAACAGGTCTTTTCTCTTTGTGCCATGATTTGCAACAGGTTTACAAGCCTCTGACATTTTGCATCGCCATTTTGGATGCCTTTTACCAGAGCCTCATCTGCTTCTTCATCCCTTATCTAGTAAGTATTTAAGGCATTCTGACAGTGGCCCTTAGTGAAACCAAAAGTGCAGTCAACCAACGTGCACTCAATATACTTCTGATTCCTCCACAAATGTTATTTTCCAGGCATATCAAGATTCTGATATTGGTGTTTTCACCTTTGGGACAACAGTCAACACCGTCGCCCTCCTTACTATTCTCTTTCACCAAGCTTTAGAAATTCAGACCTGGGTATGTATTGACACCGACTTCTGCACCAGAAATACCTGGCTATCAGATGTCAACAGGGCTTATAGCCGACAGATTTCCATGTTTTATACACACAGGGCTTGTATATGCAGAGTTCTATGTCTCTTGCTGTGTGTGTGTGTGTGTGTGTGTGTGTGTGTGTGTTTGTTGGCTAGCTTGATCTTTTGTAATTTGCTGTACAAGAAATAGAAAACAGTTTAAGGTGTAAACTACTCAAATACCAACATTTGGAGACAGCACAGCGCCTACCAAAAAAATAAATAAATCCTTTCCACTGAGGTTGCTCAATTTGAACTGTTTTTAAACTAATCATATACATACAGCTTTTAAATGATTATAGCTTCATGCCTTTTCTATTACTTGTCTGTATATAAATTCATACCCTATGAGAGATGTATATGTGCTACAGTGGATCTTTGACATACTGCAGCCCTACTGCTCTCTTTGAGCTGCTTCTGGACAAGTCAAACTGACAATCAACAAACATCCTCATTGCGGGTCCCCACTGCAGTTGTTGAATGCCACAGAGAATGCAGCAAACTGCTGAGGCTTGCTAGGAGCTTGAAGGCTTTGAGCAAAGTTGGCAAGAATCCTGAAGCTCAGGTTAACTGGATGACATTCACAGAATAAATAAACAGTTCGGAATTCATCAGAAAGGTAACGCTTCTGTAAGCAGTCACCTTCTAACATGGCTCAGAATTCAGTATTTAGCATACGTTCAGCTACAAACGAGGCCCCTAATAAAATGCAGCCAAAGCAAACTTCCTTATGTGTGTCTCCACCCCGTTTCATTTCCAGAGACTCTCACATCCCCAGAGTGCTTTGGAGAACCATGGCTCAAATACCTACAAAACTGGAGCTATATTTCATAAAAACATATCAACATGAATTCTGAGGTTTTGGCTTTCCTCACTGTAGATTTCATTGTTGTTTTTTACGGTTACTGCTATAGCATTTTGTTCACTGATGTGTATACATGTGTACCAATACATTTGTGTGTATGTAATTTGACTGCTTCTGGACCAAGATTTACAATTATCCCTTTTTCCAGATACCTGCCCTGTGGCTACATCTGTGAAGCTTTTTTCCTTAATTTCTCTTGCTTCTGTTCCTAGACTTGGCTCCACGGGATCATCATGATGGGAAGCATTCTCCTTTACTTTCTTTTCTCGATCATTTACAATGCTTCCTGCATTGTCTGCAATCATCCAACCAACCCCTACTGGATTATGGAGAAGGAACTCTCAGAACCAAGCTTCTATTTCATCTGCATCATTACAGCAGTCACAGCACTTCTCCCAAGGTTTGGGACACTTGGTTCATCACCACCACCCACATTCAAATCTCATTGGGAACTAAAATCTGGGGAGAGGGGATGACTTTCACAAGGAGTTAAGTGTGTCAGAAGGGCTTACCAGTGTGACTGTTCCATGGGGCTGGCATATTTAAAGCTAGGCCCCTGCTGCTGCATGGTGCATCATACGCATCACTGGATGATGCCTGCCCAGGCTGTAAATACCAGTCCTGTTTGTAGGCATAGTGAAGTAGCTGCTTTAGGGAACAGGTTTTGAATGTCATGAAAGGGCTGTACATAGCTACTTATCTGTTGCCATTGCATTGTTGTTACTGCCAGGGACAGGTCTACTTGTGGCATTTTTCTGTCTCGTGTGCCCAAATAATTTGGGTCTTGTTCCCCTGTGACTTGGGTAAAGGAAAGCAAGAATGACGAGCAACGCTCCTTCTTGTAGGGTGCTGGCGTTGCAGTGCTCCCCCACCTACCATGCTGACCAGAGGGAGCTCTAGGCAGAGTTGCCCTTAGTGTGCTGTTTCTTTATCTTCCTCCATCCCAATCAGGGGCTAGTTCAGTGATGGCGAACCTATGGCACGCATGCCACAGCTGGCACGCAGAGCCCTCTCTGTGGGCACTCGAGCCCTAAGTCACCATTGATAAATACTTACCCATCCTCCGATCCCGGATTTCGGGAAGAAGTCTTGTGAAGGGAGGGAGAGCCAAGACAGCAACGGCCGCCACACCACAAGCACACACACATACCTGGACACCAGGTATGGAAACACCCGGCTCCTGCCACCTGCACCTTTAAGGATTGCAGCCGAAGGCAGAGCAGGGAGTGTCCCGGGCAGGTGCTGGAGGTTGTGCGGCCAGAGGAGTGGGACTCTTCGGGACAGTCGTGGTTGGTTTTGTGTTGCAGTTTGGGCACTGGGGCTCAAAAAGGTTCACCATCACTGGGCTAGTTCCTTGTGATTTCCCTTTAGAAGGGAAAATTTAAATCCTTAACAGCCCATGTCCTTTCATGTGCTCCCAATTTCTTTTTCTTTCTTTCTTTTTCCCCTCCCTCTCTCTTTTTATTCTGTAGGTTGGGGGAATCGAGTCTATATGCCTTTGCCAGAGCGTAAAAGGCTTTGCTGTTGTGCTGTGTAATACAGGTCTCTGAGAGGCAACCCTTAAGCATTTCAAAAAAAAAAAAAAAAAAAAAAAAAAGGCTTTCTGTGCTTTCCTCTTCAGTGCTGCACTAGGAATGTAACTAGCTGTCAGGACTCAAAACTTTTCCCAGACGTCAAACAGGCCTTAGATGTTGTGTGAAGGTGCAGTGTCTGCATCTCCATTTAGCACTGATCTCTGAAGGATCGAGAAGAAGAACCTCTTGTTCATCCTACTGGGGAGGCTTACGATTCATATATCCTACTTTACTCATCATAAACACACACTCATTTGAGGGCGAATTCACAAAAAGAAGGTTTAAGCTTGTTTCCATAGTATTCTGTTCCTTGGGGCTTGTTTCCTATAAAAACAAAAATCAGCCCCTTTGCTGTGAAATAATTATCTAGACTTGAGTGCTATAGGAGCCTCAAAAGTATGAAGGTTGAACAGCTACCAGACAAAAACAGTATGTGTTCCTTGACATCTCTCACCATTTTCCAACTGTATCCTGTGTACCCCAGGCTCCACCGATAAAAAGATGGTGCTTTGAATGAATGGCTGTATTTGAGCTGTGAAGACAAACTGTAGTGTATCATTGCAAGCAAACCTCAATCTCATATATCCCCCCTCCCATCTCTTCCTCCAGTGATGGCACAAAGCAATCAGAAGTTTCTACTTCCTTTTTAAAATAAAATGTTGTTTATTTTACATACAAATCCAGACGAACTGTCATGAGTTTGTCATGACTATGGTTTACTGAAGTAAACCAACTTAAAACTTTAATTGATGAAGTCAACTTGTTTCAATAAATAGTTCTGGTTAACCAGAGTTTATGGAGTGCAGAAGTAACACTAAACCAAGTTTAATTGAAAACAGAAGCAAAAACTTCCTAGCTCCTGCTGTCCATGTCAGAGAGAGGAGGGAGCATGTGAACCCACACTTTATTCATATAATATTAATTTAATAGTAACAATAAATATACATGTAACCAGTGAATTTTGGCACTGTCCATCTGCCCAGCCTGTCACCTTTCCAGGGACGAACGGTGGAGGTAATATGAAAGAAGAGGTATACCAGCACGAGCAGTTCCTTAAACAGAACCCAACCCATCCTTTTGCTAGGTACCCTCTGTAACAGACTAGGAACTGCAAAGGGTCAGAAAATTATATAATTAACTTTCTGAGGGAAACAGGAGGAGGAAGATCAGATATGATAGGCTCTCCCCTTCTCTTGCAACCTTCCAGAATTTATCTTCTTCTGGGAAGCCAGGCAGGAATCTATGACAGCCGAACTCTAGTTCTTCTGAAGACTAAGAATTTGGTGCTGTTCATACCTGGAGGTGAACAACTGCTTGTGCCATCCTTTACTTTCAATTTTATCTAACGATTCTTACATGGCTATCCATCAAACCTGGAAGGGAATCTACTGGGCTAGAGGCCATGAAAGCAGGAGTTAAATTCTCTCCCATGGGGAGTCTAAAACCTAAATAGGCAAGGCAGCACAAAATCTGGAAGCCATTTTATAAACTGCTTGTTATACAGATCAGCCAGTCACATGAGTGTAAGTAAATAATGTTACATTTCTAAAGGGATTTAGTGTTCCCACAGGCCTGGTCAATCTGTGCTGGAAACTAGTTCGTAAGACTGTTAGCACCAGAAGACGAATTTCAGCAAAGCCTAGAGCTGTGATTTAATGAAAGCTAATGGATGGTTTCATTTCCAGTGCTGACCCACGGTATTAAAGCAAGAATCAAACAGTGCCTTTCCCAGCTACTCATTGCATGAAAAAACTCATTCCTGATTAGTCTTCACTTCCCAGCCCAAAGGTCTGCAGAGTGGGTTACCAAGCAGGTTCCCATCTAAATCACAAAAAGCAGTGTAGGAAATGTATTTGCCATGAGCCTTACTCCATAGCCCTCTTCCAAGAGATATCCTGCACTATGTGGATCAGCTGGCAGTCAATGGAGAGGCTCTCACCATCCTTGCTCTGGTCTGTTCTTGCAAACATCTCCTTCCACACAAAGCCTGCAGTACTTAGAGCCATGTCTCTTAACAATCAGTCCCACATGTAACCTGGCCTCCTATTATTTATTCACTTCACATTTATCTCCTGCCTTTCCTCTGGAGAGCTCAAGTCACAACAGCTGGTTGTCTCTCCTGATCTTTTTTTTTTTTACCCTCACAGCTGCCTGAAAGATAGCATTGGGTTCCAAATCACCTAGTGGCTGAGTGAGGACTTGAATCTGGAACTCCCTGGTCCTCCTTGGACACTAGCCAGTGCACCACAAGCTAGCAGGGGGCTGATATTGAAAGATCGTTTCCCAGAATCTCCATTCACTTGCAAGCACAGTCCTACCTTCTGCTTTCTTTGTGTCCATTCATTAGCATATGATAAGAATGTCTCCATATTGGGTTTTCCCCCCTTTCTCTGCTTCCCCAACACACCTGACTAGGATATGAGTGACATGCCCACCCACCTGTCCTGGAATGCCTGAGGACTCGATTGATCCTTTCATGCCACGTGTAGAAAGGGATCTCTGTTGTAGGTCTGTTGTGAGTATAAAGTCCATACGCTACCCCAAAATTTTTTACTTAAAATCAGATAAAAGCATTACACCTCATCAGGCCTCTGCAGCAAAACTATGCTAAAAGAATGAAGGCTTGTTTTTCATGAAATAGTAACTGAAGTGTTTTTTGTTGCTATTGTTTGCTTTTCCAAGGTATCTTATCTTGGCTGTGCAAGGGACCATCAATGCATCTCACACTGTGAAAGCACAACAGCTGGACAAGCTCCCTAAAGAACAACAGGTCTTGGAGGTACAGAAGTGGACATTGAGGGAACAAGGCCCAGGAGTCCACAATGATGATCCTGACCCACCCATTGCAAACACGGATGTGGCATCACCTGATTACACACCAGGGGATTACACAACAGGGGAACATATGCTTTCTAACCGTGGTGATCACCAGGGACTCTACCCTCCTGAGCAGGCAACACTGAAAGAACAGATATTGAATGGAGGAGGCAATGACTTCACCAAAAGGTGGGCTCAAGACGAGACTTCCACCACCGCAGGTTTCTTGTCAACAACAGCCTCTCCTGGGCAAAGCACATCTGGCAGGCTTTTCTCTGGCTTCCCTCCTAAGAACACTGAAAGTTTTGATCGAAAGAGCCATCGGAGGTCTGTGAGTGCTGTAACTCTATGAAGGAGCCTTTGTTTTTGACTGAGAGGAAAACATAATTGCATCTCTGAACAGCATCTGCCTCCCACACAGGGAGCAGAGGTAGCAGAAGGAAAATAGAATTGCTATTTATATTAAATAGCAGTGCCTTCTGGAAAGAAAAGGCTAAGATATAATTTCAGCAGCCTATTGGGACTGTGTATGTTGTCTTTACAATGTGACATAACTGAGGTGTAGCCAAAGTGTACTTATTCTAAGGAAGAGAAATTTCCGAACGGCTTAGAGAAATATTAGCCCATCATCGCTTCGCCACTATGAAATGCACTATTTGCTTGAAAACTGACAATATATCCTGAGGGAATTTTGTTTTTTCACTAATAATGAGTCACTCTTGAATGTTATCTTTATCATGTCAGTTATCACCACAAGCCTTATGCCTGAACTGGCACACCAATAGCCATGCGGTTGTAAGATAATTGTGATACATTTCTCTGCTATTGTAGAATATTTCCAGAAATTTCTTTAAATGCAACATCTTACAGAAAAAAACACTACATCAAATGAACTAAACCATTGCTGTGAAGTCTGTAGCTTCAATATTTTGCAAGTCAACACCCAAAATAATATTAATATTTTCTAAATTGTCTGTGTCTGTGTATATGCATTATTATCATACTTCACAACTCGTAACTTATTGAACAGATAACTTGTTTGGCATAACCACCAATACCCAGATTGGAAAAAAAATTACTTGACTGTAAGGTCCACTGATTTCAAAGAAGGTATTCCTAAGCTCAAGGAATATGGTTTGAACCCCAAAATTAAACCAATTTATCTCCAATGTTTTAAACAGAGTTCAAGTGGCTCAAGTCCAACTGTTAAGCTTCTATTGATTTATTAGTCAACCTGTTGATTTCCTACCAATCACATTGACTAAGCCAGAAAGATGATTAGGCAGGTGACAGGAAAGTGGGGAAAAAGGAGATGCCATACTGAGTGCAGACAGGTTCCTCAATATGAGTAAGTGTACAGAATGATGATGGTCATGGATGTGCATTCTAATCCATTCCCATTAATGGATTTAAAGTGGAGCTACAGATTTAATCTCTGCTTCATAAACTAAAAATCAAGATTCTGCTTCTCTGTGAAATGGCATTGGGAAAGAAAGGTCATTTTCTGAGCAAAGCAGCTGAGAGGAGGAGGAGTGCTTTTCACATTAACTCTCCATACCATTATTTTATTTATTTATTTATTAGTAACTCAGCAGTGGACAGAGGACTGGAAAAGATCAGTCTACATCCCAATCCCAAAGAAGGGCAGTGCTAAAGAATGCTCCAACTACCGTACAATTGCACTCATTTCACACGCTTGGAAGGTTATGCTCAAAATCCTACAAGGTAGGCTTCAGCAGTATGTGGACCGAGAACTCCCAGAACTACAAGCTGGATTTCGAAGGGGCAGAGGAACTAGAGACCAAATTGCTAACATGCACTGGATTATGGAGAAAGCCAGAGAGTTCCAGAAAAACATCTACTTCTGCTTCATTGACTACGCAAAAGCCTTTGACTGTGTGGACCACAACAAACTATGGCAAGTCTTTAAATAAATGGGAGTGCCTGACCACCTTATCTATCTCCTGAGAAATCTATATGTGGGACAGGAAGCAACAGTTAGAACTGGATATGGAACAACTGATTGGTTCAAAATTGGGAAAGGAGTACGACAAGGCTGTATATTGTCTCCCTGCTTATTTAACTTATATGCAGAATACATCATGCAAAAGGCAGGACTGGATGAATCCCAAATCGGAATTAAGATTGCCGGAAGAAATATCAACTACCTCAGATATGCAGATGATACAACTCTGGTGGCAGAAAGTGAGGAGGAATTAAAGAACCTCTTAATGAGCGTGAAAGAAGAAAGCACAAAAAATGGTCTGAAGCTCAACATCAAAAAAACCAAGATCATGGCCACTGGTCCCATCACCTCCTGGCAAATAGAAGGGGAAGATATGGAGGCAGTGACAAATTTTACTTTCTTGGCCTCCATGATCACTGCAGATGGTGACAGCAGGAGGAGACTTTTGAGAGTCCCCTGGACTGCAAGGAGATCAAACCTATCTGTTCTGAAGGAAATCAACCCTGAGTGCTCACTGGAAGGACAGATCCTGAAGCTGAGGCTCCAATACTTTGGCCATCTCACGAGAAGAGAAGACTGGAAAAGACCCTGATGTTGGGAAAGTGTGAAGGCAAGAGGAGAAGGGGATGACAGAGGACGAGATGGATGGACAGTGTCATCGAAGCGACCAACATGAATTTGACCCAACTCCGGGAGGCAGTGGAAGACAGGAGGGCCTGGCGTGCTCTGGTCCATGGGGTCACAAAGAGTCGGACACGACTTAACAACTAAACAACAACAACAAAAAAATTTATTGTGCGGTCATAGACCTGTTCATACAAAGATAAAATAGATAAAATAAATACATAATATAACATAGAATCTTGCTATAGCATTTTGTGCGTTCTTTTAGATGAAAAGAAAAACTTAGCCACTAACTGTGTAATTATTTGATTCTCTCCAGACAGAAATTTCAAATAGCTTGTGGGAGGTAGACCAGTACATTTAGTCATGAGTGAACCAAGATATCGAATGCGTTCGATCCTATATAGGCTACATTCTAAAATGATGTGCGCCAAGGTCTCAGTAATTTCTTTCCCACAGGGACAAATCCTTTCACCATATGGGGGTGTTATTGAAACGCCCTTTTAAAAGGGCTGAGGGAAAGCAATTAAACCTAGCCCTTGAAAAGGCAAAGCGATATCTCGGTGCTGTAATTTGGTATAAGTAGTTAGCTGGCTTGGGGAAGTTAAAATTTAGGCCAAAACACAGTGGTGAACAAGTCCTGTCTGCACAAGCTAGAAAGTATTATCTTTGATACGTTGTATAAGTATTGGTTTAATGCTACCTTGAGGCTGTCTCAGTAGGAAATCCATAGAGAAGCCTAAGAGATGTAGTTTTTCTGTAAATCCCTTATGCCATGAGATGGCAAAGACATCTTTCAGCAAATAATATAGGTAGCCACAGGTTATTGGGGCATAGACCACCTTTAACCAATAACTAAATGAATGTAGCCACGCTTGACATTCTACTGAGGGCATACCAGCTTCGAGCCGCAGACCGGCTGAAGAGGCGCATCTTGGCATGGCAAATAAGGGTCGCAACATATTTGATAAAATGCTTTCAATGGAGGGGTTAAAACCCTTAATCCAAACAGCGATACCGTACAACAACTGTGCAAGGATTTTATGCTTGACTATCTCTAGGGCCGCAGGTATCAACTCCCCACCCTGAACATAGTGAAATCATCTAAGTAGTTTACTTGTGTTATTGGCCACCTGTACTGCTGTTTGTCTGTGGTAGGACCAGGAGAGGGAGTGTGTAAAGGTAATTCCCAGATATTTGAAATTTTTGACCTGTTCTATCCGTTTGTCCTCGATAACCCAATCTTTGGTTTTACTATGTCTAGAGAAGACCATTATTTTGGTTTTGTCAAAATTGATTGTTAGTAAAATTTTCCTGCAATAGCTCATGATTCGTTTAAGGCCAATTTCCGAGAGTGACGTGAGAACCGCATCGTCTGTGTATAGTAGCAGGGGTACATTGATTTTAGCCAATTTTGGGGAGTGATATTCAGGAGCTAAACAACTTTTGGAGAGGTCGTTAAGATACAAGTTGAATAGTGTGGGTGCCAATATGCAACCTTGGCGAACCCCCCTCTCCACCTGAATGGGGTTTGACAGATTTCCATCCATTCCACATCTTACCCTAATTGTGGACTGCTTTTGAAAAAGCCTTTTGTCAATCGAGGAAAAATAAAGTTTTTTCCATAAATTTCCTCTTGGAATTGAATCACAGGCAGACTTTAAGCTGCAAACAGGCCGTTTCCATGGGGGCCCATATACTTCTCTGCAAGATGGTTTAAAACTATACAATGGTCAAAGCTGGAGTGGTTCTTTCGGAAGCCAGCCTGTTTGTGCCCCAAAATGTTTTCCAACTCAGTCCATGAGCTAAGTCTGTTGTTTAGTATCTGGCATAAAGCCATTATTTTATTTATTTATTTATTTAAAATATTTTTAGCCCGCCTTTCTTTTTAAAAGGACCCAAGGCAGCTTGAAAGGCAATACCAGCTACTTTTACCACAGCAATGCTCCCAGACTCAAGTTTTCCATCACAAATAAAGGTCTGGAACTCCTAGATGGAATAAAACTTGACGACTTCAAAGGGACCATTGTAGGGAGAAAGTGGGGGATTTGACCCCTTATTTTTTCCCATTACTTCTTCACTAAAACTCACTTCTGCCACTGCTTCATCAAGTAAAAGTAGCCACGTCTAAGGTGTAGCATCTTAAATGCATATGTCACTATTTCAGCCTCTGGTGAAATTACAAACTACAGTTAACACATAATGGGAAGCACTGATTAGCACAGAATGTGTTTTCACCCATTTTCATATCTTGCATCCCAGTTGGAAGGTAAACATGGGTTTAATTTGTAAGTCTGATTGCCCAGGGTCAAAGCAAGTTGTGGGAGGAAAAAATGGTCTACTAGCTTCTAAATACAACACTAGTATCTAGTGAGTTCCCTATATAAAACTGAGCAAACTAATGAATCTTTGAGAAGATGATTACGAGAAGGATCAGTAAAGCCCTTTTTCACTAAAAATGCTCCAAAAATGCTCTATCTTAATTCTATCTTATTTTTTTCAATAAAGCCATAATCAAATGCCTATTTCTTTTACAATTTCATAAGGCAAAAACTCTGTTCATTCAAACAAGATGGACAAAGTAAAAAATTGGGAGAATTTATTTTAGTTTTAATGAGAAAGGCAAAAGCAAAATGCAGCTGCAGCTGCCATTTTTAAGTGCCTACACTGGTGCTGGTGTCAGATCTATTTAGTTCAGGCACAAGCTATTTAGTTAATGGGTATCCCAGTGAAACTGCTACTCTTCTTTTGCTTAGTGACATTTTATCACAGCAAGATACAAGCAGAATTAACAGTGCCACAAAATTTAACAGTGCTTTGCACCACAGAGAGTTGGACCACAAAATATGCCAAGGCAGGAAACATAAAGCCAACATCTCCAGAAGAACAGATGCGCTCAACAATTCATCGCAAACTCTCAGTGCATTATTAGCACAAGTTGCATGAACCCTTCGGAGAACGAGAACCAGATGACTTGAAATAGAGTAGGACAGACATACATGCAATTTACATATCTTTTGGCGTGTGTCACCTAACTACGTAACTTAATGCTAGGTAGTTGTCTTCTCTGATCTCCAACATACCTTGTGGGTGGGATCCAGATGGGCTCCTTCCATTTCCAGAGGGAACCAGGATCTAGTGGAAGTCTCACATTGAAACAAGAGAGCAGCTTTCTCTAAGTCTCTCTGCAGCCCTCAACCTGACCTCCTACACTACTCCAGATGCTTGTGCAACCTTCTGGAACCACATAGGAGATGTCATAAGACCTGCAGGGGGCATCAGAGAAACAAAACTTCCATTCCCTTCATCCAGTATCAGAGGCACTCTCGTGAGCACAAATGTGTATCCAACCCACGATGTTTTGTTCCACAGACCGTTCAGGTCTAGGCAGGGCGGCCTGATGCAAAAGTGGGTGCAGCTCGTAGCAAAAGAATGCCCTTTTCTACATAGCTGTCAAAGATGCTGTTCTCTTTTACAACTGGCCACCCTGCAGTTCTAATAAATCATCATGTCAACAATGCAATGCACTTCTCTCCAGTCTTCAGCAAATGCACATAAAAATTAATAGGTCAAAACAAATCCAAAGTGAAATGTTTCAACACAAAATGTCAGTGTCAGTCACTAGGGGAGGAATAAATCATCAGGCTTGTAACAGGAAGGGTGTAACAATAAAATTTGGAGCACCTGTCCTTTTAAATCTCATTAATAAACATCACGGCTTGTTTCAGCTACAAGTTTATGTTGATAGCATGGTCAAGCTGCTTGTGTTAAACTGCTTACTTGATGTTCCTTCCCATCAGGATTTGGCTCAATGGCCAACACAGAAATCTCCAACAAAGCTGCTCTACCAATTTGCCCTCATGTATGGCAACCATTGTACTATCCAAGCACTGTACAAACCACATCAGCCTTATTTTTATGGCAGCCTAAGAGCTGATGATGGTGACAGTAGTGGTGGCACCACCACAACAGTGCCGCAGTGACACGACAACAACAGCGCCGGTGGCACAACAACGATGGCAGTGGCAGCAGCATGGCAGCAGCACAACAGGAACAGGTAGCCCTCTCACCAGGCACGAACCAAAAACTGGATTGTGAACCAGTTCAGTTTTCCGGTTGGTTCGTGGTGGTTTGTGGCTAACCACGAACCACCATTTTTCAGGTTCACGCCCATCTCTACTAGCCACACTTACAAGAAGAGTCCAAAATACAAACTATTGTATTGATCCATATCAACAGAATGATTCTAGCAGGTTTCATCTCCACCATAAACAGGGCTTTTGTAAAAGTAATGGGTCTTAATTGACCACTGCTACCCAAGTAATCTCAAAATATTTTGCAGACAGTGCATAGAAATACATAGTTTCTAGGATACTTCACACATCCACTGCTACTTAATGAGTGAAAGAAAAAGAGAATAGAAGGGGGGGCAGATAATATCATCTTCCTTGCTAGTCCAAATGTCCTAGTTTTTCAACCCTCTTAGAATGGGCCCCACTGTTCACCACTGATGACAATAGATTCCCCACTACCGGGGATCTATTGGGGATCCCCACTACTGGGACCAACAGTGGTGACACTTAAGCGAACCTTTGTTAGTACTGCACAGAAGGTGACAGTGGTTAATGCTTGAACGTTCCTTGCCATAAAAACCCTATGATGTGACACTCCAAAACAAAAGAAGCGATAGGGCTGGAAGATGAGACTCCCAGATTGAAAAACACTCAATCAGCAACTGAAGAAGAACAAAGAACATGTACAAATAGCACTGTTGCTAATGATGCAATTAAAGCCAAAAGGACATCTAATGACTGATGTGCACAAAGTGAAAGGAAAGTCCAATGGTGCACAATGCATACAATTAATTGGAACATGGAACTTGAGAAGTATGAATCAAGGTGAACTGGAAACTATAAAGGAAGAAATGGAATGTATAAACATTGCAGTGCTTGGTGTCAGTGAATTAAAGTGGACTGGAATGGGACATTTTCAGTCAGACAATTACAAACTGTTCTACTCTGGAACTGACAAAATCAAAAGAAATGGAGTGGCTCTAACACTGAGGCAAGAACTAGCACAGGCAGGTAGGGACTATAATGCAAGGTCTGACCAAATAATATCCATCAGATTCCATGGAAAACCTATTAACATAACCATCATCCAAGGCTATGCTCCAACTACCAATAGTGAAGAAGAAGAAATTGAAACCTTTTATGTAAGCATCCAAGAAGAAATTGATCACACACCAAAACAAGACATAGTCATAGGTGACTGGAATACAAAAGTAGGGGAACAGAAATGAAGCAGGAGAATGACTCATAGTGCCCTGCAAAGCCATTCATTGCAGATATATGTTTCAAGTGGTTGAACAGACAGCTGTACATGTAGACATCACCAGAGGGTCGATATAGAAATCAAATAGACTATATAATTGGAAGCAGGAGATAGAGAAGTTGTAGTCTCTCTGCCAAAACAAAACCATGATGTTTTGGAGATCACTCAGCTTGATGGTACATAACAACAACAGCTGGAATGACCAGATGAACCTAGGCAAAGAAACTCGACCTGCATATCAGATCACTCCTACCCATTGCCAAAAATTGCTCTGTCAGGCTGGTGCTCATGTAGCTCCCGATCCTCTTTTTTTTTTTTTTTTTTAAGAAATTGATTACTTATGACCCTAATAAGTTAGGCTGCTGTGTGTCTGCATGAAATATAGACCAGAGAAAGCTTTGTCTACTAAAAAGTGCGCTACAGACCATGGGAACAACATAGGGAAAGCTAGGCAGCTACCTTATCTTGAGCCAGACTCTTAGTCCATGGAGCCCAGTATTGTCACCTGGGAATGAGCAGGGCTTTCTAGGCTTCCAGGCAGGATTCTTTCCTAGCCCCACCTAGAGGCCCACCGTATTCCCCGATGGTCTCCCAACCCAAAGGCTAAGCGAGCCCAACTCTGCTCAGCTTCCAAAAATAGGCAGATCTGACATGTTCAGGGTGGTAAAAATTATTAATCCCAATGATCTAGATCCAGATCAAGTGGATTTATACATTTCACTTAGTTAACACGTATTTTTCTTATTTATTTCAATATGTCTCTTCTGTGAGCAAGATTAAAACTTGATCCAGTCTGAGGATTTTGTTTTTAAAGGGGAAGGTATAGCTTTTTAAAAACTCAGCGTTGTCTATAATCAGAAACCAAGGCAGAGTACTTTAAAAAAAATATTCAGCTTCTGGCAAATCACTCCTTTCTGAAAAATAGACAACATTTTCTGCATAATACATACATACATATATATATTACCTTGTTTCCCCAAAAATAAGACCTAGTCTGAAAATAAGACCTAGTATGATTTTTCAGGATGCTCGTAATATAAGCCCTACCCCCCAAAATAAGCCCCACTTAAGTGACACCCCGCCCTCCACCATTGTGCAGCAACCAGAAGAAGATGACATGACTGTGTTTGAATAAATGTAGATTGTTGTACATGAAAAAAATTAAAACATCCCCTGAAAATAAGCCCTAATGCGTTTTTTGGAGCAAAAATTAATATAAGATCCTGTCTTATTTTTGGGGGGAAACGGTAATATACTCTCTCTCTATAAAATGGAACGTGTATTACAGTGCCACCTGGTGGTACCACTTTTATGGAAAGAGACTCAAAAAATAGACCACATAAAACTACTGTCTATTCAGGTCCGATAAAATTAAAATATCTGCACAAAATATGCCTTAATTGAGACTAACTGGTATGCAAGCTTTTCAGTTACTCTGCACTATGCTTTTAGCTAGATCTTTAAGTAAAGAATAACAAGGAAACATGTTCCAGAACCAGGTTGGCTAAACCTGGTTTATCTAGTCCGTAGTCTCCAGTTTTGTAAAATCTTAACACGGTATAGCTGCAAACCTGTTTCCTAAGGAATCTACAGTCTACACTGGCCTTTGTATTCATTTTCACTTCAAATGCCCTGTAAATGCCTTTTCTCCTGATATTAATCAGATTGGCCTGGCAAACATCCTCTTTATACCTCACTTTCCTTTCTGGGTGAAGGGAGAATTATTCATGGCTGCCGCTACAATCTTGCCCCACCACAAGATCAAGCAGAATGGAATCCTATTAAAGGTTTTATCTTCCATTCCTCTTTATTGAGAAACTAGGGCCAGTAAATCCAATTCCACAATGCTGTCTACTAGAAGTACACAACTGATGACCACCTCAGAAACACACACACATCTGGGGCAGGGGGGATTTTGTGTTCTGGGGGGATTTTTCACCAATTTGAGGGGACCCCAGAACCATTGGGCCTCACATAACTTCTCAAAATTCTTACTAGATAACTCTCTTTAACCCGTGACTCTCTGAGTTGTTAACCCTTTCTCAGGAATTAATCAAGTTGTCCCCAAAATACCTAAAACTATAAGGCAATAAGCTATAACATTGTAATATGCAGTGTTACATTGTACTGAAACTTAATAGCTAGGTGTCAAGCTGCTAGCCTGCCATTAACACATGCTCCATCCTTCCCCCCCCCCCCCCATAATAATCGACCATAGTATCCTCCTGCCCTGTCTCTCTGGAATGGGACTTGGGGACATGGTTTTACTGTGGCCCTGGTCCTTCTTAGAGGAGAGAACTCAGAAGGCGGTGCTGGGGGACTCTTATTTGAAACCTTGGCCACTGACCTGTGGAGTCCCTCAGGACTCTGTTTTGCTTCCTATGGTATTTAACATCTACACGAAACCACTGGGAGAGATTATCCAGAGTTTTAGGGTTCGGTGTCACCAGTATGTGGATGACACCCAACTCTACCTCTCCTTGCCACCTAAATCCAAGGAAGTTACTTTGGCTCTAGATCAGTGTCTGGTATCAGTAATGGACTACATGAGGGTGAATAAACTGAAACTTAATCCAGACAAGACAGAAGTGCTCCTGGTTAGTCAAAAGGCAGACCAAGGAATAGGGATGGAGCCGGCACCGGATGGGATTACACTCCCATTGAAAAAACAGGTGCGCAGCTTGTGGTTGCTCCTGGATTCATCCCTGAACCTGGATGCCCAGGTCTCAGCGATGGCCAGAAGTGCATTTGCACAATTAAAATGAGTGTGCCATCTATGTCCATTTCTTGAGAGATGTGACCTGGCCACTGTGATACACACCCTAGTTACTTCCTGGCTGGATTGCTGTAATGCGCTCTATGTGGGGCTGCCAATGGAAAGTGTCAGGGAATTTCATTGGGTCTAAAATGCAGCAGCCAGATTGCTGACTCAGGCTGGTTACAGGGATTACATAACCCCCCTGTTACAGCAGCACCACTGGCAGCCAATCAATTACCAGGCACAATTTAAAATGCTGGTTTTAACCTATAAAGCCCTAAATGCCCTGGGTCCAAGCTATCTCAAAGACCGTCTCTCCCATTATGAGCTGGCTTGAGTATTAAGATCATCAGGAGAGGCCTTTCTCTTGGTCCCACTACCCTCACAGACGCGCTTGGTGGGGACATGGGAGAGGGCCTTTCCTGTTGCTGCTCCCAGACCTTGGAACTCCCTCCCATAGGAAGCCAGGCTGGCCCCATCTTTGCTGTCCTTCCCAAGCAAGCAAAGACCTTTCTCTTCAGGCAAGCCTTCCCTTAGTAACCAGCTACCTGTGTGTGATTTTTAGATAGTTATGCTGCTTTGACTGGATTGTTAGTACTACTTGTGTTTTCCATTTTTGTGTTTTCCATTTCTCAGAATGATATTTTTTAAATTTTTGTATACTTATTGATCATAGCCTTAATATTGCCTATTAATTAATATAAGATGCCTCCTTATTCATTGTTCATAATTTTTAAATACCGTCTTTTAATAATATTAACCACTGTTGTATACTCATTGTTTTCAACTTTAAATATTGTCTTTCATTGTTGTAAGCTGCCTTGGGTCCTTTTCAAGGAGAAAGGTGGGGTAACATATTTTAAATAAACAAACATTAATTGAACATTTACCAAAATTGGGGTTTGCAAGCTGTGGCCCCTTGCCCAATAGTCATGAGTCATGCTTTGCAACAGCAAAACATCTCTTTTGGGAAGAGTGATCTAACTTTTCCTGACAGCCCACTGGGTAGGAAAGTTGAAGAGGAGAAAGAGAAGCATTTTCTCTGTGTGTGCGAGTGTGTGTGTGTGTGTGTGTGTGTGTGTGAGAAAGAGAGAGAGAGAGAGAGAGAAGCAACCTGCCTGCTTTTGGCTCTGACCCTGCCCATGGCTGACATGGAAACACACATAAATCCTGCCTCCAGCATTCCCTCCAGCTGAATGTCAACAAGACCTTCATTCCTTCAGCACAAAGGTCTGACACAGCACTTGAAAGGATGTTCAGCTGAACCTACGTACACCATTCCCATGACTGGAAACCCTGATGAAGTGTCGTTCCTGATTATTACAAATCCCTGTTCAGTGTGTCCAATCCAATACACTCCCAAGTGCTACTTCTAATTTTCACACTGAATGTGCAAATACTTTATTGACATTCTAGTGGTGAGGATGTGGAGAGCAAGGCTTACATGCCTAATCCCCTCCCCACCACAGTTAGATCCCTGTCAGCTTTCAAGCCGTAATGCCCAAAAACAGCTGCAATGAATCACATAGGAAAGCATTCCAAAGCTTTTCCTGACCCACCACTTTGCAGGATCGTCTGGAGCATGCTTGCAGCCACCTCCGTGGCTGAGTGTTGCTTCTGGGGAACTGGAACCATACCCACAAAGAGACCACATGGGTGGGAGACTTTTAACACGAAACGCTCACACCCACAGCAGCTTGAGGTTATGTGCTAAGGAGACTGAAGACTGAAAGTGCTGCGCATATTAAGGAGGATGCGAGAATTCTATGGGATAGACTTCCAAGTCCAACCTGTTTAAGAACAGGCTGGCATTTACTGGGGGAGCTCAAAGCTAAGTACGTAAACTTCCAGAGGGAAATCATGTTAGTCTGTGGCAACAAACCAACAGCCTTGTGAGAGGCTAACATTTTGTTTGGCTTCTCTGCACTGGACAGAACTAGAAGAGTTTTGTTTTTTAACTAAAATGACAAGAAGACCCAGTTAGCAGGGCCACTGGCCTTACTAGCTGGGGGATTCTGGCAACTGTAGTATAAAAAAAGTAACCGCTCTGGGGCTGAAGTCCACAAAAATGTATGTCAGTTGCCAAAGAAAACTTGTTAGCCTGCATGGTGCCACAAGATGTGTTGTTGTTAGTCTAAGTGCTTCAGGTTTCAGATGGCTGAAAACACAGAACACAAACTGGACACAACACACTTGCAGAGACTCTGTCCCCTTTGAAAACTCAAAGGCCAACAGTAAAACACATCCAGAATATCCAGTGTCCCTTTTGTCATCTTTACATTCAGCGGGCATCATCTCCCTCAAGAAAATGATTTGAGATAAAGTTGTCGCCACTCTCAACCCAAAGAATGCTCACGCACCACCCTTCAGGGAATAAGGTGGCTCTCGGCCTCTGCAGCTGCAATATTCCCGCTGTGATTTACCCCTTCTGCTCATGTTTATAATTAACCCTCTTCTGCCAGCTCACAAGCTGTCCTTTGGAATGTCTGTCTGATATGGGTGTTTCTAAACTCGCCCTGGTACCGGCCCTCTTTGCAGGGACTCAACAATCTGAGGCTATAATCAAGACATCTGCTAAGAGTTGTTCAAAGATGTTTATCATTGTTCTAAAGAGTGTTAAGACAATAAACCAGTCAATTCAGAGGAATGGTCAGGTGTAATCTGAAGCATTCTAAGGCTCATAAATATTGATTTGCAGGTCTAAGCGTCATGCTTGCCATCTGCTGTGCCGGCAGTAATTGAAACATTGTAAATATTTATGCTTAGGCTTTTCTGTTTTTTGAGACTTTGAATAAATAGTAACATGAATTTACAAAGACAGTTGTAAATGCCGCTGACACAATTTATTTGGAAATCTGGTGACAATGAAGAGTGGAAAGAGGAGAAGCGGTTCGTGCCATACAACTTACAGGGGCCCAGGACAGGGGCCCATTCCCAAACGTCCAGCAGATCTTCCTTAACGCCCATCCTCATACCAAGCAAAGCGCCCACTCTGCTACCACATTCTTTTCCACAGCAACTCTGCCAGTCATCCTTATGATGATGAATAAAGGAAGGTGCTCAAAACTGCTCACAGGCAAACCCAAATGGACAGCTATTAATCAATTACCGACACTCCCAGCAAAATTTTATGAGACAGTCCAACCTGTGGGTCATCTGCTGAGCACCATGATCAGACCTTGGGGCAAAGACCATGGAAATGCAGTCATCTGCCCTTTAATGTTCAGAGCAGAGAGCCTTTGTGCTCTCTCTGTAGCTCAGTCTGTGTCTTGTTTCTTGCTTATAAATATCCTCAAGGTAACAAATAAAATGTTCTTGGATTCCCTGTACAAAATCAGTGCTGGCATGGTTAATAAGCATATGAATTTCCATTAGACAATGTAAGGAAATCCTAGGCAAAAAGTCATTACTGCACACTTCTAGGGCTTGGCTGAAGGTCAACGAATATCTCCAGCATTTTTCACCTCGCACAACAGCCAGCCTGTACATCACGGAGGAGTGTGGGGACTAGACGTCCCTGCAGCATAAGCTGTGCTCCAGGCACAAGGTAAGGAGCGCTCAGTTGGAAGAGACACACCTGACTTCTCTCAAGCCATGCCAGTTTCGCATGTCAGTTCCATAATTATGTTCTGCTTGTTGTCTTTATTAATCTTCTCAGAATGCTATCTACACATTTATTTCAATTATATTTGTATGTGCAGCTTTTCAAAGTGCATATTTCTATGTGTAATTGGATAGGTTTAGGGGGCCAAGAAATATCTTGCAACATTCAAGGTGCAAAATTTAGTGGCTATCCAAGCTCCATTCTGAGTATTGCTACAAAAAGTATAGATCATCATTACAAGTCATAATTCATAAAGACAGAATTCCTCTGGCATTCCCAGTGTAAGGAGGGATATAAATATTTTTAAAAAATAATAAAATAGTATGGCAGTGAACACTGTTATTGCAGCTTACAGCTTTACTCTCCAACACCGACAGATCAGGAAGGATTCTCTCTGGATCTGGTTGAAAGATGGAGACCCTTCATTCAAAAAATGATCTGCTCCCAGCTTTTCTACAAGCGTTGTACTTCTCATTGGCTGAAAATAAATACTGACCTCTGTTACAAATACCTCACTCCACACCACCCCATCTCACTCTCCACTTGCCTCACTGACAATCGAATCGTTTCATCGGTATTTGAGATGCAAAAGGATTTATTGTGAAGTCCCACACACACTTAAAATGGCCGAGATGTTTGTATCAGTAAACAAGCTTGCTGTGTGCATTGAACCAGATATACCTGTCTTTCTATTATAGAATTCACTGTTGTACAGTCAGTTTCACCCCCAAAATTGGCCCCATAAGAGGTATCTCTTCACATGCCCTGGATCTCTTCCAATTTTGCAACCCAGAGCAAGCAATTCCTTCTAACTGTAATGCAAAGTATCTCATCCTCCCGGAATTAATTTCCCACTCCTGCTTTCTTTCACAATAAACCATAGTTTACCATTCTTTTTTATTATTATTAGTTTCATCTGCTCTCGCATATGAATGTACCCCTCTCCAGACTGCAGCTTTGGATTGACAATCAGAAGTGTTTCATTTTTGATGGGAAAGGAACTCAATTCAATTTATTCCAATTTACTCTGTAAATATATTTGAAGGGGTACTGAGACCAAGGGGAATGTGCATTTCAATCATTTTTGCTCTTGCATGCAGTTATATTATTTGACTTTTTGTGTTCTGAGCTGTTTGGCAAAATCAAATGTAGAAAAGAAACTGGAAGGAGGGGGGAAGTTACATGAATGCATTTAACTAATTGCTAAAACTTGGAGAACAAAAAGGTACATGACAATGTTCCCCCAGGAGTTAGAGAGTAATCTCTTTTTTTCATCTACCTTATTACTTGGAAAGATTGGACTCTAAAGGGAGGTTCTCTAAATCTGAAGTTATATTAAATTGTTATGCAAAGCTGTGGAATTACATATGAATTTTAAACTGCATTTCTGATTCCAAGTGGATGAAAGTCGATGTACTTCCCAATGGGATCAATGCACTACAAAGGTTATGATTATCAAATCAGCAATGATCATGCAGGTCTTTCTAGTTTATGAGGTCCTACTGGGAAAGGTGTGTTTATGTAAGTGCTTCAGTAAAAAGTATAGATGAGTCAACGGCTAGAAAAAGAACTGACTTTGGAACATCACAATGGTTGCAATCCTATATATCCTTTCCACACTGTGGTACTTATTTCTGGGTAAATGAGCATACCTGGGATTGAGCTATAGGAAACATTCTGGGCCATACACCACTGAAAAGAGCTACTGGGCCTTTCCCAAAGATTGTAGGTTACTTGCCATCACGTCTGTTCTGATTTATGATAAAGCCCCAGTAGGTTTTCCAAAGTAAATAAGATATTTGAAGAATGGTTTTACAATAATTATTGCTATTTTTTTTCTTTACTGCTTGGTAACTATCACTGCTACTTGTTGCTATGTGCCATCATGTAACTTTCCATTTATTTTAACCCTAGTAGAGTCTCTGAGGTATGTGAGATATTCAAGGAGAAATTTATAACCACTGTCCCACCCCCGGGTTTCTATGTCCGAGTAGGGATTTGAAACCAGGTCATGTAAATCCTGATTCATCACTCTGTCCCCTACACCATACTGGCTCTCAATCAGCCCTTTATACAGCAGTAATATTTAACTTTAAAGAGCTTGTCTACACACCTGTTTTGGAGTGGGCTGAAGCAGGTTAAAATATTTATTTATTTAAAAAACAATTTAATTTTTTTTTAAATTGCATCCTAGTGGCACCTGGAGCAAAAGTGACTTTATTTGGTCTTTACTAGCCCGCTGTCAGAAGCAGGAGGAGACAGGAGCAGACAACCAGAGGGTTCTTATTTGCTTTGCTCTTTAAGAGCCAGTCAAGAAAAGCAAGCAAAAATCTCTCTCTGGTCTCCTCCTGCCACTGCTGCTGCTCCACTTGCTCCTTTTAATAGTCAAGTCAAGCCAAACCAAGAAACACACACAGAGAGAGAGAGAGAGGTACACCTGTGGGCACAGGAAATGCCCTTCCTGCTTCATCTGCATCTTTTAAAAAGCCAAGCCAAACCACATACAGGTGTACACACAGAGAGGGGGGGGCATGTGTGAGCACACACAGGAGGATTCTGCTTTCCAAAGGCAGCCTCCTTGCGCTGCCTTTTGAAATTAAACACTTCCATGGAGACTAGGAAGTGTTTAATTCGCTTATATCAGTGGTTCCCAACGTTGGGTAATCCAGGTGTTCTTGGACTACAAAACCCAGAAGCCTTCACCACTAGCTGTGCGGGTTGGGGAGTGGCAGCCCAAGAACACCTGGGTTACCCAAGGATGGGAACCACTGGCCTATATCATAAAGTGGGTCTCTTATTAATTTGCTTCATGATATTGGCACATTAAAAGAGGAAGGCTTGCTTTGGTCTGTTCCCAGGAATCACACAAACTGGAGACAAACCAAAGTAGAGTGATCTTACCCACACCAGAAAAGTAGAACCCCCTTGACATTGGCCAGAAAGGTACAGGTAAGAATGCTGGGGAGGGGGAGGGGTGCTGGTTTTCGCTAGCAAAGGCATTGTCTGATAACCATCTTTAAGAGCCCATCAGCCCATCCCTGCAGTTGAATGCTCATCTGATTGCGCTCTATGTCTCTTCTAATGGCCAAAGTCGCAGTGGCACTTTTGGCAGTACTTTGTGGTCCCGCACCCTCATCAGACTGCCACCTGAGGCAGCCACCCCTCTCAGTCTAATGGTCCTGACAACGACAAAGCCAAAAAGCAGACAAAAAACAGCTCTTACACTTTGGGTGCAGTTTTTGCATTATGATTTCTTGGTCCAGCTTTGCCAACTCAGGAGGACCAGAGTCTGAAAGTTACAAATACAACAGAGTTTGTAGCACTTTTTATTTGACATACACTTCCATGGACTCCAGCCTACTTCTTTGGATTCATGAAGTGTGGCCGAAGGATGGAATGTTCATATTCTTTTCAGCTAAAATACCCAGATGTCTGCTGGAATTGCCCCAGCTGGAATCCTGGGAGCTCTGGCCCAAAATAAAGAACAAAACTTCAGTGGCAGACTAGCAGCAGTCAGCACTGACATCCTTCTTCTGAACTGCAGATGCCATGTGCTGATTCACCACAGCTAAAACAGTTCTGAACTGAAAATGGGTGGAATATTATGTCTACTCACATCATATATCTCCAGATAAATCCAGTGCTCCTACAAGCTGATTGTCTGGATGGTTCATCTTTACATCCCTGTCAAGACTTTTCTTCTTTTGCACCTATAGAAGCTGTAGGAGAAGTGCTTAGCCATGTAACACAACAATGCCCTGAATTTGCTCAAATTGCATCTAAGGACTTGAGGGAATCCCCTCCCTGCTCCTTATTGCGTTCTACCCCGGCATTGTCTTCCTTCTCAGTTTTGTAATCAACTACTACACCCCTATCTCCTAGATGCTTGCCTAATGTGTTTAAACATATCAAGTTTCCTCTGCCCCCAAAAACCATCCTTTTATTTTTATGCAGCTGTTCTTGGTGCACACGCTTGTATTTAGAGAACTAGATGGACGTGATAGTCTCTTTTGTGGCCTCCTTCCCAACTCTGTGTGAGGAGGAGGATTCCCTAACTTAATCAGGGACTAGGCCTGGTGCTGAGTTTGGAGAAATTACATTTTGGACTACAGATCCCAGAATGCACTACCCCAGTGGGTCTCAGCCTTTCATATATGTCATCCCATCCATCATTCTTTCGAAGAACCCACACCCCACCACGACAGAAACAAAAACCCTGCTTTTTTTCCAGGACAGTTGCATGTTTACAAGCATTGTGTTTTTATATTTATCCTTTCTGCTAAGTTACTGGATGGGAGAACAAGGGGACTAGGAGAATTGGCAAGGGTTGAAAGGGACACAGGTGTGTCAAAAATGTTGCTGTGGTAGGCATGGTCAGTAGCAGACAGCAGATTGTTTTGGAGGACATGGGGATGGAGAAAAAGTGGATTGTTAGTAAATATTATGAAAACTCTACATCCCACCCAGATGACATCAGTAACTACAACTGCGTTGGGAACACCATTGCTCGGGTCAACATGTTACACACAAATTCATGCAACGGAACTTCAACAGACGGCCCCATCTGCTGGGGGATGGTATTTTCAGGAATTGGTAGTCAAGAGAAAAGTAACTGGTGGGTACTCCGACCCTTCCTCCATCTGCTGCTTTTGGACTGCAGTCCCCCTCCAAGCTGTTCAGGATTCCAGATATGTGTTCGAAAGGGGCCATCTGGAATATGGAGGCCGAGAGGAACCAACATCCCATTTGCTGGGGAGCCCATCTGTCACCTCAACTGCAATGCTGGGCTTGCGCCACAGTGGAATTATGGCTGCCTTGCCTTTTGCATTACATTTTAGGTTCATCCATAGAAGAATATGCATCAGACAGAACAGCTCCCTTCTTTCTTCCCACTATAGGACTGCTGCAGTGGTTAAGTGACAACTGGATAAACAGAAACCATCTCCAGGAACCAGGGAGATTAGGTTACATAATCTTTTTATTTATTTAGAATGGTATCAAAGTTGTTTCTTATCATTCTTCAGGTACATTGTGTTCAGGAATAAATTAAACTGACAATTCAACGAAAAAGAGCCTCTCTCCCCCCCCTCCTTTTTTTTTTTTCCACCATCTTCCCTTCGGCTAATTTCCTCCCTATACATTTTCACTCTATTATTGGGGAAATAACAAGCTTAAGGAAATCGGGATCATTCTGCATTCCACGGTCCCTGTTGCTAGGATGCTCAGGCAAAGTGCTCCATCTATCGGCTTCTCAGGGCTATGACAAGACAAAGTCGAAAGTACACTTGGGCCTTCTTTACATAATCGCTTGCTGATGTTGACAAATATAGTGACAGCTGCCCCCCTTTTAGGGCAAGATTTGTGCTGAAATCAAAGTCATGTAAATAATTCCCACTCCCTCTTCTGTCTCTCTGCTGTTCCATTGCCAGGCAAGAAATGCTGATGAGTCAATGGCAGCCTTAGGCCTGGACAATTAGTGTGTTCTGGGACTGACTGGTAAGCAGCTCTTGAGATTATAGCTGCAGATGGCTGCGCTTTACTGAGACATGAGGGCTGTGACATTTTCCAACATATCTATTACTGTCCCCTCTCTCTAAGGGTTCAGAAATAGGTAAATCTTGATCTGTGGCATGCTGCAGTTGTCTTGTCGAACAGTCTGTTTAACGAAAATCACTAAAGGGGTAGAGTAGCAAAAGAGGAGAGCGTGTTTCATGTTTAATGTAAAATCATTTTTAAAAATGGACTTCACAGTGTCTGCACTGAACTCAGCTGATCAGATCTGGATTCAGGAGTATGACGTAACTTAAACAAAGTTTTCCTAGGATAGGTATTGGTGAATGTTTGCATTGTGAACAATGACTGGGTACATTATGGGGTGCCTTGCTTGAAAATCCCATAAATAAGCAGCCAGTATATACCCTGTTTCCCTGAAAATAAGACCTAACCTGAAAATAAGCCGTGGTCTGATTTTTCTGGATGCTCTTAATATAAGCCCTACCCCAAAAATAAGCCCCAGTTAAGTGAAACCCCGCCCTCCACCATTGTGCAGCAACCAGAAGATGCCATGACTGCATTTGAATAAACATCCCCTGAAAATAAGCCCTAATGCATTTTTGGAGCAAAAATTAATATAAGACCCTGTCTTATTTTCGGGGAAACACAGTAGTAGCTATTATGTGCCATCAAGCGATTTCTGACTTATCGCAACCCTAGTAGGGTTTTGGAAGTATGTGAGATGTTCCAGGAGTGGTTTACCTTTGCCATCCCCCACCCGGGTGAGTTTCTGTGGCCAAATTGGAATTTGAACCACATTGTCTGAGATGGGCTTTCAGTTGCTGAAAAATGTTATAGCTTTCTCTACGAGTGCCAGCTTTACTCAGCACAGCAAACAGTACTCTTTTGAGTCACAAAGTGTGTAAAACATGAGCACTCAGGCCACTGGCATGAAGGCAGTCCACTTTGATTCCATTTCCACAGAGGCGGGAAGTTATAATTTAACACAACTCAGTTACCTGTACCATGTTACTTTTTATAACAGGGGATGGACGGAGTTACATTCTGAAAATAATATCATGAGTAGTGTGATACTACCTGCTTTGGTGTCATTAGTAAGGTATTTTAGGTTGTTTTTTTACAGTTGTTCTTAAAACTGCATTTTTACAGGAATTCTAGAGGATTTTTTTTTTCAAGTTTTATGCCATTCTGTCATAAACAAATTGATGGTGTTTCCAGAAAGAGCAAGCAGCACCTATGTTTCTTGGAGAAGGTGGGGTGGAAAGAACAAAGACCGCAGATCAGTGGGAAAATGTAATTGCAGTGGTTGTCGGATACTGTGCTTTAAGGAGTTTCCTCATCAGACTGGCTTTTGCTAGATACGATGGACTATAAATCCCACCATCCCCAGCTAGCAACTAGAATGTGGGATTTGTACACATCTGTAAAGTGTCATCTTAAATGTTGCAGAGCACTTTTTTGAATGAGTGAACAACAAAATGAGTCACTTAAGGGTAACAGAAACAACCAAAGTATTATCTGGAAGTTGAGTCATGGCAACTGGACTTCTTTCTTATTAGCTTTGAAACATTTCGCTACTCATCCAAGTAGCTTCAGACAGAAGCATGGCTGTGCAATGGATTCCCTGGTGTTGTCCATTGTTGCCAACTTATACGTGGAAGAAGTGGAAAAGAAGGCACTTAACGCCTTTCAGGGGACAACTCTGACCCATTGGTTCAGGTATGTGGACAACACTTGGGTGAAGATCAAGATTCAGGAAGTACAGGCCTTCACAGACCACACAAACGGAGTGGAACCAAATATCAAGTTCACCAGGGAAGACACCAAAGACAACCGGGTGGCTTTCCTGGACTGTACAATCATCATAGGATCCAATGGCAGCTTAGGAATAGAAATCTACAGAAAACCTACACACACCGATCAATACCTGCTGTTTGACTCTCATCACCCATTGCAACACAAACTAGGGGTCATCAGGACACTAAACCACAGAGCAAGAAACATTCCCACCTCCACAGAAGCCAAGAAGAAGGAAGATGGACATCTGAAGACAGCCCTTAAGGCCCGTGGATATCCAAAATGGGCCTTAAACAAGGCAATGTCCTGACCCAGCAGGACAATGGAACAGTATGAGACCCAGAGCCAACGGAAGAACCTAGTCATTCCTTACATGGCAGGTGTGTAAGCTCAAAAGGATTTTTGGTGAACAACACATACTCGTGCACTTCAAACCCACAAACACGTTAAGGCAGAGACTTGTCCACTAGCAAAAAAAAAAAAAAGGATTTCCCACCCACCCCGGCTCTCAGCTGCTATAAAACACAGTACTAGAACCAGGGGACATCCACTCCAATTGTGTGTTGGGAGAGTGAGAACAGACAAAAGGAAATACTTCTTTACGCAGAGTGTTGTTAGTCTGTGGAACTCCTTACCACATGATGTGGTGATAGCATCTGGCCTAGATGCCTTTAAAAGGGGATTGGACAGATTCCTGGAGGAAAAGTCCATCACAGGTTACAAGCCATGATGGGGATTGTATAATCTCCAGGCTTAAAAAGAAGGTACTTCAAAATGCCAGATGCAGGGGAGGGGGATCAGGAGACAGCTATCTAGTTGCCTGGTGTGCTCCCAGAGGCATCTGGTGGGGCCACTGTGAGATACAGGGAGCTGGACTAGATGGGCCCTTGGCCTGATCCAGGAGGGCTCATCTCATGTTCTTATGTTTGGTTAGCTGCGTTTCACTTTAGACTCTGGGCTCATTTACATGGACTTGTCTTGTGCCCATTTCCACAATAAGAAGGATCAGGATTAGGTCTGTCCCTCTCCAAACCCTTGCCTGCCCCATTTTTCTGACATCACAAGTGTGTGCGTGTGTGCACGCACACATGCGTGTGCGCGCACACACACACACACTCAGATATACATGGGCCTGCCTTCTGATCTCAGATTTTGGCCCTGGAATCTAAGGGAATGGGAAGATGCTGACTTGGCAATCCTTCTTAAGACCTTTTATAACTCATGGTCATAAGGCAACATATAGGAGCAGGAAAGCAGGAAACAGAGGCAGCCTAAGCTTTTCCTACTAAGGCAGCTTCTAGATGCAGATACCCCACTACTGCCAACCAAAATACACCCCATAGCATTCCCTAAATGAAGCAGGCACTTGTGCAATAAAAGTCTCATCTAGAAGCACCGAGAGACAATGGATTCCATGAGAAGAAATATAAGCAGAAATGGAAGGGGAGAGAATTAAACCTCCCAATATAGGAAATGCAGAATTGGAACAAAACACAGAACAGAGTTTGTTCTTCAATGATTTCATTATTGATTTTGATAAGGAGGTGCAGGAAATGCTTATCAAATATGAGAATGACACAAAATTGGGTGGAATAGATAATAACCTGGAAGACAGAAACAAAATTCAAAGAGATCTTGGTAGGCTCAAGCACTGGGCTGAAAAAAAATGGAATGAAATTTAAGAAGAACAATAACAAGGTTCTGCCCCTCAGAAAAAGAAACCAAATGCACAGTTACAAGATGCAGGATACTCGGCTCAGCAATGCTAAATGTGAGAAGGATCTTGGAATTGTTGTAGATCACAAGCTGTAGATGAGCCAACAGCGCAATGCAGCTGCAAAAAAAGCAAATGCTATTTAGGCTGCATTAACAGAGGTATAGTCTCCAAATCGCATCATGTACTAGTTCTCTGTTCAGCACTGGCTAGGCCAGTTTCAGACACCACACTTTTAGAAGGATGCAGACAATCTGGAACAGGTTCAGAGGAGGGCAACAACGATGATTAGGGAACTGGAAACCAGGTCCTATGAGGAAAGACTGGAAGAACTGGGCATGTTTAGCCTTGAAAAAAGAGGGCTGAGGGAAGCTATTATAACACTCTTCAGATACTTGAAAGGTTATCATATGGAGAAGGGGCAGGATCTGTTCTCGGTCATTTCAGAGTGCAGGACTCATAATAATAGTTCATGTTACAGGAAGACAGGTTTCAGTTGAATATCAGAAAAAGCTCCCTAGCTGTTGGAGCAGTACAACAATAGAACCAATTACCTTGGGGCAAAGGGGAGGTGAGCGCTCAAATACTGGAGGCATTCAAAAGAAAGTTAGCCAATTATCTGTCAGGTATACTTTAATTTGGATTCCTGCATAGAGTAGGGGGTTGCACTGGATGGCCTTATAGGCCCCTTGCAACTCCATCGTTCTATGATTCTATAATTCCATAACTGTGACAAAAAGACCTGTGTAAATGTATGTGGTACATCTTCTTGCTACATATTTATAACTGCAAGAATTTCTCAGCTTTCTTATCCCCATTCCTGTTATAGTCACTTGTCCATAATGTGGAAGAATCCTAGAGCAATATCAATAATACTTATTTCCAAGTAAGTGTGCTTAAGACTGGAGTCAAGGACACAGAACACTGCAAAGTTAATTCTCATGGCAGCTAAGAGGCACTAAGGCTGCCTTAACATTTAATGTTTATTATTATAAATTTCTCATTCATTTCACATTAATTGCCTAATAAAACATTTAAGAGTGTCAGTGTTTGTTCTGCATGTGTTAAAATCTGGGAATAAGACAAATGAAGCATTAAGACAATGTTGATGTAAAAGCAATATAGGAAATTGCCATTTTAAATAGACTTTTTTCCCCTTCCCCAGGAGGTACATTAGAATCCTGGCAGTAAAGACAGTCCTATTGTATTTGCAATTAAGGATTTAACTCCATGTTTATGTAGTAATTGGCTAAAGAAATGCAAAAAGTCTGAGATACTCAGCTGGTTGCTCACCACTTTATCCAATTCAGGCTGTAAGGAGGGATGTTTGCTGTAATATCAGATTATTGCCATCTACTATATGTGAGCATGGATGGGATTTTTGGAACAAAAGGACTTGTCTTGTAATTTGGCGAGAATCCCCCAGCCTCAATTACGGGAGTGGAAGCCCTCAGAGCAGCAGGGGTTAGAACAGCCCCTCATCTCCATGTTTGGAAACTTCAGCAAGTCCAAGCGCTGCAGCCAGATTGCTGACTGGGGCTGGTTACAGAGATCACATAACCGCCCTGTTACAGCAGCTCCACTGGCTGCAGATCAGCTTTCAGGCAAAATTCAAAGTGCTGGTTTTAACCTATAAAGCCCTAAATGGCCTGGGTCCAAGCTATCTCAGAAGCCATAGCTCCCATTACAAGCCTGTTTGGGTGTTGAGATCATCAGGGGAGGTCTTTCTCTCAGTCCCGGTACCGTCATAAGTGCACTTGATAGGGACATCAGGCTGCCGTTGTTCCCAGACTCTGGAACTCTTTCCTATTGACTACTTTGTTTTTAGGTCCTCTATACCAGTGTTTCCCAACGTGGGTGTCGTGACCCCCAAGGGGATCACAAAGTGTTTTCTGGGAGGTTGTGGGCTGCATTATATATGGTGTAGCCCTTGTTAAATAATTTCTTTCTTGACTTTTCAGAGCAGGCTATTAAAGTTTTTGTGTGTGTGTATGAGAGAGAGGGGGGAGAGAGAGGAAGAGGCTCTTTAGGGCAGTGGACCCCAACCTTTTTGCCTCCACTGACCAGTTTAGGGGGCGGGGGCATCCGTCCGTGCATGGGAGGGGTCGTGCATGCATGGGAGGGACTGTGGGAGGGGGCTGTGCATGTGTGGGAGGGGCCGTGCATGCGTCTGCACATGCAGGGGCAGGAGATTTGTCTCCATGGCCTGGTCTTGACAAGGCCATGAACCAGGACCGGTCCACAGACCGGGGGTTGGGGACCCCTGATTCAGGGGGCAGGGGAAAGAAGCCTCTACTTTCAGAGAAGGGATGACTCTACTGCATTAAAATTGCCGTTTTATGCAGATGTGGCGGGGGAGTCACAGGTTACTTGGCTAGTATAAAAGGAGGGCATGACTCAAAAATGACTGGGAACCACTGCTCTATACTCTGCCCAGAGAACTCTGGTTTGGAGGAAGGAGCCGTGTCTAAAAGAGAAACAAAAACCTCAACCTCTTCTAAGTGAGGGACTGGGTAGAATCTCTAGAAATAGATTGGCCATGAAGAGCCATTGCTAAGTGAAGGAAAGAGAACATATTGGAAGACGATTCAAGAAGAAGGCTCCTTTTTTTTCTTAATTCTAGGAACAACGCAATCTAAGATCAAGGAACAATCCAGACAAACAGTTCCTCTGGCTACCAATGAAAAGACGGTTCATTTTTTTTCTCCTTAAAAGATTTTTTAAAAGAGGAAAGAGAGGGTTACCAGTGGTAGACAACTACATCTGGATCCCCATAACATTCCACAAAAAACGCAGAACAATTCTACCATTAAAGCTTTGTCTAGAATCACCTATTGAATCACATAACAGAATGTGGAGTACCAACAATTTCATAGCAATTCCAGAAAAATGTATAATCCCGTTACATCACTGAGATCAGGTTTCCCAAAGTCAAAAGAGAAAAGGACAGCCTCACTAGAGGAGACACAAACTCCCCACTTAGAAGCGGCGCGCTCTTAAGGAGGAAAGACTTTCTGTGTATTCTTGGGTTCATCCATGTTAGGCAAGTTGATTTGGTTTTGCAGTTGGTCAATTGGGGTGCGCCATGGCTTTGTTCACATGTCTGCTATTTCAAGCAGTTAGTACTGAAAGATTTGCATGCTTGGAAGGATAACATTTGGAAAAGGAGGAAATGCACATTTGCCTTAATGTGTGAGCTACCTGTAAACCTAATTTTTATGTTCAAAATGAGTAGTTATCTCCTTTTAGAACAGAGGGTGAGTAATGGTTAGCATCTTCCTAGTGCTCGGGCTATTTTGTTAAAGAAATAGATGCCCCTTTGGCCATGGTAAATTGGACAGTATCCAACAGTGACATTCTGCTGCTGTAAATCAGGTTGCCCTTGTGGACTCCTAATCCCAGACTGTGCACAAAGAGGGAATCCAAAGCAGTTTCCAGCTGTGCAACTGTTTCTGGAGCCATGTATCGAATTGACCGTACAAGCATTGGCATGTTTAGGATAAGAAAAAATGTACTACAGTACTGCTTGCACAACTGCTCACAAACCCAATGAAACTTCACTAGCACACTTTTCCTCCACGAGTGCTTTAGTAAAATTAGGCAATTCAATCATCATCATCACCATCATCATCTTACAACTGCAGCGCTAAAGGGACCCTATGGATCATTGAGTCCAGCCCCTGTCAAGGAGGCACAGGGGGGAATCAAAGTCCCAACCTCTGTCTCTGCAGCCAGATGCCAAAACCACTTTGCAATCCAGCATTTTCAATACCAACCATCTTTCAGCTGAATACTCTTCCAAGTGGTTTCCAAGGAAGTAGCCATACTGCAGGAAGAACAATAAAGAGTTTTCTAGAATGGCAAGCTAAAAGACTAACAAATATAGCAAATTTATTTGGCATAAACTTCAGCAGTGGGCTACAGTTTCAAGCAATTAAGCTTAGGACCACATCCCAAGCTAAAGTACCATGGGGCTCCTTTGGCTCAATTTGGCTGGGCTTATATTTTGTCTGTCTTCCTTCTTTTAAGCTCAACAGCCAAGAAAAAGAATGATGTTTGCCTGCATATTAACACAAATGTTTGCCATCATCCTTATTTACAAATCTAAAATAGTTTGATTAATTATTTCAATTAAATTGTCATCATTTGCAATATCATAGGAAGGAATGACTTTCAAGCCTGAGAGATGTAATTTATGTATGTGTATTTTTCAGTCCCTTCTTCATAAGATTTTAGTCCAAGTACAATTTCAAATGTTATTTTTTTCTGTTACAAAATGTTTGTGGCAAATTATAAATCACAGAAAAGAATCTGTCTTCACTGTCCCTCATTGAGGGAAACATATGCTTGTTTCTTCTTCTGTTGTTTACTGTCATATATTACAAATATTAATATTCCAGTTATATTCCTTTTGTGCCACAAATTAGCTAACTGGTTTCAGTAGAAGAAAAATAGTATTTAAGACATATAGTTCAACTTTATGTGTTTGTTCAGTTATCTGTAAACAGAATTTAACAATGTGGTGATTTTACAGGAACAAGCTTTGGAAAAGGCAATTTTTTATTCCCCAGCCTCACTCTCATGCACGCTTGAGAAAGACTGCAAAACAAAAGGGTGATTAAACAGATATGCCACAGGATCCTAAACAGATTTTCATAGAACATTGTCTCATTCATTTAAATGGGATTTGCTTCTAATGTATGTCCATAAGATTTCAACTTTTGGCATTCAAAATGAGGAATGCAGGATGTTGGTTGGCTTGCATGTCTCAATTTTGTCATAACCCTGTGAAAATTAAGCACACTAAATTCCCACTTATGTCAAAAGTGTCCCGATAAGGAATTTTGTACATTACAGGGAGTGCAATAAATATGGTGCACATGTGACATGAGTAGTTTCTTTGATAAATGCTGGTGTGATGTCCAAAACAATTGTTTACACATCATTTCTACAGAAATGTATCTATGTTCCATGTCACGTCTAACCTGTATCAAACTCACATGCTAGGGGTGTGAGCTAGAGTCCACTTTTAACGTGTGCCACACTCCACAGAGGAGACACATAAGCCAGCTCTGCATTATCACATTGGAAGCATAACAAGAAGAGGTGCAAGTCATAACTAAAGAAATCTTAAACACATCATGTCTTAAACACATCTATGTTTAATCAACTCCCATCATCTTCAATCAGATTTTGTCTACATGTCTCTGAATTATACTCTTCCAGTCAACAAAAACATCCATAGTCTCTGCCATGTGGTGTTCAAGTCATGCTGATGATGCTTCACATTATAAATGGGAAGAATTGGAAGCAAAACATGGAACATTCAGTCCACACAAAAAACAGAGCAGTGACACAAAATCCCTTTCCTTACCATTTTCCCCCCAGTAACTTCTCTTGTCCCACAGTTAAACTGTGCTGTAACCACAGATAAAAAGCAAGAATAAGCACAGGTATATCGTAGATAATAATTCTATGGATTGCCCATGTGCAGATGAAATACACATCTCACACAGCAATGTGTGTGTGAGAGAGAGAGAGAGAGGGAAAGAGAGAATATACACATTCACACATTCTATGCCAGTGCTGCTGCACATGTCACAACATTAAAATGCGAGTACCCATGAATGGTCAACACATGGGAGTTATATACTGTTTCCTTCACCCAAATGTCTTCCATGTAGAGATGTTGTAACAAATGGAAGGATTGCTTCCAAATGGACAGGTCCTAAAGCTATGTATGAGTAGGCACTAGACTTTGCTCTTCCATGTTTCCCTCCGTCTGTGAGAAGTGAAAGAAATAGAAAAAGTTGTTGGGAAATATGGAAAGGTTGAATATGGAAGAGATAATATCTGAAGCCCCTTTAAATTCCAAGAGCAAGGCAGGGCAGTTTCACAATAAAAGCCAAACCTAGAAGCATCCCAAGTAGAGATGGGATAGTCGTATTCGTCTCCCGGGGAGACGAATACGAGTATCACCACCACAGGTGGCCGGGCCGAATGGATCCTCCCCCCAGAACCAGGCTGTCCACTTACCTCTTGCAGCATGGTGCACGCGGCCCGTCATCATTCATGCCACGCCAATCATGGAAGTAGCCCAGCCAAGGCTTCCCCATCTCCCTGCACTGCTGACCACTCAGCAGCTGAGTGGGGAGACTCATCATCCCGCCAAGTCGCTGGATTGGTCAGCAGCACAGGGAGGCGGGGAAGCCCTGGCCTGGCTACTTCTGCAATTGACGTGATGCAAACTATGACAGCCAAGCACACCGAGAGCGGTAAGTGGATGGCCCAGTTCTGGGGGGGAGGATCCAATCAGCCTGGCCACCTGTGGTGGTGATATCCATATCCGTCTCCTCCGGGAGACAAATGCGAATATACCATCTCTAATCCCAAGTCTACCTGTAAAGGCAAGAAAAGAATGACCAAAAATGCATTGTTTCAATAAGAATGCTCTCTCGTGTCCTATGAAAGACATCCATCAGCAGTAACTGGAAAATTCCTCTGCAGAGAACACATATAATGGTCCTAAATGCTCCATTAGGCCCTTATACCACAATCCAACAAGGACACACCCTGTTCAGATTTCACTGGCAGATCAGAAGCCATGTACATAAACAGGTATAGAACAGCAAATAGCATATCTCACCCACCCAAGGTAAATGTTCATAAGCATCCAAAGCCCAATAAGTAATTCTGGCAAACAAGGCAGGACATTCAGAATCTCTGTGGCCTATCCTTGACAGGAGAAAAAAAATGCCATAAATTAAATAACGAATCATTTGCTGCCCTTTCATGAGATCCAAAATCTGCTGCCTGAGTCAGCTGCTGCACACAGACTAATGGAAGGCCTCGCCTTGAGTACAAAGTATTGCACGTTGAAACTAGCATTTAGATGCAAGGTATTTAACGTAACCCAGATTTGTACCATGCAGGTGGCAGAAGGGCTGCAGCTCCTCCTCCGTTACAACACAGATGTGACGTCTCCAACCACTGTTTCAAGCTGCCTGTACTTCAGTATATGCAACAATATCAACACAATATATAGATCAGAAAGAAAAGAAAAGCAATCCTCCAGCATATATTCACAAAATCCCGTTCTCTAACTCTTGCCTCTGACGAGGCCCTAGCAGGGGCAGCCCATGGCCCAAGAGGAGGATGCTTCCTGCTAAAATATCTGGATAGGCACCCCCTCCTGACTTGAACCAAAAGCTGCTGGTCAGCTTTAGCAACAAATACAGATTCCCAAGTTATTTAAGAGGGAAGGACTGGAAAAAGATGCTGACCCTATTGAAGCCTTTCTGCAGAATGAGACTAAAACTCATCATATTTTATCCTGCATAATTGTAGCCAGCTTGGTTTTAAAATTAATTAAATTAGATTGCCTCTGGCGATTTTACCTCAGCTAATACTACACTAATTCGGGAGAAGATATATTAGGGAGAAAATGTGAAGCAGTCATCCTAGGATTATTCTGATTTACATAAATTCCTATCAAATACTAGTTTGCAGCCTGCTAAATATCAATGTATAAATTAAATACTCCGTGAAACCAAACGTCTGCTCTTCACTGCATTCCTACAATAGGAGTTTCTTTCTCCCCACCTCCATGGTTTCTCATCTCCCTTTCTTTTTTCTTTAAAATTATTTAGCTTTTATCTCCTGGGCAAGGGAGCTATAAGGACACCTTCAGCCCCAAAACTTCTAATGGATGAGTTAAGAAATTTCTCAACTACTGGTTTCTAATGGAAGTGCTGACGCAGGCCAAATCCCTGTCTAAAGGCGTGGATTGTTTGGCAAGGGTAAAGTGAAGGGCCTTGAGAAAGTCTACCTCTGCATGACTGATCAGTCTCTTCAGGGATTACCTGCCTACGTAACTGACAATATTCATCCAGAGAAGCACTTGGCTTCCCTCAGTGCTGTGCATGTCAATGAATGCAGAAGTAAACAATTCAGTGCCTCAGAGAGGCATCCTATTATGCCTTGGCACATTCTTTGGCACTGGTGCTGGACTTGCATTTTGTAACAGAGATCCATCTTGCCTTTGGGGTTCCATTGAAAGGAAAAGCTTGGACAAAACGAAACCACTATAAGAATGTGAGCAAAAGAGGCTTTCCCTCCTGGGTTATGCTATGGAGAACGTTCTGTTCTAAAGCCAGCTAATTATGAGAGAACTCAGTTTGTGGGGAGGGGGGAATGAATAAACGTTAAGCATCTCTTCACCACAATTGCCATTATTTTTTAATTTAATTTTGCAGGACATTTGTCATTTGGATCGATGTTTCATACCCTTATGTTGTTGTTATTGTTACGTGCCCTCAAGTCACCTCCAGCTTATGGCAACCCTATGAATGAGTAATCTCCAAAATGTCCTCTCTTCAACAGCCTTGCTCAGCTCCTGCAAACTCATGATTGTGGATTCCTTTAGGAAGTCAATTCATCTCATATTTGATTCTTCTCTTTTCCTGCTGCTTTCAATCTTTTCCTAGCATTGCTGTCTTTTCCAGATAATCATGCTTTCCCATGATGTGCCCAAAGCATGACAGCCTCGTTTCATCGTTTTTGCCTCCAGAGATAATTCAGGGGTTTGATGCCCCAGGCTGAGGGCACTGGAGGATTCCTAGGCCTGGAAGGATAACATTGCAACAGGAGGAAATAAGTACTTGCCATGAAGTGGGATGTCACACATACACACCCCAGCCAATAAATAACTGGCTGCTAAAGAATGTTGGTAAATGAACGATTTTAACAGGAGATCATCTAGACTCAAGGTCCATTAAATTCTAGAAATTTCACAACAAGGCTATAAGACCCAGATTATATCAAGTGGAAATTATCATCACCGTGAATTGGAAGCAGATTTAGGAGGCCCTCCCTGCATTTGTGGCCTCACTTTTGGGGGTCTCTGTGATCTGTAAGCACCAGCCAGCCTTGAACACTCCACAACTTAGTGGATGTGACTTATTGGCAGTATGTTGTTGCGTGGCTGAGGTACACAACTGAAATTAAATCCTGGACTGAATGTACCCGGAGAGATTTCGCCAGAACCATACTGATTGAACAGGCAACCTGCAACCAGAAAGAAAGGGCAATAGGACAGCTCCAAAACATATGGAAGGCCGTGGTTCCTGCCATTTTTAAAAAGCGAACATCTTGTAACTGGATTAATTGAGTCATGTATTTTGAAGCCAAAGGGGACAAATTTCATTATATGACCTGCTGCAAAACACAGGCCAAAGAATTTAATCCTATACAAAGCAATATGTTCCTTTCCCTCAGGTGAATCATTTCCATTCCATTGCCAATTTACACGGGTCTGAACTATAGGCTTCTACGACTACTCTTTCCTCACAGTACAGCTCACCGTGGCAGTATAGCACACATATATTTGCAAAGCGAACTTGAGGGGTCAAGGAGGAACAAACACCAACTTTCTTCTAGATTGTAATTAAACTGAGATGATAGGAAACAGGGCAGGGAAATTGAGGTCAGAGAAAGTAGCAAGGATTTAAGGTGCAGGGTGAATACAAAAGGGGACACCAGCAAAGTACTGGAGGAAAGTGACAGAGGCTGCAAAACAGATGGCAAATGACTCGTTTCCAAATAAATGCAGCACAATGGCAAGCGTGACAGAAAATCCTCTTGCTTGTTGTCTTAACAGAACTGAACATTTTGACCCTGGGTAATTCAATTATCTCTCTAAGAAGAAAGGGACACCCCAAATGCCAACCTATTGATTCTCTGTTTTATTTTAATTTACTCTTAAATAGGATTTAATGGATGATTCATATAATTTTGGTTTTTTCTCTCAGTCTCTTCTCCTTCTAGCAAAAGGCATGGAGTGCAAATATTTCCCACTGTAATAGGATACTTGTGCTATAGTTAATTCTTCCCTCCCTCCCCCCCCCCCCCCCGGCAACCTCAGAAGGCTCTGTGTGGTCTAACAGAGCAGCAATTAATAAAACAAAGTGTGCTGTTTATATACCACCCCATAGCACTTAAAGAACTCTCTGGGTGGTTTACAATTTAATTATGCAGGCTACACATTATCCCCCCCCCCCCCGTGCAAGCTGGGTACTCTATCTACCGACCTCAGAAGGATGGAAGGCTGAGTCTGCCTTGAGCTGGCTACCTGTGCCCATTGGGATCGAAGTCAGGTCGTGAACAGAGTCTTGACTGCAATACTGCAGTTTAACCACTGCACCACGAGACTCCTTTAAAAACAGAGAAACATCCTAGAAGAAAGTGGGCATGACATCATAGCCTTCAGGTAGTTAAGATCAATTGGCAAGGCAAGTCTTTATTCCGTACAGGCAAAGCCCCCACCCTCCATGTGCTTGTCGTAGGCTACAGCTTTCAGGGTTGCCTCCCATCAACTGGTGAAATGTCCCCATCTTAACGCATTGGTATATGTGGTGCTTTGCAGAAGTCATTACTTGTTGAAGTCATCAAAGGATTTCTATTGATAAATAAGCTTGCCTTTAGGTGCAAATTCCCTCAATTTAGATTCCAAATGTTTTGAATGTTTTCATCACTTTTCAATCCAATTCAAAAACGTTTTCCTTGGTCAGAGACCATGGTTACCTGTTTGCTTTTTCCTTTTTTCATTTAGTCTCGTCATTATACAGTAATTATTGTTGATAAATTTTCTGCATTAAAATATATATTACAGGAGCAAAAAAAATACATGAAGGAGTCTAAATTTGAACATAATTTTATGCTCATACATTGCTTTTATTCAGCCCCAATATCAAAAGACTCTTTCTGTTTTGAACTTTGCATGGGGGCATGCAGCTGAAACAATGAAGATTCCAGAAAGAAAATCTTAAACAGATTAGGAATCTGAATGGAGTGAAAGCCAAATTGCAACAAACATTTAATCAAGGTAAGACACCAACATTTTGCCTCCTTCCACAATTCTGGACAATTCAACAGAAAACAAAACTTGTGTAGCTCCACAATATGAGAGATGCTGCATAAAGTTAGCATATGCCAATAAAGTATCTACTATTTCTTGGGTGAAATATACTGGGTTTCCTTCTGTGTATTAGAGCCAGGCTGCCCACTCCTCCCATCATGAGCATGCTGTCAAAAAGAGCACCCCAGGAGGATGTCATCTTTTCTCTGTTGCAATGCTTAGAAATACTTCCCTCATACAAATTTAACACATCACAGTAAACCAGAATTACTGGGTTTAACACCTGAAGCAGTCTACTGGTGCATCCTGCTGCATTGCTCTAGTTGCAAGCAGGAGTAACTAAACAAAACCTAGATCTTCCGCCTGTGATTTATCATGATATCCGAACAAGCAACACAGTTTAGTGTCATTTTAATTTTGTGCCATGTCACAGGTGAGACAAGAGGGGCTGCTAGATGTCAACATCACTGTCAACAGTCAGAAGATCTGGTTTCACCCAGTTGTTTCCACTTGTAGTGGGACTGATTGAGCCATGAGCACCGGCGATCTGTCTTGCTTATGGTAAGCCAGACTTCTAGGACTGAGCTTCAACATCATCTCTCCTCCCTATTGAAAGGAATCTTCCATGAGACAAATAACTTCTCAGCCCTCCATACAGCATGTTTAACTTTGAAGAAAGATAAAATAAATCCCAGGACCTTGTGGAATCAGGTTTACTCTCCCCAGATTTGTCTGCCATGTTTTGATCCAAGGAGTACTTCAGTAACTTTCAGATCCATTTTTTTTGTCTTACATCTGACAGCTTTTCCCATTTGGGTGGGATAACAGAACTGGTATTATAATCCTACTTACTTTATAGTAAGTGTGTCTAATTATCGCTATATATTCATATATTTGTTTAAATTAGCCTAATGAAAATCAATGCAAAAAAAAACAACTTCCTTTTTGGCAAAAAATTGTCTTCCATGTCGTTCCTTTTGGTGCTGTAGGAATGGCCACCCAAGTCACAGAGGGTGAACACTTCAGCAACAGTAGGCTACTCATCTAGAAAAATGCAGTATCTCCAGAAGAAATAATGCATCTTAAAGGAAAGGTGTATTAGCTCTGTACAATAAGCACTCAAAAAGCTTATTGTAGTAATCAGAGCCCTGGCTGTGATGGCCTGAGACAGTTTAATGCCATGAAAGAGCAGGGCAGGCAGAAAGTCTGTCTTGGCCGAGCTGCTCAAATTGTAGAGGCACTGGGTCACCATTCAGCTCTTGGAATCCTCCAGAAGGCCTGTGTAGGAAGAAGCCCTAGGAATGGCATGTACATGGCACAGAAGTGGAGAACTGAGCACCAGTAGTATGAATGGAAGCTTAATTGGCACAACTTTTCTTTAGTGGAGAAAGCATCAATAATTAACCCAGTTGATCTCTCAAGACTATTTTCACAGAAAGATCTGTAATTTAAAAGCTATAATTAATTCTATGGTGTGTTTGTCTTCCTCCTCTGTTGTTTGTATTTACTTGTCCAACTGCAGACAGCTCAAACTTTTGATCGGAGAAATAACTAAACAAAAAAAATACCCCCACGCATACAATGCCCAAGATGAATACTGACAGCAAGCATGGTCATTTAACACTGAAACAGGAGGAAAAGGGGGGGGAGGAGGAGGGTTGGGTCTTTTTTGTGCTTTGTGTGTCTTAGGGCATGGTTACACTATGAAAATAAACTGGAAGATGGGCAAAGGTTTTTGAAGTTGGTTTGAAGTCACATAATAGTCACATTGTTTTTGGATTTCTGTGTGCGTCCTCTTGGGAAAACTTTTAATCCATTTTTAAACTACGTTGTATCAGTCGAGGGGACTACATGGGCCTTTCAAATGATTGCAATTGAGGCTTCGTTTTGTGCCTGCCCTCGCACTGTCCACTCGCCATTGCTGCTGTGGTGTTGTTTTTAATATTTCTTTAAAAAATTGTTTATGTCTTTCAAACTGACATAATGATATAAATAAATAAATGGAAAATAAATAAATAAAACTGCGGTTTCCTGTACCCTGTGGAAGCCAGACAGGCTCTTCTTTCAGTAAAGTCTTAAAGTGACAGCAGCCTTCGCTCCTTGAAAACTTCTGAGTGAAGCTGCTCAGGGAAAACACACACACACGAACAGAGGGGAGCAAGGCAGCCGGCACCGGCAACAGGGAAAGCCAGAGAAATTGAGGAGACATTGACAACAAAGCACCAGAAGCTCTAAGCTTGTGAAGGAAGGAGCCCTTAACCCCCTGGTGCTATCTGCCATCTTTTGAAAATACTGTATCTTTCAAACTGACAATAGAAATTAAATAAAATAGATAAGACACAGGCTTAGGGACAGACGGACACACAAACACACACACAGAGAGAGTGAAGTCCGGTGGAGAAGGAGAGGAAACTTGCAGCAGGTCCTGGTGAGAGGGAAGGCACACCAGTGAGTGGTGGGAGTGAGTGGCAAACCCCACAGACACAATTTACGCCAACAGAGGTATTCTCATATGCCAAAACGATTCAAACAAAATCAATTTCACAAGTGAGTTAAAATAAACAACCCTCTTGCTGCCCAGTAAAATATCTTGCTTTCGAACCAAAAAACACACTTCCTAGATGGGAAAAACCTGACCTTCCATGTGTGTCATGTAGTCACCTTTTTAAAAATCAGTTTAAAACATTGTAAACCCAATTCAAATACAAGTGTTTTTATCCTAGTGTAGCCATGCTGTTAAATGGAAGAAAGGTAGTCATTCTTACGAAAAAGCAAAGTTTTATGTGAGAGGCATGGTTTTCCACAAGAAGCAATCTTAATCCGTGTTGCCTCTGTTATGGAAACTCACTGGGGGTGTGAAACTGGTAAAAACACTCCTTAATTACCTCACTTACCTTGAAAACCCTATTAGGGTCACCGTAAGTCAGTTCTAACTTGATGGCACATAACAACAAACATATACAGTATGGTAGTGATAGGTTAGGGATGAATTGTGAAAAACATTTTATGGAAATATAGGCTCCCATCTTTCTCCTCCTTCCTTTTCCTAACTTTCAATATATGGTTTTTTAGGAGTTTCCAAAACTAATGTCAGTAGTATGCAATTTCCCCTGGGTGAGTACACACTATATGAGGTGGGGACATTGTACAACCATCCTAGAAGCATAGAAAGCTACTTTATGCTCAGCCCTTAATCCATCTAACCATGTACTGTCAACCATGACAGGCAATGGCTCTCCAGGGTTTCAGGTACCTAGCCCCACTTGGAGATACCTGGATTTCCTTGGTGGTTTCCATTTAAATACTAACCAGACCTGTCCCTGTAGATTGGGTGTATTAAGGGTACGTATATGGACAGGCTATCATTTATGAAGATCATATACATGTATTTTTTGCCATATGCTCAGAAACTGATAATGGATTACAAATGCACGCTTCGAGGAAGTAGGTGCCCCCAAAAAGATACATATGCCTGAGCTTTACATACAGCCTACACACACACACACACACACACACACACACACACCAGGATTCAGAAGAGCAATGGAAGGCAATGTAGAAGTCCATTTGTGACTTTAACAGTTCTCTCATGGCAATTTAGCATATAGTTTTCCACAAATGGGTGTATATTGTTGTGCACCTTTAGGCTGTATATAAAGCTCAGGCATATGTATAAATATAAATAAATATTATTAATTATTAATTAAGAAGAAAAAACAACTAGCAATTATAAAAGCTTGGCAAATCTTGATAAAAGCCTCTAGTGATAGAGACACTGGTCTTTTCTGGCACACAATAACAGGTCTAATGAATAACGGATACTCGGCACCAATGTGTATTATAGGCCCTAACGAATGGACCCAGCATTACAAGGCATTATTCTCCAATTCTAACCCCCAGGACATCCAAATAACAGCAGTTATGGAAAATCTCCCCTATTGGCCACTAGTCTCAGTAAAAGAGGTGGAAAGTCTTATTCAACAATTGAAAAACAACAAAGCACCAGGATTGGATTTTTTGTCTCCAGAACTCATAAAATCTAACATTAGCTGGTGGGCACCCTTGCTTGCAGCCCTGTTCTCATTTATTGATCGAACAGGCATACTACCTATAAGTTGGGGTACATCTATAATAGTCCCTATATATATAAAAAAGGAGCTAAAAATGATCCTGCCAACTACCGGCCAATCAGCTTATTGAGTGTAATAAACAAGCTCTATGCCAAACATCTCTGCAATAAATTAATCAACTGGATCCAGAATGAAAATATTATGGCAGTAGAGCAAGCAGGATTTAGTCAAGGGTGATCCACTCTAGATAACTGTTTTGTACTAGCCCACCTGATCGATAAATATGTTAAGAAGAAAAAGGGCATGTTATATGCAGCATTTATTGACCTTAAGGCTGCATTTGACTCTATACCTCATGTACGCCTGTGGGAAAAACTATCTTCCACAACTATAGATAAAAGACTTCTCTTTCTAATTAAATGTCTCTATAATAATACCTGGCTAAGGGTACACTGTTCCAGCAGTGGGCATCTTACAGATCCTATACCATCTACAAAAGGAGTCAAGCAAGGCTGTGTCTTAGTTCCAATTTTATTCAACTTACATGTGAATGATATTGTTGAGCATTTGTCATTTCCGGCATTCCATGCCACCAAATTAGCAACAAAATCTATCTCAATCTTACTATACGCAGATGATGCGGTGTTGCTATCCCAATCTAAAGTTGGTCTGAGAAGACAACTAATGGCATTCTCAAACTATTGCCAGCAGGAACACCTAGAGGTGAATTATAGTAAGACTAAAGTAATAGTATTTGCCAGACGCTTTAGACTCTGCAAATGGTCCTTGGATGGACAAGGTCAATTGAACAGGTCAGAGCCTTTAAATATATAGGTGTGGTTTTTCAGACATCAGGAGCATGGACAACTCAACAAGAATATGTTGTGGAAAAAGCTTCATGCACCATAAAAATTCCAAGACAGTTTTTCTATACTAATGGCCACAATTTTATACCAGCAGTGTTGGAAGTCTACAGAGCCAAGTCGTTAGCACAGATGCTGTATGGGAGCCCAATTTGGGCTAATACAAGCTTAAAATCGACAGAAATTGGTCAGACTAAGTTTCTTAAACAAATATTTGCTGTACCCAACTGTGCGCCAAATGCCTTTTTGAGGTTGGAAAGCGGCCTTTCCTCAGTATACACACAGGCCTGGCTCAGGATATTTAACTTTTGGTTAAGACTGAACCTTGTTCCTTCCAGTCTGCTCTCCTTTGTTGTGGAGGATCCTCATGAGAGTAAATGGATGAAAGATGTAAAGTTCAAAATACATACTATAGGGCTGTCACCCAATTTCCTATTAACTATTGGGTATAGCAAAGCAAGAAACCTACTAGAACAGCATTTATATGATATTGAACACCAAAATAATTTCTCTGTTACTACTAAATTGTGTCTCTGGTACAAATACTAGGTGATAAGCCATCCAAAAATAACGGCATAATATTTGTATATGCTGACAATTCCCAAATACAGATGGGCCTTTTCACGTGCAAGACTTAACGTTATACCTTCAGCACTACTTGAGGGTTGTATTAAAGGAACCCCATTACAAAACCGCATGTGTCCTTGCGGTGATAGTGTTGAAACGCTTGCCCATGTTTTATTGTTCTGTTCTTTTTACAGAGAAGTGCGCAAAGAGTTAATTTGCCCTTTGTTAATCAAGAAGCCAGGATGTTCATCTGAATTCTATGTATCTTTTCTTCTCACAGACCAAGATAAACAAGTAACGGCACAAATAGCCAAATTTTTAGTAGTAGCAATTAAAATTAGGTCGATTATGGTTGTAAAGGAGTAATCTTATATAGTTATCTGACCAATTTTGGTAGGTATAGTTATCCAATGCATATGTATTCATCTGTTATTTTGACTCAGATGCGTTGATTCTGTATCTTTGTAGATTTTATACTTACTTTGCTATGGCATATGGCTAATGCAAATAAATGTTGATTGATTGATTGATTGATTGATTGATTGATTGATTGATTGATAAAAAAAAATCCTGATATGTATTTATTAGCAAATCAACCAGAATAGTCTCTCTGTCATCGCAAATGACATGGGCAGAAAGGCATCCCTTGACCCAGCCATTCACTATTTTAGAGCTTGGACTATGCCATTGTGACTTTTACCCTCGTGGCCCCTGCTTGTTTCACCAAACCAAGGGCTAATGCTATGTATCCCACAAGCTGACACCAATTTGTCACAATACCCACGTGCCCCCTGTTTATTATTCCCTCACAAACGCGCACGTCGCATTCTCTTCTCGCTGCCACCAGTGGATTACTTCAATCCACAATATAAATGACGAATGTCAGAACACTTGTCTTGTGAACAGAAACAGAACTTATTTAATGAAGTGAAGCAGAATGAGTAATAACAGAAGTTTATCAGATATTCAATATACATAAGCAATTCATCAACAGTTCCCTCAGTACATAGTCCTTTTCGCTTGCAATTTAATAACCACCCACTCTACCTATTTTCCTAACTAGCCCTCTCTTTCTGACTAACCAGCCCTATCTTCTACTTCAGACTCATCTCTGACCCTCTCTGACTGAACTAACTCACTAAACTTTTTCTTATCTGACTCACCCCTCCCTTCTGGTTTCTCTGGCTCCGCCTCCCAACAGCTCCCATTTGTGCAGGCTAATACCATTACATATATGGGAAGGCAGGGTGTCCGCTACAGTCATGACCCCTTAAGAAGTCAGGGAAGGATGTTGCTGGCTGTTGTATAACTCTCTAACCAAGAGCTTGGAAAAGTTAATTTTTAGACTACAACTCTCAAAATCCCCCAGCCACCATAATCAACAGTTCTTCCAAGGTCTTTGCTAATGTACTTACTGCAAAGTTGTAACTGGTTTGAGCTAAATAACAGAAGCTGTAATTACTGATATTTTTGTCCCATCACTGAATATCTTGGCAGGGGTGTCAAACTAATTGAATGTAATTCCCATAGAGATGTTCTAACCTGTTCCAAACTGACTAGAGCAGAGGAAGTCAGAAGATACTCAAAGACGCTGATTTATATCAAGTTAGTTGTTGTGAGTAGCTCCCAGCGAAATCAATGGGAATCACAGTTTGTTTCCTTTGGCCCCTAAGTGTAGAATAGGAGGCATATTGGATCAGATGAGAGACCTGTCTGGGCCAACATTCTGTTCTTGTAGCAGCAGGGCTGGCCCTATCATGAGGCAGAGTGAGACGGCTGCCTGAGGCTGCAAATTCAGGCTGTCATAAAGGGCAGCAAACAATTAGATACTCAGTTTGTTGTTATTGTGTTTAACTGGATGGAAGATGGGTTCACATGCTTCGTGTGCCAAAAATAACCTGGCAGGGTTTGAATAACTTTCATTTGACTTGGGTGGTGAGAAGTGTCGTTTACTCTTCTATCTTAGACAGCAAAGTATCTGCCCCTAACGCAGTGAACAAGCAGTTACCAAGGAGGCGCATACAAACATGATGGCAACAGCATGCTCCCCTCTCGTGTGCCATAGCAACAGGGAATCATATGACTAAAGTTGTCAGGACAGGTAACAATATGTAAGTAGACAAGAGCTTGGTTTCAAAATAAATATGAAGCTTTATTGAAATCAAGTTGTGGCAGAATGAGATGCCCTGCCAAGGTGAAGGAGAAAAAGCCAAAGGTTTGATTTCCTTGAGCAAGAGCATTGATGCTGCATTTTGTAAGAACCAAGCAAAATCTTTAATTCATTAACTGTCACTTCAACTGTTTAGAATGCTTCCAAGACAAGTAAACAGACCAGCTACACCTTGCAAAATTCAAAACAGCAAACAGACCTGTTTCCAGATAAATCAACAATTACATTGTATCAACTGAAATATGGTAAGCATCTGACAAGATTAAAAATGTGTTGGCCAAGGAAGGAATAATCTCATTCATTCGTGTGAAGGATATTACCTGGAATACAATTCGGAGACATATACGTACATAGCATCATGTGGTGTTCTCATACATAAAATTATTCTTTGCACAGGACTTGCCTCACTGACTGAGAATATTGATGTGATTAAAATGTTTGGTACTGAACAAAGGTTGCATGGGGATCAGACAGTGAACACAGGGAAGTTATGTGTTATACTAGCTTTTCCCTGAAACTTTTATTTAAAAGGGGAAGATGGTCATTTTAATATGAAGAGAAAAACAAAAAAGTAGTCATTTTGGGGAAATGATATTAAATAGATGCACCACACTTTGTTGAACAAGACAAAAATTACATGAACTGAGTAATCTCACAGATGGGAAAATTTATTTTTTGGACTACAACCCAGAGTCTGAAATCCTGTTGCACAGTTACATAAATGGCATTACTTTTAGAAACAAATTGCCATAAGAAATCCCCATAGACATTATCTGTTGCACACTCAGTCACACAACTAAGTGTGCAACAAATAATGGCTGCACCGATTTCTTAACAAATGGCAATTTCTCTCTAAATGCTGCTGCATAATGGCACAAGATTTCAGCTGTGGACTCCCTAGTCAGCATGCCCACCGGCCAGGCTACCTGGAGTATTCGGGCTGTTGCAGTCCCAAAGAAGGAACATGTCCAAGTTCTAGCTATGAGACATGTCCCATGTATGAAGCTGTGCATATTTGACAATTGCTCTGTTACAGTGGATGTCTGTAGAAACCTTAAAAATACAGGAAACATTTGGAAAGAAGGAAGTACAAATTGATTCCCAAAATGGGGGGGGGGGGGAGCAGACCATCACTGCTTGTTAATCTGAATATAATATTCATACATTAATATAACTGTAATGTGTTTGTGTTCAAATGCCTATTGATAAGAATTATTGAGTTTCAAAACCAGGCCTATCTATCCTGCTCTGAAATTGAAATTGGCAGGTGCAAATTTTCTCATCATTTCTGTGCTATGACAGGTTGAAGTGAACCTGATGAAAATGAATAAGGAGTTGGAGCAGATTTCATATGAGTAAACAGTAAAATGTTCAGAGCTTTGCAAAACAAATAGGAATGAAAAGATGAACCCAACTGGACACCAAATTAGACAATACAAGGAAGATGCATGAACAGTGGTAAGCTGCCACTTTGGATAGGAACACAGCAGAGAACAGGTGCTGCTTAACCCTTTCCCCTTCTATCATTTGTCTGCTCAAAATTGCTGTTCCCAAGCTGCTTTGCTCGCTGCAGGGGAGAAAGTACAGCAGGCCTACATTCTTCCCACCAGCTCATAGGAGGCCTCATTCTGAGCAGAAAATCAGCAGGACAAGAGAACTCTAGCATCCCATTCTTCAGCCCTTAATCACAGCTGGTGACAAAACTTCTCAATTTTACAAAAATCTTTTTTGAGGGACTGTACTTACATCTCCAACACAATGGCTGGTCTGGCTCTTAACCGAGATATGTAACATATGGTTGATCTTGCCTCAGGGAGTGCACGCGTCGTTGTTACAGTGAGAAAAGAAGTCACCACCACCACTGCTTTTAAAATCAACTGGCCGTACTGGATGGTATATTCTGGGAGTAATACTCAAAAAAAAGTAACCTTCCCCATTCCTATGTGGTACTGTTTGGAAAGCATCAAAGAATAGGTTTCCAGTTCTTGCTGTGAATCTCTCTCTGCAACCACATCCCATCATCTGATGTGGCACCATTTAAAGAATTCACAAGTAGTTTTTTCTAGGACTTCACTTATTAGACTGCCAGGAAGTGTTTGGGTTTCAGTGTTCCATATAAACAATCTCAAACTCTCCCTTACAAATATATGTACTGCCAGCTATCACGGGCAAAAGACACGGGCAAAAGTCAGCCATATCAATAAGAAGCTCAAAAACTCTCCAGACATTGGGAGGTGGGGAGCGTGGGTGTGATATCCCATGGTGCACAACCAGCTTCTGCTGTAAACTGACAAAGCCAGGTCTACGATGTTCCCCATTCCTGACCTGAAAGAAAACTCAACCAAAAGCAATATAGTGAGTGTGTTTACAAAATGCAGTGACTCCTGTTTTTAAGCATATCTGTACTCTCCCCTTTGATCTCCCTTTTGCACTTGTCACATTTTTACAGTTGAGGCACTTTAAATTTAATCTTCAGAGCTGTAAAATTTTCAGAGGGAGGGAATAATCAGTGATGAAATGGTTGTGCAGCCCCTATAAAACTCAGCCCTTAAGCTATCTTGCTACACCATTTCATTAGGAACCTCGGAGGTTTTTTGTGTGAGAGAAACATGGCACCACAGGCCTCCTGTAACTCTAACTTATGAAACACAGCCTGTTTCATAACTTTAAAAATAGCTTTATTTTAAATCAGCAAAGAAGGACCCCTATCCATTTCTTGTGGAATTTAGAGCCATTTTACCCATGATGCTTTTTCTGCACAGGTCAGGACACATATAGGTTTTTTAAAACTCTGGCCAATGTATATGCTAGTTAGAAATTCACCACCTATTGCAGCTTCCCAGTAGATGCCTTTACAGTACACACATCAACATACAACATTGGTTCATCTACACATTTGCACCAGATATCTCTTCCGGTACAAGACATTTACTTCCTTCTCCATTAGTTCTTTCATGCAGCAATCAGTAACTTCCATGGTAGATTATGTTATTCATTAACAGGTCTCTTAATAGACACAAAGCTACGTGCACCTCAGTTTTCTCTCAGCCTCCTCAATTATTCTCTTTTTTTCTTAAACTCACTTAAGGGAACTTGACAGACTGTTCTGAATACTAAACTTCTCTGATTATCTTTTGACAGAAAGAAATGGGGTGGGCACCCACCATACTGCTTCTCTTCCGTTTTCTCTCTGGAAAAAACTATCCCTCAACACATCCATCTTCCTGGATCTCTCTCCTGTGCTGCAGTGACATGAGTGCCAAAACCAAAATGGTTGTGCTTGAATGTTCTCTTTTGTTTCCTTGAGGTCAGTATGTAATCTCTCCAAGCTTCTGCTCCAAGCACTCAAGCCACCAAATGATAATGAAATCCTCCTAATCCGTCTCCCGGGGACCGAGCTGGCACCAGCACCCTGGAGGCAACTGGCAGTGCATCTTATTACTAAGCTAAAAGCTCCCCCGATGTCGCTAGATTATTGTTTTTTGGATGCGGAGAGGGGTGTGGGAGCTTCGCATCCACTGCAGTATCTGTTCATTCCTTCCTGCTAAAACGAAGCCCCAGCCACAGTAGCTGGAGGGAAAATGTGTCTGTGTTTGGTCTGAATGTGTGTCTATTTGGAGAGGGAAGAAGAAAAACCCATTACTAGGTATTTGCCCTCTTGTTCCTACATATCAGCCAGCCCAAGAAGAGAGGCATGTGATGAATTGTAATTACCTGAGAATCCCATGCTTGGCTTCCCAAGCCATTTTACATTCAGTAGTAAACAAGCATATTTTCAAACTCAACCAACAGTGCTCCTGTTCAGGGCTCTAGCTATTCTGAAACAGAATCACGGACATGCTTTCCAAGGCTTGTAAAATTAAGGATTGGATTTCAGAAGCAGTGAAGAGAAGGGATTTTTTTCCCCCTCCTTCTTTCCCCTCTCTAAACTTTCCCCAATGTGCAGTTTGCACTAAATGGCCAGAGTTTGGGCCTGGCTGCCAGTTCTCAAAGCACTAAGTGTTACATAAACCTTATGCAGACAGGACTTTTGTCTTAATATTCAGTTTACAGCCTTGCTTTCACATCTTCATCAGAAATCATTTTAAGGCATTGCTGCTTTTCGCCAGTAAGATTGTGTCATCTTGGTATCTCAGATCATTGATATTTCTTCCACCAATGTTCCCTCCTTCTTCATCTGATTCTAGTCCAGCTGTCAGTGTAATATGTTCTATGTACAGGAAGATAAAATACTGCCTTGTGTGTCACCATTGGGTATGGGAAGACATTCTGTTTCTCCATAATCTGTTCTAACAGTAGCTACTTGTTCCAAGCATAGATTATGTATCAAGACTAGATTCATACAAATTTCCTTCCAGTTCCCACGCATTCACCAGTGTGCACTGCTTACCTTGGGTACTATGAAATCATAAAATGTATTTATTTGTTACGTTTGTATCTTGCTTTTCCTCCAGTGAGGTCAAAGTGGCACATGTGCCTGTCCTCCTCCCCACATTGTCGTCATGACAACTCTGTGAGGTAGATCAAGCGGAGGGAGTGTGATGGGCTCAAGACCAGCCAGTGAGCTTCATGTGTTGTTGCCATATTAACCAGATGACTGGCTTTTACTCAGTTTTTAGGCATGCCACCTGGTGCTTGTTCAGACTCTCAGTTGACTTGGATTTCATGTTTTCATTTAAGAAAAGTAAGTGTCTACCTTTCATAGAACGTTTCATCATTACTTTCTTGAACTACAACTCCCAGAATCTCAGGAATTGTAGTCCAACACAGCTACTGATTATTCTGACTGAGGGATTCTTTATAGTAGTCCAGAAATTAAATTATCAAAGCTCTGTTATGAATCTCACTCCCTACTGCGTGTAGCCCACATCAGTGAAACAAAAGAACAAGTGGTGAGGTGAGAGGTTTGGGATAGAATTATTTCCCCATGAAGAAGTGGAAGCAAAATATGGGAGGCACCACACTGGATTGGCACTTACACTGAGAATCAGAGGCTATTATTATTATTATTATTATATGCCGTGAAGTCATTTCCAGCTTATGACAACCCACAGACTCACAAGTCAGAATCCTAATGGAGATTTACAATTATATAAGTGCAATTGTGTAAGTTGTGCCAGCCAATTGCTACTGATTAATGAGTTGCCACTTGCATTCCTTGCATTCCATGCAACAAGTTTCACAACTGGCACATGATGAGGAATGCAAGCAGTAACTCCTTAATTAGTGGCAATTGACTGCCATGATTTACACAATTACATTTACACTGGCATAAATCCTCAGTAGGTTTCTGGCCAAAGAATTATATAATTGTAGATCTAAAAGGGATCTCAAGGGTCATCAAATCCAAACCCCTGCCAGAGGAGGATATGTAGTAAGATGCATAGTATCAGGGCTTGGAGAAGTTCTTTTCTTTTCTTTCCCCCTTATAACTCCCTCAGCCAGCGTTCATTCCTTTGGCTTCATTACTTTATATCCACTGTCTGCAGGCAGCTCTGCAAATACATATCAGCTGTTTACAAACCATCTAGAACCAAGCATTCCGCAATGTAATATTGACCCAGAGCTGTAATTACACATCTGTGAGATCCTGTCAAACTGCAGATGGCTTCAGTCATTGGCTAATAACAACAGATGGCTTGTTTCTTATAAAACAGTTGGGCAACACAATTCCATGTTCTGCCTTGTAACACCAGTTCTATAAGAGCTAGAAACTAACCCTTTTGGGGTAGGAGGATTTTGGAATCCAGACCAGCAGATGGGCTAAGCAGGCAATGGATGTCATACCTAAAGTCCAGGCAAAACCCAGCCAGCCATGTAGCAAGCCAGTGTAGTGATAAAAAGTAAAGGTAAGTTTGGATATTTTCTAATTATAATTAAAATTTCAATCTTTATATCTAAGGGAAACCAGAGCTCTCCCTGACTGTTTCCTCTCTTATTTCTGTAGTCTGCCCTACTTCTCCCTTGCAAATCAGATGAGAGTGGGGAACTCTTGTAGTGTTCTCACTGATCTGTTGAGAGAAGTTGTGCCATCAGTAAAACCGACTAAAAAAAAACAGTAACCATCTCATGAGAATATTGCTAGACATTCCTGTGCATGGCAAAATGTTATTGACCAAACTCCTGTTGTGTAATTTACACCTGTCACTGGCGGAGGGAGAATTTCAGTATAATTAAATACTTCCTACTTCTTTCCTGGGTGTCTAATCAATTTCCTTATATGTGAGCTGTAGGAGACCTGGGATGAAAGGAGGAAGTCTTTAACTACTAAAAATCTCCCAACCAGATGATATTACTTACATGGGGCAGTTTTTGGTAATCAATTACTTCCTCATTTTGTCCCAGGTATCTCATGGCTCACAAACAATGAAACTAGTTACACACAACTCAGATAAGCCATGAGACAGGAGTTTATATGCACCAGTACAGGACAGTAATGTGCATAGCATCTTTATGTGTTTCCTCTCTCCCCATTTCATCCTGAAAACAAATCTGTATCATAGGTCTGGGTGAGAGTACTAATTGACTCTGAGGCAAACTGTTAGGCAAACTTGTGGATACAGATTTGTTTTCATGTTAGTTTTGTGAGTAAGCTAGGATGTGAACTTGGATTTCCCAAGTCATCACTCTGACCATTAAACTATACTGTTTCTCTCATATCTGAGATGCCAAGATTGAAATGATGTGCTTAATGTGCATGTTGTGCAAATAAGGTTGTCTCTATGCAAATCAGAATACCTGGATTAGAGAACTGGAATAGGGGAACACTTAGATTAGGCATCCTTCAGTCTCGAGAGACTATGGTATCGTGCTCTGTATGGAGGACTTGGAACAGCGTCTAGTGTGGCTGAGAAGGCCAATTCGAGAGTGACAATCCCTTCCACACTGAAGACAAATACAATCTGTACCCCATCTAGCTCCCTGATTTTGCTGCTTTCGTGACTGCCTCTTTGCCTCGGCCTGCTGGACAAGGGTCTCTTCAAATTGGGAGAGGCCGTGATGCACCGCCTGCCTCCAGGCTGAACGCTCAGATGTCAGGGTTTCCCATCTGTTGAGATCCATTTCCAAGGCCTTCAGATCCCGCTTGCAGATATCCTTGTATCGCAGCTGTGGTCTCCCTCTGGGGCGATTTCCCTGCACTAATTCTCCATACAGGAGATCTTTTGGAATCTGACCATCAGCCATTCTTATAACATGCCCAAGCCAATGTAGACGTCGCTGTTTCAGTAATGTATACATGCTAAAAATTCCAGCTCGATCTAGGACTACTCTATTTGGGACTTTGTCCTGCCAGGTTGATGCCAAAAATCCGCCGGAGACAACGCATATGGAACGTGTTCAGCTTCCTCTCCTGCCGTGCACAAAGGGTCCAGGACTCACTGCAGTACAGGAGTGTGCTCAGGACGCAGGCTCTATAGACCTGGATCTTGGTATATGCCGTCAGCTTCTTATTGAGCCATACTCTCTTTGTGAGTCTTGAGAACATGGTAGCTGCTTTGCCAATGCGTTTATCCAGCTCGACATCTAGGGAGAGAGTGTCAGAGATCGTTGAGCCAAGGTACACAAATTCATGAACAACCTCCAATTCTTGCGTGGAGATGGTAATAGAGGGAGGTGAGTCCACGCCCTGGTATTTATGCTTTGCATAGGTGGGGCAGGCAACTGTGGCCCTCTGGATGTTGTTGGACTACATCGCCTATGGCCAGCATATTGTTAATGCTGAGGGCTCATGGGAGTCACAGTCTGACATCTTTTTTCATTGTCAGGAACACTTTCTTCACAGAAAACCTGTGGTGAACAGCAAATTTCAGATAAATAATTAATTACAGACAAAATATTCATCACTTTGATTAAGTCAGTTATGCCCTCTGCTGCTAAACTGCATTACTGGCCTGTTTTCCAAGTCTACATAATTAAAAGGATCTAGCCAAATTCTGACAGTCATAGAATCATTCAGTTGGAAGGGGCCTATAAGGCCACTGAGTCTAACCCCCTGCTCAATGCAGGAATCCAAATCAAAGCAGATCTGACAGATGGGTGTCCAGTTTTTCTTGAATGCCTCCAGCATTGGAGTGCTCACCACCTCCTAATTGGTTCTATTGGTTCTATTGTTGTACTTCTCTAACACTTAGAAAGCCTAAATCTGGCTTCTTGAAGCTTGAGCCCATTATTACGTCTCCTTCACTCTGGGATGATCAAGAACAGATCCCATCCCTCCTCTGTATGATTACTTTTCACATATTTGAAAAGTGTTATCATATATCCCCTCAGTCTTCTTTTCTCAAGGCAAAACATGACCATTTCGTTCAGTCTTTCTTCATAGGGCTTGGTTTCCAGCCCCTTGATCATCGTTGCTGCCCTCCTCTGAACTCGCTCCAGTTTCTTGGCATCCTTCTTAAAAGTCACTATAATTCCTTTGGCATTCTACTCCTTTGTGGTGAATCATACTGTCCATAATAAGCCAGGTTAGAGGTAGAGAGGTTCATTTTTAAATCATTTTGACAGTGAGCATGATTTCTGGTGAATCTTAAATCTCCTGTTCCAGGTGTTGCCTATCTTATGAAGCCATCAAAAGGCATGAAGAGAGCTCTTGCTGCATGTCTTCAGGGCCAGCCCTTTGTTAGGTTACTAACAATGTCCATTTCTCTGTAAGCATCCTGTAATCCTCTTTCTGAAACTACTGTTTCCAAAGTCCGAGTTGTTCACTTATACCAAGATCTCAGTGGCAAAACCTTCAACTATAGTTCTGCTTGCAAAAGCATATCTGTGTATTTTGATCCAGATTTTCCGAAGCATTCCAGCTTTGTTCATTCCCCTTAATTTGTGCAGAATTTTTTGCTTCATACGCCACAAACGGAGGGAGCCATGTTTTTGGAACAGGCATCTGCAATACTGGGACTTGTAGCTAGGCTATACAGTTTATGATTTTGAAGCACTGGCCTATGTAATGTATTCTGAAAAGGCTGCTGACAGGCTTTCTGCCCGTCCATCCTTACTTGTTTCAAATTAACATTGTTGGAAGCGACTATTCAAAGGCTCTTTACTGTTACACTTCTGCCCTCTAGAGGAGAAGAAAGTTGGTGCCTTTCATTTGGCAGATCAAGATTAAAATGAAGACTAGAACCAAAACATTGGTGCTTGTTAGAGCTAGGTTTCCTTGAGTTTAATATGTGAGTAGTGTCCTGGGCCATTGGCAGGTTTTTATTTTATATTAAAATGATCCTGCCTGTACTACCAATTCTATCTAGCCAGAACAGCCAAAAGCCAGCTGAGCTGACACTGGGGCAGCTGAGGTTGTGTTCCTATCCTAGGAAAGGGGGAGATTAGTTAGGACCACTCCTATCATCTTGACCAGGTTTTATGCCAGCATAGTGACTATGTCTCTGGACAAGGTGTCAGTTTGGTATTAAACACCTCTTCCCTTGCTTTGTACCCGTTTCTGGCTCTTCTACAGCAGATCTTAACCAGAAAAGTGTTTCCGCTGGCATTCCTTCTACTGGCAGATCTCTGAAATTATCCAGGGAAAGGGGCAGTGAAGATGGGTCATTTTGGGCATGTGGAAATCTCTCCCTCCCATCCTTTACCTAAAGGCTGCTTGCTATGGGACAGGGTAGCTACCTGTCGAAGATGGGGTTGCCTTTATCTGTGGGCTTGAATGGATCTGGAAAGGGAGGAGATTGTGTATTTATTTCTTGTGCCATTTTTATGTCTATCAGAAGCAAGACCTACTGCTCAGTGTTGAGTCGTAGGAAAATATATAGAAGACTATAGTTCTCAGACAAATTTTGTGGCAAATGCCCAGCTTTGATAGGCACAGGGGGCAAGCTGGTTGGGACACTTCTCATTCTGTGGCAGAGCAGTGGAATAAATGAATGAGTGGATGGGATTGGGCCAGGGAGTATCATAGTGAATGCCTGCCTGCCTCTATGTGAGCAGGGGATGGGGGGAGGGAGGAAAAGTGGGTGTGAAAGTCTTATGAATACCCATTTTTGCCCTGCCTCCATCTATCCCTTGGTTCCAGCCACCATTGGCTGCTGTACCTTCTGCCCTAACAAATATGGTGGGCACCATCTGCCACGGGGAGGAGGGTTCAGCTGACACAAGAGCATTGCTGGCAGCATAAGGGGATTTCTGCCAGCAGAAGACACTTGTGCCTGATCGTGGCTCCCTACGACTGGCACAAGTTAGGAGTTAGGATCACATTGTTAGAAGGGAATACAGAAAATTCAGGAAAGGCTCCTCTATGGTTGAAGAATAGTAGGCAGACTTTGCCCGAGGTGAGCAGTACTTCTCGGCTACACTAACATTTCCTCATTTTCAGTTTAAAACAGTTGGTCTGAGAGGTATAAGGCAGATACTGCTGGACAGTTTCTTAGATCATAATACCTGCATCTCAAACTCATTTTATCAAGTAAATTCCACTTAATATAGAAAAGCTTACGTTGGAGAAAAAATAAAGTATTGCAATGTAAGTATCTAATTAAGGTTATTTTTCAAGGCATTTATTATCCTCCAAAGTCTTTGATAAGCAGGTCACCAGGGATTGGAAAGAATATAGGTTTGAAATACAAGGGTGAGGATGGGAGTTGAAAGAGAAGACATTTGAGGATTTAGGTAATTATTTAAGGCACTGGTTTCCAAACTTATTGGAATCACGCTTCCTGTCTGGTTTTGGAGAAACCCTTACACACACCTCATCTCCCTTTTGCCATGGGTTTCAAGTCCCAAATGTCAAATTCATAATTTAAAATTAATGCTAAAAAAAACCTGAAAGTTATTTTAAATTAAAAATAAACACATATGAAGCCATTTGCTTTGTTCTGGCTTCCCCTTGTAGAGACTTCCACATGTACAGTCTTAAGATCAGAAGCAGCAGCATGATGGTGCACGCCGGTGTTCTATCTGGTCCAGATCAATGGCCAGTTTGATGCCTTGGGGAAGCCACAACCAGGAAGTGAGGCCAATAGCACACGTTAGGAACTGTGCACACACTATGAATAGTAAAAGCCATTCATGGTCTTGCATCACCAAGTCTTGCATCACCTCAATAGAACCTCCAGCTCAGACAGGTGTAATTTTTCCCATAACAATGGGGTTAAATCTTCCTCCCCTGCCATCCACTCACTCCACTTTCTTGGGTCTGAGTGCTTTTTTTCTTTCTTTCTGAGATACCTTCCAGATTGTAGAAATCAGCTTTTACTACTGATAGTATGTGTGCACAGTTCCTAATGTATGCTATACTTCAGTTTCTGTTTTTACTGTGCACCGTGGCCAGATGCAAAAGAAAACAGAATGCATCATTCTTAATAGTTGTGTTATGTATTAGCCTGATACATCTGCTGGAATTCTCTCTTCTGCACAGGTATTATAGATGCATCCTTTTGCATTTTCTTAAGTAGAGCTGGCTGGATAGCTCAGTGAGTTAGGTTTTTGACTGCAAAGCCAGAGGTCGGGAGTTCAATTCTCCACAGTTGCATCCCAAAAGAGCCATCCTGTGTGGCTTTGGGCAAGCTACACTATCCCAGGGTGTCCCAGAAAAATGGAACAGTAAAACCCTGGAAAGGATCGCCACAAGTCAGAACTGACTTAACATACAATTATTATGATTATTAAGTTGATAAACCGTTACCATTTTTAAAAAAGTTAGAAGCTGTCCACAGTAACAATCTGAAAGCAAAAAAAAAATAGCAGGAATATTACTCATAAAAAATAATGTCTCCACATTTCCACACATTTGTCATGCTGAATTCCTTAAACCATAGAATAATGGTGTTGGAAGGGGTGTAAGGAGGGGAAATGAGGGGAAGCGAAGCCAAGCAGCAGTACCTGTTGGCAGACAAAGCAGGTGTGTCTCTGTGATCTATGTAGATATTGCCTCAAATGACTGGAGATAACCTGTGTGAGAGAAACCTTAAGAAGAGAAGCTATGTTATGTTTCTTTAAAATTTCTTCTGCAAATGCAGGAAGGAGAAATCATCATGTGTGCTCATCACATTCACCAAAATAGCAGCAACAGCACAAAGGACTCAAGAAACCGATTGAGACAGAGTTTGCAACTTTTCAATCAAGTGATCAAGAAATAACTTCAGAGCACCATGAATGCATTTTTGAGAAAATAATAGTTTCCACTGCTGGGCGATGACCCAGGATATGCTCTCACTGCACAACAACTAAGCAAAAAGGAGTCATTTGGTATTCATGTGACAGAAGGCAGAACCTCTCTCTGCAGCAACTTATGAAAACTTCATTCTTTAAAGTATATTTCACCATTCAAGGACATTCTTTGTCCTTGGCTCACTACCACTTAGGTATCTTATCCGAATGGGTTTCCTGTACAGAATCCAAAAATGCCATGTACCTGTCCATCAGGAATATGCCACCTGTTTCAGAGTTAAAGGCCAAGGATACAACTACAACTAATTTTATTTCCAGTGTTCAGTGTTATTTCTTCTTTACCAGGTTCTCGACATTTACTTCCATAAACCCGTTGTTTCTCCTGTAATATAAAAAAAATTCAGCAGCCCTATTTTGAAATCACAGCAATCCACAAATGACTGCATGCCTTTGTGCCTCTTCCACCTGATTTATTTCCTAGGTTGTCACAAAATTTGGGAGCAAGGAGTTAGGTACTGGCATGAATAATCCAGATATGTTTGCAGTTATGGAAAATTGACTCACTCTGCAGAGTTCACCTAGTACATGAAAGTCTGATCCTAAGAAGGAAACCAGGTGAAATTTATATCATCTGTTTTTCAGTGGGAGCTATCAGTTCCAGCTGCATAATCTAAACAGCACACACCTTATACAAATATTACATGACATTGTCATATTGTGAAAAATAGATGTGCACATTATATGCATGAAAATACAGCAATTTAATTGTATCGCATGAGGCAAAAAAGAATCACATCTCATATGCAAAATCATATGTATACTTTAATACTTAATGTATTTTCCTTAATGTAAACAGATTTTGTCAAAATCTGTAAACTTAAAAGCTCAAACAAAAGCTTAAAGTCCCTTTGGGGGCATTTTTAACAGTGGCTGTTAATTCTGGCTTGCACATATAGTTCTCATAGGTCTCATAGGTCTAAAGGACCAGCAGCTCTTTTTATCCTTATCCCCACCCAACCTCCCAAAATACAGAAGTTTAAAAAAAAAAAGCAAAGAGATAATGATCATTTCACTCAAAGCATGAGGTTTTTTGCTAGGTGAGTCTTTATACTTTTTAGTTTTCCCTGGTCCATACTCAAATTACTTTAGGTAGGGAGGTGGTTTTCTTAGGACTCTTGAGGGAGGGAGGGAGCCGAGGGATTTGGATGGATGGATGGATGTGGTTTGTTAAGGAGGGTGCACCATTGGTATCGTAGTCCATGGTAACTCTAGCACTGGGGGGGGGGGGGAACTCCGTGGTGCCCTCTTCCCTTGTTTATGCCCTAAGCATTAATGGTTAATCTGAGGGTGAACAGAGTAGTAAAAATTGGTGCTAGATGTTTTAATGCAAATTTCATTCTTTGGATATCCCTTCTGCTCCACTGCATTTCAGTAGCCAGAGTTCTATGATGTGGTCAATGCTGAAGTGTCTGGGCACTGCTAAGCCCACTCTCTTTTTCCCACAATGTTCTGTTATACTTCTGGTGCCCATTGTGGTTTGACCTCTTATCCTCCCTAAGTGGATCTCTTCCCTGGCAGTAAGAGAATGGATGCTGTTAACTGAAATGGTTTTCGGTGTCTACTAATAGAGCAGGGTAAAGGTTTGTCACTATATCACCACGGCACTAGCATTCTCTGCTGCCTGCTTGCCATTAAAACAACAATCCTTTCTATGTCACTAGAGTTCTGTCACAAGAGGAGCAATAGATTTCCTCTCTCCAAAATCAATTTTAGCAGCTTGCTTTGTTCTGTGGCTGCTATGGGTGAGGGGGTTATGTTATGGTTCAGTAGCCTATTCCAATACAAGAGAAACTGGAGCAGCACAGCCATGGCTATGTGGTGAGAACTAAGCAAGAGACTGGACCTCACCACATACAGCTACTTTCCCAACTTCCCTTTCATGCAAGTTAATTTAAATAAAATACTGGTTGTGGTATTTTCCCAACACACTGGAACAATTATTACTATGTCCTACCAAGCAACAAAAAGTCCCTTTCGAGTTGTCTGGGTTGGACATGAGGCAGCAACAATTAGTACATACGATTATATAAGAGTTTAGATTTGTTTGTGCTGTAAACAGGTTGGGAAACTGCAGAGCAGGTTTTACAGCTTCAAGCACAGGACCAGTTACAATGAACACCTTACAATGCAGGAGTAGGTGATGCCTAGTGGGTAAACTAAATTTTCACCCCAGTTCCCTGATGAACACGTGACATTCAGCCATTCTGAGTCCCAGATAATCTATTCTCCACTTGTTGCCAGTGAAGAAACACCAATATCTCAGTCACATTTATTGAATGATTGATCAGCCAAGGACAAACTACTGAAGTTATCATGCCACAGTTAGAAGCAGAGTTCCCTGTCATAAAAGACGTAACAGTGCTTTTTGCAAGTTTGCTTACTTTTCTTGTGTGAATAGCCACCAGGAGAGAAATGCAGGCTTCATTTGCAAGTCTGACTGTAGTTCAAGGAAATTACGTATCTGACAGAAAATAGCACAAAATCACTATAGCAGGAAATACCCATTATCTTTAAAAAATGATTTGACCCTAATGTAAACAATAATTCCAAGGTGATGCATAAGAATTCCCCAGGCAGAATGATGGGAGTTCCCTTCCTCGGACAGACACCTGCATTTCACTCATCTGGACTGAGGCCTATCTCAGGCTTTGCTTCCTGTTTGAAAAGGAAACTGTCCCTGTGCTTATTGGCAGATCTAGGTTATTGCTGGAAATGTAACCTTGCCATCCGTTAGGCTCCATAGAAATCCCTTCCAAAGAATTACATCTTCACTGGAAAAGTGGGGAGAGAAAAATCTACTCTTTACCCCATAATTGCACTCTAAGTTGTTCACTCCGATAAAAGGCACCAGGACAAATTTAAACTTTCTAAAGGTAACAGGACTGCAGCATCAGTTAGCAATAGTTTTAATAATTTAAAATTGTAGTACTCCAACTTACAATTTTTCTGCACTACCTATGAAGTGGTGGCACCCAGCCTAAGGAAGTGGGATTTTACTCACGTAATCTTGCAATTTGTGTGATTTTTTTTTAGTGGTTCAATAAAGGTTTATCTAACGTGTACTTGGGGATGTGGTGGCGCTGCGGGTTAAACCGCAGAAGCCTCTGTGCTGCAAGGTCAGAAGACCAGCAGTTGTAAGATCGAATCCACGTGACGGAGTGAGCTCCCGTCGCTTGTCCCAGCTCCTGCCAACCTAGCAGTTCGAAAGCATGTAAAAATGTGGGTAGAATAGGTACCACCTCGGTGGGAAGGTAATGGCGTTCCGTGTCTAGTCACGCTGGCCACGTGACCACGGAAACTGTCTTCGGACAAACGCTGGCTCTATGGCTTGGAAACGGGGATGAGCACCGCGCCCTAGAGTCGGACACGACTGGACTAAATGTCAAGGGGAACCTTTACCTAACGTGTACTTAGAACCACCAAATATCACTCAGCCATCGTAACACTCAGCTTGGAGGTCTTATTATGTAGGAATGAGTACCTGCAAAATAGCTGCCTTCATAGGCAAATTATGAAATAAAATGTGATCATTATATATAGCAATACACTAAGAAAAAAACTTTGTGGAGGAAAAAAACATTAAAGGGATTATAGACTCTTAATCCAGCCTTAAGTCTTTTTGACCATATATTTAATAGTAAGTTTACTTACTCTTAAATCCAAGCTAATGATATATTAAATTTTCAGCACATTCATCACGTTTCTAACGGGATTATCATTACTACCTTGATTTCTGGATATAATTTCTAAGGAGTTTTTTTCTGTTGTGAACAAAGCATATGGAATATTTTCATTAAAATAACCGTATTTTGCTGTTGTATGACATAATGTAAAATTCTATTACTACCAAATAAATTCACCATGGGAAGTAATTAGTTAAAAATTATACCAACCTCAAAATAGTGCAATGGCACTTCATGCAAAACAGAATGAAATTCTTGTTACAAAGATCGGCTTTGGACAAATTTTTACATAGCAATGCAATCAGTGAGAGTACAGTATATGACTTTTCCCAACACAGAGACATATCAGTAATGAAAATGGGGATTCCTTCCATGTTGAGACTGTTGCATTTTTCGATTTCTTCCAAAATTTATTTTGCTACACTATAGGAGTACATAGATTCACCGTGAATAGTTTCAAGTTCCCCAGAGTCCATCCTTTTCTCCTTAACCGGCACTTACCAATAACACTATGAGACAGTTGTAGGAATAAAAAACATCTTTACCTACAATTGCTCAAAACTACAGACCTGTGCATGCTGCTTTCTTTACTGCACAAACCATGTGTAAAAGGGAACTAGCAATCACTAGGTAAATACGCAGTGTGGTATTATAGATGTAGTGGTATGAAATACGATTCTGGAGATTTGAATCCCTACTCTGCTATGGAAATTCACTTTGGGGGAAAACTGCTCCTTAAATATCTCACCTACCTTGAAAGCCCTCTTAGGGTCACTGCAAGTCAGTTCCAACTTGATGGCATGTAACGCCAACAACCAATAGGGCAACACATGCATCAAGTCAAGAGGTGGTGTCATGCCACCAATACCTTTCCCCTCCTGCCACAACAGTTTACATTCTCACCACTGTTATTTGCTTTGGGCAAATTTTTACATAGCAATGCTAAGTAAAAATTTGATTAAAAATAGCAGAATGGCCCTTATCCAAGCAATCCCATTTGTCAGTCATTGTGCCTGGACAGAGTGGCTCCTGTTCACATCAGGCTGAAATGACTGGGACTAGCTCACAAGCCACCTAGCGGCACAGACTATCAGGGAATGTCAACTTGCTTGGATACCATATACGGTAGCAATCATTCACAAGTCCAGAGGAACACAGGAAAAGGATGAGAAAACTGTGAGAAAGCAGACACATCAGCGTACAGTGCTTGTGAATTATTTAATATTTTTTCCTCACAAAAAATGTACAGAAGAACAAATTAGCAAAGTGGTGAGTATCTTCTCTGTATCATGAGGAGAGCACACATGAGCACATTTTGTGAGCAGAGTAGTGAGGTAATGAACACAATAAATTCTAAATTATTTTCTTAAGTAACAACTGTCTGGCCATTATGATTTTTTAAAAACTCCATTTTGACAAGATTGCAATAACATCTCATCAGCCCATACCTTTAACCCATAACCTACTACAAAGTTCCATAAAAATAAAATTACAAAACAACTTGCATACCCTCTAGACATAACTTGCTTCACCGCTGTGCCACATTGAACTGTGTTTGCCTACACATTAGCATCAACAAATGCACTGAAAAGAATTGGGAAATTTTTGCACAGGTAGAAGCCACTGAGCAGTGCCCTATGAGTCTCGCCTCATCTCACTCTGTTGAGAAACAGAACTTACAACCTAATGTCCCCCTGAACAGAAGACCTAAAAATATACAATTACACTGTTTGCATGTTGATGAACACTCAGCCGCAAAGTAAACTATATTATAACAACGTCCTTTGTAGTCGTCATCTAGAACCTGTAGAGGAAGCCTGGAACTGGAAAATAAGATTTGAATTATTCCACACAGTTAACTGCTTTGCCTAAGGAAGTTCAGAAACTCTCAGCAGAGGCCAAAAAGAAAAAAAAAGAAAAAAGCAGGGACTTTTTAATAATAGTCAGCTCTCCAACTAGAATTGCGAGTAGATGGCTGCACAGCATGGAAGTTTATTACCAAGATCGTGCTATGTACATTCAATTATGGTACTCACCTCTGAATAATGGAAGTGACAAGAATTTGTGACCTTTGCCATTTGTGAAGCAATAAACTCTACAGAAGGTTTGGGTAGCTTTTCATTCACCCATTTGGTACATGTTCCTATAAGCATGATTCAGCCCATTAGTACTGTATATAGGCAGGGATGTCCCCATTAGATGCAATGCTTTTCACCTCCAGTGTGCCATAAAACAAGACCTAGCCCCTCACTAAAATCAATTACCCTCATAAAATTCCCTTTAGCAAAAAGTATACTTTTTTAAAAGAGACTATATTCATTTGTCACCTGTATTATAAATTTATGATGAATGTAGCCAAGCAGGTCCAACTTTCACAATGCACCAGCTATACTTCTGAAAACTTGTATCCCACCTCCCCAACACATAAACAGCCCCTCATGCTGTCTGCCAAAGAAACCAAATTCCATACTGGCTGTATCTCTATAGCAAAAAGCCCTGCTTTGCAAAACTATGTTAACATTCCCAGCCCCTCCTCCTGTAATTCCATTTACCTACTGCAGGAAACGATAAAACTAACATAACTATACTTGGTTTTCATTCTCATTGGCTCTACCATTTTTGTTTTCCCAAGCTCTCATGTTTGTGTGTTAGGAATGCTCAAGACAGATCTTCATCAACAGCTGCTCAGTATATGCATGCTCTCCCATCTTATTAACTCTTCAGCAATAATTCCTGTCAAGATCCTATTTACTGGAACATGTATCAGTTCTACTTGTACGTGAAGCCTTTAACTCACTGTTTGCACTTGCTCTACTCCACTGTATTTATTGTTGACCTATCTTCTGGTAACGATTAGTAAAAATGTTTTTGTTGTTGTTAATGAGTGCCCTAAATGAAGCTAAATGATCAAGATACTGTACTGTTCAAAAAACCAAGGGAAGTACTAGCTTTGTCAGTCAACCCAGTTAAGATTAATAATGTGGTACATCAAAATGGCCACTCAGTGGAAGCAAAAAGTCATGGTAAATGTGGATACAAGAAATATTTCTGATTATCACATGGAGGTTAGGCAGTAAAACATTCAGTGTTTAAAGAGTGCAACTCAAGTAGACCTAGTATTTTCTTTGAAACCAACTGTCATTTAGTATCTTAAATCACTAACTGTTCATCCTTCAAAGACATGTATCCCTCTTGCAGAGTTCATTTCGAGAAGGACAGATCATCTAGAGGGCAGTCAATAGCCCATCTTTAAACATCCTCCATATGATTTCCTTGCCAGAAGACAGAATCATTAATTACTTAAATATACATTTCCTAGGAAATGATATTTATGTAGTTTTGTTGCCTTGCCAGAATGGAACTGAAGTGATATTAAATAGTTAAGTTTATACAGAACAGAACTTTGCTTTAACAAAGGATCCCAAGCAAAAACCAGAAATATTCGATTCCTCGACCATCTAATATCTTACAATTATGTGACTGAACCTTTGAACAGCAGCAAAGATCCAGTGGGAAAGGCTGCAGAAGACCTCCATTTTTAAACTACTAATTAAGGTGACTGTCCAGTTTAGATAAAAGCATGCATATGGATGTTTTGAAAGTAGCTATCCAATAATTGTTTCGGGGACCAAGCAAACTTTTCCTTATTTTTTTTCTATCCAAAAATATTTACTTCTAGTTAGGAGTTCCCTCTGCAGTCATGTTTGTGCCTTTTCCCCTACAGTCACAAAGCACATCAGGAATTCTAATTACATCCACTACATCTCTCCAGATTTCTAGCTTGTTAGCCAATTCAGCATAGACCTTGGTTACATGTTCTTTATTATGAAATTGATACAACTTATCCAGAACTCAGTTTAAAAAAAAGTAGCCTGTTTAAATATTACAAGGGAGGGGGAAGATCAATTATTATTTCATCCAAGGTAGCTAAATAATCTTTGGTTGATTGCAGAGTGTCTGGAAAGGAAAAAATACAGCATATCAGTGAAATTGCATTCTAGTTTTCATCATTTCAAGTCCTAATGTCACTTTTCCTTTAGTGCTCAGACTATTGAGTCTAGCCATCCATATTTTAGGCAACTGTTGCTAAGCAACCACCATATTATTCAATAATCAGCATGTCCTTGATTCACTTTATGCCCTTTCAGTGGGACATTTCAGGGACCCACTTTGCTGAATGCAAATCAAGACTTTATTTGCTATACTTACCATAATCCCATGAAATTGGAGGTTGCATTATGGGTACAGAGACTGTGCCGGTAAATATGTCAGATGCTTTTTCAAATGTCATGAGAGGAACACCTGTCAATGACATGTGGCTCAGCCTGTGCTCCTCAGGAACTTCAAAACTCTCAAAGTCTGTTCAAATAAATATCAATAATGTAGCATTACCTTCCATCCTTGAGGAGTAGAGACAACATTTAAAATCAGTCCACTTAAGTTTCAATCATATTTTACATACTACACAAATATTAGGTACATATTTACAGTCATGGCCAAAAATATTGGCACCCTTGCAATTCTGTCAGAAAATGCAACCCTTCTCTCAGAAAATTGTTGCAGTTGCAAATGTTTTGGTACTCACATGTTCATTTCTTTGGTTAGCATTGGAACAGCACAAAAAAACAGAAGAAAAGTCAAATCTGATACAATCCTACACAGAAACCCAAAAATGCACTGGCCAAATAAAGCATATAAAGTCCATTTAATGTAGAATGTTTGACATCCCATCATACCCCACTGTCTGGATGGTTAACATTTGTCCCTTGATTTTGCTAGCTATAAGAATCAATCTGCCCTCTCCATTTTGTCAAGAAGACTCAAAATGTATTGTTTAATTACCTAGAGGATTATAGAGAAACAGATTCTCCTTCTCTGGACAATCTTCAGTAACAACACTGCAGCTTTCAACTGTGTTCGTCTTCTCAGTAGCCTTAAGAGAAAATAATTATAAAACATGAGAACAAAAAGTCTATGCCCTCATGTGTTTTCCCCTTCTGGATACCTTAGCCAGAATTTCACTACTGAAGTCAATGCTGGTAGATTAGACGCTTTCAATCCTCCTCTACTGGACTATTCTTATTCCAGGTCCAGACTAATGTCTAGACTAATAAGAACTCCTATGACTCTTGTAGAGGGGGTGCCCAAGTTGCTTGTCTCCCTTCTCCGTATATGACATATTTCACATTGGAAGCCAGTGAACAGGGACTTGTCTTTTTCTCATGCTCTTATGTGAGCTGCTCTGAGAAGCTTTCTCAGCTGAAGAACTGAGGATGGAAACTGTAAACCCAGTTACCAGAGACACATAAGCACAGTGTGGATGAAACAGGACTGTTTTTGCAAGCTCTGCTGGAACAACAGCACCCTTTCCCTTGAGCATACCATTAGAACTACAGAGGAAAAAGGTTTCCCAGCAGAGTAATTCCCCAGTCATTCATGTTCCTAAACAATTTATTTCCCAATAACACATAAAAGTGGGTAAAATCCATACTGATGTGTTCCAGGCAAGCAGTGAAACATGTTACATCTGCACCTGCTTCCTCAAACGTAAAAAGGAACCACTGTATATTTAGATTGTTATGGTATATGGCTGCTGAGGAATCCCAAACCGGAAATAAGATTGCCGGAAGAAATATCAACAACCTCCGAAATGCAGATGATACTACTCTGATGGCAGAAAGTGAGGAGGAATTAAAGAACCTCTTAATGAGGGTGAAAGAGGAGAGCGCAAAAAATGGTCTGAAGCTCAACATCAAAAAAAACTAAGATCATGGCCACTGGTCCCATCACCTCCTGGCAAATAGAAGGGGAAGATATGGAGGCAGTGACAGATTTTACCTTCTTGGGCTCCATGATCACTGCAGATGGTGACAGCAGCCACGAAATTAAAAGACACCTGCTTCTTGAGAGGAAAACGATGACAAACCTCAACAGCATCTTAAAAAGCAGAGACATCACCTTGCCGACAAAGGTCTGCATAGTCAAAACTATGGTTTTTCCAGTAGCAATGTATGGAAGTGAGCTGGACCATAAAGAAGGCTGACCGCCAAAGAATTGATGCTTTTGAATTGTGGTGCTGGAGGAGACTCTTGAGAGTCCCCTGGACTGCAAGGAGAACAAACCTATCCACTCTGAAGGAAATCAACCCTGAGTGCTCACTGGAAGGACAGATCCTGAAGCTGAGGCTCCAATACTTTGGCCATCTCATGAGAAGAGAAGACTCCTTGGAAAAGACCCTGATGTTGGGAAAGTGTGAAGGCAAGAGGAGAAGGGGACGACAGAGGACGAGATGGTTGGACAGTGTCATCAAAGCTGCCAACATGAATTTGACCCAACTCCAGGAGGCAGTGGAAGACAGGAGGGCCTGGCGTGCTCTGGTCCACGGGGTCACCAAGAGTCCAACACGACTTAACGACTAAACAACAACAACAACAATTAGTTCTACTAACCTTTTTTACAGATAACTTTTTTCCTTTACGAAACTGAGTCATTGTAGTTGACAGAGGCCGATTCAAGTTTCCTAGAGCCTTCCTGCCTGACTGGGATGCTGCTGAATTCACATTGGCTGTTCTTCCAACAAGTGGAGTCCTAGGATGAGACTTTTCAACAAAAGTCTTTGCTGTGGAAAGAAATAAAACTCACTAAACATGCTTGAGGAAACTAGTACATTTAAAAAACCTCTCTTTTACATGCATGCTTGTACACATAATAAGATTAGTGTCCTCAGATTGACCAGAGGCCTACTATAACCTGCAATCTTGCAACCAATTCAAACAATAGGGCAGTTACTAGAAGGCTAATTTTAACAATGCTAAACATAACACTGAAGTTAAGACAGTATATTGCAACTCCACTCAGCCTTCCTGAGATGCAAGGGACAAATTTCAGTATAGGTTGAACTACCATGAAGCTAAACAGAAGGGTGATCAATGATATTTCTCATAGAACTGCAAAGCACTCAAAATATTAATCCAAGTTAGTTAGTACTTTTAAGCAAATTGCCATATCAATTGTCTAAATTAGTTTTAAGTGTATATTAATACAAACTCACAAGGTGCTGAAAGAAGTCTCAGTCGATCCTTAGAAGTAGCAGTCGTGCTAGTTTCACCATTCTCTTTGTCTATGAATATGTGTGTTGCCATGACTTTGGCATCAAATGGCCACTGAAACAGATAGTGACAAGTACTGTTGGGATTGCTTGCTTAGCCATTTCACATAATTATGTTAAAATATTAGTTTTCAAAATTATAATTTAGCCTGGGCTGGATGGGGTTATACTCCCTTTGAAAACAAAAGTATTCAGCTTCAGGATGCTCCTAGATTCATCTCTGAGCCTGGATGCCCAGGTTTCAGTGGTGGCCAGGAGTGCATCTAGTCTGTCAGCTGTGCTTTCCTGGAGGTCTGATCTGGCTATGTTAACATACTTACATCCCAGCTGAATTACTATAATGCACTCTATGTAGCACTCCTTTTGGAAAGTGCTCAGAAACTTCAGCTGGTCCAAAACACCGCAGCCAGATTGTTAACTGGGGCAGGTCACAAGGATCAACCCTATCGCTGCTATCTTTCTGCAAACAGATGAAGACCTCTCTCTTCAGACAGGCTTTCCATTAGTGATTGGCTGTCTGAGAGGGGCTTTTTAATGGAGTGTTGTTCCTTGTTGCTTTGAATGTGTTTTTGGTTTTAATTGCCATTTTTAGTATGGTATTTAATTCTAAAATATTTGTAAACTTACAGTTTTTAGCTTTTAAATACTGTCTTTAAATTATGTAAGCCACCTTGGTCCTTCTTAAGGAGAAAGGTGGGGTAAAATATTTTAGTTAAGTAATAAATTAATTAAATAATATCTCACTGGCAATACAGCAGTACCATCCAAAAGCTCTCACAGAACTCTTCAAACCTGCAGCAACCACTGTTTTTACACAAAAATATGTAATGTTTTCTTCAGCTGTCTGACTCAGGCTCTTTTATTTACCAGCACCAGCTCAGGCCCAAAGAAAAGCTATTCTCTACATCTGTTTAAACAAATTAAATCTGTTTAATTTGATTTAACAGATATTAAGCAATGGATATATATTGTCTAGTATATCAATACAGCCATTAGGATAATTTGGCTGAAATCCTGCTGTTTTGGATAGTCAGTTGCACTACAGTAAACCCATTGAATCTGTGGGGTTTGATGAGCCTAAGTTACTTTAGCATAGTAAGTTGCAAATAGAGTAAGTCCATTTGATCAACAGAACTTAGAGAAATTGATTTACCAAATCCCCACTGATTCAATTTCCTAGACTAAGCAATACAAGTTCAGTCTTTATTTTGAAAAAAACAGTGCATGCTCTGATTTAAACAAAACCATGTTTGTATCTCTAACATACAGACTTGTTACATGTTTAGAAGCCTTTTTTCCCCAGGTTGGCACATAGGCTTCAGATAATTCCATCATTAGGTAAACATTCTCCACTAAAAAATCAGCATTATAACATATCTCAGTTGGTAATGGTCACAAGTAAACGTGGGCAGAATTGAACTCTTAATTGCCTCCAGTTACCACAGCTCATGAGTTTAACCGCTATAGTATTAGCATTTTTAGCTTAATCTATAAAAATTTCCCTTACTTACCTATAGTCTTCAAAAGAAATCCCGGTACAGCGACACTACCAAGGGAAACACGACGGTAAGAGAAACTATCCTGGTCTGTGAAGAAAACTATGAGACTTTAGCAAAACTACCCTAAATAAAGGCAACTATTAAAAAAGGCAAAACATGACATGCTTACCAATTACCCTCCATTCTTTCCCCTTTGTCATCCTTTTAATTATTGTTGCAAAGAAAATCTGAAGCATTTGGAAAACATCCACCCGTTAATTAATAGCAAACACACTTACCGCAACTCTAATGCAAAGTACGGCGGTTCCGTTTTGACCACCGAACGCTTTTAAATCATGGTTCTTGCCCCTCATTGGCTACCGCTGCCCTCGTGCGACGCTAACGCCTGTGATTGGCTGTTTCGCTAAACCCATAGTAGGGAAGAAGGTGGGCTTGACATTGGTCCCGCCCCTTGCAGAATTCCCGTTTGTAAATATAAATGCAAATACAAGATGCTCTTGAATTCCCCTTTACCTCGTTGGGAAAAACCCCAATGTATCCTAAGGCTTATTTCCAACCGAGCACCCGTCTCAACATAGAACTGTAGCGCTGGAAGGGATCTCAACGGTCATCAAGTCGAACCCACTGCCAAAGCAAGGAAATAGTCAGCATTCCTGACCTGTGGCCATGCAAGATCAAACTTTCCATGAAGGAGTTTCTACCACTTTCCCTGTCCATTCCACTGTTGATGTCATACATACTACTCCCAAGCTAGGTGTTATTCGTCTTATATTTGGCAGCAAAATAACAAAATTCAGTGACATTTCTCTTAATCTTCAAATTGCCTACTATGGACCAAAAAAAGAATGGATTCAAGTAGCAAAGCAGTTCTTTCAAGGGAAAGTTTAAACGTGTTACTCAAACATCGGGTACCATCATGTTGAGCCCCCTTTTGCAAAAAAAAAAACAAAAAAAACAACGAAGTATCTTGTACCATAATGACTGACTGCAATTCTGTTCATGTCTGCTAAGAAGAGAAGTCCATCTTTCCTTACTCTCGGTCAAGCATATGTAGGAGTGGGGCCTCACACGCATTTATCAAGACGCAAGCTTTCACAGATTGAAGCTCACTTCATCAAGTGCATGAAGGGGCTCTAGTCACCCCCGTCTACTATTAGGAAGCCGACTTAAATTCTAGCGCAATCCTACACGTATCTGTTAAAAGTACCGACAGGTCTACAACCTGCGCTGCTCGGGAACAGCAGCATGGAAGTCTTTGTGGATAAATTTTAAAAGAACGCGAATTTCCTTCCCGTGTAATCACGGTAACCCGAGGCTCCAATACGGTGCGCATTTAATTGGGAGTAAAGCCCATGGAAGTCAGCGGGGTTTAACTCTGAATAGATGTCGATAGGATCAGGTGTTTTGGAGGAATGTGATTGTTCTCTATTTCTCTTTACCAAGGCACCAGGCGGAAGCTCTCTCTCTTTTTTTTCCCTCTTTTTTTAAATAAGCGGCATGACGAGTTTCGACGACTGCAAACGCCCCACCAAGTCTCCGACCCCTGATCCTTGAACGTGGAAGTCACCGTCAGTTCAATGGGACAGAGAAAACGGGGACCAATCCGGTCGGGCGACTCACTTTGGCACTAAATAGAGCGAGGGCCCTTTAAGGAAATCGACGCCCAGCGGCCGCCTTGTGGGAAGCGGAAGGGAGGCCTGCTCAGTGTCGTAGCAGAGCTGGCGTAGAAGAACCCGCGGAGGCTGATCGTTTGGTGAGGAAGGGGCCTTCGGTGGTTGAATGGTGTCCGGAAGTGTGGGGAGGGGGTGAGGTGAGTCCGTGGGACGCAGAGGTGCTCTCTCTCTCTCTCTGTTAATCTTTCGGCAGGTTAGGTCGGCTGATAGAGGGCGGACTCGACCTATTTCCGCCCACCCGATAGAAGCGTTATCTTCTGGGCCCCTTTTCTAGTTCCTCGGTAGTCAGTCCTGATTAGCCTCTTCCCCGCAATCGTCGCGTTTTGAGACCACCTCCTCCTTACTTTTCTGAGGTGACTGTCTAATGCAAACAACGACGGCAATGTACTAAGCCTTCCCCTCCCTGTAAGTAATCCCTTCCTCTGCCTTCGGGCTCTCTCTCTCTCTCTTCGGGTCCCGCTCGTCTCCATTGCCCACCCGCCCCAGCCAACGTGGAGAGGAGGGAGGGAGGATAGATAGGGGTTTTTTTTTTAAATCATCAACATCTGCAGAGCCACAAGTTTGGGGGTTGGTTTTTTGTGCGTGTGTGTTTGTTTCCACGTCCTGCAGTATGTTTCGTTGTTTAAAATATTTGTAACCCGCCGTTCTCCTTAAAAAGGACCCAAGGCAGCTTTAAACAATTAGAAGTCAGGATCTGGGATTAATAGCCATGAGTTGTTGTTTAGTCGTTTAGTCGTGTCCGACTCTTCGTGACCCCATGGACCAGAGCACGCCAGGCCCTCCTGTCTTCCACTGCCTCCCGGAGTTTGGCCAAATTCATGTTGGTAGCTTCGATGACACTGTCCAGCCATCTCGTCCTCTGTCGTCCCCTTCTTTTCTTGCCCTCACACTTTCCCAACATCAGGGTCTTTTCCAGGGAGTCTTCTCTTCTCATGAGATGGCCAAAGTATTGGAGCCTCAGCTTCAGGATCTGCCATGAGTATACAATACTAAAAGGATCAATGAATACAATACCAAAAAGCAGGAGCAACACCAAAATGCATTCAGAGCAGTAAGGCACAACAATCCATTTTTAAAACTCCACTCAGCAGTCTGCATTGAAGGAAGGCTTGCCTGAAGAGACCCGTTTTTGCTTGCTTGAGGAAGGGCAGCAAAGATGGGGCTGGGCTGGCCTCCCCTGGGAGGGAGTTCCAAAGTCTGGGAGCAGCAACAGAGAAAGCCCTCTCCCGTGTTGCACCTGTGAAGGTGGTGGACCTGACAGAAAGGCCTCTCATAAAGGGTTAATAACATTTTTCAGAGAGAAACTTTAATGAGTGTTAGCACTGGCAGTATTGGAGCTCTGTATGTGCTGTGCTACAATCTGAGTGAATTGTAAGTACTGTATAATAAGAATACACAGAACTTGGAAATGTCTTGTTGGACTACAGTGTCCAGAATCCCCTGTTAACCTACATCATGCTGGTTGGGGGATTCTAGGAACTGACAAATATGGCAGTCAAAAGTGCTTATATTATGGAAAGAAAACTCATTTGAGAATGTGCATGCTTACTACTTTAATCCACAATGTTTCTAGTTACAAGGACTTAAAGCATTAGGGCTAAAAAAGACAACCAGCTGAAGCTGGATGCATGGACTTTGAACTCAACAGCTTTCTAGCCTAACCTAGATGGAAAAACTTCTATTTATTCAAGTAACAGTGTGAATTGTACAGGTGTTTGGAAGTTATTTCATAGTTGATCTTCTAATGTAACTAACAGTTAGATTCTAGTCATAGTTATACAGTCCTGCATGCTCTTGTTCTGGAACCTTGATTCCAGAATCATTTCTTAATGCCCTTCATCTCTCTCCATCAACTTGGCACCACACTCATCTCTGCCTCTCTCCAGGACAGGAAAAAAGTATGGAGTTCAGCTTCTTATCATAGGTCCTCTGCAACATGTGGTAGCAAACCAGATCCCACCTACTATAAGGAGGCTGATGATATGATAGGGTAACAGGGAGGGAATAGATACAAGATGCTTGATATATTGAACTCATAATATTTTACTGATAAGGACATTTATTAAACTGTAGTGGTTTGTCTCTGTGGATGATACGTCTGCTTATGTTAGTAGGAAAAAGACAATGGAATCTGGAAGTGTGGAAACGATAGCCACTAACCCTTCTGGAGGGTCCAATGGCTTAGAAGAGCCGAAGAAGATGACAAGGGAGGACTGGAGGAAGAAAAAGGAATTGGAAGAACAGCGAAAACTGGGCAATGCACCAGCTGAAGTGGATGAAGAGGGAAAGTAAGGCTTGTGTGCCATTCTAAATATAATCTTCTCTATTACCTCTCCTAGCAGTTCCCTCTGATTATTCTAAAAATTATGCATAGCCTTCTATGCTTTTTAAGTGCACTGTTAGACAACAAGGGTGTGTCTCGAAAGAATCTGTGGCATCTTTGTTTGTATATGTTATTCTGCAGCTAATTTCTAAATGACGTGACCTGAAGTATAAAGTTTATCCCTGCCTTAAAACTGTGTGATCTTCTCTAGCCTTTCCGGAGTGGACAGGCAGTTGGATAGGCTGGCAGTCGTAACATGTGAGCTTGTAAATACTGTAGAACCCTAAGTGGACACTGTTGGAATATTTTCTTTACATTTAGCTCAATTATATGTATATTGGCTTGGAAGGAGGTCAACCACG